>CM062816.1:2017582647-2018782647 GCA_031772625.1 Pinus tabuliformis
CATTCATTCTCATTTTTCATTTTGTGCAATTTCAACTATTTTTTTGCCAATTCAAAATTATTAGAATGTGAACTATGGAATAAAGTGTAGCAACTACTACAATAGTTATGATCCAAAAAGGAGGTGAAAGACCTACATATGATGAGGAAACACCAAATTTTAAAGTTGTTGGTTTATCTGAAGCGAAGGAATTAGAAAAGTATACCTTTTAGAGAAGCAATGTATAAGAAAACAAAAGAATTTTATGTAAAGATTCATGATTTTGATATAGCTATTCATAGACCTTATTTTCATGTGAAGCCTCTAGAATATGAATTACATAGAATATGAGTGAGTTGTCTAGATGTGTCAAGACCAAGTTTGAGCAAAATAAATTCTTTAGTTCAACATCACACACCTTTGGGGTGCCTCTCCAACTAGTTTCCCATTGGGTCATAATAAGACATTTGTGGTAAAACATGATAAAAACATGAAAAAACATTTGCAATAGTGTACAGCAAGAACCCTCACCAACATTACCCATGATGTTTCTTTTCCCAAACATGGAAAATGAGTATCATTTTTTTCTTATTATTATATATGTTTGTATACATTATCAAGGATTAACCAACATTTTACAATGTGTTCTAATTTTGTAAACGATTACGCAAGAATTTGCAGTGCTTTATAACTAGTGAAAGATTCATCAAGAATTAACAAAATTTTATATTTTAGTGAAAGATTTGCTAAAAAATTATATATGTATATTATATTATTGAAGAAATAGCCTATACATTTTTCTATATACCATGGGGATTCACCCATTTATTATACATGTAAATTTAGGGGGGTTTCTTAAAATTTTACCTGTTGACGAAATGTTTCTAAAACTCATTTATCCATCCTCTGAGCGGAGCAAATTCGACCTGGTAAATTTTTCGGCAAACCTTCCAACAACTATTTTTTTGGAGAATTCCAAGATGTCCTTAAGGAAAATGTCCTCTTCTACCACCATCTTAAATGGTTTGCTAGCATTCATAATTTGCATACATCTAGACCTTGACAAAGACTCAATGCCTTGAGGGATGGGCATGGATAGGAATATATGAACTTGGGATAGAGGAATTTCCTATGAGAGTAGGGTTTGATGATTCTTTCAGGCCATTTTCTTTCCTAACATCGTAAATTCCACAATCCGGACCTCCAAGTGATAGATCATGATCCAACATCTTAGGATTTGCATTAATAACTCCTCATATGTCACAAAAATACTATCCTAATGTGGACTATCACCATCATAATCCACTATATCGATAACCATCTCACTAATAAAATATAAGTTGTTAGAGGTGACAAGGATCAAAGAGAAATAGGGCTTATGGAGACATGTGTCCTTAGGTAGAAAATGCGAACCCCAAAAAACTCGAAAACCAAAACCTTTACCAGAATCCAACTGAATCCTTAAGGTCAAAAGAAAACTCACTGGATAAATAAAAACAAACAGAAAAATCTAGACGCTTGAGAGAATCCCCAACACCTGAAGCTCAAAACCCTTGGAGCAAGAAAAAAGTGCCTTCAGACCCCACTAGAAGATAGGTGCTGACCCTTATGTCTCCCCCTATCACCCCAAATATTTTATTTAATTATTACATATATTTATATGATTATTCAAATATGTCAATATAATATAATTATTTAATTTGTATTAATAATATATTTATTTTTTATATTATAGATTATGAAAAGGTAATTCAAGTAATTTAAGTTAATGCAATTTCAAGTTAATATTATGTTAGATGATAAACTATTTGAGATAGGAAAGTTATTGAGTTTAAAGTTTCCATGGTAAAGAATTTTAACAATAAGTGTTTTCAATGTCAATAGAAGGGTAAATTTTAGTAGTGAGGTGAGAAATGTTAATAGGTTATTGGATTATTGGAATACAAGGGAGTCCAATTACAATGGTAAGGATTTAGAGTGTACAAGGGACTAGGTGAGCATAAAACTTAATATCAAATAAAATTTTCCCAAAATATGAAAAACTTAGAAGGGTGAAATGAGTTACAATAAAACCAACTTCTCATTATAAGATAGAGCATATTGATGTTTAGTATCACTTTATGAGAGATACGATCAAAGAAAAGAAGGCATTGCTAATTGAAGTGGACACTTTGAAGAATATTATAGATTCATCAAAAAATTTTGTGAGCACTGATAAATTCTCTTGGTGTAGAGAAATAATAGGCATTACTGCTTTGGATTATTGATCATGTATTCCTATGACCCCCTATGTGCAAAGAAAGCAATAAGTGGGGGAATGAATACCTCCGTGTATTATATTCTTTGAATGACTACCTCCGTGTGTTGTACGTTGCATGATCTAGATTGGATCATTATATTGTTTGTAATCCATATTGATGCTTTCAAATTGGAACAAGTGGAGGAATCAACTCACAAGGTCATTTTTATTGGCAGGACCGAGTTTGGCCAATTAGGGTTGAAACCTTTCGAGAGAATTTTGAGTTATCAAACGAATTTTTTTGGGGTAAAACTTTACCACTTTATCTTTTCACATTCATTTCCTATTATACACATAGATACCTTTCCAATATTGTAAGAATCACCTCAATCACAATATGTATGCAAAAGTTATGCCACTCGAAAGTTGACCTTCTTGTTTTGGTCACCATAATTCAAGAGGATGCCACGTTAGACCTCATTTGTCATGAAAAATGGGATAGCCAAATTATCATTATGAATAAGAATATATAAGATTTCATATTGTAACTCTAGTTAAGAGTTGAAGGAGTCAAACCTAACTACTAGTAGGCTATCTTATAGTATTATAATCAAGCCACTAGGAGGAAAAGTGGAGGAAAGGGTTTCCATTCTTTTTGAGTTCATGTTATTCCATAGATGATCAAAGTATCTGAGAGGGATAGGGAGAGAGAACATAGAGAGGATTAGTGCACTTTAGCATCCCACAATCCATAGACCTTAGTTATTTGTACTTCACCTTCTGTTCAGAGACAGAGAGTAGAATGACCTCACCTTCTAGATAGGGTTTCTATTGAAATGGTTTCCTAGGATATATCTTGTGTCAATTATTGTTTATGAGTTTTTATTTAACTGTTATCATTTTTTTGCATAAATATAATTTGTATGCACATGAAATAAACAATAATTTATAGATCCAAAAATCTAAAGATAAGTAAACCCTCATAGTGTAGATTTCATATTTTTAAGTATAATTTTTATTAGATTTGTTGTGACAAACTGTCCAGTGGAATATCAACAACAATTTATTGATCATTGCACTAGGTGTAGTAGGGTTTTATTTGGTGGTCATTGGGGGGGGGGGGGGGGGGGTGGGGGAATCCCCCTAGATTAAGTTGGTTTTGGGGGTGGGGTGGGGGGTAGTGCACTTGGGAAAAAAATTAAGGCAATTTTTTGCATCCATTTTGATTGTTTTTGTTACATGGTTTTCACTTTTAGCGGTTTTGTAATTCATAATGGTTTATCCCATGCTTTTGTAGTTCCAATTAAGTAACTATGATTGTAACCTAATCTAAGGTAATGGATTGAAAATCTATGGATGCTAGAGGATATCTCTCTCTCTCTCTCTCTCTCTCTCTCTCTATATATATATATATATTGATTGTAAAGAAGATTATACTGAAAAATATTTATGGTTTTCTTGGTTTGGGTTTCCAAGGGCAAAAATTTGTGTTAATGTGTGTGTTTTCCATTGGATCTATTCCTTTTTTCTAAGATTATGTTTGCAACAATTAACTGTATGGGTTAAAACCTACATTGGGAAGATTATCATACCATGGTCTTGCATTTCCTCACAAATATATAGAAAAAGGTTTCATAACCAAATCCTCATTTTCATTTGGGACATGATCGTGACCAAGATTATTGTAAAACATATTCAAACATTCTTCAACAATGATGAAACTATTGTCCATAAACTTAGATATCTGCTTATCAAACCTATCAGACATGTCATGATAGTAACCTTGAATTTCACACGTCACAAGTATTGTAGGTATTGGTAACCCATGGTTGCAAGGTCATTAGAGTTACTATCAAAGGTTTTTTGAAAAGATGTCTTACTACAAGAGAGTTATGAGTAACTATTATTTGATAGACCTTTATCAAATCAATGTATCTACATATATGTCTTTGATTGGAACTTCCACCACTTGGGTTCTCTTGACATGGAGTCGTTATATGAGAAAAATAGGTAAGGATTTGATGTAGACTTATTGATAATGGTTGAAGCTTAGAATTTTTATATCCAAGGAGAATTACTTAATTCTCCGCAACAACGGTGCCAAAATATTATTCCAAAATCTAGCACCTTAGTGCAAAGCCTTTAGAAGCTGCTAAGATTAGTGGAATGTGGAACTGTTACCACTATCACCTCTAAGGATACCTAGATAGAATAAAGTGTAAGGATACCTATGTAACTACTTACTTTACCACCAATACAATATAATGATAAGGTAAGATTAAGGTGGTTATTCAATGCAATTTCTATATTTTAAGGGATGAGGATCTAGGGAAATTTAGGAAGGCTTAATAAGTCAATACTTGGTGCAAGAGGATCCTCAAAAACTATAAAAGAATAAAAATCTATTATATATTTCAAAACGTGCATAAATGTTGACAAATTACAATAGTAGAACAAGTTATAATAGAATCAACTAATTTATCCCTTGAAACAAGTAATCAAGAAAAAAAAAGTGCTAAAACAATGAGTTAAACTAAGGTATACTAAGTCAATTAAATATTAACATTAAAATGCACATATTAACCCAAAATATAAAGATGGCTATCACTAATAAGGCTATAGATGATATCAACAAGACAAATAAATGGTGACAATATTAATTTTAGGTGAAATAGTTGCATAATTATAGAGATGTCTAGCATATTTATGAATGAAAATCCATGTAAAGCTATTGTAAAACCATAACCTAACCATAGAACATAAAAAAAAATTGGATTTTAGGTTTTATTATTCATTAAAGGGATAATATTGGTGCCTACTATAATATTTTAGGCATATGGGGTCAACCGAGGACTCCCTTGAGAGGATGTAAGTAGATTTGGGGTGACATTTAGGGTTGTCTACTACAAACCCTAGAAAATCAAACTATCACTTTAGAGGCTTTAATATAATTCAAAGGAATATTTTCCATTAGAAGTCTTTCGAAGGTTTCAAAGAAGATATTTTTCCAAGAACAAAATGAAGAGAATGCACCACCGTCGCTAGAGAAGTACAAATAAAATTAACAATCACTCATAAGTAGAATCTCAACAAGATTTAAAGAGATCACTTACTCAAGGAATCATTTGGATCCATAAACACTAGCCATAAAAATTCATATAAGGTGCAAAGTCATCCACAAAACAATCTCCTTAAAAGGCATTTTAATTATCCATCCATAGCTAAAAGGAAGTAAGTAAAAGTAGACGAGTTGTAATTATTCTCAAGGATTAGCAATGTTTTACAAGTGAGGAGTGGTTATCTTATTTATGTGAGATATTAGGCATTGGAATCATCCAATAATAGGTCCTCAAAACATAAAATAATTCCTTTATCTCTTTCAAACCCTAGAGATAAGGAAATAAAACATAAAATATCCATGATATAACAATGGATAAGTCTCAGGACATCCAATGATGGGTCATAAATGAAGTAAAAATGCTTAAACATCAAGTTGTACATCATAAATTAATGTTAGAGGCCAAATGAGTGGCATAAATGACCTTAATAAGTGGATGAATCACTCTAGAATCAAGTGTAATAGAAGAAAAGAGAAAATGTTCCCTCTAAATATTGCAATATTTCATCATCAAGCATCATATCATGCCCCAAAAGGTGTGATGTCTTATCAAAAGGGTGTGCAATCATCATAAAATATGAAACATCATCATATAGTGCCACATCATCGCTAGTGAATGCTACAACATCTTAATGTATGAGATGAATCATCATAAGGTTTATCATACCCCAAAAAACATGGAACATCCTCAATCAAATGTAGAAGAAGATTCGTCAACATACTCCAAAGGACCCAAGGCTCATGTCCTCATCATCTCCATGCAAAATATGTCATCTAAGGAGTGGATCCAACTATCCTAGTGTGACAATCGAGAGCATGTACACAAGTCACTGCAACATAGAAAGTGAATCGTGTCTAATGTAAGAGACATTAGCTAAATCACATTATGTATCATCTTCAAGCTTCATACTAGCTCATGAATTTATGCAATATTCCAATTTTAGGTATGGGAGGATCATCATTGAACCCTAGCATGCACGCAAGTAGCCAAGAAGAGGGGTATTTCTTGAAAACCACCAAGAATAAAGTCTAATGGTATACAATATGAGTTAGGCTTTACTTCATGGGTGGTTTCCTTGACATGTAAAGTTACATAAGATATTAATCTACATGAGTGCCTTTGTAGTGGAGAACATATTCATTAAGTTACCCTTTCCTAAGGTTAGCCTAGGATGATGAGCGCCTAGGTTGACTAAATGAAGGTGAGAGAAGAAATTACACTAATAACTTGGAACAATTTCCCAAGGTGAAATATCTATTGTAAAGACATTAAACCTCTAGGGGGTTGCAAGTGGGATTCACTATCTTCCTCAAGCATTCCAAGAACTTACCACTTGTAGTTAGCCGTGAGGAACCTAAAAACAATTACTAAGGCTACTTGTATAATATTGGTAATTAGGTGGAAGAGGGTTATGAAATTACTTGGGATGGAAAAACAAAGCGAGAGAGGAATGGAGGGTTTACAGATCGCGAACTGCGGCAAAGGAATGGCGAGATCTGGCAGACGAAGTTGGGCAATGCTCTCAAGGTCACATCCTGGATCTCCTGCAATGTCAGGTATACGCTCATCCCTTGTTTACACTTGAGACTCTTCAGATCATATTACACTCCTGTAGAGACAACCCTAGAAGGTCCAGATCTGCACTGCCAAGGAAAAGCCCATCCCTAACAACCGGGAAAGATCGGACGCCATCGCTGCGACCTAAGTATTCAACAACCATTAGCCCAGGAGAGGGAGATCTACAGGCAGAGGTGGCCTCTTGCTCTGATATAACTATTACACTTGGAAGTCGGGGAAGTTATGGCAACCCTGGATAGGGAATACGCTCTCCAGTTAACAGAATCAAAGGCGGCCACCCAGAAGATATCATACAAACACTGATCTGGAATAAGCATCATTCAGAGGTTACCAACTCTATTCATTGGCAAGGACTAATATATCTTGATACAGAATGGAATTTTAGCCAAGGATTGAGGACACAACCTATCCGATTGATGATGAACCAGAGGACACATCTGCCCTCGATCTGGGAAGATCTGGAAGTATCTCCTCGAACCAGCTTTACCCAATACCATCCCGTTGACGTCAAGATCTTTATGAGGATGGATCTGGTTTTATTCCAGGGTTTACTGGACCATGCAGAGGTGGATTGGCATATCTTCTTAGCAATACAGGAATATTCTTTAGAATTGGCAAATATTGAATGCAACTATCGAGAGGGCCTCTTAGGCAAGCATATCGGTGGTGATCTTGCCGGTAGGATCATGATGAAACCCTGTGTGGAAGCAACAAGATGCTTAGATCTTACATATACGGGCACAGGAGTAATAGATCCAACAACATCTCAGACAGACACACACTCAAAAGAGAAGGATCTGGAACAAATCTTCATTAAAAAACTGGAAAGCAAGACTTATTGCTGGAGGATCTGGAAAGAGAGGAAGATACAAGAGCTAAAAAACAAAATCTAGAACCACCTCGGTATACCAACATACTAGCAAAATCTGATCTGCTCAGGCCACATTCTACAGGACAATCTCACACTCCAAGGATTATGGCATCACCGCAGACTCGACCATCATAATTAACCTGTGTCTAAGGGGTGGAAGTGTTGGAACTAGCTCAAAAGGCACAAGATCCTTCAAGGAAGTAGTCAAAGGCAAGGAAAAAGCACAAGCCAAAACCGCAACACCGCTCGAGCTCCCAGGACCCTACATTGTAGAACAAAAATCTGAGAACCCTGCACTTACCATCGCATTGCCTGAGGTAAAAGACTTGTACACAGATCTCTATTCCAAATCCGTTATATGCAGATTTAATGGGTTTTGGCCTGAATCTGATGTATTGCACCAATGGATTTATGAAGCCTGGTCTCCAGACTGCGAGATATATCTATGTCCCAAAGGTTTTTTCATAGTTAGATTCAGAACAATACAAGAAATGGAATATATCCTCAACAAGGGGCCATGGTTTTGGGGCAATGCAGGACTATTTATGACCCCTTGGTTTTTGGAATTTGATGCCAACACAATGGTGGTATCAAAGATGCCAGTGTGGGTCAGGTTGCACAACCTCCCGTTACATTTCTAGCATCACAATGTATTAATCGCCATAGGGAATGTATTGGGAAAATTCCTAAAGATTGATGAGGACAGAATCACAAGGGGGATATTCACATTTTCCAGGATATGCGTTGAGGTAGACCTCAGTGAGGGACTACCAGAAAGCATAAACTTGAACTTCAATAATACACAGTGGACACAACCACTAGACTATGAAAACACAACCTTCTGATGCCGTGGATGTCTACAAACAGGACACCTCCACAGTGCCTGTCCTAAAGACAAACAAACTCCCAAATGGAACAAGAAGCAACAGAAATAGCCAAAAGGATGGCAATATACCGCCCCCTTGGAGGAAGAAATAGAAAAAGCAGAAACAACAGCATTCAAAGTAGAAACGGAGGATCAAAAGGACCAAAACAGCACACTAAAGGAGGAGGAAGACCCCAACAACCCAATGCAACATCAAGCACCTCAACTAACAGGAATGGAAATAACTGGCATCAAGCGAACTCATGGATCGGAAGGATTCGATTCTAACAAAGACACTCTAACGACCACTCCCAACACTGGAGGTTGACAAGGTGGAAAAATAGAAAGGGAGAAAATAACAGTAGTTAATTTTATAATATTTTTACTTTTTTGTTTGTCTTGTATCATGTGAAAATAGATACAGGCCATATGCATATGCTTTTCAACATCTACAAAATGTAATTTTGTCTTATGAATAAAATTACGATTTTTTCCAAGGGGAAAAAATATGGTAATTAGGTAGAATAGTTCTAGGTTAAACTTTTGGAATGAATGGGGAAATATAAGACAATGCTCTATGGTTGAAAATTTAACAAGAAGGCATCACTATTGTTGATCAATAATTTTTTATGAACTGTAAATCTCTTTAAGTTCTTATGTTTTCTTATCCTTTATAAATGTATTTGAAAAAACTATCCAAACATTATCTTATATCCACACCATGCTTTCATTTGGTTTATAGTATTGAGTACTCCATGAAAAGCCCCACACTTTGCCAATTTCACTTAGTCTTTTTCTTAATGGGAGGATGGTGAGATGACTCACCACTCCATTTTAATATCCTCTTCTCGACACCCCACTTCCATACTTATCCTTTTTCTTAATGTTGGGATAGTAGGATGACCTAAAACCACCCCCAATTTACACTCCATCCACATTCTGAAATCCCATTTTCCATATCTGCTTCATGCTTAGACTTTTACGATGAACTTTGTACAAAGAACCACTTTCAAGTTTAATTAAAGACTCAATTCCATGACATGTTTCACACATGTCATTTGATATTAGCATTCAATATGGTGGTTTTTGATAAAAGGATCATAACATTGTTACTTGGGAAAGTAGTTGTTATTAATATACCATTATGAAATTCTACAACAAGTGGTAATGGATTTCTAACATTCAATGTTCCTTTTCTTATTAAAATAAAATTAAGAGTATATTACCATCGAGTACCTTGAGGCTACCAAAAATATTTTGTGAATACAAAGACTGATTCTTATTGTGGAGACACTATTAATATACTCAAACGTAAAGACCATGATTTCCACTGGTTTGTCACATATAAGTTGTATTTTTATTTATTTATTTATTTTTAGAAGAGAAACAAAGTACCAACCAGGCTTGGTTGCACGCCTAAAATATCTGACTTCATAGGTGTTGTTTCTTGGCATGTAGCAAAATTTGATAGGCGTAAAAGGATTGTTCACCATGAAGACAATGGAAAAATTCTTGTACAACTAATGCCAAATATTTTTAGAGGAATTTTATGACTACCAACTCCACATAAAGTTTTCAAATTTTTTGAAGCAAATGAATTCATCAAGGGGTAAGGAGGATGTAGTTAACTTTTAAGAAGTTATATAAAGAATCATTGTCCCACTTCAATAGATACTACTTCAATTTAGGTAAATACAATGAATGAACCCTACAAAGAATTTGCATAGCTTTTGGTAAGAATTCCTAATAGGGATTTCATTTAACATGTACCTAGATATATTATTTACATCCTCTATCATTGAGTTAATAATGGAATTATATTTTATTAGGTTGATATTATCTCCAACAAGATTTCCTAGCAATTGCAGAATTTCAAAAATTCAAAGAGGTTTTTCAAGGTCTCTTATTTTATTTATGCATTAGTGTATGTAAATATACATGGTATCCAATATTGTGGAAGCACAAGGTTCCCTTTCACTTTTATCAAGTTTTTTTTTTTTTTTTTTAGAATTCAAGAGGATGATTTTTGGTATTGATACAAGCATATTTCTAATGAGGCTCAAGCCTTTCTTTTAGACAAAGGCATCTTCAAATTCCAAGAGAATACAAGCATATTTCTAATGAGGCTCAAGCCTTTCTTTTAGACAAAGGCATCTTCAATTTCCAAGAGAATTTTTCCTACATTAGACTCGCTGGTTTTGAAGGAAAACCCGTGTTTCTACTATATTATGTTTCTAATAATTATTTCACTATTGAAATATGTCAACAAAACAAATATTGGGCACATTTCCTTAATTAAAGGAGAAAAAAATAGTTTATTCCTACTGCTTTCAAAATTGGAGATTCTAGAGTAAAATCTATTGTCCATTTAGATGGAATTGCTTCATATTTTGACACATTCAAAATGAGGCAAGTTCACCCTTGTAAAGGTTTTGTCCCACATGGATGTGACTTCTATTTGATGTTGAAGGCTAATTGATTTTAGTGGCATAAACATGGTTGGAGTCGTTAGATTTTCTTTCAAAAATGAAACATCAAATAGAAACTTTACTGGATGGAAAAGTGAGAGAGAAAATTATTTTCTAGCATTGTAAGTAAAAAGTTCCCTTCGTTGAGTATTCCCACATATTGTTCTTTGTAAATATTCATTTATCTTCTTGATTTAGAGTCAATCTAAACCTAACGATTGCTTTTGATTGTCTTCTCCTTGTCTTTCCAGATATTTTTATTTATGTGGTCCATAGTGTTTAAAAATGCAATAGAAATTTTCAATTTGATTTTTCCTTGATTAAATTGAGAAAATTCCAATTTCTATATCAACAGACAACTTGGATGCAATTAACTTGTGTGACATGGCTTGTGTCACCTAGTTTACTCTAGAAATTCAAGTTGGAGGAGTTAGAGTTTAGTTAAGCATGTTTGATTGCTAATTTGTAGCAATCAAAGTCAGTTATCTCAAGTTGTTTTCAGTTAAACTAGTTCCAACAATTGGAGGAACTAGTGGAAGGTCAGTTGTGTAGTGGGACTATAGTCAAAATCAGTGATCATCCAATTAACTGATCAATCAGCCCAAAATAGCTAGTCCATGCAGATAATTCGAGTTACCCAGTTGAGGTTGAGATTTTAAGGAAGTGTAACTTCAGTTGTAGACTATTACTAAGTGTAAAAGTGTTGCATGCAACCTGATGATCAACCTGAGAATTTGTGTAATCCATTTTGGAGAAATTCCTAAATAATAGGGGCCTAATTTCTCAAGGAATTACGCAAGGAAATAGGGGCTCAAGCAGAGTCAGAAATTGACTAAGTCAGGGTCAGAGCCTTTCAGTGAGCAGAGAGACAGATTATGCACTTGCAGGCTATGCTTAATTGAGAAAAGCACTTGTAATACATCTCTATTCATCAGATTAATGCAAGTATGCATTGGGGTTTTTTAGCAGTTTTCTTTCCTCGAGAAAAATACTATTTGTATGTGTGTGATTTCTTATTACATGTATGAGATTTTGTTCTAAATTGTGAATTAATGTCCGCAGAGCAATAGAGATGGTTTGTGTCTTATGTTTTTAATTAAAATTTCATGAGCATTTGAAAATATACATCATAATTTCTACATGGTAACAGAGTAGGACTCACATTAGAGCAAAAATTTCAAAGTTGTTTCTCAATGTTGAAGAATCTAGGGCAGATTGAATTAGTGAGATTATTCTTATCATGATAACTATTTGTGAGGCATTTAGTCTTTATATTATTATCACAATCTTTTGCTTATTATCATTAGTGTGTGTATTTCTTACTTCAACAAATAGCTATCAAAGAAAAGAGACAAGAGCACAAGATATGGAATTCTGTCAGGGCCAAAACCTCTCCCTCTTGGAGAGGAAAACCCACACAAAATTCTTCTCATAGAGATTCCAATTGATGAACACCAAGACCATGACCCTTGACTGACTGAGCACTCGGGGACCAAGACACCAATCCTCTTCTTGCATTGCTTTGATTGTCATCACCACTGTACTTTTTCTGAGGTCATCACTGTGTCTACGCCACCAAGATCTTGACTGCTGTTGCATCTCGAGAATGAGTATCACTATAAAATTAATTAGATCCTTTTCATAACAATGATTATAACAATCCTCCTTCTTACTTTTATTATGACTATGCTCTTCTTGCATTGAGATCATACTTACAAATGCATCAGAATCATCATCACTGTATAACTGCTTCAGAACAATATGGTTCTCTCTAGCGTATATACATCAAGACTGCGTATATACATATAACCCAGACATATGATGTTAGTGTATCTTTTCATCCATGATCATGCCAAGAACCTATTACGTGGTGACTGCATTTGAATATCGAACATATATCTCACAATGATTGCGATGTTGTTGAATGCTGTAATCATTAAAGACTGAGACAATGATTTCATTACCGAGACAATGTTTGTGTGGAGATAGTGTAGGGATGCTGAGACATAGTGTTTTTCCTCCACTGAGACAGAGTACCAATATTACAGTGTAATCATATATATATTAAGAGCATGTGCCAATGTAATATCCATCGAAGATTATAGAAACCTTCTTTAATCGAAACCTACAACCTTGACTTCATGCGAGATCCCACTTTGCCATATGAAGTTTCAGTGTGTGTCCGAAATATTTCTTTACTTTGACTCTGAGATTATACACTTTATTCATAATTGTTTGACCCACTCATTTAAGTCGACGTGTCATGGTGACCATCTCATAGAGCCGACCTATAATCTATGTATGTTTTGAAGCCGTCTTCACTGTTTTTCACGTTGTTTAGTTGACAATTCTGTTCTTTGGAGGATGGTGCTTGTCTTGGAGGGCTGCTTGACACTAGGTCCACCCATGTACATTACATAAATTCTCAAGAAGATCTCTTTAACATGATTTTGACTCTTTGACTTTCCTAGACCTATTGAATGAGCAAGAAACTCATTCATATAATTTGTAAAAATAATATTTCTTTTTCTTGACAAGTACAAAGATCAAAATTACATCGACAAATACCAACCTAGTTACACTTTTCTTCAACGATCCCTCTTAACTAGGGAGGTATTTACAATGGTACTTGGTTATTCTCAATCTGAATAATTTCTCATAAGAAGAATCAGATTGGTAAACCCATATTTATAGCATCGTATCAACCAACATTGTCATAATGCAAGGCCTTTACTAACTGCTCCATCTCTCCACGAGACCATGAGCTACAATGTTGGCTAGACCAATGATTTATAGACACCTTCATCATTGTCTCTCAAGGTACATATCCACCGGGTGTTCACTGAGTATGACCTTATAGGACTATTCTTATCCTGGGTTCCCAACCCTCAAAGAATATCGTTCTTCTTGCCTAATATTATCTTTGATGCCCTACACATCCTCAAAGAGTATCAAATTCCAGATGATTACCCAACCCTTAATTCTTTCCTCCCAGGAGAAGACAAGAATGTTGTGTCTATCATGTGTTTAAATTTCCATTCATGGCCTTCACCTAGACTTACGACTATTAGTCTTGGTCTAGTGCATGACACATGAAATAGAAAAACACAACTGTCACTCCTTTGTAATCAGGGGTGATCTAATTCAAGCTCCCTCTTGATCAAGGACCTATCAGAGCTCCCTCTTAGCTAGGGACTCTTCTATACATCAACAACTTCTTCTTTGTGGGTTCTTTAGTTGCTTGATCAACTTCTCTCCTTGATGTCATGAAAGTTAGTTGAGCTTCTTTCTTGTAGGGCAATGATCATCCATCACTTTCCTCCTTAATTAGTCATGTCATTCCTTTCTTCATGGAAAGTGGCCTTCTTCATATATGGAACCTTCATCATATGACTAATTATTTCTCATCATGCTTCTTCCATTCATTACATGAATGCTAGTTGTACTTGTAAGTAGCTCTGCATGAACTTATCTAAATATTATTCAAGAAATCAAATATATCATTAAATTAAATCCTACCTTACTAGGTGGCTATTCATCATGACATCTTTTTGTAGGTATAAACATCCTGCACACATATTGACATATCTCCCAAAGATATCCATTGTCAAGGGTCTTCATCTTTTTTAGAGTTTCATCAGAATCTTCATATCTTTCCGGGAAATCTTCATATCTTTCTGGGAGATTTCTTATTCAAATATTCTTGGTCTTTTGGATGTTGATTTCCTTCATCATGGTTTCATATCTCACGATCTCTTCCTTCTTCACATTCCATTCCCAACATCTTTTAATAAGAGTTTCTTCATTGTAGTTAATCACCTCATATTTCATATGAGGACATATTATGTTCATTTCATCTAGTGTGACTTATGCCATTCTGCATCCTTTCAGAGGAGGAGATCCTTTTCCCTCGATCATGCTTCTTAAGATAGAAGTGATGATCTATATTACCTGCAACCATATGACATGACATTATAAAAATTTAAATACAAGCATACATACCTCATTTTATCTTCAGGTCATCGAGGCCATCTTCCAGCAGCTTCCTTGATTGAAGAGATCTTCAATCCCTTGATCTGCTTCATGTCATCACATCATTATCTCATGGATTCCATAAGTTGGAGTTCTTGTTGAAACACTTGCTTCCTGAGCCCTCCGATGAGGATTCCATCAGAGAATTTTGAGGATCTTGTATATCCCCAACTGGCAGATGTTTCCTTTTTGACTTGATGTATGATGAGTCTTGTCCTAGATGACTTTTTCCTTCAATGTCCACTGAGGTTCCCAAGAGCTATATCCTTCATGTTTGTCTGCCATGGATTTTGTCTTTTATGATTCCCATGGTGATGTCACGAGCTCTTGTTTCTGATGCTTCCATGATGCTACGATGCATCTTATCATTATTGTCATATCTTATAACAGAAGCTTATGATAGGACCCTCTTGTGTGGGATACTATCCCAATCATAGAGATGTGTTACTCCTCTTTCCTTGGCCCTTTTCTTCAGCTTCCTCAATTTATTCAGTGATATGAGCTTCATAATTTTAGCTATACCTATTCTGCCTTGTTGAGGACCAAACTTCCCTTTCCTTTTTGTACATGATTTAGTCCTTTACCCTTCAATACTTTTGCCATCAACTTGTCTTTCTCTATTTAGCATAGAGACCATAAGTTGTCGAATGAGGTAACCTTCTTATCCCATGGATATTTGTTACCTTGATTGTCTGTTAGTGCATTATAGATCAATGATGGTTATCTTCCTTCCTAGATCTTGTAGATGAGACCTTATAAATATATCCTACTGTTGATTGATAAAAGGTGCCTCTTAAAACTGCTAATTATCCTCACATTAATTATCAACCCGGGCAAGTCCTCTTATTTCAAGAGTGTATACAATATGTGGCTGCTATTTAATTCAGAGAGTAATGTTTCCTAAATTGCAGTATAGATCTTGAAATACAAGAGTAAACAGACTCATCTAATAAATTCCAATAGCAATCATTAAAGGGAATATAACAACTGGACTTCAGGACTCGAACTTCTACCAAAATTGTAATCAATCCTTACTCAAGCAATTAAACTAGCAATGGCATCAGTTGAGATTACAGTAACAATAACACATCTCTTCCTAACTGATTAAATCTAAATCAAAACCAATCTCCAATAAATAATCCAAACAACAATGATATCAATCCGAGAGTCTGACAGTGATAGTTAAACTCTTTACGGTTGATTAAATCACGTTGAATATTTATCTAAGTAACACAATCTGAAATGAACTGAATTAAACGATAATGCTGTAAATCGTATAAAGCAAAGATATTCTGTCAACACAAGAGAATAATAAATAGATAAGGAAATAGAATCAAAGAAAGCAAGAATATTATCAAACCATCACACTTGCAAGAATTTGGAAATGTATGACACAAAGAAAGCAGTGAATCCACCAGAGGTCAGGCCCTTAGCCGCTAGCGAACACTGCTAAGTTACTTCAGATAGCTCAAGGGAACAACATCTTCACTTATGTATTAATCATCAAATGTAAGTAGCATTACAAAAAGGGAACAACAACTTCACTTATGTATTAATCATCAAATATAAGTAGCATTACAATATAACTGTGTTCTCTCAACAACGAGAGTCTGTAATTAAAATTACAAATTCAATAACAACAGAGATCCCCCTTTCTTTTTACAATCGTCTCCTTTTATAATCAGAAAGGGTAAAATATAAATGGTAAATGCGATCCCTCAAGATCTCCCGATCCTGAGGGATTCGCAACTGATTTCCAACTTCAAACATCCTTTCCTTTCTCGCGCTGATCTCCTTGATTCGTCTTTAGCCTTGACCATAACCGCCATGTTCCTTCCTTGGCTTGTTGATTTTCGCTGTTCCTTCATTAGGGAACAACATTTGTCCCTTTTGTTGTTTTCCTACATAAAGAAGGGTAATAATTAGCTAAGTCATAACTGCAGATAATTCCTTCATTTCTTACCATAATTATTTAATATATTAACACATTAGGATATAGAAAAGATAAGAATAAAGGAAAAGAATGATGAGATTAATAGTAATTACATACCCTTTTCATGACTCAACATACTCCCCTGCTTACCCTGTTTCATGTCCTCATGAAAAGCAAGTAGTTTGTATGTAGAGCAGTTAAAGAATAAGCTGGAGAAGGAATGTCGTAAAGTGGTCTAAAACCATGGTTCTTGGCCAAGAGCTCAAAGATGGGCCCTGTCTGTCCTTCAGGCAATTCATATATAGCCTGATAACCTTCAACAGGATACCAAATGATAGGGCTATGGAACCGACAACCTAGCCAATAAGGACCTTCTCTCAAAATGAGATTGCTATATGTGACAAAACGGTTTGCAGCTAGCTTAAATTTTTTATAATTAAATGGCTCTCTATTCTGTACATTACTAGTGGAGACTGTCCACCTGAGCTTGGCTGCAGCCAAGGAGCTTTCTTGAATGGAGAGGAAGTTACTCTACTCTTTTCGTACAATCTCTTTCTGAATAGGCCCCAAAATTTTGATCACTCCTTCCCTTGTCATCAGACTCTTGTGATTGGCCAGCATTTGTAAAGGATGTTTGGGTTCACTTCTAACCCAAAGATCCAAGCCATGCTCTTGTCTTTGGAATGCGTTATGAGCCTTGAACCACTTCAGTTGATTGACAACAAATGAGATAAAGGCTTGGAATTGAACATCCCCCACAAAAGGGTTGGGGTTCTTTTCCACTTCTTCCTCTAATACAAAATTGTGTAAGTAAAATTCACAAAGTAACCTTTGAACTTTTACCCCATGCTGTTTGCAACAATTTATAAAATCCTCAATTGTTTTTAATTCTATGGGTTTTCCAGTTCTCACAGCTTTAATTTTTAATAGCAAATATCACTCTAACAAAAATAAGGAATAATTATTAGTAGGATATTTGCATGCCAAGACATCTGTGCATAGTGAGCAGATAGTGTCCATTTGACCCATGACCTTCTCTATTCTGAACTTCATTTTCTCAATTTTCTCCTATGCTTTTTGATATTTATTGAATGTCTTGCTCTCTGATGTATTCATGTCCTAAAGCTACCTTTGCAATTCTTGGTATTTCTACTGGGAGACAGTTTCTTGCTCAAGCCATTCTACGGCAAGCCGAGACTGTGCTAAATCTTCTTGCAGATTCAATATGCTGGTGTCATTGCTCGTCATGATATCTTTGGATTGAATGGTTGTCTGAGTACTTCTGTTATGAGAAGAAATGCCTACTATTTGTGTTTCTTTATGATGGGAGGTCCAAACCTCCATCTGAGTGGTCATGCTGCAAGAGGGTACAATCTCTGTTTGAATAGCTATGTTACAAGAGGGTACTGCCTCTGTTTGGGTAGCTACTTCTGCACGAATTGCATGCTATTCCTTAGTGAGTATGGGCTCCATTTGAGTCCCTGTAGTTCTTCTTTCACACAATTCAGTTTGCACTGCTGCGTTTACTGTCTCCGGGGTTTTGTCTGGAACCTTCCCTGCTGACATTTCTTTTATCTTTCTCTTGAGCCTTTTTACTGTTTTTCGGAGCCTCTGCTGTTCCTTCTTAAGCTTTTTAATTTTGGCTCTATAATTTTTCGGAGGAGCATATGTTCTATTAATAGTCTTTGCTCCTAACGAACCCAGTTGCTCATCCTGACTCTGTTCTACAAGAACCGTGTCCCCAAATTGGTAGTCGTCTTCTTATTTCTGCTTCTTTTGTTTTGCTTGTATTCTCCGTGTTTAGACTTGCCTGGCTGGGTTCTTCTAGAGGCATGTCACCAGGTTGGTTTACCTCTTCTTGAATGGCCTCTGCGCTTGTTCCTATTTCGCGACTTGCATTTTTTGATAGAATTCTGTCATGGTTAGAATTCTCCATAGATTGGGTTGTTCCCAAATTAAGCGGGCTTTCAGGCTGTATCAACTCATTCATATTGGCCAGAATTTGGGCCAATTCGATATCATGTAATAAATCTCCTAGGGGACTTGTATTTGATGTTGAGGGATTTTTTGATTCATTTCTTTCCTCCTCTCCAGAATGCCCTGTTTCCTCATGGTCTAACTCAGGGTCATCCTGTTCTTCGAATTGCAAATACTGCTCACTTCCTGGACTAGATAGTTTTATGGGCTGGCTGATACTGCCCTGGGGATTTTCGGCCACTTCTAAGTTTGTTCTCAGCCTGGCGGAATGTCTGCGCTTTTGGGGAATGTTCACTGCAAGGGTAGTCCTCTTCCTTTTCGGAACAAGGTTAGGTGTAGGCAGAGCTAAACCTCCTTCAATAGAAAATATTAGTTCCTCCCAGCTTGATTCCTGCTGGGCAAGGTTGTAGCTAACTATTAGCCTAATCAAATAGTGATGGCTTACTATGGTTTCTATATGTCAGGATCGTCTGAGCCTCTCGGTGGAGTCATGGAGTAAAAATTTTAATAATGAAGGTAAATTTACAGAACATTTTTGTTTTAGAACTACTAAGAGTTTAAGTTGATGTGGCCTTACCACGTCTTTGCGTTCGTTACATGTGATGTAATTTTGAACGATCCTTGCTAATTCTCCCCATGGTTCTCCAAGCGAGGATGGATGAATGCCTTTGCCTTTTTTGATGAGCTCCTGTCCTTCATCCTTAAAGGCTTCGATGGCATCTTGCAACTTCAATCGTTTGTTAGCCCATACGGGTCCTTCGGCTAGCAACCCAGATACTTCTACTATCACAACGTCTGATACTGTGATTTGTCTGCCCCTTATCATGGATTGTCCGTTCTATAAATTTTGTAGGAATTCAATGGAAACTTCTTCATTGGGAGGCTGAAATCGCATGAAGTATGCAATCCACCCAGCTCGGGCTAAAATTTCTCTGGCTGCATCAGAAACAGCTAGTATTAGCGGCTCCCTGCGCACTGTTCTTCCTCCCATACTGCCTGAATTCTACAAACAGTGCCTGAATTCTTCAAATGGTTAGTGTAATAGCACAATAATAAACAGAGCCAGGTGATGGAACAACAAGTTTTTATAATGGTTATATCGGATGATACTTTACAAGAATAAATACCGTTATCTAGGACTTGTTATTATACCACATATTCCGTAATCATGGAATGTCGTATTTCCCTACAAAATCAAATAAAGAGCTGACACGCATGCATAGTACACTAGAGGTTTCTTCTCGCCTCCCTTTGAAATAATAGGTTGCCTTCAACCGAATGACTAAAGGGATAACGTGCTGGCGACGAAGTAAAGGGATGATGAAAGTGGCAAGGTACGCATATTAATGCAAGGATCCCAAAAGATATTGGAGTGCTGAAATAAATGCATATAACGAGAATTATCAATAAGTGAGGAGATTCCGTGAGGTGATTCGAAAAGGAAAAAGGACAACCAACGCAGGAAAAATACTTTACCATCATCATTCCACTTAAATCTATTATGATTGATTTAAAAGATCTTGCATGCATAAAGGTTCAAAATAAATTAAAAACGTAATCTCTCTGTAATAAAGATAAAAATGAGGAAAGGGGATTATAATAACTATTGATGTTGAAAATACGACTCCAATACCATCAGCAGAGCTTCTGTTGCTTGCAGAGTTTATAGCCTCGACAGAGTTGCTTTCTCACCCTTTGGAACCATGATCCTCTATGTATAGTTGAGGAAGTGTGTTATAATATCAGAGTAGAGACCAATGTGATGGCATGGTAACCAGATGAACACATTTCCATTCACTAGGAAGGAGCGAAAGGTGGGCAGGCTGGCTCGTAATGAGACCTCCTATTCCAAGGACTTTATTTCTTTATGCATCCATTGGATCATATCGCTGGTGTGGTGGCCATAGTGGGAATGCCACTTCGCTACTTCCTTATGATCATGGTAGGCTGGCTCGTGATGAGACCCCCTATCCTCCATTTGTAAAAATCATAGAATTGTTAGTAAACATATGTATATGTATATGTATATGTATATGTATATGTATCTATATATATATATATATATATATATATATATATATATATATATATATATATATATATATATATATATATATATATATATATATATATATATATATATATATATATATATATATATATATATATATATATTTAATAGCACTTCCTATTTATATATAGAGGTTGGCTCAACACTCCTTAGGAGTATGGATGGTGGAAGAAGTTTGAACATATCAATAGAAAAAAAAGTATGCCCTTAACCTTTGATAATAATGAACAGAGAGAATTATAGGGGTTAGGGGAGAACCAACATGGTACAAATAATCAATCAATTCAATTTATAGTGGAAATGAGGATAGTGAAGTGATATAGATGGTTGTGTCCTTCCTTTTTCGATCAATACAAAGCAATCTTGTTAAAGATGATAATATTCGCTATATTTGTTTATTCCAGTAAACTTCAAATTTGTATCCTTACATATATATTTGTACACTTGCACTCTATAGAAGATCATAAAGATTGAGCAAAGGAAAGAAAGGGTGTTCTCTAACAAATATTCACAAGGTGCTATAAAAAAGCAAAAGAAAACCTCACACAAAAAATGATGTTCCTTATAGGGAACAACAAGGAAAGACATGCAAAAAAAAGGTGTTGTTCCTTAGAGGGAACAACAACTGTTCCCTGTAGGGGACAACAAAGAAAATACATCCAAAAATTTGCTATTCCCTGTAGGGAATAACAAAGAAAATGCACACAAAAATTGTTGTTCCTTAGAGGGAACAACAGTTGTTCCCTGTAGGGAACAACAAGACAAAATGCACACCGAAACTGCTGTTCCTTAGAGGGAACAGCAGGAAAAAAATACTGCACATGAAATTGTTGTTCTTTAGAAGGGATAGTGGCTATTCCTTAGAGGGAACAACAACTGTTCCTTGTAGGGAACATCAAGAAAAAAGAAAAAAATTGGACGCGAAATTACTGTTCTTTGGAGGGAACAACAACTATTCCTTAGAGGGAACAACAAGAAAACAAAGAAATATATTGCACACGAAATTGCTGTTCCTTAGAGGGAACACTGGATGTTCCTTAGAAGGAATAGCCACTATTCCTTAAAGGGAACAACAAGGAGAAAATCCACATGAAATTGCTGTTCCTTAGAGGGAACAACAACTGTTTCTTAAAGGGAACAACAAGGAGACAATTTCACGTGAAATTACTATTCCTTAGAGGGAACAATGGCTGTTCCTTAGAGGGAACAATAGTTGTTCCTTAAAGGAACAACAAGAAGAAAAAAACAAAAAATATTGCACATGAAATTGCAGTTCCTTAGAGGGAACAACAACTGTTCCTTAGAGGGAACAACGGCTGTTCCTTAGAGGGAACACCAAGAAAAAAATCCATATGAACATTACTGTTCCTTAAAGGGAACAACAACTGTTCCTTAAAGGGAACAACAACTGTTCCTTAGGGGGAACAACAACTGTTCCTTAGAGGGAACAACAAAGGAAAAATAAAAATTCAATCAAACAGAAAGGGAAATTTATGTACAAATTTCAAAAACAAATAAATTCTTCACTGGACCGATGCTATGGATGGGTTGCCCTCCTCAGCAAGAATTTGTATAGTGGGATCTTCTTGTAACTACTGGCAAAAGGACTCCCTGGTAAACGGTTTGTGATATAGGCACACTTGATGTCCATTCACTTTAAAAGAGTAGCCAGACCCATCAATGGTGGCTAATGTGAGGGTGCCATTCTCATGCACCTCTTGTATCTCATAGGAGCCTAACCATCTGGTCTGGAGTTTTCCCCGGAAATCCTGGAACCTAGAATCATATAGAAGTGCCCAATCACCTTCGTGGAAGATCTTCTTCTTGATAAGGGCATCATGCCATTTCGCTCTTTGTTGTTGGATTAGTGCAGTATGCTGAAGAGCTGATAGCCAGATTTCATCCAATTCATTGATTTGATGTAGCCTATTAATCTATGCTTCGTTTAAGTCCAAGCCTACTTCCTAAGCTATCCTCAATGTCTGAATTTCGAACTCGATTGGGAAGATAGGTTCTTTGCCAAACACTAGCTGATATGGGGAATATCTCGTGGTATTTCTCCATGTCGTGCGATATGCCCACAGGGCTTCTGGCAATCAGGTAACCCAGTCACGTCTATGTGATGCAACTATCTTTGTGAGTATTGCCTCAATTACTTTATTGGTGCTTTCTACCTGGCCATTTGCTTGCAGGTGGTATGGAGTTGTGATTCTATGCATGATATGATGAATTTTCAATGTTGCAGCAATCTTATGGCCTATGAATTGTGGCCCTCCATCTGTGATTATTTCTCTAGGCAAGCCATATTGCACGAACAGTTGGAAAAGAAAGTGGATTACTGAGTCCTCCGTTGCCCTTGGTAATGCTTCTGCCTCCACCCATTTAGTCACATATTCTGTTGCAACTAGTATGTACGTCTTTTGATTAGATGATGGGTTTATTGGACCAATGAAATCTAACGCCCATCACTCAAAAGGTTCAATGACTAACTGCAGATGCAGGGGCATCTCATCAGACTACCCAGGGCATCCCATTCTTTGGAAACTATCACATGCCTGGACAAACTTCTTGGCGTCTTTAAAAATGGTGGGCCAATAATAGCCCATTTGTAAGACTTTGTGACCAGTCCTGTGGTCTACAAAATGTCCACCACAAGGCCCATCGTGGCAAGCTTTCAGGATGTCGAAGACTTCGTCTTCCCTAACACATCTTCGAATGTGCATATCGGCTCCTGTATGAAATAAATATCCTCCGATCCAGGAGAACCGAGTACTACGCTGTACTATTTGTTTTCTTTCACTGGGCGTCAGGTGCTTAGGTAATTTTCCCACTGCTAGGTAGTTTACGACATCTGCATACCATGGTGTTTTCACAATGACAACGAATAAGTGTTCATTAGGGAATTGGTCCTCTACTGCTGCCAAGTCATCTGTCTTTGGCATATGTGAAAGGAAGTCTGCTACTAGATTTTCCTTTCCTGGTTGATCTTTGATTGTTATGTCGAATTCCTGTAAAAGGATCAACCATCTAGTCACTTTTCCATTTGTAACAGGTTTATTAGCTAGATATTTAATAGCAGAGTGATCAGTGAACAAAACCACAGGGTATCCTGTTATATAATGTCTGAATTTATTAATAGCATAGATTACGACCAAAAATTCCTTTTCGGTCATAGTGTAATTCAACTCAGTTGGAGATAGATTCTTGCTGATGTAATATATCGCATAAGGTTTCTTATCTTCCTCCTGGCCGAGAACTGCTCCAATGGCCGTATCTGATGCATCAGATGAAATATGGAATGGCAAATCCTAGTTTGGGCCCCATAATACTGGGGTTGTTGATACTAGCCATTTTAAATCTTCAAAAGCAGTGTCACATTTGTCAGTCCATATGAAATCAATATTTCTTGTTAATGCATATAATGGTGCAGCAATTTGAGAGAAATTATTTATAAATCTTCTATAATAACCAAAAAATCCCAAGAAACTACGCACCTTAGTTTGTGTGGAAGGGATAGGTATTAAAAGAATTATCTGAATTTTTGCTGGATCTACCTGAATTCTAGCTGCTGAGATGTAGTGACCCAGGATGAGGTCCTTGGTCATCATCATGTGGAATTTTTCATGGATGAAACAGAGCCTGGTAGCAATGCAACTTTGCAGAACTTTCTCTAGCATTTGCAATGCAGGCTCAAAGTCATCTCCGTAAGGTGTAAATTCATCCATGTACACCTCGAGCCCTTCGTTTATCAAGTTTGAAAAAATGTTGAGTATGGCCTTCTGGAATGTGGCAGGTGCGTTGTATCTTCCCTGACACATCTTCGAATGTGCATATCGGCTCCTGTATGAAATAAATATCCTCTGATCCAAGAGAACCAAGTACTACGCTGTACTATTTATTTTCTTTCACTGGGCGTCAGGTGCTTAGGTAATTTTCCCACAGCTAGGTAGTTTGCAACATCTGCGTACCATGGTGTTTTCACAATGACAACGAATAAGTGTTCATCAGGGAACTGGTCCTATACTGCTGCCAAGTCGTCTGTCTTTGGCATATGTGAAAGGAAGTCTGCTACTGGATTTTCCTTTCCTGGTCGATCTTTGATTGTTATGTCGAATTCCTGTAAAAGGATCAACCATCTAGTCACTCTTCCATTTGTAACAGGTTTATTAGCTAGATATTTAATAGCAGAGTGATCAGTGAACAAAACCACAGGGTATCCTGTTATATAATGTCTGAATTTATTAATAGCATAGATTACGACCAAAAATTCCTTTTCGGTCACAGTGTAATTCAACTCAGCCGGAGATAGATTCTTGCTGATGTAATATATCGCATACGGTTTCTTATCTTCCTCCTGGCTGAGAACTGCTCCAATGGCCGTATCTGATGCATCAGATGAAATATGGAATGAAAAATCCCAGTTTGGGCCCCGTAATACTGGGGTTGTTGATACTAGCCGCTTTAAATCTTCAAAAGCAATGTCACATTTGTCAGTCCATATGAAATCAATATTTCTTGTTAATGCATATAATGGTGCAGCAATTTGAGAGAAATTCTTTATAAATCTTCTATAATAACCAAAAAATCCCAAGAAACTACGTACCTCAGTTTGTGTGGAAGGGATAGGTATTAAAAGAATTATCTGAATTTTTGCTGGATCTACCTGAATTCTAGCTGCTGAGATGTAGTGACCCAGTATCAGGCCCTTGGTCATCATCATGTGGAATTTTTCATGGATTAAACAAAGCCTGGTAGCAGTGCAACTTTGCAGAGCTTTCTCTAGCATTTGCAATGCAGGCTTAAAGTCATCTCCGTAAGGTGTAAATTCATCCATGTACACCTCGAGCCCTTCATTTATCAAGTTTGAAAAAATGTTGAGTATGGCCTTCTGGAATGTGGCAGGTGCGTTGCATAGTCCGAAAGGTAAGACCCTGTAAGCAAATGTTCCCCAAGGGTAGGTAAAGGTCGTCTTATCTTGGTCTTCACAGGCAATTTGAATTTGATTGTAGCCACTGAAGCCATCTAGGAAATAAAAGAATTTCTTTCCTGCCAATGTGTCCAAGACCTCGTCGATGAACGAAAGGGGAAAATGGTCTTTTTGGGTTGCTTTATTAACCTCTCTATAGTCAACACATATACGCCACTTTCCATTCTTTTTCAGCACCACTACTAATGGAGAAACCCATTTGCTATCAGATATGGGATAGATGAAATTTACATCTAGCAATTTTTGTAGTTCATCTTTAACAATATCTTTAAGGTGAGGGTTTAACCTCCGTTGAGGTTGTCGAATGGGCCTGGCATCTTTCTCTGTATAGATGTGGTGCATGCATAATTGGGGATCAATCCCTTTCATGTCTGGGTAATCCCATGCGAAAGCCTCTTTATATTTTCTCAGAAGTTGAACAAGCCTCTGCTTCTGGTCATTAGTTAGGTTTTTGTTAATATTTAAAGTTTTCCCTGGCTCAATTTCTATGGTTTTTCTATTATAAACAGAAGTTGTTGGTATTGACTGGTCATTAATATCCTTTAAGGGATCTTCTTCAATTTCGTTATCTAGGGCTGCTTCGATCATGTGACATTTTGGATGGGATACGACATCTGGTTGGTTAATGTAAGTGTTAATGATGTCATCTTCTGTTTGATCCTTGAATTTGAGAGCATCTTCTATAGTTAGTGGTGATCTAATGTTTTCAGTTAGATATGATACAAGTTGTTTTCTAGTTTTTATTATTGTTAAACTTGGCTGAGCTGGAGGATATAAGGCTAAATTATTTACATTACTTCCTCTTGCTATAGTCATGCTACCTGTTCGACAGCTTATGTAAGCATCTGCTGTTGCTAGCCAAGGTCTTCCTAAAATTATGGGATGTCCGTCTAGCCAGTTTCTAGGATTGACGATCAAAAAATCTGCTGGGTATTCCCAGGAATCTACAGATACCATTACATCTTGTAATGTGCCTTCTGGTTTGACTACCGATTAGTCAGCTAGTTCCAGCAAGGTTGTGGTTGGGTCCAAGGATGTATTGCCAAGTTTTTGACAGGTCGTTGTTGTAAGAATATTGATGGCTGCTCCTAGGTCAACTAATGCATTGGGGAAGGAGCATCCATTTATTTTTACCATGACTATAGGGTTTCCTGGGTCGTCATATTTTACTGATGTTTCTCTGCCTGATAATAAATCAGACAAAGTACCGACTACATGGACAGTTGGGGTAGTTTTTATTTTCCTCTTCGGCTTTTTCGTACACAATTCCTTAATAGTTTTTGCATAAATCAGGATGTCCTGAATAGCCTGGAGGAGAGGTATTTTTACACACAAAATTTTCAATTCTCTCAGAAGATCAAAATTAGGATATTTGATTGAGCCAGGTATAATTAATCTCTCTGGGAATGGTGGAGAAGAGGTGGTAGTTTGATCGTGAGTTTTCTGTTTAACCGTATTCTCCACTTGTGGTACTTAATCTACACGTTACAGATCTTCAATTTGTACATTTTTATCCCCCTCTGACTCTATTATCCATCCAGACCTTAATTTAAGCTCATTACACTCCCTCAACTCAGTTTTTAGCTTTGGTCCTTCAATAATTTGCACAGATTGGACTGGTCTATTATTGGGGTTTGGGTTGGGCTAGGCTGGGAGCTGTGGTCGTAGGTTGGTCTGAGGGTTCTATTGCAATGTGTAGGGTGCTGGCAGTATAGGTTGAGGTAGGGGGATTGTTCTTGCTGGCTGGTTTGTAGGTCTTTTCCAGCTTGACTGCCAACTTTGGTTTTGTGAGGTGGAGGGTGGCCATTGAGATGGATATGAATTATTTTTCCAGAATGGTGGAAAGTAAGAGTAACTTGGCCAATTTTTATTTTGATTTGATTGGTTGGCCCAAGGTGGCATAGGGAATGGTTGTTGTGACGAACTGGGGAAAGGTGGCTGGTTTTTACACATAGCTCCTGGATATTGTTGTGAACTGTATTGCGAGGATTGAAAGAAAGAAGATGGGTTAGTAGGCGTACCTGTTTGTCGTGGTTGCCATTGATGATGCTGATTTAGTAGGTAGACTAGTTCTATTTCTTCTTCTGCCTCCTTATAGACTACTTTTAACCCTGGGAGTGATGGGCAGCTTTCTGTGGCATGATCTTTGGTACATATGGCACAGATTTGTACCATATCCAGTGGGCACTCTTTATGGCTATGCTTTTTCCTACATCTAGGACAAAATATCACCAAGATTTGTTATGCTTCAGCTTGCTTCTGCTTGGCTTGCATGATGTCTAGTTTTGTCGTCAAATTTCCCAAGATGTCTGTTTTGAAATCCTCTAGTAGGTTGCCAATTTCTGCACGAGTAATGCTCCCACCAGTAATTTTGCTGTCCCTAGTGGTCATATTGCGTTATGCTGGTTTCAATCTTGTACTGCCTCTCGAGGACCTGATACACAAATTAATAATATTAGCATAATCTTCCTGATATATATCACCTTTACCCATAATATTTAATGTCTCTATCCATTGGTCTTTCATTCCTTTAATCAATGTAGTTTTTAACACATTATCAGGCAAAGGCAAAGTTGCATAGGGAGACCGCTGGAGGTTATATTGAAAACGTTCCACATATTCTTCCAATGTTTCACTAGGTCTTGCTACCATTTGGAATATTTTGTCTTTCAATTCCCTAGATCTACAATAGTCCTGATATTTTTTAAGGAAAGCGATTTTCATTTGACCCCAATCATTTATTGTACCCCCACCTAGCCCCATAAACCAATGCAAGGTTGCTCCTTTTAACGTAGAGGGAAACAACTTTAGTTTTTGGGGGTCGGTGGTCTAATCATAACCCCGACATAACACATCAAATTCAAATAGAAATGCATCTGGATCCGTTGATGTAAGTCCATGAAAGGTGGGAATATTTTGGAGAGGAATAACTTTCATGGGTGCATTGATAGCTGTGTCAATGATGGGATACTATAATGTAGAGGTTTGGGGTGCTTGTGGGTTGTTGGTCATTTGATCAAATATATGCCAGTACCCTTCCGGGATCTCTAGAGAATTATTCCTAGGGTGACTAGAAGGGATGGGGTTGATCTTAACAACACTCCCTCGATCTAGGATACTGGGTGTTCCTTGTGCAATTACTCCCTGGGGGGGATCTTGGTTCCTCTGTTTCCCCTGTTTCTCCTCCTCCTTCACGAATATTACAAGAATTCCCTTTTTGTGAGGGACTTGGGCGCAAATTTTCAATATCTTGAAAACTCTGCTCAGTTCCTTCTGTTTTACTATGAACCTCAGCGTAGGCTACAGATGGTGAGCCTGTGGCCCGAAGGGAGATAGTAGGTTGTCTGGAAGCAACTGTTCGAGGACCTACTGATGGCTGAGATTCAGCTTTCTTTAAGATGTTGTCTATGAAAGTTGATCGTCCAAGGGTCACTGGTCCCTTAGATTTTTCAAGTTTGGGTAGTTGAATTGGATTGTTTTCGGGTATTTTCTTCTTAGTCATTCATGCAAACAATTCAAATGTTTATCTCTACCCTAAGTTCCTAACAATTCTATTGGAAAGAGGGCGGGGGAGCAGACATTTTACATGCTCTGTACGCAGGTTCTTACCTTCCGTTTTTAATACCCAGTTCTCTCTCAACAGACAAGCATAAAATACCTACTTTAGTTTTCTGTAATTGTGTTGAAAAGCAGGTGGAGGAGCAAGCACTTTACCTACTCGTTACGTAGGTTCTTACCTTCCATTTTCAATACCCAATTCCTGTTACAGGGAAAAGTGTCTATTTAGAACTGCTCTATCCCACTAAGGTGTGACAGCTGCCTTAGAAACAAACAGAGAAAAACTACTTTTGTATTTCCTTTATGAATTATAGATAGAGAGGAATAGAAAGAACCTCTGTCTTACGCTAATCCTTTGATCCGATCCCTCTCTTCTTTGATAGTCTCCAGCTACCTGCTCCCTAGCACGCCCAGCTTCACAAAGTACCTGCAAGATCACAGAAGCATAGCACTATACAAAGACATGGATCTATATTCATAAACAACTTAGGATCAGATTTAAATTGACCATACAAATGTAACAAGCATCAATGATACAAAAGCATGGAGGAAAACTCAAATAGATTTTATTGATAAACAAGAAAAGATCCAGGAGGAGTTACAACCAGTGGTTCCGACCCAGCATCAACCTCCCAGCAAAGAAGCCCCTCTTCACCTCAAACAAAGCATAGATCACCCAACAATCTGATGTTTGTCTCTAGAAACCAACAACAATTCCTTACAATATGCAAAATTCCAGCCTCTGGATCTCTGGGATGAGGGATCCATATATAGATATCTGTAAGGGGGATGAGTCAGCTTGTGCTTTGATTAGTGTCTTCTCTCTGTCAGTTCTTGCTTCCACTTGGAGACTGAGGGCCTCTTACTCATCCTTGGTCGAATTCAGTGAGGCAAGTTTCACAGGAGAAGATTCTGGAAGCTTCCATTTCCTCTCCACCTCGCGGAATGACACTGCCATTTTTCATTTCTCGCCCATCGCACCCCACAGAAGGGAGTTTTGAAATGCAACGCACCCTCATAGTGCATTTGGGTGAGATGCAATGCACCTAGCCAGTGGAGCAGCTGCAATGATCCTGTTTTGACCAATTCTGAGCAGTTTCTGGTGGAGAACTTCTGGGAGAAGCTGTAATCTGTTGACCTTGTTCCTTTAGGGGTTAGAACAACACTTTTAGGGACTTAGGAGCCCTTGGTTTATGGACATTTCATGCTTGGAGTTGTAGGGCACAAAAATGTCTATAACAGTTGCCCCCTAAAGTATGAGGCCATTAACCTTTTGGTGTTGGGTGAAATGCTTTATTATGAGGATCCGAAGTTCTTTCAATGCTGGGAGGAGACCTGTAATAAGATACAATACAATACATTATCTTCATAATATTTTTATGATCTAGCTGAGGCGGGCATTCCCATGCTCAGCTTTATAAATTCATTTTCATGTACATAGGACATACAACCGTCTGAGTGTAGACTGATGATTCTGATAGAGCCATCATCCTTTGGGTAGGATGATTATCTGTGCTGCAATGCTGTACATTTAATGTTTTTATTTCCCTGAATATATATCGCAGCCCAGATGGATGAAACTAGATACGGGGTCTTCAATCTCATCCGATCTTCACTCGAAGTACAAGTCGATCCATGTGAGAAATGTTCTGAAGTCGAACATGGAAAGACATCGCTTGATTACCAGTCAGTGATGTGAATTGTTAACAAGCGCGAGAGGAATCACCGATAATGATAATGACCCTCAAGGTACTACAGTACAATTCACGTGGTGTGAATAAAGGACTTGGCGTCGAACACCACGCAAAATCTTTCGGTCTAAGGCCATTGATGTATACCTGTCGCCGGAAGTGAGAAACTTGCCATTGAGGCATGCAAGCTTCAAAGTACTGAATGGGGTGTTCCTAGATCAATCTTCTTGGATAATGAGCTGATGTCGACAAGAAGTGATCCGTCACAGGAGGGCCTTAACGAATCCCACATCAATGACATGGAACGGAGCAAATGATTTTGATGGAGGTGAAAACGATCTGGTGATATAAGGTTCAGGGTGGTGGTCATGAAAGAATGGAGTATAATGTATGGTAGTGGGTGAGACACAGGTGACTTCTCTAGATGACCCCTCTTGAACATATCGGCGACACTGATGTGATGGATTGGTAGCATTAACCCCAAATGTGGATGGTATGGCGTGACCATGGCGATGTGACCGGTGAATGAAACAACCCAACCCGACTCAGACACGGAGCGGAAGTGTCATGTTCAAGAGCGACTTGCTACCAACAAAGTTTCTTTGAGTTTTCTTCCCAATTTTTCCCCAGTCATTGCTGACCAGTACCTCTTTATTTTTGTCAAGCTTGAGGACGATAACATATGCTTGTTCTATAATTTGCCCTTCGGGCAAACCCATCGCTATGTTTTAATGAGCCTAGCGATAGTGAAACTCGTTCTCGTCTAAAGACAAGTTTGTCGCTATTAATCTTTTTAACGAGTTTAACGAAAAAGATAACTCAGTCCTTTTCAATTTTAGAGAGTCTGAAAAGGAACGTAAAGGTAACTCCAAAATTCCTTTTTCGTCATCTAATCCCTTAAGTCTGAAAAAGTATAAAACAATACAGAAGGGATGAATTTTCGATAGTTTTAACGAGCCGAACAAAACAAGCGCTCGATCCTTTTGTGTAATAATCCCTCAGGTCCAAAAAGATTAAAATATAGAGGAGGGATAGCACTTCCTGTCCCTTTAACGAGCTGGATAGGCCAATGGCTTGGCAATCTTTTCATATTTTACGAGTCAGTTGAAAAGAGCTTAAAGGAGACTCGTCTTTTGAGGAACGAGTGATAAAACGGGTAGCAGCTGATTCCAGGTAAGGTTTGGAATTCTCCAATCACGGCAGTGTCACAAGGATGGCTAGTGAAATCACTCTTCGCAGTTGTTCCTCAAAATGGGTAAACAATCAAATGGAGGTGAATGATCGGCCAATGAAAAAGTGGAGGTGACGGTGCAAACACGACCAAGGCTTTAATGGCTGAAGTACTACATTCACGATGGTTATTTACCGGAGAATAGTTCGTTTTTTAACGAGCTTAAATGCGGGTGGAAACATTTGCTCATGTCTTATGTTTATTTTTTAACGAGCTTGAACTATGTGCTAAAACTGCTCGATTAATCCAGTCGTGTGATAAGAATGTCTCATATAAAAACGACAAATTTTAGAGATTTGCCCCACATCCTTTCTTTATGCAAGTTAGGAAACGACCAATCCTACGAGTTTAAAGGGTTAGAGGTCCTATAAATTTAAAAAATAAATAGCCGCTCTTCGCTTGCACTCCAAAAGGTTTGCATGCCCCCAGGTATAAAACAGAGTTTCAAGGTTACCCCTTCTTTAGTCCGTTAAAACATTTGTTTTACCAAGAGAGGCCTACCTCTTACAGGTTACCCAAAGATTGCTCTATTTACGGCGTAAACAAAACACTTCTCTGGCGATGTCTACCGAAATAAACAAAGGTGAGCGGCGATGCCCGCCGACTCACATAACTTTGACAAGAGAATCTTGTTCTAGAATAACCCCCTCTTCCAATCACGGACGGGGGTACAGACTAGTCATATTCTCCCGCGGAAACCTACCCTATACCCGAAGTTCTTTTGCCGAAGCAAACCAAGGTGCATGCCCCCTGGGTTTCAGTCATGTCCTCCCGAATCACTCGCGCTCATCGGGTGGACGGACTGGAGATTGAGACATTTCTTGAGTGAAAAGACCATTTAGGGATGGTATATGACTATTTGCTATGCGTGATCTGAGAAATGAAAGCTGGTCCACGAGCTTGACCACTCTTCCTTCGTGCGGAAAACACATCACTCTAAAGAGTGATGAGACAATGGCTCTCATGCAATAAATATAGTCTCATCCAAGGAGTAGATTGTAATCTAGGGGTCCTTGAACTACCATCACGTTCATGTGAACGGTTTTCCCTCTCAATGTTATGGGCACATTGGGAAGGATCCCTAACGGTCAGCTGGTTCCTTTATCAAAGCCTGTCATATTTCTCATCTCAGGCAAAAGCGATGGCGAACCAAGCGCTTTCCAAGCAGTCAGGGAAAGGATACTCACAGAAGCCCCCTCATCTATGATGGTACCAGCCATAACCATTCTATATATTTGAACAATAATTCAGAATGGTACACTAGCTGGTAAACGGGGTCTGCCTAGTTGATTCTAGTCGAAGGAAACAACTAGGTTGCTTGGAGGTGGGACCGAATAGAGGGCCGGGTATGACTCTGATGAACTTCCTTCCTGTGGTAAAGGAACGGGTAAATTTCCCCCATGTTCGTTGGAGTCTGTGCTTATGAAAAGAATTTGGACGGTGTCATCCTTATTCTCTTCAGTGATTGTATCATTCGAAGATGGAACCTCTGAAGGCAAATCCGGGTCAACTACCACCTCGACCTTTTTACTTTCATCTGGTATGGATTCAGATGGTTCATCTTCAATGACAGATGCTTCGGCCGACCACCTTAGCGGGCCAGCCGGATTTTCAACTGGTGACGGACTTGGCAAGAGTTTTTTATATCCAAGAGGAAGTCGTAACGGTGAAACTGGACGATCATCCAAAACTCTTTTAGCTTCGTCTAAGAAGGGACAACGGTGGATGGCATGATCACCTTCACACAGTTTACAAGGAAATCTATATTTTCCTTTTTGTCCCGGGGCTTCACTTTCACTAGTTGACGGTGTGTTTTCAACATGATCATCAGAGGTTGACGACACCGGGTTGTGCAAACGAGGAGACCAGTCCCTTAAGATCCGAGGGATGCAAGGACAATCTCTGTGAAAGTGGTCTCCTTTGCAAATGACACATGGCGATTTAGGCTTGGTCGGTGCAGTGTGTGGATTTTCATTAGACAACACTCGTTTGCCCCCATTCGCTTTTGGCTCCTTCTTCTTCTTCTCTTTCTTCTTCTTTTCCTTCTTCTCCTTAGGATCTTGACTTTTGGCTTTACCAGCCCCATCAAGCGAAGAGGAAGGAGGAGAGGAAGAATTAGAGGAAGTAGAAGGTTGGTGGGTAACTCTGGACTCGTCTAATTGCTGATTCAATTGTTCAGGAATAGTGGTGTTTTGAATGACAGAGGCTAAGAAGAGCCATACAGGCAAACCAATTTTCAGTCCTGGAAACGACAATGTGGCCATATGGGGTGCACCAACATCTCCCCAAGAGTAGAAGGGACTAGGATTTCCTCCAAGGGGAATTCCTTGGTTGGTGGACTCCATTTTATCAACCCAAGATCAATGTAGGAAAGGGGTAATGAATATTCCGTTTAAAATAAATTTTGGACGCTTTGACACAACTTGTTTTTTCAGTTTTTAAGAGTCGAGAAAAAACAAAAGATGAATCTAGTCTCCTTCGATTTTTAATGAGCCTGAAGTGACAAGTGCTCAGATGGACCTTTTTCGTTAAGGAGTCTGAAAAGGAACGAAAGGGACTGCTCTGGAAGTCTAGGTAGAGGGAGTACCAAACCAATCACAAAACTACAGAATACTTTTTACGGTACGACAGTCAATCTTCCCGAATGCTGTGTTCAGTGCATTGCGATCGATAGGGCGGCAGACACGGCTTCCTATGGATAAAGGATTTAAGCCTATAGGGGTCTCCCAAAATATACTTGACGGTACGTGGGAGCACAAGTCCGTACTGGCACTTATCATCTCAAAGTGGAGGAATCACCCAACCATAAGTGAGAAAAATAGTTACCAGGCTTTACGACGCCGGAATACGTCTCTAGACTAGACCTCTAAATGTTGTGCGTTAAGTTCCAAAGCGTTGTTAGATTCATTGAATTTATTTTAAGTTGATCTTGTTTATGAAGTTTTCCTTTTGGGTTCACCACGAGATGTAGATGTAATTCCTAAAATGCAATCTAAAGATGATAAACAAACTTTTTATCTCTTTTGTGCAATGAAAATCCTAGCTACTAGGGAAAAGAAAGACAAAATCTTTTCACAAAGAGCAAAGAGCACACTGTAAATGCACTTTCCTAAATCAAGCCAAACAGACTGTCTATATGCAAATGCACATGCATGTATTTGTTTTCGACTTTCTTAGTATATAGATGCTAAAAAGAAAGTTGATGTACAAATCTGAATTTCTTTTCAAGCGACAAACATAAACAAGCTTCTTTTCGAAATCAAAAATAGAGATGATTACGACACCTTACGATTTTGAAATGAATACTTGTTTTAGACACTAGAAAATTACAAATTCAGACCAAAAGAAATAGCAACAGGATAATCGACCATCAACAGCAATCAAACTTTCTCCTATGATCGAAATCGACACTTGCGACAGATTCAAATCAAAGGACGACAGCACGACTATGCTACTTTTGCAAAGGAAAACTGTAAATGACTCAACAAACACACAAAAACATCTACAGTTCTTTTGTACAAAGGAGGCGGAATAACAACAAGGAAAAGGAGTTTCAGACAGACATATACTGATCACAGGCAGCAAAATTCAGGAATAGAACTGGAAAGGATGATCCACAGAAGCCACAGCTGCACAGAGCTAGTCTGATCAGTGCACCTGTAACACAGAGAATCTGAAATGCAGCGCAGGTTGTCCCTTCGGGAAGTGCGCTGAAATTCAGAATCTCTGAACAGTACCTGCGCTAGGCCAGAAACGAGACTCTGTCTGGGTTTCGGGTCACAGTTTGCAGTTCAGTTCTTGGTTTTTGGCCGAGTAAAAAGCAATCAGTAATGCAACAATCAGGGGTAGATCTAAGGAGGATCTAAGAGCTATCACAAGGGCAATCAGATAGTTTGTGAATCAGCTGTTTAAATCATAAACAGATCCAGTGAATGGATTGAAGCAGCAGTTATCTACTTTGCATTTGTTATGGCAAATGCAGTTCGAATGCTACTTATAAGTTTATGAAACAAACAACAAAGAATGATAAACAAACAAACTAACTATCTCCCCAGTGGAGTCGCCATTTTGTTATAGGGAAAAGTGTCTATTTAGAACTGCTCTATCCCACTAAGGTGTGACAGCTGCCTTAGAAACAAACAGAGAAAAACTACTTTTGTATTTCCTTTATGAATTATAGATAGAGAGGAATAGAAAGAACCAACCTCTGTCTTGCGCTAATCCTTTGATCCGATCCCTCTCTTCTTTGATAGTCTCCAGCTACCTGCTCCCTAGCACGCCCAGCTTCACAAAGTACCTGCAAGATCACAGAAGCATAACACTATACAAAGACATGGATCTATATTCATAAACAACTTAGGATCAGATTTAAATTGACCATACAAATGTAACAAGCATCAATGATACAAAAGCATGGAGGAAAACTCAAATAGCTTTTATTGATAAACAAGAAAAGATCCAGGAGGAGTTACAACCAGTGGTTCCGACCCAGCATCAACCTCCCAGCAAAGAAGCCCCTCTTCACCTCAAACAAAGCATAGATCACCCAACAATCTGATGTTTGTCTCTAGAAACAAACATCAATTCCTTACAATATGCAAAATTCCAGCCTCTGGATCTCTGGGATGAGGGATCCATATATAGATATCTGTAAGGGGGATGAGTCAACTTGTGCTTTGATTAGTGTCTTCTCTCTGTCAGTTCTTGCTTCCACTTGGAGACTGAGGGCCTCTTACTCATCCTTGGTCGAATTCAGTGAGGCAAGTGTCACAGGAGAAGATTCTGGAAGCTTCCATTGCCTCTCCACCTCGCGGAATGACACTGCCATTTGTCATTTCTTGCCCATCGCACCCCACAGAAGGGAGTTTTGAAATGCAACGCACCCTCAAAGTGCATTTGGGTGAGATGCAACGCACCTAGCCAGTGGAGCAGCTGCAATGATCCTGTTTTGACCAATTCTGAGTAGTTTCTGGTGGAGAACTTCTGGGAGAAGCTGTAATCTGTTGACCTTGTTCCTTTAGGGGTTAGAAAAACACTTTTAGGGACTTAGGAGCCCTTGGTTTATGGACATTTCATGCTTGGAGTTGTAGGGCACAAAAATGTCTATAACAATTCCTCCTCAACAACAAGTATCATATGTACATCACTTTGTATAAATGGCTACACTCTCCCCGGCAGCGACGCCAAAATGTTGACTGATAAAAGGTGCCCCTTAAAACTCCTAATTATCCTCACATTAATTATCAACCCAGGCAAGTCCTCTTATTTCAAGAGTGTACACAATATGTGGCTTCTATTTAATTCAGAGAGTACTGTTTCCTAAATTGCAGTATAGATCTTTAAATACAAGAGTAAACGGATGCATCTAATAAATTCCAACAGCAATCATTAAAGGGAATATAACAACTAGACTTCAAGACTCGAACTTCTACCAAAATTGTAATCAATTCTTACTCAAGCAATTAAACTAGCAATGGCATCAGTTGAGAGTAGAGTAACAATAACTCATCTCTTCCTAACTGATTAAATCTAAATCAAACCCAATCTCCAGTAAATAATCCAAACATCAATGATATCAATCCGAGAGTCTGACAACGATAGTTAAACTCTTTACGGTTGATTAAATCACGTTGAATATTTATCTAAGTAACGCAATCTGAAATGAACTGAATTAAACGATAATGCTGTAAATCGTATAAAGCAGAGATATTTTGTCAACACAAGAGAATAATAAACAGCGAAGGAAATAGAATCATAGAAAGCGAGAATACTAACAAACCATCACACTTGCAAGAATTTGGAAATGTATGACACAAAAAAACCAGTGAATCCACCAGAGGCCGAGCCCTTAGCTGCCAGTGAACACTGCTAAGTTACTTCAGATAGCTCGAGGGAACAACAACTTCACTTATGTATTAATCATCAAATGTAAGTAGCATTACAATATAACTGTGTTCTCTCAACAACAAGAGTCTATAATTAAAATTACAAATTCAATAGTAATAGAGATCCCCCTTTCTTTTTACAATCATCTCCTTTTATAATCAGAAAGGGTAAAAGATAAATGGTAAGTGCGATCCCTCAGGATTCGCAACTGATTTCCAACTTCAGACATCCTTTCCTTCCTCGTGTTGATCTCCCTGATTCATCTTTAGCCTTGATTGTAACCATCGCGTTCCTTCCTTAGCTTATTGATTTCTGTTGTTCCTTCGTTAGGGAACAACATTTGTCCCTTTTTCTGTTTTCCTACATAAACAAGGGTAATAATTAGCTAAGTCGTAACTGCAGATAATTCCTTCATTTCTTACCATAATTATTTAATATGTTAACACATTAGGATATAGAAAAGATAAGAATAAAGGAAAAGAATGATGAGATTAACAATAATTACATACCCTTTTCATGACTCAACATACTCCCCTGCTTACCCTGTTTCATGTCCTCATGAAAAGCAAGTAGTTTGTATGTAGAGCAGTCAAATAATAAGCTGGAGAAGGAATGTCGTAAAGTGGTCTAAAACCATGGTTCTTGGCCAAGTGCTCAAAGATGGGCCCTGTCTGTCCTTCAGGAAATTCATATATAGCCCGATAACCTTCAATATGATACCAAATGATAGGGCTATGGAACCGACAACCTAGCCAATAAGGACCTTCTCTCAAAATGAGATTGCTATATGTGACAAAACGGTTTGCAGCTAGCTTAATTTTTTTATAATTAAATGGCTCTCTATTCTGTACATTACTAGTGGAGACTGACCACCTGAGCTTGGCTGCAGCCAAGGAGCTTTCTTGAATGGAGAGGAAGTACTCTACTCCCTTTCATACAATCTCTTTCTGGATAGGCCCCAAAATTTTGATCACTCCTTCCCTTGTCATCAGACTCTTGTGATTGGCTAGCATTTGTAAAGGATGTTTGGGTTCACTTCTAACCCAAAGATCCAATCCATGCTCTTGTCTTTGGAATGTGTTATGAGCCTTGAACCACTTCAGTTGATTGACAACAAATGAGATGAAGGCTTGGAATTGAACATCCCCTACAAAAGGGTTGGGGTTCTTTTCCACTTTTTCCTCTAATACAAAATTGTGTAAGTAAAATTCACAAAGTAACCTTTGAACTTTTACCCCATGCTGTTTGCAACAATTTATAAAATTCTCAATTGTTTTTAATTCTATGGGTTTTCCAATTCTCACAGCTTTAATTTTTAATAGCAAATATTGCTCTAACAAAAATAAGGAATAATTATTAGCAGGATATCTGCATGCCAAGACATCTGTGTATAGTGAGAAGATAGTGTCCGTTTGACCCATGACCTTCTCTATTATGAACTTCATTTTCTCAATTTTCTCCTATGCTTTTCGATATTTATTGAATGTCTCAGTCTCTGATGTATTCATGTCCCAAAGCTACCTTTGCAATTCTTGGTATTTCTGCTGGGAGACAGTTTCTTGCTCAAGCCATTCTACAGCAAGCCGAGACTGTGCTAAATCTTCTTGTAGATTCAATATGCTGGTGTCATTGCTCGTCATGATAACTTTGGCTTGAATGGTTGTCTGAGTACTTCTGTTATGAGAAGAAATGCCTACTATTTGTGTTTCTTTATGATGGGAGGTCCAAGGCTCCGTTTGAGTTTAACGACAAAGATAACTCAGTCCTTTTCATGTTTAGGGAGTTTGAAAAGGGACGAAAAGGAAACTCCAAAAGTTCTTTTTCGTAGATTAATCTCTCAAGTCTGAAAAAGAATAAAATAATACAAGAGAGATATCGTTTCCAATCCTTTAACGAGCTGGAAAGGACAAGCACTCGGAAATATTGTCATGTTTAGAGAGTCTGAAAAGAGCTTAAAGAAGACTCCAAGGGGGCTCCTTTTTTGTTTTTAACAAAGCTCAAAAAAGAGATAAAAGTTTGCTTTGTGGTCAAAGATGTTCAATTTACATTTGAGGACGTCAAATTCTGCATGTTAGTTGTCAATCCTGCTCAAGACATCATCAAAATAGATTAAAAACACCTGTTTCATGGATAAAATGAATAAAAACTAATTTTTACTTGATTTAATGTGCAAGAAATAAACATAAAAACAAGTTTTACCATTCATTTTTACCATTTCACATTTACCCTTTGATTTTGGTGCTTTGGAGCAGTTTTTACCTCGAAGTTTACCAGCTGATTGCAGAGGATTCAGTGGACCATTCCTCGTGCCGTCTAGACCAAGTAGGAGCTGTTATGAAACCAGCTCAAGAAAAAGATAGAAAAGATAGATTAACGCCTTAGAATTCAGCCTCTTCGAGGGGGCAACCTCCTTTACATTACATAAATGAACAATTCTTTGATAATTTAAATGAAAAAACCTCCTTTCTATATATAGGAGTCTAAGGAGTCACAATATAACCCAGCCGACCTAACAATAATAATATAAAGCCACAAAAATAACAATGGAGGAATTCAATAGGGCACAGTAATAACAATATGGGGACAATAGGGGCACAACAATATTAATAAGGGATATAATTACAACAGTAATGGGGTAATCACTAGTATTACAGGGACCCAACAGGCCCCTCTCCTTCAAACAAGTGTTTTCCTCAATGCTTGAGTAGTTCTGGATGCTTCTGTATAAAATTCTCATCCTCCCATGTGGAATCTTCAGCAGATAAGTTCTTCCATTTGATAAGATACTCTGAAATTGATCAATTTCGTAGCTGTCGAGTTCTTGTTTCTATGATTGCTTCTGGTTCCAATATAATTTTTCCTTCCTTGTCAAGTTCTGGCAATTTTGTTTGAACTAGGAGCTTGTCGCCTATAGCCTTCTTTAAACATGAAACATGGAAAATTGGGTGCAATCGAGAAGCTGCAGGAAGCTCCAATTTGTATGCCATAGTACCAATCTTTTGCAACACCTTGTATGGACCATAATACTTGTGATAATTTATTATCCTTCTTAGCTTGCTTGAGGGACATTTGCTTATATGGTTGTAGCCGTAGGAATACCCAATCACCTACATCAAAACTTCTTTCGCTGCGATGTTGATCTTCCTGTTGTTTCATTCTATTCTGCGCCAACACAAGGTTATCCTTTAAGAGTTGGAGGACTTGTTGTTGATGTTCGATGTGATGTTCCACTGCTTGAACCTTAGAATTTTCTCTTAAATATGATGTGATGGATGGTGGCTGATATCCATAAAGTGCCATAAATGGGGTCATTTTTGTTGCTGTATGGAAGGAAGTGTTATACCACCATTCAACGAGAGGCAACCATTTGACCCATTGTGTCTGTTTATCAGATACAAAGCAACGAAGATATCCTTCCAAACATTTGTTTACTATTTCAGTTTGCCCATCAGATTGAGGATGATAAGATGAGCTATGAGCTAACTGAGTACCAAGACAAGAAAATAATTCTGTCCAAAAATTTCCAGTGAAAATGGGATCTCTGTCACTTACAATAATCTTTGGGTTTCCATGTAGCTTTTGAATTGTTTCCATAAATGCAGTAGAAACTGTACTGGCTTTAAATGGATGTGATAATGCACAAAAGTGTGCATACTTGGTAAGTCTATCAACTACCACCATGATGACACTCTTTCCCTCAGACTTGGGTAAACCTGTGATAAAATCCATTGAAACCTCCTCCCAATGTTGGCTTGGAATGGATAAAGGTTGTAATAGACCCGGTGTCTTAATTGTTTCAACTTTATTTTGTTGGCAAACAAAACATTACGCCACAAACTTTTGAATATCTGATTTAAGGCCATCCCAAAAAAAATCCTTCTTAACCCTGTGGTAAGTTTTTAAAAATCCTGAGTGCCCTCCTAAGGGAGAAGTGTGCAATTCCATAAGAATCTTTTGTTTTAGCTGGGAATTCTTACAGAGGTATAAGCGATCTTTGTACCATAACGAATCATTTTTCCAGCTAAATGTATCAGACGTATTGGAATCTTGTTGTAACTTTCGAATAAGTGCCCACACTTCTTCGTCATTCTTTCATTCCTCCCTTGCTTCGTTTATCCAATCTGGTTGGATAATAGAAATGGCACACAACAATGCTTCCACATCCTCATCCTTTCTTGAGAGTGCATCTGCCACCACATTTTGCTTCCCTTTTTTGTAGATGATTTCAAAGTCATAACCCAACATCTTTGTGACCCACTTTTGTTGCTCTTTAGAGGATAATATTTGTTCTAAAAAGTATTTAAGGCTATCATGATCTGTTTTTACCTTGAAGTGTCTTCCCATTAGGTAGGGTCGCCATTTCTTAAGTGCATGGAGTATTGCCAACATTTCCTTCTCATAAATAGCTTTGTGTAAAAACTTTCCCTTGATTGGACGACTTTCAAAAGCAATGGGTCTTTCATCTTGCATTAAAACAACACCAATTCCATTTCCTGAAGCATCACATTCCACAATAAAGGTTTTTGTGAAGTCCAGTGTAGCTAAGACTGGTGCTTGGCACATTGCCTCTTTAAGATGTTCGAAGGCCTTTGTTGCTGCTGGAGTCCATGAAAATGCATCTTTCTTCAATAATGTTGTTAGAGGTGCTGCTATTCTCCCATAATTCTTAACAAACTTGCAATAATACCCTGTCAACCCAAGAAATCCTCGCAGATGCTTTATGGATGTGGGGATTTTCCATTCCTTAATGGCTTTAATTTTGCTAGGGTCTACCTTAACTCCTTCATGAGATACAATATGACCCAGATATTCCACCTCTTGTACTCCAAAGAAACATTTGGATCTTTTTGCATATAATTGTTTCTCCTCCAATAGTTGTAGCACCCTGTCAACATGTTCAACATGATCCTTCCAAGACTTGTTGTAGATTAGTATATCATCAAAAAATACTAACACAAATTTTCTAAGGAATGGTTTGAAAATGGAATTCATCAAACCTTGAAATGTTGAAGGTGCATTGGTAAGGCCAAAAGGCATGACCAAAAATTCATAATGACCCTCATGAGTTCTAAATGTTGTTTTCGGAATGTCTTCAGTCTTCATTCTGATTTGATGATATCCTGAACGAAGATCCAACTTGGTGAAGTAAATTGATCCATGCAATTCATCCAGTAATTCATCAATGACAGGAATGGGAAACTTATCTTTAATAGTGAGCTTGTTGAGCTCCCTATAATCCGGACACATGCGCCATGATCCATCCTTCTTGTGCACCAATACTACTGGAGCAGAGAAAGAACTTTGACTCGGTTGAATTATACCAGCCTCTAGCATTTCTGCAACCATACGTTCAATTTCACTCTTTTGGGCATAGGGATATCTGTACGGCCTGATGTTTGGAGGAACACTTCCTGGAATCAATGAATAGCATGATCATGATCACGAATAGGTGGGAGACCTTTGGGAGTCTCAAATACCTTGGAATGATTGTCCAAGACTTTTTGGAGATCTGGAGAAATAGATGATTCCAATGTGGAAACATCTAGCGAACATAATTGTGCAATTACACCTCTTTGTTCCTTTTTTAGAAGCTTTGTCATACCGTTAGAGCTGATTATCTTTCTCGGTTTCCCTGCAATACCCCTTAATTCAACTTCCTTTCCTTCCACAGAAAATTTCATGAAAAGTTCTTGAAAATTAAAAGCTATTGTACCCAAGGATTGTAGCCATTGGACTCCTAGTACAACATCAGCACCTCCCATTGGAATGGAAAGCATTGGGCTAGTCAATACATATTCTCCCATGGATAGCTTGATATTATGGCACTTTCCAGAGCAATTTATTGTTCCTCCATTTGCAATCATCACTTGACACTTTGGTGTTGGATATAAGAAGCAATTCAATTCTTTTGCTACCTTACAATGAATAAAATTGTGGGTACTTCCTGAATCAATCAACACTATTACCTTTTTCTTCTTGATTTGTCCTTCTATCTTGATGGTTTGAGGAGTGGTAATTCCCACCAATGCATTACAAGATATGTTCGGATTCATTTCTTCTTTATCTAGGCTTTGTTCCTGGAGTATATCCTCTTCTTTTGACCTTTCTTGCTCCTTTTCTTCTTCCTCTTCACAATCTATGTAGAATAATTTCTTCTCAGCACACTTATGACCTTTAGTGTATTTGCTATCACAACTGTAACAAAGCCCTTTTGCTCTTTTTTCTTCCAATTGTTTTGGTGTCAACCTTATAGGTTGTGGAAGACTATGGGCAACAACACTTCCGTCTTTATAGTTGTGAGTGGTATGCTTCCTGGTTGCCATAATTTTGCTTTCCATTTTTCTTGCTAACCTGAATGCCTTCTCTAATGAATCAGGTTCCCAAAGGCGAACATCATGTTGGATATTATCCTTTAAAGACCCTATGAACACATCAATCCTATGCTCCTCTGGAATATCTTTTACCCTTATGTTCAATTTTTGGAACTCCTCAATGTGCTCCATTATTGAACCCTTTTGTTTGAGACTTATCAATTGGCTAAAAAAAGTGTTGCTTTTTGTATCCTCATAATGTGCTATCAATTCTTTCGTAAAAATTGCCCAAGTGATAAATTGTTTACGAGAGCAAAGCCATTGATACCATACAAACTGATTTGGTTCCAAATATAAAGTTGCCATACGTACCTTTTGTGTGTTTTGCACATTATTGAGATCGAAAAATTGCTCCATCTGTAATATCCATGTTGCGGGATCCTTGCCATCAAACTTTCTCATATCGATTTTTGGAATATGGTGGGTCTTCGATCCAACATTAGAGTCTATGATATCATGATTAACATTTCTTTTGTTCGCATCATGAGTTTCCTTTACTACCTTTTCACCATTAGTAAGTATTTCTTGTAGAAAATTTGTCAAATCTGTCTTCATATCTGTCATGCCTGTCTTCAAGTTTGTGTTCAAATCTATCTTCAATTCTTCCATGTTTGTCTTCAAATCTGTCTTCCAATCATCCATCTTAGCTTCCACGCCCTTTATCTTAGATTCCATGCCATTTATCTTAGCTTCTGTTAGCTTTTGTGAGCGTGACATTTGTTGCACTTGTTCTTGTAATTTTGATATATCATGTAGCATTTCTTCCTCTTCTTCATGAGTCATGCTAGATCTTTCAGGTTCCTTACTAGGTGTTTGCATTTTCTTTCCTCGGGGCATCAGTTATCGATAATAATTCTTTACTATGCCCTTTGAATTCCTTCAAACCCAGCTTACAAAAAAAAAAAAAAAAAAAAAACTACACACCTTTTTTCACTTTGTAGAAGCCTGATATTGAATCTGATGTATCTCTGTAATTCCAGATCCTCCAGTTCTGAAATTGTGACCTGTAGTATCCTTCTATGTCCTCTTTCCAATGCCACAAGTCTGACCCAAATTGGATTCTTCAAGGAAGAGTTATGCGAAAGCTCCCACAGTGACTTGATTATAGACTAGTTCAGTAGAGCGAACTTGTACGACGTGCCACGAGTCACTGTTTCGACCTATGGATATGAAAAATGCATACAAGAAACTATAGTCCGTCCTCTTTCTGTACCTTCTTATGAAATTTCAATCCGATCCCCAGAGAGAAAGTTATGACGATTTTCCCCAGGTCACCTGTTTTGAATGTAATTCAGGAGTCTGCAAAAAGACCAACTTCCTCAGATCATATCTCCGCAAATATCGCGCGAAAAGCTCTGAAATTTAGACCCAAGGTTTAGCGTGATTTCTTCTCAAATCGGTTTTTTTGTGACTTCTGAAACGTCACAGAAAAAAGTTATAGCGAAAATTCCACGATGACCTGTTTGGAGCAGCGAAACCCTAGAATCCAAAGCTCTGATACCAAATGTTATGAAACCAGCTCAAGAAAAGATAGAAAAGATAGATCAACGCCTTAGAATTCAACCTCTTTGAGGGGGCAACCTCCTTTACATTACATAAATGAACAATTCTTGGATGATTCAAATGACAAAACCTCCTTTCTATATATAGGAGTCTAAGGAGTCACAAAATAATCCAGCCGACCTAACAATAATAATATAAAGCCACAAAAATAACAACAGAGGGATTCTATGGGGCACAGTAATAACAATATGGGGGCAATAGGGGCACAAAAATATTAATAAGGGGTATAACTACAATAGTAATGGGGTAATCACTAGTATTATAGGGACCCAACATTTACTTTTATGTAGATGATATTTCATGAAATCTTCTTCATTGCATCTTTCGATAATGAGTTTACCATCTACATCAATTTGATATCTCCCATATTGCTATGTGAGGGGATCTTTCATAAACATCCCCTTCTATAAATTCAAATGAGACTTGTTGATATGTTTAATGACTTCAACTACTTAGATAACTATGTCTATCCTCCCTCTTCATGCAAGGAATCTTGATGACCCATCCAACCTATAGATGTCCTTGCAATCATGAAGTCATTTAACCAAATTTATAAATTGAAAAGATACTTACTTGTCATGTGAAGATGAAATCTTCACCTTGCTTGCTTTGATGATGGTTGAAGAAGACGTATGAGGGCCTCTTCTTGAAGGATCTTCATTCAAATGAGACAACCTTTTATTAATAGAAAATGTTGCTTGTTTTTATAAGAATGATTTGCTGCTTCCTTGAATGATCTTCTTCTCGGATAAGGAAATGATCCTTGCTTGATTATAACCTTGAAGATGACAATGACTTCTTGCTTTCAATATGCTCTGCCTTCTTTTGTAGTGTAGATTAGGATTGCTTACATGGTGTCAACCTGTTCCAAGGTGAGGTCTTTCTTTGTAGACAACTTTTATGAGGGTCTTGATGGCCTTGTGAGGATGACTTGTGAGCATAGAAGCTCTTGCTATTGTACACTGTTTTCTAGATTGTATAGAAAAAAAATCCTTTTCTATTGTAGACTGTTGTTATAGATTGATATTTCAATTCCTTCAACTTGATTTTATGTCCTTGTTGAAAACTGGTGCTTGAATGTCTCTTTTGCTGCCCTTCCTTTCACTTCAACACCTTAGCTCTGATTCCATGTTGAAGAATCTAGGGAAAATTGAATTAATGAGATTCTTCTTATCATGATAACTATTTGTGAGGAATTTAGTCTTTAGATTATTAGCAAAATATTTTGCTTATTATCATTAGTGTTTTTATTTCTTACTTCAACAAATAGCTATCAAATCAAAGAGACAAGAGCACAAGATATGGCATTCTGTCAGGGCAAAAAACTCTACCTCTTGGAGAGGAAAACCCACACAAAATTCTTCTTATAGAGATTCCAATTGATGAACACCAAGACCATGACCCTTGAATAACTGAGCCACTTGGGGACCAAGACACCAATCCTCTTCTTGCATTGCTTTGATCGCCATCATCACTGTACTTTTTCTGAGATCATCACTGCGTCTGCACCACCGAGATCTTGACTGCTGTTGCATCTTGAGACAGAGTATCACTATAAGATTACTTAGATCCTTTTCATAACAATTATTACAATGATCCTCCTTACTTTTATTATGATTATGCTATTCTTGCATTGAGATCATACTTACCAATGTATCAGAACTATCATCACCATCTAACTGCTTCAGAATGGTATGGTTCTCTCTATCATATATACATCAAGACTACGTATATACATATAACCTAGACAGATGATGTTAGTGTATATTTTCATCCATGATCATGCCGAGAACTTATTACGTGGTGACTACATTTGAATATCGAACATATATCTCACAGTGATTGTGATGGCATTGAATGCTGTAATCATTAAAAACCGAGACAATGATTGCGTTATTGAGACATCATTTGCATGGATACATTGTAGGGATGCCGAGACAGAGTATTTTTCCTCCACTGAGACAGAGTAATGATATTACAGTGTAATCATATATATATTAAGAGCATGTGCCAATGTAATATCCATAAAATATTATAGAAACCTTCTTTAATCGAAACTTGCAACCTTGACTTCATGCAAGATCCAACTGTGCCATATGAAGCTTCAGTGTATGTCCAAAAGATTCCTTTACTTTGACTCTGAGCTAATACGGTTATTCATAGTGGTTTGAACCACTCATTTAAGTCGACGTGTCATGGTGACCCTCTTATTGAATCGACATATAATCTATGTATGATTTGAAGCCGTCTTCACTATTTTTCATGTCATTTAGTTGACAGTTCTCTTCTTTGGAGAATGGTGCTTGTCTTGGAGGGCTTCTTGACACTAGGTCGACCCATGTGCATTACATAAATGCTCAAGAAGAGCTCTTTAACATGATTTTGACTCTTTGACTTTCCTAGAACTACGAAATGAGCAAGAAACTCATTCATATAATTTACAAAAATAATATTTATTTTTCTTGACAAGTACAAAGATCAAAATTACATTGACAAATACCAAACCTAGTTACACTTTTCTTCAACACTCAAGAGGTTCAAATTTGGAGCTCAACGCAGTAGGATTTCTTCAAAGATGAGAAGATGGCATTCAATGGAATAAGACTAGAGTATGCCTTGGAAGGCACCTCTAATTTTCTTGCATGGAAGGATTTCATGGAGGCAGTATTAGATGATAGTAGATTGCTAGAATACATCAAGACAAATGTTGTAAAACCACTAGATTTTGATTCCCAAAACCTTTCTTAGTGGAAGAAATATGTAGCCAAGGCGAGGAGAATAATCTTGGAGGGAGTATGAGATCACATTATCTCAAATATCCACGGAAAAGAAATTCTGTTCGCAATGTGGAAAGCACTGACATAATTGTTTGAGAATAATAGTGACCACAGGAAGCTGGCACTCAAGGATAAACTTCGAAGTATCAAGATGCAGAAGAATGACACTATTCCATAGTATCTGAGCAAGTTCACACAATGTCGTGATGAACTTGGAGGGTTCGGTGTTAATGTTCCTGAAGAAGACTTAGTAAGCCTAGCCCTTTTGGGCCTTCCCAAGAGCTGACATAGCTAAATTGGGAGTGCTTATGGTTTGATTTGGTACAGGAGGAAATAAGGTGGAATACCATAGACGAGACTTCATCCAAGGACAAGGATGAAGAAAAAATTGCATTATATGGAAAGAAAAAAAAAGGCAAATGGAAGAAATATCAATCCAAACTAGAATCCAGTCAAGGGGGCAAGAAGAAAGATTTGTTAAAAATTAAATGCTTCCATTGTCACGAATTCAAGTACTATGCCACGAAGTTTACACACAACAAGGCAAGCAAGAAGACCTCAAGAGGAGCAACAAGTGAAGCCTTGGATTAATAGTTCGAGCTTGACTTTACCCTCATTGCATGCATGGACAACATAGTGATGGGGAGTGTGTGGTACTTGGACTTAGATGCATCGTTCCATATGACAGGGTGTAGATATTTTTTTAGTGATCTAGAATAAAAAGATTTACAGATGCACATTGAGATGGGGGATGATGGAAGATATAACGCGACTGAGATTGGTACAATAACCTTTTAGAAGGAGTTAGGCTCCCGCCTTAGGCTCAAGGATGTCATGTTCGTTCTGGGCCTAAAGAAAAATCTCATCTTTGTTGCAGTTTTGGAACAACGTGGTTATGATGTGATCTTCAATAAAGGAAAAGCATTCCTGACACACATAGCCAAGAAACACGTGAAATAGATTAGGGTTCGTGTGAAGAACCTATATAAGCTAGATGTGGAAGATTGTGTTGCATTAAGCACAAAGGTGGAGAAGGTGAAGATCTGTGATATTGGTGAACTTTGGCTCGAAAGACTTGACCATTTACATCATGGCACCCTGAATATTATGCAATAGATAACCATAGGACTCCCCAAATGAGCACTTGAGCAGCAGGATGTATGACAATGATGTACTTTGGGGAAGTACACAAAATCCACATTCCATGATTGGGACAACAAAGCACATGTAGTCCTTGAAAGGATCCACTCTGATGTCTGTGGACCTTTCTCAACAACCTCCATTTCTAGGCACAAATATTTTGTCATTTTTATTGATGACTTCTCACAGAAGTGTTGGATCTTCTTCATGCGGAAGAAATATGAGACATTCTCCAAGTTCGTAGAATTCAAGGCACTAGTTGAGAAAGAAATATTATATTAATACTATTCAAATAATAATACTATTATATTAATGTTATTTTAATATAATTATATTTTATTTATGATATTATTATTATTATTATTATTTAAAATTTTGTTTAATTTAAGGTTTTTAAAATTTTAGAATTATATCAATTTTAATTTTTTTTGTATAACTGATTATTGAATATTTATTTCTTTGTCTTTGTCTTTATTTTTTGTTGGAATTATGATACATATGCTGTAATTGATGGCAACCCACTCATCTCAGATAATAAATTATAGTGTAGAGAAAAGTTCACGCACTTATATGCAGAGAAAAGTTTATTTCATGTAGAGAAAAGTTCACGCACTTTTATGCAGAGAAAAGTTTATTTCATGTAGAGAAAAGTTCACGCACTTTTATGCAGAGAAAAGTTTATTTCATGTAGAGAAAAAGTTCACGCACTTTCATGCAAGGAAAAGCGCGTATATGTTGGAGAACTTACCTTTGGTCCATGGTAGTTAGTCCTTGGTATTTGAACCTATGAGGAAAAGCGCGTATATGTTGGAGAACTTACCTTTGGTCCATGGTAGTTAGTCCTTGGTATTTGAACCTATGAGGAAAAGCGCGTATATGTTGGAGAACTTACCTTTGGTCCATGGTAGTTAGTCTTTGGTATTTGAACCTATGGTTTTGGACCATGGTACGCACTTTCATGCAAGGAAAAGCGCGTATATGTTGGAGAACTTACCTTTGGTCCATGGTAGTTAGTCCTTGGTATTTGAACCTATGGTTTTGGACCATGGTACCTCGTCAAAAGTGTTGATCTCACGCAATTTCATGGTTGGTTCATGGTATTAGTCCAACAGTTTTTGATCCTATGGTTTTGGCCCGTGGTATTGCATCCAAAAGTGTTGATCTCACGTACTTTCATGGTTGGTTCATGGTATTAGTCCAACAGTTTTTTTGATCCTATGGTTTTGGCCCATGGTATTGTGAAAGGCCTAAGACTATAAAAGAGGAAGGAGATCATTTGGCAAAGCATCTTCTGAATTATCGAATATCTGATAAAGTGCTAGATCTGGAATATTGTGATTGGGTTTTGGTGCAGATCTGGATCTGAATGAAGAAGGAACCTGAGCGTAAGGAGAAGGATAAGTTCTATTGATGGGTCAAAATCTTAAGGCTGGAATAGTGGTATCTCTATATGATTTTGATCTGTGATATGTGGCATACGCTTGATCTATAAATCTAATAATCTGGGTCTGAATTATTGATGCATGTTTTATTTTACACATGTTATGATCTGGGTATGTCTGATGTAACAACTGCAAAGTTATAAGGAAATATTTGTAGATCTGTATGCGGGTTGACTTTGGTGAAATCAGAGATTGATGATGCAAGTGTAGTTGATGGGTTTTTGATGTTCTTGGATCCAGTTTGAAAATTTATGAAAAGTGGTCCTTGAAAGAAAAGAAGTAGGGGGTTGTAGCTCCCTTCCAGGAGAGACTAGAAAACGAGAGAGAGTTGTAGCTCTCTGCAGGTCGCAGCCTGCGTACTGGTAAAGGACTGCACCAGTACAAAACCATTGTAAAAGGAGTTTCTAATTTGAAAGAAGATAGAGACATATTGCAGCAGGTGGTTTTCACCCACATTGGGTTTCCACCTTACATCTTGTGTTCTTTGGTGTGACTATCTGTTTTCTTTGTTCATGCTCATTATTTTATGGTACTGACATGCAAAAATAATTCAAAGAATAAATAAGGAAGATTTATTAAAAGAACTTGATAATACTGATTCACCCCCCCTCTCAGTATTATTTCCAACATTTTTGGGATTTATTGTTTGGCTACTCTCTTTTCATACATGAATCTTTGTGGTGAAGATGGCCTTTTTTCATACATGAATCTTTGTGGTGAAGATGACTTTTGATAGTACAGATTTTGCTAGTGATGCCAAACCTAGACATAATTTTAATATTGCTAATATAAATCTTTAGAAATATTTTAATATATAAAAAGATATATTTTGAAATATATATTTTTAGTTTTTCATGTAAAAAGTTATTATTATTTTAAAAATATCTTTTAACATCATTTATAAAATATATTTTATATTAATTTAATAATTTTTCTTTTTTTAAACAACTTATATGTAAGAAAAATTCAATAAAAGATAATATAAATGAATTCTTAATACTTTTGGATTCACCCCTTATGTTTAGGACTTTTCATTTGACCTAAATGTGAGAGGCAATGCTACCTAGGTGACAGTGGGTGGTTTGCCTAGTAGTTTCCCCTCCACTGTCACCTATGGGACTGAACATTTCCTTCAACAAGAGTTTAAGCAACAATATGTAGCTTAATGGAGGTTTTTACTATTTGTAATTGATTTTCCCTTAATTAATTTTCCATCAACCCTTTGTTTTAATGATTTTCATTGATGCAAACTTATTTTTTATGTCTTTTATTTTTGATGTATGTTTTCTCATATAATTTGGTTTCATGAAAAATATAACAAATAGATATAGATATTTTTATACTTGGTAAGAATTGTACTAATTTTATATTATTTTTCTCATGCAAGTTTTATTTTTGGTTTCTAAATCGATTTGAAATTTCAATTGTGGAATATTCACTTAGATGTCAAATATTGATTATGGTAAGAAAATATTACGACGAAAAGAAGTAGTATCGTACTTTCAAAGGACCCAATCCAAAGATGCACATTCTCTTCATGCTTCAAGGTACGAGAAGCAATTTTCTTTAGACTGTAGTAGTAATTGGGCGAGGCTTGTTGGTTGTGCATGCTTCCAGCAGATGGGTGTCTGTAGAGCCATGCGAGTAGAGTCTTTCTAATTGATGGTTCCAACAAACGGTCATAGGAGTCAAGTCTTCCAGCTTGTGGAGGCAAGCTACTCTATGTAAAATTTGTTTAATGATTAATATAAGATTTGAGCAGCGCAACAACAACAAGTGTTTTTTTTCCCTAGAGGGGGTTTTCGAACATAAACACTTGCGCCCTCTTATGTGCATGTATTTCATGATATTATTTGTGGTGTTTATATGTTATTCTAATTTTAACATGCTATATCTGTGACTAGATGATGGGTTTCTAATTCTTGGGTGTTTTGTTAAAAAGATTTAAAAAGCTAATAAACCTAGCACTATTGATTCCCCCCTCCCCCCCCCTCTTAGTAGTGAGCTCATTTCCAACAGAAAATTGGTGGTATCGACAATTTAATGATTGCAAAAAAAAAGTATGTGTCGGAGCAGATTGAGCATTAGTCATGCAATGAAAAAAAATGGCCTTTGTGTTAGACTACAACTATTAACTTCACAATATATGCTAAGTATTCATTGTATGGTTCAAAGGATGAATCTTACATTTAAAATAGTAGGTAAGTTTCATCGATTTCAAAGTTTGAATATCTTGTACGAGAAGCTTATGCATACTTTTCTCGCAGTCCCAATTTTTTTTTAGAGTTTCAAAAATTTGTTGATGAATTTACGAATGGAAACAAGCTATTAAAAGATGTTGATACAAGATGGATCTTATTGAGTGGACCATCTCAAAGACTATATTTCTAGTTCCAATCATTGGTAGTGTTGATGTATGAACATCACTTCAATGTAAACAAAGTTCAAGATATTCTCTTTCGATTAACTGACATAGAGACATTATTAAAATTTAATGGGATTCTTCTTATTCTATATGAGCTGAATGTACTTGTGAAAATGTCTTAAAGTCTCACAACATATATTTCAAAATACACAAATACAAAAAAATTAGCATGTCTTTCATTGTATAATTTGTATATGATGTCAGGGTCTTTTACAAGTCCACGATTTACAAATTGGAATACAATCATTAATATAGAAAATACAATGTATTATGTATGGAACATAAAAAGGGATATTATGTATGGTGGTGCATGAATATACGGTTCCCTTTTATTATATTGATAAGACAAGATGATTCACCAAAGGGTGCACTATGTCAAGAGATCTATTCAATAATGTTGTCATTTCAGTAAGACACAACTTGACAAAAATCACACAATCACCAGCATCAAATATAAGAGAACGATTTCCTCGAGATGAATTATTGGATGCCATCTCTATGGTGTATTCTAAATATTGGAATAATCAACAATGTCAAGACACTTTAAAAGATGATTTCGTAGCTAAATTAAAAACTTTGGTGCACCATATTTTCCATATAGTCCAAATACATAGAGAATAGATTCAAAGTATTTTGGACTCATAAAAATTGTTTCAACAAGCTACAAGCTTTGCTAAAACAATGTGTAAACAATTTCATGTTTTGGATAATCCTTTAGAATATGGCACAATAACAAGATTATGGACTATTTTAGGTTCTAGCCAATACTTAGAAGAAAATATATGAGAAGATATTTCAAATTAGCATATTTGTGTCAAACCATGATTTTGGGATAATTGGAGGATGAGATAATGTTTAGTTCACTGTCATTTTTGAAGTTAAAGTTGAGGAACAAGCTTGATAAACATACAAACATATGTTTAAGATTATATGTAACAACTTATGACATTAACAATTTTTCATATGAAAAAACACTAGCTCTTTGGAGATTATAATGTGATAGAAAGGGTGAAAAGAATCTAACAAATTTCGCTAATGAACTTGATATGGAACACAATAGTTTGGAGGCTCAAAGTGATAGTCCATATGGAAAAGATTTTGTTTAGAATGAAGTAAATGAGGACCAAAATGAGAACTGGGAAATTGATATACCACAAGACTTTATCTGGTCCAATATATATAAAGGCACACGGGACACTTATTTTTGCTTACAAGTTCCTTTGGTAGTGTAAGAAACATTGAACATAATAGTACACATGATATTATCCTTTTTATATGATTTTTTCCCGTAAAGAAAATTCATAATTTCATAAAGAGAAATTACATGCTGTTGATGCCCGAAGGCATATGCTGTAAACGTGGCTTTTTGTCCATTGTCAAAAACAAATATATACATAGAAACCCAAAAGGGTGTGCTGTTCTGGTGCAAATAACCGCTATGTATAAAACCAAAATTCACCCACGCAGGGGTAGACAACCATATTTACTATTCTGTTATATACAGAGCAAAATTCTATAAAAGTTCAGTATCAAAAAGCTGTGAAATTAGGGGCTGTTGCCCCTCTGTAGTCCCTCATCTATATATGGCCTGTGAAAATAATGATAGATCCCTGCAGGTGTATGTTTGGCGATCATCCACTCTCCTAGAGGACGATGCGTCGCTTCTTTCGATAGCCTGTCAGCAGTTTCATTTCTTTCCCTGTAGATATGAGAAACACAAATCTGATCAAAGAATGTTTTGAAAAAAACAATTTCTTCCATAATAGTTCTCAAAGAGTAAGCAGAGCAAATAGCTGTATTGTTAAACCAATCAGTCACTATCTTTGAATCTCCATAAATTTGTATATTTTGGCATTGTTTCAGAATAGCAAAGTATAGCAGATGGCGAAGTGTTATCAATTCAGCATGATTTTTGGTGCCGGGTCCCAAACCCAAACAAATCTGGAAGTAGTGTGCTTCAGAAAGGTAGAAGCAAATGCCACCCCCACAGCCATGCTGTTGGGCAGCACCATCATAATAGGCCCACGGGATCGATCTGTTTATTTGTTCCTGTTGTATAATTCTAGGTCTCTTTTGGCTGTCATCGTTTGGAAGTTCTTCATATGTAGCACAAATTTGTGGGGGGAGAAGATTCCAGTTTACCAATTTATCTTCAAAGATTTTATTATTTCTCTTGAGCCAGATGTACCATGAGACTAGGAGAGGAAGGTTCCTTGATTTTGCCACAGCCGCTGTACTCCACCAGTTTTCCCAAGCCGTTGTTATATCGACCCCCTGCCAGTTCATAGTCATATTTAGAGATAGTAGGACTTGTGACCATATACTCCTGGTGGTTGGGCAAGTAAGGAAAAGATGCTGGGTCGATTCTTCTTCTTGGAGGCAAAGTACACACCGGGTAGGACCCAAAAATGCCCTTCTTTTCAGATAGGATCCAGTGGGGATCTTATCTTCTAATATGTTCCACATCAACAGTCTGGTGCATGGAGGAGCTTTTAATTTCCATAAGGTATCCCACCAGCTTCTTAAGACCTCCGGTTTTTTGTCTGCTATTATTATATCATACCCCTGTTTCGGTGTGTATTTCCCAGTTTTTGAGTGGGCCCAAATAAGTTCATCCTCCACATTATGTAATCTAACATGTGATTCTGTCAGTGCTTGAAGGTAGATTTTCCAGATTCTACGCCATTCAATTGGTATATGCCAGTGTAGATCAGTCAGCCAGGCTTGTGTATGGAATGTAGAATTTTGCTGTTCCCCAATTTGTCCTAGAAACTTGATGCCCCTATTGTTTAGGTGCTGTATCAGTCCAACTGGTAGTAGATGGGAGTTACCACTGCCAGTCCAAGGATCAATGCCAATTCAGATCGAGGCTCTATTTTTTCCATAGTAAGCCATCCTTGATGATAGAAGTAGAACTGAGTATGGCCCTCCAAATCACCGAAATGGCCTTCCTATTCCAAGATGTGCTTCTAATCCAGTCTGTGATAGTCAACGACCAGATGTATTTATGAAGAATAACCTCAGCCCAAAGACTATTTTGTTTTAGTAAAAGCCAACTTTGTCTGGCTGCCAAGGCTTGAGCAAAGGCTGGTAGTAATTTAAGTCCCCATCCTCCCTACTTCTTAGGAGTAGCAATTTTGGCCCATTTTACCCAGGCAAATGGTTTACCCTCCTTACTTCCATTCTAGAGGAATTTACAACATATTTGTTGAATTCTGTGAAGAATCCCTCTAGGAATCTAGGCAAGTGACATCCAATACACCGGGGTGGCTTCGAGGACTGATTTGATAAGTATAAGTTTGCCTTCCCTAGAGAGGAACCTATGACACCAGCAACTTATTCTCTTCTCCACTTTTGTGATGAGCCAGGTCCAGTTAGCAATCTTATAACCATCTGGTTTTAGTCTGAATCCCAAATATTTCAATCCCCCCATCAAATCAGTTGCTTGAAAGGGAAAATTTTGAGTGGCTAACTGAGATTCCTGTAGGGTACATTCAGATAGAGAGATGGTGGATTTTTCTCTGTTGATCTCCATTCCCATGGCTCTGCAGAACAGGATCAGGATCTCATTCAATGAAGTCGTGTCTCGGACACTCCCATTTAAGAAGATCAATATGTCATCTACAAAAAGTAGATGTGTTAGGTAGAAATGTTCCATAAATTTTAGACCTTGAAGGCCCCCCCTTATTTTTTCTGTAGCAATGAGTCTACTCAACCCGTCCATTATTATTAAGAAAAGAAGTGGTGATAAAGGGCATCCCTGCCTTATCCTTCTATCAATATTGAAGGTGGGTGATGCTGAACCATTAATGAGAATGGAAAAAGAAACATAGGAGATGCAATCCATGATCCAGCTGATGAGAGCAGGGGGAAATCCCAAGTGAGTGATAATCATCTTGATGTACAGCTAATTCACTTTGTCAAAAGCCTTTGCCAGATCAATTTTGAGAGTGAGTCCCTTGAGATTTTTGAGTTTGATGGAGTGGAGGGCTTCCTGGGCTGTACCAATGGCATCTTGTATATGTCTATGGTGGAGGAAAGCAAATTGCTCCTAAGAGATGTGGTTAGATAATATAGGCTTGATGCGGTTGGCGATGATTTTAGAAATGATTTTGTATAGACAGTTGCAAAGGGATATAGGCCTGAAGTCATTAAAGGAGGATGGCGAATCTGTCTTAGGAATCAAGGCCAAGTAGGTGAAGTTAATGGGGGGATGGATGTGTCCAGTGGTTCTGCTTTCTTCAATGACAGCAAGTAGATCCCGTCCCAGTAACTCCAGGAAAGCCAAATAGAACTCCACCAGCCAGCCATCCGGGCCAGGACTCTTATCTTTCTTGAACCACTTGAGAGTTCCTTCCAATTCCTCCATGGTGACCGGTTGAGTTAAATCCTCTGCAACATCCTGTTCCACAAACCTTGGAAAGTGGCCAGCCAAGTTTATGATGTCTGAGAGATTGATGGCAGCTGGCGCTGTAAATTGTTTTTTGAAATGTGTAATCCCCAATCTAGCTAATTGAGGGTGAGTTGAGGCCCATCCATCAGGCTCACAGGGCATCTGCCATATAGTGTTGGTGGCCTTTCTTCCGTTTGCAAAATTGTGGAAGAATTTGGTATTACCATCTCCCGCTTGAAGCAAGGTGGCTCTACTTTTCAATCTCCATTGTTCCTCCTTTTCCAGTAGTATCTTATTGTTTTGATTCTCCAGTGAAACCAGATGTATTTTAGTCTTATCTGATAAGAAACCCAGCCCCTGTTCATCTGTTAGCTGTGTAATATGTAATTCAATGTCAAAAGATGCTGTTCATCTCTCAACTTCTTCCTCTTTGACCACTCCTCTGTCAATGTCCTGAGTTTGTTAAACCTTATACAGAAGTCCACTGCTAACCTCTATTCCCTTAGAGGGGGTTAAGCTCTCCAGAACTCGGTCACCAAGTTGATGTATTCAGGGTCTTTTAGGTGTCCCATAAAGAATTTGTAGGGGGAACACGGCTTTTTTGATGGACCAATGATTTGGAGAAAAATGGGTAGATGATCAGATGATCCCCTAGAACCCACCCATTGTCGATATAGGGGAATGTAACGGATGAGATCTTCATGTATCAAGAACCCATCCAATCTTCTACATAGGGCAGCATCCCCCGTCCGCCTATTATGCCAGGTGGGCAGTTTCTTGTTCATAGGAATATCCACTAATTTGCTGGTATCCAATAGGGTTCTCATCTGATCAGAAATAGGGTCAATTTGAGCATGATGTCCCCAGGATTCTTCCATGCCCAAGGAAAATTTTAGATCCCCTCCAATAATGGTGGTTTTTGAAACAAGATTATGTTCCAACAAATTGTGCCAAAATTCCAATCTGTTCTGATTGGGTGCATAAATGTTGATCACTTTTAACTGAAGTCCCAGCTCCCCAACAAATATGTCCATGCCAATAAACCCCATACCACCCTAGGTGGATATATGCTTGACAGTTTTAGGATTGGTGCCAATTGCAATACTGCTAGATCTGCGTATGGCATCCATGCCGTGGAATACCCAGCGCGGAAGAATTGAGAGTAGGGTTCTGGTTATGTTATCAGAAGTGCCAAGGGTTTCCTGAAGGAAAAGGATGTCATAGTATGTATCCTTTAACAGCCTTTTGAGAGCCAATCTCTTTTGGGGGTTGGCTAATCCCCTGCAGTTGTAGGAGAGCCAAATCATGGGGAAACATGGGCAATGGGCTCCAATGCTCTAAGCGCCCTCTCAATGGTGGTTTGTTGGCCCCTCGCTACATCTGCCACCGCTGACTTTATGGCAGTTTTGATCTTGGATGGGTGCCCTCTAGCTGGTTTATGAAGCTTGGTCCTTCCTGGGGAGAGGCCCAATCCAAGAAGCAGAGATTTAGGTCGAACTCTGGATCAGAGGTTGTAGGGATGGGATCCCAACCCAGAAGGGGAGGAAGTGTGAGAAGGGGGAGTGGAAAATTCCCTGAGGGAAGTAGGAGTGGTGGAGAACGTGGGCGAGGGAGGAAATAAGGAACACGGGATGGAGGGAATAGTGCCATGTGCAGATGAGGAGGGATGCAAAGATGTATGCAGTGCATTTAACATAACATCTGAAAAAAGAGCAGCGGATATTGGGAAAGACTCATTACCCGGCAGAGAAGTTGCTTCCACTGTAGATTTGGAGCGTGTTCGAGGTGGTGAGGACGGAACTTTTCTCTGGTTCCCAGCCTTCTTTGTAGCACCCACCGCAGCTTCAGATGGTGCCTCTCCTTGTTCATGTTCCCCCTTGTTCTGCTCTTCAGAGGTCTGTTTCTTTGTCCGCTTCGATATTTCAGTGGTCACCGAAGAATGCAAAGGGAAATCCTTGTATAGGTGACCCACTTTGTGGCACCTCCTGCAGTGGAATGGGACTCCTTCATAGTCCAGAAGTTGTTTACGTGAGAAGTGCCTCCTGTGAAGAGTAATTTTTTCCTCAAGTCCTGCCCTGGTGTCAAGGTGTACTAGAATCCTTGCCATAGTCATGATTCCTATTTTTTCAAAGGACTTGTCATGTTCAAGGTAGGTCCCTAGTGCATCTCCAATACGTTTGAACAACTGAGGGGTCCAAAATTGCATAGGTAATCCAGGTAGTCTAACCTAGATAGGTCCTGCTCCGGATCGAATGGAGGATCCCATCGCTTTAATAGAACTGGTGCAAGCTCAATATGCCAGTAGCCCGATAATATCCATTCTGTATACTCCTCCCTATGAAAGCGGAGGGCAAACCATCCTCTGGCCAATGCCCTAATAACAGGAAGTTATTTAAGCAGGGAGCCCCATATCTCCATTATCCATTGACCACCCTCTCCATCGTGTAGTTCCTACCTCTAACACGACCAACTAGAACTTTCCTCGCCGTGTCCATGGCATCCGCCATTTGAACGTCTTCTCCGAAGGTTAGGTTGATATCAGTGTCCACAACTTTGAGACACCAACCCTTTTTCAGCTTATCCGAGCGCCGTCCCATAGGGGAATCTTTAAGAAGGTTCCTGCACGGTTTCAAGGAGCTATGCTACGCCGAATGAGTAGGTCGAGGATTAGGGATAGGTGAGCTAAAACAACCAGAACGAATTGGGGAATGCGGGTTGAGACTGCACAAGCTCCGGTGAAAGTAGGATTGTGTAGGTCACGGGGGGTTGGACGGGCCAGCCTGTGCCAGGGAGATGGAGGGGGGGTGCATAGGCAGGGAGTGTTGTGGGGAAGGAGGAGGGGGATGTTGCGGGAGATATGGCAGGGGGGAGTCGAAGGAGGGGGAAGCCTGTATACTGGAGCCGAGGAGATTCAGGGTTGCCGGAGAGAGGGGGGGACATTCCAAGCCGGGAAGGTCCACAACATTGATAGCAGGGTGCTGGCGCTTTCCGGAAATGGGCGAGTGTAGCGTCGACTGGACAGCAGCTGTCATCCGACCCTGTTTATGCTGCCAGGGGCCCTCAAACGGTGTAGATTGGTGCGCCCAAATCTCTTGCTCAGGCATGGGGTCCTCCTCGTAATCCACGAGGTCTTCTTCCACCATTTTAGCCGATAGTGATACCTGACCTCCGTGTGACCAGTGGAAGGCAGGCTGTAATGTTGAAAGGAGTTGACTGTGTTGTTGAACGGAGTTGAGGCAAAAAACAACGGGCAATACCACGCATCAAACAAAAGAAATCCACTGATAGGCTCGACTATAGAGAACATATATCATTAAAAAACCAAAACCCGTGGTCAGACCCACATAGATAACCATGCTACCATGTCCACTGAAAACTCGCTATTGGCAGAAACATGGAACTGTAACGTGAAACCCTAGGGTTCCGCCATGGTTAGGGTTCTGGAGCTCTGAAGGACCGCCTAACCTTTTCCTTGTGGAGCAACTTTCGATGAGGTGTTTTGATACTCATATTAATGAGCACTCTCTTTTATTTGATTAAATATGTTGTTATTCTATTTTTGGTGTAGGTTCAAAATTATTTATCGCAACAAGATTACAATATCACAATTTGACATTACATTTGAGGTAAAAACAACTTCAATACTTTGTGTTTTTTTATTGTAACATTGAAGCCACATTTCCTTGATGCAAATTATTTTAAGATTGATGTCTTGATAGTTAACTATTACTTTATCTTTTTCTTGTCTATGATAGAAAATGAAGCTAGAATTTGATGGTGTGAGGATCTATCTTTTCACATAGATAGTGTCCTCATATTAGAGGACAAATAACTAATTTAGCAAGGATTTTGCTAAACAAGAATTGACTCATTTCAATTAGATGACATTTTTTTTAATGTCTAGGTCTGATATTTTGGCCACTCTTAATGGTTTGTTTGTTCGTTGCATTTGGATCATTTTTCCAATTTCAAAGTTTTTGGGTTTAATTTGGTTAAAAATGATTATCTCTTGAATGCTTCTAATTCTCATTTGAGGTTTAATTGAACCTTTTTCAGTGGGATGATTGGTTTCATCTTATTTTTATTGATTTAAGGGTTTCAGTTAAAGTTAAAGACCTTTGTTGAGTAAAAATGCATTTTGTTTATCTTTTTTTTATGTTTATTTGAGAATTATATGGTATTAGGATTAATATATGACTTAAATTGTTATATGGGCATTCAATGTGTTTTCCATAATAATATTTTTTTATACACTTGATTATTCAAGGATTTTTATTTTTTATTTTTATTTCCTTTCACTTTGTGGTGTCATTGAAGAATCTTCACCATCTAGAAACTATTATGTTTATTTTGATTTTTCTTTGAAAATACTTATTGTTTATTAAGAAAGGAAAATGGTCTCTTCTTAGTTAAGCGAAGAGAAAAATGGTCTATGCACTAGGCACACTCGACTACCAAGGAGATGGATTTATCACTCTATTTTTCCAAACTATTTACCCACCCACCCCAATGCCCACCTGTAAGGCCTAAAGACATTAACGAAAAGGAAGGAAATACTATGGCTGTAACTTAAACGTTATACCTATCCTAGAAAAAACCAAACCATAAATGAGTGGGTGACATGCACATATGCCTATACATGGTCATATGCAGAACTTAAAGGTATATCCTCTAAAATATGCCAACATCATATATATTTGAGGAGGTTGAACCCTCTAATTATGGGAGTAGTAAGGGATGAATTGTCAAAACTATTAGATGCAATATTCATTTACTCAATTTTTGATAGTGGATGGTCTAACCCTTGGTTGTAGTCCGTAATAAAGAGAAAGATGAAGGGTGACTATGTATAGACTATTGGGAACTAAATAAGGTTACTTGTAAGGACTACTTTCCCTTAAATTTCATTTAACAAGTCATAGATAAACAATTGGAAAGAAGTATTTGTCTTTCTTGTATAGGTTTTTAGGGTACAACCAAATTCAAATTACTCCAAAGCATTATCAGCTAACCACCTTTACTTGTCCTTGGGGTAATTTTATCTTTTTATATGTAACCAATCACCCAACCTTATAGGCCAAAAGCAAGGGTAAGATATTACTCATGTCTCACAAAGAGCCTCAATCAACAATTGGCTCATGAAGAGTGAACATGTCACAAGCAAGATTTTCACCCTCACAGGGAGGAGAAAAATTCTTCCTCTTAACCACTCAAGCTAGACCCAATTGAAAAAAGCATCCTTGGGGTACCTTTGCATACAAGGTACTATTATTTGGATTGTGTAATACACCTACCACTTTGAAAAGATAGATTATTAGTCTATTTTAGGTTTTCCTCATGGAGTTTGTAGAAGTCTACATGGATGATTTCATTGTCTTTGGAGAAATATTTGATGACGACTCTTTTTTTGTTGTTGCTTTCTCCCTCAAGCTTTATATTTCAGGATCGATGAGTTTATATGTATGTATATTTCATCTTGTTATTTTATGGATCTAATCCATCTATCTTTGTATTTTATGGATATGCGATTCTCCTTTTAGGATTTCCTAAGCCACTCTTGATATGGTGCCATTGGATTTTGACCGGTGACGATTAATTTAGGTATGATGGAGTTTCGATGGGTTCTTGTTGATGTCTTCCATGTTCGGGAGTTATTTAAGAGTTAATTAGGAAGCATTCATCCAGGTTTATGTTCCTTCAGTTTCATAGATGGCCATTATTCTTTTGGAGCTCCTGGAAGAGGGAAAGAGGGAATAGCTTGTTTTAGTGGTGTAAACTGATTTACCTAGTTTTATTTTTCCTGCATGTTCACCATTCAGTGGCCGAGCTACAGATTTCTTGGTTGATGACTAGGATAGAGACACACCTTTTTGAGTAGTGATTGCTTGGATGCGAAGGTGTGCAGACCTATACTTGTGGGTGTAACTCTAATTTACACAAGTATTGGACAACTAGAAACTTAATTAATATGCATAAAGATGAAGTTCATGTGCATACCACAACCTTACCCAAATGATAGTACAATCATATATCTATTCAAAACCCTAGCTATGGAAAATCATGACAAATCCTAGCTCCACCAATAACTTCACAAGCTAGTATCAACACTAGAAAGCCTCCTTGGCAAGACGCATCATCTTCTCTTCCTTCGAAAAAATTAAAAATTAGGGTTTAATAAAAAAACCTAATCTCAAAGTCTCCAAGGGGTTCAACCTAACCCCAGTATTCTATATGCTCTAAAGAAATCTAAGAAATCCTAGCGCTTCCAAGACAAGAGAGATCCAAGTACAAAGAAAAAAATATAAGAGATATAAATAAAAACACTATTAAGTGAAATATTTTCGCTCCCCATCCAAGGTCCAACACTCCTCCAAGTGCTCTAATGCTCAAAGGCCACTCCAAGTCATTGTGTCATCTTCGGGTCCACCCACCTACATTTCCACTCCCTCATCTCAAGCTAGCATAAGTCAACTCTAAGCTTCCATGTAAATGATCCAAGCAATCCCATGCTGTCTAGAGCTCGAAGCCAAACTATCCTCCTCCTGGATGCCAAACTGTCCTCCTCCAATGCAGGGCATCCTACAAACAAGTAACCCACTCCTCATGCATGCATCATGAAGAATGTCATCATGCTATCAAGGTCTCAAACTCTCCAAGGAATAATGTCATGCAAGCTTCCAAATGAAATCAAGAAACCAATGAATAAGCCACCTCTAATTTGAAAATCCATCATAGACCATCCAAGGGCTTATCATACAACTTCCACCCCACATCACATGAAGCTCCCTCAAACATGGCTAATTTTTTTTTGGAATAACCTCAAAATATAACAAGGAGGAGCACTGGGCACTTGGAGGAGGGCACTAAGCCCTTGGGACTTGGAACCATGTGAGATATAATTAATGGAGGTTGGTGATGGACTTAGACACATATGTTGAGGAGGAGCATTGGATCTTAGTGACCAAATTTACATGCATGGGAGTAACATTGGGCACATGGAGGACATGTGGCACATAGTTAAGGAGGAGCACCCCACATGAGGACATAGTTAGCGGACCACCATGTAAGATGAAGTGTTGCAATAACAACACATTAGAAAGCGGACCATCTTGGAGGAGGGGCATTGAGCCTAAGGAGGATCATGATTGGTGGTATTTTCACTTTGGGGTTGGATAAACCCTAATTTTGACACATTTACATCCTTGTATTGTAGAGCGTGTTGTCCCCCAGGTTGTTTCTCCTACTCTAACAAGGGGAGCCAAATTCTAGGGCATAAGGTGTGGGGTGCACCAATAGTACAGGTTTAGGTAGAAAGAATACAATGATAAAGGGTAGGAGGCATATTTAAGTGTAAGCTCAAATTCGAGGGCATAACCTAACAGGGATGCAAAAGTAGCCACCCTCCCTATGTTTATATTGTAGGGAGAAACCATATAAATATATCAAACCAAACACAATATTGTATTGTAGGGTTTGGAATTCAATATGAAGGGTTAATAAGTGGGACCAAATGCTTTGACGAACTATGAGGATGGTCTGAAAAAAGATCTGAGGCATTGCAACAATGCTTGGGGATTGACACCCAATACACTAAATCATGGGTTAGTAGATCCAAACGTGAAGTCATGATCTTTATCAATGTTTTAGCCATGGTCTTGGAAAGTTCAAGATGGACATGAATGAAATGTACCTATATTGATAAGAAATAATGAAGAGAAACTCTAGGTAAGTTGGGCCATCTCCAACACCTTGATTTAGATATATAGGGCTCGTCACAATATCTAAGAGGGGAAAGGTAGCCTTTTCACATTGTAGTACGAGAGTGAGTGAAAGAGGAAGAGGTTAAAGAAGTCTGCAATAAGGGTTGAATGAGGAGCATCATATTTTCATTTCAATAGGGGACTCGAGCGAATGTAACAAGTACAAATCACGAGTCCAAAGGATTTACATTAAACTCTTCCCTGGACTAGTCCCCACAATTTTGGTTAATTATGTTATTACTACGTGTATTAAGATGTGAAACGTATTAGAGCCAACCGGGAATGGAAAATATATTAATTTCCTATCAAGGTTATACCCGCCTTTATTGCTAGTCCTGAAGGATAACAATCCTATTTGAGTACTTTCCCCCAATGATTTTATGAGTTATGATATATTTCATGGGGTTTAAGTAAGCGATGGCCGTGGTTCAAATTTGAAGCCACCATACCTACACCTCCCATATAGTCCCACGGTTTCCATCTTCCTTCCTTAGTTCCTTCCCATTACGTGAACTTCTCACTTCTCTACGTATACTCCCTTTTATGCTCTTATCTTATAAGGCTGACCAAAGGTCCTTTTTGCACTTCTCTCATCCTCTTCATTGTCCCACACTCTATTTAAATGTAGCTTAGGATCATACCTTTTCATCCATGACTCTTGATTGGCTTTGATCTTTCCCATATATTCCCACCACAAATTTTCAATCACCTCTACACACCTTTGCTATTGGCTTTGATTTTCTCCTTAAAGACCCACTGCCTTTGCCATCACTAGATGATCACACAACTCATGACACCGACTCAGTCATCATTTTACCCTACCTTCCCCCCCACTTTACCTCAAATTTGTTTTTGGCCCCCGGATGGGTCAAATGACCTCTATGAGACTTTTGAAAATATCTAGTTCTAGATCCCACTAGGCCAAAGGACCAACCAAATCTAGGATATACCAAATCTTAACTTACTCTGCACAAAGTACTACTCCCCAAGTCTGTTCGTGCAACTAGTCTTCTATTTAGAGATTATTACCCTAGATCTTGGATGTTAAAAGTGATGGACCTCTTCGATCCTAGGCTCCTTTGAGGGTTACAAAGCATATAACCCTCTACCTATAGAGAACCATATTATTAACTTTGTAAAAAATAGACTTATCTATGTCCTCTCTGTACCCTTCTAATTTTCATCCTTAAAATTAAAAGTTGGAGTTAAAATGCTAAGATGGCTCTTTTGAAGGAGCCAAACCCAATGATCATCCACTCTGATACCAAATGTTATGTACCAACCCATTTAAATAGAATAATAAACCAAAGTAAAACTCCTTAAAGTCAAAGAATAGGAAAACCTCCTCCATATAACCCAAGTACATTAATATATCCAAATCACATGTTCATACCCACTAATGACTACATCGACCTCTATATACCTATTGGCATTAATTTCACATGTGGGCCCTTTATTAGGCTGATCCCTATTACATATAGAATTACCCCCCATTACATATACATTTCACCTCATATATGCCCCCTCGGGGTAATATAAAAAGTATGGTTAGCCCTCACCTCTGCGATAGCGAGAGAGGTGTCCAGGTTCTAATGATAAATGCTCTAGGGTAATATATGAGAGCCCATCATAGGATCCCAGGTGAAGGGGAAGTCATAGTTTGGTTCACTCCTACAAATGTGAAAGGTCTCTTGTCCTCTCTCTTCTGAATGAGAAAACCATCACCCAAACCCTATCACATTATTAAGATCACCAAGGTTGGTAGGAAATGAGATACAATCAACTCAATATCATTTGTGTGATTGTTATGTGGTCTATTATGAGGTTGAAGACAAGTAATTCCTATACTATGTAGAGGGAGGTCATTGCTCTATTACTTGTGGATATAATAGGGTTACTTGCTCTCCTAACGTCAAGCAAGAGAGATCCTTGTTTAGTTTGGGCGATTGTGCATACCTCCTCTCCTCACACTCATGGACTCTTTTGAAAAACTTAAATATATCCTCAATCACACACCTACAAGTGTGACCACAAGGTGGGACATGATTGAGTCTTTGTTTCCATGTGAATGTTGTGCCATACATAAAGGAAAGGTGGCATATTCATTGAATGATGTCTTTGAATGGATCCTACAGATGGTGAGGGGTCACTCACTATTCATATGGTGAGGGTCCTCGAGTGGGAGTAGATCCAGCGGGAGTGGACCCAGTGGGAGTGGATCCAGTGGGAGTGGTGGACCCGTCTCCATCTCCGTCCTCCGTCTCATCTCCGTCCTCCGTATCCGTCCTCCGTCTCCATCCTCGAGTGGATCCAGCGGGAGTGGACCCAGTGGGAGTGGATCCAGTTAGGCTGAGAGAGAAAGCACGGGGAGTGGATCCTGATCAGTGGACCCGTCAGTTGAGTGAGTGGATCCAGTGGGAGTGGATCCGTCAGTTGAGTGGATCCTGATCAGTGGACCCGTTGAGTGGATCCAGTGGGAGTGGATCCATTATCATGGGATCCAGTTCGGTTCAGATAGAGCAGGAGCACCGGGAGAGGATAATCTTGAAAACCTCCGCCAAGCTAAAATGGCCAAATTATTAGGGAGAATGTCCAAAACCTCCGCCGGAACATAAAGCACCTGAACCAGGATTTCCCACCCCGATGAGCAGGATTTCCCGATGAGGGGTGGGTGATTCTGGTTCCTATCTCGAATGACGTAATTACGTATATAATGAATGCCGACCAAGACAATGAGTAAGTGACTGCTGGTCATTATGCATGAATGAGATATCTCTTTGTATACGATATTATGATTCGAGCGAATCGTACCTATAAACCGCCTAATTGATGGTGAAATGGTGGTAGTTATATATGAGCATATGGTAGTTGCGGCTTCATAAAATAGAGAAGTGGATCCGTCATCGAGTGGATCCAGTGGGAGTGGTGGACCCGTCTCCATCTCCGTCCTCCGTCTCATCTCCGTCCTCCGTATAGGATTTATCCCTTACCGGATAAAGGGATAGGGGAGTGCGCACTACACCATACCATAAATAATAGAAGTAGGATGCGGATCCAAGTACGAGCATTCGCCTGTTTCGACACATCGATCGGTCTGATTCCGTTCATGGGCTCCACTCACTCCCATGATCGTCGATGATAAAACCACTTCTGTAAGATAAATACAATACTTATAGGGGGCCAGGCTACCTGGTGTCTAAGAACTTGAAGCCGCGAGACAGTGGATCGTTCTGAGCTAACTCTCTATTTAACCTGGCACCTGAAGCGAATATAGTGGATAGGTAAAGCCTCCTACGAGTCCATTTCATTCCGAGCCTACACGCGAGTAACGGGGCCGTTCCATTTCAGAATCCTCGATGAGAGAGTGCTTTCACGCCTCAAAGTGCACACAGCAGGAGGCCCCTAGGGGAGCACCCTAGATATCGTCCCTTGGGTATGCCCCTGGACCAATCATAAGTGAGATCAAATAGCCACAAGGCTGCCCCGTTAGATGATAATGGAGTAGAATCCATTCTATCTTCATTGATACACATTCCGCGGATGGTGTGCTTACTTCACCGTTAGTCAGTGAGGGAACTCAAGCCCACCATGAAACGCAGAACCACGGGGAAACAACGTTGAACCACTTTATTTCCAAAGTGTTTTTCCAATGAACCTTTCTGTTGGGGGCTGAGACTTTACCACGGTCAAGTCGCGGGCGGGGGCGCATAAATAAGGTCTGACACTTACTTCAGTGGGCTCGCTTCGCTAGGTCCCACTATGAACTATTCGATCAGTGATTTCGTCGATCAAATCCATTGTAAGATAGCCTTGCTGGCTGTGAGAGTAGGTAGGGAGGTTATAGCAAGCAGGTAAGTTATAGCAAGCAGGTAGGTAAGTGATAGCAATGCAATCTCCCAGGTGTCTTAGCAAGGCAGGATGCATGCATGCTTGATGTATCGGGCGGGGTTGGTCTGCTTTAGCTCTTCGGTCCAGTCCAGCCAGGGTTGGTCTACTGAGTTTCGTAGGGTGTAAACGCGGGTTTCTTTACAACGCGGACTGCGATCACTATCTCCAGCGAGCTCTACGCTCCAGCAGTCACTATCTCGCCCTATGCTCCTCCAGTGGTAACTCTCTTTCTATCTCCAGCGCACTCCAGCAAGTTCCGTTCTTTCACGTTAGCGCTCCAGACTTATATTTCGCGTTAGCAGTGCAGACTTCCCGGGCACGATTGCATGCAGGTTTTAGTAAGCATGATGGGTAGGGGCTACGGACTTCTGCACAGCATTCAGGGTTTAGTGAGCATGATGGGGATAGTAGGATATGCACCTCCCACCACCATTCTTGGCTGGCTGTTCTAGTCGGCAGGGAAAACAACAATGCTGGCTGTGAGAGTAGGTAGGGAACTTAATCAAAGTGAAAGGGTAGTTCATTCAAGCATTTCCTATCTATTCGCCCACCCAGAACCTCAAAGTGGGAAGGGCCACAGATATTGCTGCTCTGCGAAGGCAGAATGACATATCTCGTATGGCACTGACCGGCGGCTATCGATGATCTCTCGACAATGATTGTTTCCCGCCCAATCGAGTAACCAAGCTGAGAAGTCCAACCGATGGTGAGGGATTTATTGCTCACCTTCCCAAAGAGGTGAGGGACTCGGCCGAGGTTACGAGGGAGAGGAGGGCGTTAAGCCCGTCTCGACCAAAGTAGGTCTTCCTTGCTCGCATTAAGTGGGCATTGTATTTCTAATAATGATTACTCAAGAATAACTACAAGCATTAAGTCTGATAGTCGTCTCCCTTCTTCCTTGCCGAGGGCTGTCTTTATAAGCTTGCTTACTTTCTCCGCTGTTGGATTCGTAAGGTAGGTCTCCCCAGCTTACTCGCTTGCATGCTTATGGATCGGGAGCTCACTCTACCGGCAGGGATAGGGACAATAAGAAAGACTACTAACTCGAGGAAGCTACTGAGCTCAGTGGATCGGTCGCTAAAGCTTTCTTACCTACCGGACTACTATCACTTAGAGCTAGCCCTTACTGACTACTATCATGAATTAACTATATGTCTTCCGCAACAAGTTACCCTTTGAAGCTGTCTGTATTTATATATATGCACATAGTATTTAGAACTCTTAAGCTTGCCTGCCTTACCTTACTCTATTGCTATTGCTTTTATTCTTATCCCTTTTCTCGAGCTACTTCGTTCTTTGGTTTCACTAGCTGGACGAGGGGCTTTGGTCTTGCTGCAATAAATTACCCTCGCATTCATCTGGCTGCATTAGCTGAGTAGAGTCCCTCCATTGCTTTGGCTAGTTAATAAATAAAGAAATAATCGTAATAGCTCCCCTTCTCGCTCTCCTGCTTTATTGATAATAACTCCATTGCTTAGGGGGTATGGTTTCTAAAGATGAAGACTTTATAATCAGAGTCACTGCCTGGCTTATCGCTCCCTGGCCTGGCTTAAGTTACGGGGGCAGCTGGGATTGGTTCAGACAACAGCTGCCAATAGGTATGACTCTCTTCTTTGGTCTCCCTCAGACTAGTTCATGAATAAAGTATGGATTGCATTGCATACAGGAGGTATGCTTTTCTTCCTTGCTTAGAGCTACTTGCGTACTGGATTTGTGAACAACTAGCGTGAGGTGCTATGCTGTGGTCGATCGATCCTAGGAACAAAGGCATATTCTACCTATGTGTCTGGCTAGCCTTAAAGCGTGCTGGTATCCCTTGCTCTTGCTTAGGGCATTCTGTATATACATCATTACGGGATAATCAGTACTCTATATAAGTGCTTCTGGCTTCGCCGAACAAGTTCCCCTCACTCTGATAAGCGGCTTGGCTTCATGCTGGTATGCTTGTCTTCCTTGCCTGCTCGCTTCCTTCTTCTAGCAGTCTCCCTTGCTTGAAGGAATACAACAGGAGAGCTTGCTCGAATTCATTCAATAAGCCAACGGGACTAATCCAATGGGGAATCAAGGGGAATAATCCACGTGAAATCCATATTCCGTGAAATCCATAAATGAGAGATCAACATATTGTGGTGTGGAGATCAGGAAAACCTGCTCAATACAATACCTTTCTCAATTGCCAAAACCTCATTTTGCTTTTTATGGGAAAACCACCACAACATCGGGGCACATAAATGGATTTGATTCTTACTGAACACTATGCCCTTTTTTTCATGTCGTTTACCTAGGGGCAGCAGGATGCTGTCGATTGCTTTGAGGTTGAAGGAAGGGAAGGAGGAAGAGGGGCCACCCCACATAGCCAACAGATTCGGACCAGGCGCCAAGTTCGCTTGGAACTTTTCTGAATCAGACATTCATCGGAGCGTAGTGACACCCACCCACCATGCCCAGTTCGAGACGTGTGAACTGTTCTCGATACACCGTTTGAAGAGTTGATTGCTTGCTTTCTTGCACTTTCGGGGCAACGGACGGAAGCCACACGAGATAGGTGTTGGATAGAGGACAGCCTCACCACTGGCCGAGAGGAAGGATAGGGCCACGATACCCCACTAACCTTCACCACTCAATGCTGGTACTTGATGCCAGGAGTCAATGTATTCTCTTAAGGCTTCTTGCCGTGGACTACAGCTTAAGGCATGGGGAAAACTAATCAATATGGATTTGATTATTGAGTAAGAATTCCATTTCATGAGGTTTCTCTAAGCCGGGATGCCATCATTAAGACATTGTACATGTTTGTCATTATACGACGTTGCATCTCTACGACCGGAGGGGCTCATACGAGGTTACGAGTGTGAGGTTTCACTTTGCCATTTTAAAGAGGTAGGTGATCCTTAGCACCCACCCATATACTAATTAGCATATCCTAATGAGCATATCCTAAGGAGTTCTGGCAGCAGCCAAACCCGTTGAGCCTTGATAGACTTTCACCCCGCACCACTGGTTGAACTCCCGAAACTATAGCTATAGCATCGTATGGGATCTCCGCTCGAATAATCGATCGTACCCTAATAGAAGAATATTGTATACAAAGAGATATCTATATAATTATATATGTAATTATGCTTGCCTTATGACTTTAAACAAAGGTATTGAAATCACGTAAAGTTAGGGTGATGAAAAACTACGTACCTCGTACCTCTCCTTTCCTCTCCCTGTCTGTCTCCTTCCCATCCATCCATTGTTCCCTCACTCAATCGCTCACTCAATCGATGGCGGCCCTCACCCATCAGGTGATGACTCCTTCCTCTTCATTCGAATTTGATCCAATTGCTCGATGATTTCCCCTATTACTTGAGACAATTATAAGGCCTCGATGAATGCCATGACTTGACAATGGATGCATTCACTTCATCTCTGCTTATTACTCCAAGTGCCCATATTCTACTCATCTACTAAGTTGTAAATAATTCATCTTATATATATATATATATATATATATATATATATATATATATATATATATAGATCTATGAGATGATTTCTTAAGGATAGGGATCACATCTTGCCTCGTGAGGAGCGAACCCCATTGTCTCTTTCTTTCCATTCGAAGTTATGACTGTTGGGCGCAACCCAACTTGGTTCAAGTTTTGGGTCAAAGACTCCGCATTTTGAGGAGTGGAGCAAGTAGAGCTGACAAAGTTATATTCATCACGTGGTGTTTTAGGGGCTTTAGGGTGGGTCAAAGCCCCTTATTTTGTAACGGGTATTGGGTTTTAGTCATTGTTTTGTTGGATCCATGGTATGTGGACCATGGTCTTGTAGTAAGGAAGCCTATTTAAAGAGGATGTAATACTTTGTAAAGAATATCAATCATGTAGTGATAGAAGATCAGAAGTGAATTATATTCTCTGTCTTGAGTCTGTATTTTGGGAAGGCTCCACAGCTGAGTGCATGGAGGCCTGGAAGAGTCCACAACTAAGTGCACAGACCACTTGCAGCTGGGTGCGCAGGTCGAAGAAGTATATGTATTGAAGATCTATAATAATAAAGAATAATTTTGGCGAAATATTGTGTATGTTTCTGTGTTGTTGTTATTATCGTTATGCATGCTTTTTACTGAATTGCGTGAAAGAATACAAGTTATATTGTTTTTTGTTATTTGATGCGATAAGGGTAATTCTATAAAGTTAATCATTAGCGCGAAGTTATTTATGTATGTGAAGTTGTAGGAAGGTAGAAAACATAAGTGAATACATGGATGCAATAGTGCACATATCCCTCTAATTATGGAAACTTGGTTCTGCAGCCTTTAATAACAGCTTCGGGTGATACTGAGATCTTCTTGCAGGTCGTTGCCGAAAGGGCTAGTGGTTGAGGGTTTTGTTGGTGCGCAACACACTTTGAACCTGGGTCAAGTACCCTCAAACCAACAAATGGTTTCGGGACAAGTGAATGGCAGTATATTGAAGATATACAGGGATGACACTATCCGTGGAAATTCACATTTAAAATTGAAGGGAAGGAATTCTTAGTGTCACTTGCAGTTGGAAGTGGGCATGAGACTATAAACTACTCTCTAGAAAGGGACTTCATCGAAGGAAGATTACTATGTGACATTTAGGAATATGATGAAGTCTGAAGGAACTGTGACAAAGAAGAGGTGACTGCACCACAAGGAAGGTTTTGTCGAAGTTGACCGAAAATATGACCGTTGGAAGGAAAAAGCTACCATTAAAAGGGAAATTTCCATTAAGGGATGCGGGAAAAGAGAATTTATGAAGCACAACTGGTTGTATCTAGCCCCATACCTACATTAAATGAGAAAATCTTGAAGCAATCATGAGGTTGGAATTCAATTTTTTTATAAAAACCACATCCCACGCCACATTTGACACTTTACTGTCTGGAGAAATTGAGAAATTGCATAGAAGAGATCTACTATATGTCTGAGAGGATTTTTGAAGAACTTATTGGAATATTTGCAAAGAAAGGATTAGCGGGTATTATGGAGGCACAAGGAGTGAAGGTACCCATGTCCCCAAGATGCCAGAGGTCACTGAGAAAGCAATTACCCACAAAACCACAACCACAAAAGAAGTAGGAGAAGAGAACAATTGAGGTCTCTCGGGTGAAACTCAGAACATCCTCGAGGAAGAAAACATAGATGGAAGTCCGCTCAAAGAACAAAGAATATAAGTGGAAGAAGTCGATGCAAAAAGGAAAGAAGCTGATACAATAGAAGGTGCCTCAATAGATCAACGATAGCGAAGGGGAGGCCAATTTTCAATGCCTGCAGATAGAGTACGAAGAGATTCCTGTTGTGCTCCCACATTACATGCCACTAATAAAACCAAATGCCAAGCTGGTTAAGGAGCCCAAGGATGGAAAGTTGGATGTGTTCACAGAGGAAACAAAGGAAACTGAGTAGGAGCATGAGGATCCCCTCAGTGATGCAGGAGTATTAGAGGAGCCACCTTTCATTGTCAAAAGGAGAGACACAACTATGGCATGCAAGAGGAAAAAGTAGAAGGAAGTTAAGTCTAAGGGTGTATAAACACTTTTCCTCACTAATGGGGACATTGACAAGATCAGAGAGAAGGTCCAGGAGATCATGGCAGAGACTTGGGACATAATTGATGATCGATATAGAATGATCTTGACTGAAGTACAGAAAGGCATCACGGAGCTGAAGGCATTTTCGCAAGTAGAAAAACAACCAGAACAAAGAGCTCAGTCACTGCAGGGAGAGAAAAGGATAGAAACACAATTTGACGTTAGAGTTGTGTAGGTGCCAACTAGGGCACTTCACTGGTACTCACCAGAGGATAAAGAGCGAGATAAATTATGGAAGAATTTCAACATAAATATTGTTGTGCTGCCCATTCATATGTTGCACAAAATCCATCAAAGTTTAACAACTGAGCTAAAGGAGCGAGAGCAGCGAACCTTGGCAATGACGATACATATGGAAAAGGAGAAAGATGCACTGAAGAAGCAACTGGAGGAGGTGGCTAAGCACAAAGATGATGCAATTCAGTGACAAGAGCAGTTGGAAAAATCCATCCAAGAGAGTTGCAACACAATCCCAGATGTGAAGATCGGTGATGAGGAACCACCAACAAAAAAGGTTGTGAAGCTCACCTTCACGATCAAGGAATCGAAGAATACATTGGCGAAGCTCAAATTTGATTATGAAGTGCAGATATTAGAGCTACAAATAAGGTTGTAGCCAGCCATGCCACCATAAGTACGGGAGCATAGACAAAAATATTTAAAGGTAGCATTGAAAGGCATCTTTGACATAGTGGCGGAATATAGGAAGCTATTGGATGACACGATGCATATTTGTACCACATTGCAGGAGGATCCAAACATCTATAAAATTGAGGAAGAATCACAAGTGAAGCAGAAGCATCGTGACGAGATATTGGCAGCTATAAAGACCTTACCAGTCTTGCAGAGACTTTCCAACATTAGTGAAGGTAAGAACCTCCAAAATAAGATAGATGAGCTTTAGAGGAAGGATTAGATATTACAAGCAAGGACTCAACCATGGCAGGATGAGGCATTCAAATTGTCTCAGGCAGTGGATGACAGGCTCAAGGAATTAAAGAAAAGGGAGGCAAAGATACTGTAGAAGGCTGCTGGCCCAACCATAGAGACATTGTTGGAAGAGACATGCAAACATGAGAAACAAATGGAAGAGATAGTCCAGTAGTATAATCCAGTATACAATGAGATTGCAGTGAAGAACAAGGGAACCGACGCTAAGTGACTCGGGATGAGTCACAGGTGAGTGTTGGGGGCCTGTTGGATGCAGCCCAACTTGGTCCAAGTTTTGGGTCAAAGACTCTGCATTTTGGGGAGCAGAGTGCACAGAGCCAACGAAGTTATATTCATCGCGTAGTGTTTTAGGGTCTTTTGGGTGGGTCAAAGCCCATTATTTTGTAAAGGGTATTGGGTTTTAGTGATTGTTTTGTTGGGTCCATGGTATGTTGATTGTGATCTTGTATAAGGAAGTCTATTTAAAGGATATGTAATACTTTGTAATCAAATCATGTCATGCTAGAAGATAATAAGTGAATTGTATTCTCTGTCTTAAGTTTGTATTTTGGGAAGGCTCCATAGTTGAGTGCGCAGAGCCCTGGAAGGGTATGCAATTGAGTGTGTAGACCACCTACAGCTGGGTGTGTAGGTCGAAGAAGTATATGTATTGAAGATCTACATTAATAAAGAAGAATTTTGGTGAAATATTATGTATATTTCTTTGTTCGTTCTCTGTTGTTGTTATTATCGTTATGTATGCTTTTTACTGAATTGTGCGAAAGAATACATGTTATACTATTTTCTATTATTTGATACAATAAGGGTAATTTTGTAAAGTTAACCATCAGTGCAAATTTATTTATGTACGTGTAGTTGTAGGAAGGTATAAAACATAAGTGAATACATGGACACAACAATGCGCATATCCCTTTGGTTTTGAAAACCTAGTTTTGCAGCCTCCCATAACCGCTTCGGGTGAGACTGCGATTTGCTTGCAGGTCACTGCCAAAAGGGCCAGTGGTTGAGGGTTTTGTTGGTGCACAACACACTCTAATCCTTGGTCAAGCCCCCTCAAACCAACAATGACCAATAAAGCTAACACTATACTAAGTCTTGCACCCTTTTAGGCATCCACCGAGGTGACCAATTCGAAGCCCATCTCTAGGTGAAGTGTGAATGTTCATTAGAATAGTACAAAATACCTTTACGAGTGGGATCTAGCATGCCCATAAGTTTCTTCAAGGTTACTTAAAGTACTCTCTAGTTGGTAAGTGGAGTGTTGCCTAGGCATTTCAACAATCGATCCATGCTCAAGCGTCTTTTCTAAAAAATAATAGAACGTTGAATGATCCCTTAGATTGGCTGCGAGGACTCTAGTTCAAGTTGCCGAGATACTCCTTCTTGCCAGCTCTTCACAAGAGTTAATCCATCTCTCAATGCAAGGTTAGTGGGAATTTCTTTATTTGGTGTATAAATCATGAGTGAAATAGCCATCGAGCGAAATTCATTTCAAAAGTCAGCTAATGGAAAAGTAGGTCGAGTTGATCTCCTTAGGAATGATAGAATCTAGAACCTTTTTCTCAATTATGAAATAATTATTATTTCATAATTATGAAATTGTAACAAAATAATTATGATAAATTAATCAATTATATAGTTTCACCCATTTAACATGTAAGAAATCCCTTGTAAGACCCATATAAGTAAAATCAAGGGTGAAAGGGGATGCATTCTAGCCAATAAATGAGGTATGTTGAACTTGGGTCTATCTCACTATAGTGGAGTAGCAAATAGGGTTATAACATATGCCCCCTAATGAATGAGGTCAGAAACTGATGGTTGAAATGCATTACAAAAAATATAGAGCTCAAAATGGGAGGAAGGAGCTAGGTCTGAAGAGATAAATCAGAGAAACTCAGATATTGAAGTCTCAACCATGTTGATATCATCCCCAAGTCAGGCATATCCATGCTTGGTCATGAAGAGAAACTGAAGATGGCCACAAACTATACACTATGGATCCATGACATGAAATTCTAAGACATGGCCACAAGGAATTCACAATGGATCCATGTGACAAAACAAATATATCATAGCCACCAAAAAATACAACATGGATCTATGTCACAATATACATAAGTAGGACTATGAAGACATAAAATAAAGGTGCTTTAGAGTATCCCTCAAAGTATGTCAAACGATGCATAGCTCCAATGCATCTAAGTAAGGGTGCCATATAAGAGTGAAATGTCCCTAAATAAAGGTCTTCTATAGAACCCTAATGGTATGAATCTATAACATGTGAATAAATGTGCTGATGTCGAGCATGGTAGAAACCACTTGATTATTGATCATTGAGGTATACCAATAATACACGAGAGGGGACCCACCAATGATGAAAATGGACCCCAAGGTACCTAGCATATTCCACTAAGTGTGAATAAATGAGCTAACGTCGAACAACTGTAGACTCGATCGATCATGAGTCAATGAGGTAAACCCACTGTTGATTGCGAGGAATCCTACCACTGAGGTATGCAAGCTACAAGGTACTACTGGTTCCTATATAAGGCTTCTAGATAATGAGTTGAAGTCGACAAGAGAAGATCCATCGAAGGAGGGCCTTAATGTGTCCCCCATAAATCAACATGAAGCAGATTGAGAAATGATGTGAATGAATGAAATCATGAAGTACAAATGACACAGGGATGGTTGAGACAATAAGGTCAACAATTAAGACTGTAGATGGCCGACCAAGGCTCAAAATTTCCTAAAATATATAATGACATGACACAAAAGTGACTTGGAAATATTAACTAATGATAACCACATGATATCATGCAAAAACACATGAGGCATTAAGGAACACTACATAGTGACCAAAAGATTAATGAGCTAGAGGAGTAAACAAACTCATATGAATGATATGACTCCTAGGAAAGCTATAACCCAATTGTAATGAAACGATGCAAATAAGTGTCATGTTCAAGGGTGATGCGATTGCCATTGCCATTTTTACTGATAGATCAAGAAAATGATAATCCTTCCATTTTCTCTTTTTAGTCTCCTTTATGGTTTAATGAGTACGAAAAAGAAGACAAGTAAGCTCAATAGTTCCTTTTTCTTTCATTTATAACGAGCCCAAAAAAGAGATAAAAGGATACTTGGTATCCATCGAATATAACACGCGTGAGAAAAATACAAAGGAAGCTCCTCCTAGAGGAACAAGTGGTATAAAGGATAAAAAATAGTTTTGAGCTAATAGAACCACCCTAAAAAAAGTGAAGTAGAGAGGCTAGAAAAGGATACCACTCATCCCAGTGTCTCCTCCAAAATAACTTGGTGCTATCATACTGTTGTCAACCATCCATCATACCTTGTCCAAACTTTGTTCCAACTTTCTCATTAATCTAGTCACTTAAAACTCACCTCGAAACCTGTATCTTCCATATACTCATCATCACTACAACATGCTTATAAACCTCTAAATAATATAAAAGAGATTATGGTCATAAATATATACAAATAAGGCTTTTCATGCCTTTCATCTTCAACCCTTGATTACTATGCTTCTTCCAGAATCCAATTTGGACTTGAAATGGGTCCATAAACCCCAAAATACCATATAAATTAGAAATAAATTTAATCATTCTACAAAATTCCCATTTTAGGGTGTGTTCTACAAAATGGGCACTTTCTAGTAGCAAAAATACAAAATTTCTATTTTCGTATTGCTAACAATTCGACAAAATGAGCATTGGAAGCAAGAATACAAAATTAATTTATAACCTAACAATCATTGGGGTTCGAACTTGGGTCTAGGCCAACATAACACAGACCTACAAGCAATAGACCTATTCTATGCTACTTGAAATATCATGCTATAAACCTTGTTTCATTCTGTTGAACAACCTTCCATGGGGAGAGCGTGGGGATTCAACCCATGCCACTATCCACAACCAAACATAACTATATATATAGTTGTCCATGTGTCTCAACTTGTTGTCAATCGTGGTATTCCATCCACATTCAAAGCGATTCCCTTTAGGCTTAGGCCATAAACAATACAAATAGAGTGAGCCTTTGGGCTTGGTCATAGGCAATATAAATAGAGCGAGCCTTTGGGCTTGGCCATAAAAAAAACAAATTGTAGACAATAAAAACATAGAGAGATTCTAGGATTGAGCCATAAACAATACAAACTAAGCAATTCTTTGGGCTTGACCAATATCATGCTGTAATAGAAAATGATGATGCCCCTCAGACAATGTTGCAACAATATTGACAATCATGCCTTTCAAGATCAACATTTGACAATATTATGATCAAAATGATTATTCCTCTCAGGCCTTGCTAGGAATAATGACCCTTGGGAAACCATGAAGAAAAAAATGATATTGCCTCTTAGGCTTTGAAAGGATTGACATCCCACCAAGGTCGATGTTGGTGCAACAAGAAACAATGATGCCCCTGTAGGCTTGAACTCAGATCAATATCAATGAACCATCAATCGATAGCACACATAACTAGTTAACTACAAAACTTCATTTCCCATTGCACTGGTTACACTCTTCATACGTTTGTTGTGTGTGAACTATGCTTCTTATTGAGCACAAACATATGTATTTATATTCAACCATGTGGACCTGTGTCCTGGAGGGTTGACCATAAAACCCGGGGCTTGATCCATGTACACTGCATTCAACCTTTAACACTAGGTATTTTACCCCATATGACCAAGCCATGTGACCCAGTCCCAAGGGGTCCATGACTGTTTTCATGGTCATGTTAGCATGAGTCATCATGCCATGTGACCCAATCCCAAGGGGTCCATGATTGTTTGCATGATCATGTTAGCATGAGTCATCATGCCATGTGGTAATCCATGAGGGGTGCCATGTATCACCCATATTTGAGCAATTGGCTAATAAAAATGCTCCAAATTCACCTGTCAAATAACACTGCTTGGTGGTGCCATGTCACCATGTTTATTTCACCCGCTGACATAATCTCCTCTCTCCTATCAACCTCTACCACATGTAATGTCAAGAATGGGCCATGGTGGATGTTAAACATCATGCAAGTTCACTCATATGTTGTCATTCAAATTTGTGGTCAAGCACTAAATCCATCCAAACTAGGGAAGATGCATGACCTTTGGTCATGTTAAACTTCATGCAACTTTCCTTGATCTCCACTGTAGACTTGACCACCAAGCCATAGATCCACTCAAGAATTGAACACTGCTTAACGTATTCAGATTTGGTGGTTTTTTCCTATAGTTTTGGACCATCAATAAATGTTTATTTTCAAAAGGCCATAACTTCTCATTTGGGAGGGGTTTTTCAAAGTGGGATATACCATTGGAAAGCTATTGATGAGATCTACACAACCATGTTGTTTATATGATCATTACGGCATAATAACCTTGTAAAAAAATAAATAAACTTAAAGATTCATTTGACTTCACTTGGTGAGGGTATGCAAGATATCCAATTGTCATATTGGGTCCTTTGACCCATGAATGAGACTGCTACCATTTCATACATCCCCTTTGACATCATTGAAAATTACTGTCATCACTGGAAACACTATGTGCAACAATACCCCCATTTCTGATTGATGTCAAGACCATTAGTCATTGATAGTCATTGATGTCAATATGCTAAGACTTGACCTATATCAAACTCTCCGCATCATAGTGATAAGGAATCCCCTTATCTCATTGTGAAGATGCCTTCTTCTTTATTTCCTTCCTTTTGTTAATTATCTCCTCCAATATTCCTGCTCCTTCTACTCAAATACAATTTATATATCAATGTTTGAATTCTCTCCCCCCTTTGACATCAATGGTGAAGGGTCATGGTTGTTTATAAATACTTCCATATTCATGTGTGAACTTGATCCTATAGAGTTTCCTTGATATGATCTTCTTTTGTTTGCCATATCTTTCAATGTCTCCATTCTCTCAATACCTGTCAAAACTCCATAAAATCTATGTGAGAAATTATCCCCTTATTACCATGTTGCCAATGCTACCCCACTATGCCTATGCTATTCTACGAACCAAACTGAGTCTCATCCTGATAATATGATACCTTCCTGACTAAATCCCCACCCTGATACCATGCTGCTCCAATTGTTCCTGCATGTTCCTATGAAACTAACACAGTCTTCTCCAATAAAATTCTACTTTTCTATGCCTAAACATTCACGTGGAACTAATAGAAACTCCCCCTTAGGAAAAATATTGAAGTTTTATACATCTTGTTCCTGTCATAGGTTGGAGGAAAACCATTTGCAAGATTGGATAATGTTAATGAGATAACTCTTCTAGTGAGAAAGTGGCCACTCCCATCCTTTGTCTAAGATATTCAAACCTTTCCCTTGGAAGAGGCTTCGTAAAAATATCATCAATATATTCCTTAGCTGGAATATATTCCAGTTTGACTGATTTATCCACAACTTGTTCTCACAAAAAGTGATTTTTTATGGGAATATGCTTTATTTTTGAGTGCATGATAGAATTTTTCAAGATTTTAATTGCAATGTGTTAAATTTTAACATTTTCTTTTCTTAGGACAGTTACTTCAAAGTTCCATATTAGCCTGATTATTCGATACATTTCATTTTCATTAGCAATCACATAAATCATTATCATATTGGTAGTAACTAAAGAAAGAACATAAAATAAAAATGCTGAAGACAATCCAAGACAAGAGAACACAAGAATATGGCACAAGCCAAGGAAAAACCCTAAGATAGGGAAAACCCTTGATCAATTCTTCTTATTATTATAATCAAATTTTCAACAGATAGAGAGAGAGAGTACAATAAAAAAAATTCAAGATTGATTTGCCAATTTGAACATATAGAGGCACAACCTTAAGGTCAATATATGGTCCAATCACAATTGAAATTATGGAGTAATTAAGTTGTCCTTGATGTCATATATCTGAAGAGGCTTGGTCTGGTTAGGGTTGATTGCAAATCATATCATTTATGGACATGCCTTTTCCGCTCCTGGTTAGGGCTTGTGACATATTGAAATAACCCTCACAAACACATCCAAAACATCCTTCTGCTGTAGCCTCTCTTCAAGTCAATCTCTCCTTCCCCTAGTACAAGTCTTCACTTAATTCAACCCACAAACAAACCTTCATGCCAACTTGCCTTCATCAAGATGGGTCTGCGGTTAACCTGGGTATATGATTATCCTCTTGTCCCTCTGTTCAATAAGATAATTCCTACGATTAGCATGAGGTAGGATCCTTTAGGATGCAGCCTACCAAGGAGAGGGTTTTCACACCATAAAATCACACCTAAACCCTCCTTATGCCTGCGGTCAACCTTCATGATAGATCAAATCTATAATAGGAGATAAAATAGCCCAAAACAATCCTCATATAAACCAAAATTTTCCTTTAACAGACTTGACCTTCAGCCTAAGGAACTCAACCCATTAGGTAGCCTAAACAAGATGTCAAACTATCCCTTCCTTCTTCATTAGAGCTATCCTTCATTCTGCGACCATCTCAGAGAGAGAAATGTGTGATAAGATGTGTCAAATAAGGTTGGAGGACACTTCCTTTTGTAGGATTTGGAGAGAGGTTCCATTTGAATAATTTACCCCAAACCGACCTTGACAATTAGCACATGTGTGGGATTAATTTCAAGAACATATTTTTCTTTGACCAAATTTGATGAGCTTTAAGTCGATTTTTGTCCTCTCGAAAAGAGGAATTCAATGCCATAATTATGTTCTTCATAGGAGTTGCCCAGAGAGGAATTTGGCCCTAGTTTCCAATTTTAACACAATGATATTATCACACATGATAGAAGTAGGTTTATCTTTATGTTCTTGAGGATATTTCAAATTTTGCTTCAACCATAGTACTTGAGTAAAACATGCAGCTACCACAATATACTCTACTTCAGTGATTGATAGAGAAATAGAGGATCACTTTTTCCTGAGCCAAGAGACTATGATTTCCAAGAAACAATGCTCCTCCACTAGCACTTTTCTTGTCATCCACCTTCCAACCTAATTTGCATCAATGTAGGCCTTAAGAGTGACATTTTTTCGTGTAGGATACCAAACGACTTAATCTATAACTCCTTGGAAATATATGAATATTATTTTAATTTCATTTAAATGAGATCCTTTGGAGCATGATTGAAACCTTCTTGCCAATCCCACAACCTGGATAATGTTTGGTCTTGATGTTGTCAAATAGAGAAGGATATCGATCATTGATCTATACATGGTGTTAGCCTCCTGTTGCAACAGGGTATCATCTTTCATGATTGACATTTTTACATGCCAAATATGTCATACTTTGCAGGCTGCAGTGTTCCATATTTCCACGAGGTGCCATGAAGTATGCTTAGTCCAAATGCACTGCTGTATTCCATTTTTGATGGGTAGTTCCAGTTTTTGAAGAGTTTTCATTTAGGGGAGGTCCAAACAGTCTAATCTTGGTCTCCCTAGGTTTCAATTTCCTGTTGTAGAATATAGAGAATGATATCTGTCCAAACAGTTTAATCTTGGCAGATCTGTAGATAGGTAGAGAATCAAAGGGACCCAACTGTTTAATCTGGGCCCTGGCAGAAATAAGTGTAGATTTAGATAGGAAACATTCTAAAGAAAAAAGGAATCAGGGTTTGCAAGTCTAAGTGCACCCAAACCAAAAAGAAGAAAAAATGTTAGGAGAGTAGGCTGGGTAGGTAGCTGTGTGGTTGCAGAATGGTGATTTATGATAAATTTTGTGTTTTGAAGTGTTATATCTTTACAGATCACAGTGCAGGCAGTTTTGCATTCACAAGAGCTCAAAGCTGGGTATTACTAACTCCCCCTTCTTCTAATTCCCCAAGTCACTTACTAATTTCCCAAAGAGGTCAAGATCTGCTTGATTCCTCTTAGTTTCATCATCCTCCATATCAGTTGCCTTGGTGAAGATCTGCGTCACTCAAGGATTTTATTTCTTTTCAAGGTCCTTTCCCCAAAATAGCCTAAGGTCCTTGACCTTAGTGTTTGCTGATCACCTTCATATTAACTACTAACAGCATTATATAACTCCCTATCAGTTTTCCCATTCCCCTACTAAACTATGTATATAGAACTCCCCTATGTAAATATCCCCTCCCTGGCAATATAGCCATATTCTTTATAAGTCCGGGAAAAAATGGTCCATCTGGGGCTGCTTTTAGCCCATCTGTGTCCAAGCAGGGATTAATCTGACACCTGGCCAGATTAATAACCTCTCCCCTAGCCCTAAAAACCTCAAAAATCCCTCTATTCCACCCCTAACACAAAGTTTGTACATAAATCATTAAACCCGCGCCCAAAAAACCCATGTTCCACCCCTCTTTCCTAAGTCCTAACTGTAAATATTGTAACCTGCCCGTTTTTGAACTCCATAAACCCCCCAAACCCACTAAACCTAAGTTTTAAAACCCTACCTCCGCGCCGTATTAAATTTGGAATATTCCGCTCATATTCCCCGCCCGTATACCCCTGCCGACTCACCATTGCCGCCAGCCGTTGGATCATCCGCCCCACAGATCTACGGCTGACGGGCCCTCCCATCCCGAACTGCCCGAAGCTTATCGTCCGGGAGATGGGCGGTATTACCGCCATACTCCCGCCACGTGTCAAGCTCTGGTGTGTTGCGGAGCCCCTCCCCCCAAAACCGCCCAGGCGCTAAGGCGGTGCGCCCAAAACCGCTTACTGCCCTCCCCTGTGACGTAAGCCCCACGTCACCTGCCGCGTCACCCCCCCTGCCCAGTCACCATGACGCGTCATCCGCCTGCGTGGCCCCCTGCCACCGTACCGCCGAGTCACCAGCCACGTGGCCTCCTGCCACTGTACATGCCATGTCACTGTCCTTACATGATGACATCACCCGCTGACGTCATCTCGCCACGTCATCATGCTGACGTCATTACTAACGTCACCCGCCATACAACGTCCCGTCATGCTGACGTCATCAACACTTTTTGGCGCAAAGGAGCAAAAATCGCACTTCGGAGCCCCAGAATCAGTTTCTGAGGCAGTTGTTGATGGGCGCAAATCGCTCATCGCTAGATTTTTTAGGCCAGAATGGGGAATCTTTAGGGAATCTTTTCATTTTGCAGCCCTCAGCAAGCTCGAAAGGCGCCGAATGAACCATTTTTCTTCGCGAAGCACTCAGAAAGGAGCAGAAAACAGTTTTGAAGGAAATAGAGGCCGAGCAACGGCCATTTAATGTGATTAGACCCACAGCATGTTAGAGCACCATCCCGATTTATTGCCAAAGAGTATCAGAGGAAGAAGAACAGCTAAAGAGTATTAGCCGAAGATTTTTTAGGAGCTCGAAGCACCTGTACATTAATGAGTCCCTCAGAAAAGTCAAGTTAGGAGGCGTAAGCCCATCCTTGCCCTCAAATCACAATTAAGGCATTCAAGGCCACCAGACAGCAGAGATACAGAAACCCATACACATTTATTTCAGAAAACACTGCAGCAAGCCACCAAGGACAACATCATTTACTCAGTTTTGATACGGCGGCCCTCAGCGCGGCCAAATATATTTTCATGCATTTATTTCAGATAGAATTAGGTCAATTAATTATTCTTTGTGACCTGTTTAGGTCAAGATGTAATAAAAGTAGTTGTAGAAAGTTTTTTCCTATATATACTGCCCTCTGCATTGTTACAAGGGTTGGTAAATTGAGAAGTTTCACTAGAGACTCGCATTGTATACCTGAGTTTTTTCTATAATCAAAGATTGCTGAAAGCTGGGAGAGCAAACTGTCTGTTGTAAATGAATTTTTGGAGATATGAAGATGGAATTCTTGTGCTGCAGTCTGAAGCAATAAGTGCATCTTACCTCTGTTTATTGTTTACCACTATCTAAATAGCAGAAAGAAAGAATAGCTTAGAATTTGTTTAAGTACACTCTATGCTCAATTTCTGCTGTTTCTTTATGTTTTCCTCTGAATGAATGAATTGGTTATGAATGTGAATTCCCCCGGGCTCATATTTACCCCGATTCACCTGTGTTTGCCAATTATCTAGGGATTCTTTACTGCCCCTAGGTAGAGCTCTGTTACCCCCATCTGTTAAGCTGATTGAGAGATTCTTAACTGCCTTTCATTACTTAGCATTCTTTCCATCATTTAAACCTAAAATATTGTTTCATGCTCAGCTATCTTGCTCCATTTTCCCTCTCTTGTGACCGAAGAAATTCACCAGCAGTTCTCCTCCTCGACTCCACGCCCAATGGTTTGAAACTTCCAGACTATGCCTTGCCTCTCTGTCTAAAAACATCAATTTTCCCACCAAAAACAAAACAAAAACCCTCCGAACTCAAAACCTAGCCTAAAATCCTTTTCAACAAAGCTAAATCTAAAAGAGAGAGCCCTCTCTGATTGCAGGTTGGCTAGAACCTGCAGTCCAAAGTTGGTCTGTGGTTACCTCGGCCGTATCCTTTTCTGGAGCTTAAGGACAACCTGAGTGATAACATAATGGCGACTCAACTGGGGACCTGTCCTCAGATAAATTCATGAAGAAGGTAAGAAAGCTCCACTGGGGAAGAACCAGACCTTCACAACCATTTCTACAAGTCTAGTTCTGATCTTTGATGGTGGACAGAGATCAGGCACTCCAAAGTTGATCATCCACCTGGCGACTCCACACCATCTGCATAATCAAGACTCCACTGGAGGAACAAACCTGTAAGAGAAATTTTCAAAGTGTTTACAGTCAGTTAGGATGACCGGGTGTGTGAAAGATGAAGTTCAACAAGCTGTAAATGAATTCAGAAAGTTATTATCAGAATATGAGCTTGATGAAGATTTTGTTAGATCTGTGCTGTTAAAAGTCAAAACAATAGAGCAGCCCCAGATCAGAATGTGTTTTTTGGACCTAGTGGTTGAAGAACATGAAAATGAGATTGAACTTTTGCATTCTCAAATCCAGTCATATGATTTTCAAGATCCTAAAATCTTTTTTCAAAAGCTTCCTTCTCCAAGTTATAGGGAAATTGTATTACCTTCTGACTTACAGATTAAAGTTGATCATGTCTTCAAGAGAAAGAATGAAGTACTGGCCGCAGAGGTGATTACTAAGGCTGCAGCTCTTCCATCAGACAAAGAAAGCCTAGAAGAAACTCTCCCACATAATGCTTTTATAGATCCTATAGCTGATTATATCGAGGATCTTTTCAACTCAAAATCGTCAAAACATTTTCTCTATGAAGACCAAGATATTCAGCAAATACCTTCATATGTCACAATTTTGATTATGGGAGCACATGACCAGACAATGTTTCTGATTTCACCAACCATCAGTAAAACAGTTTCTTTTCTTCTACAAATGCTAAAGTGGTTACACTGGCTGTTTCATTTTACCTAACCAGCAAACAAGTGCTGATTAGGGTAGGTAGGTAGGATTTCAGCTTTCTGTTTAGACAACAGCTTGATGCAGTTGATGCCCGAAGTGAAGGCCCTAAGCTCTTCAAACCTGTTGTTGTATATACAATAAAGTACCCAGCAAAGGAAAGTTTTTTAGAGTACAGAAGTAGTTGAAAGCTAAGGCAGTCTGACCTACTGTTCTTGGCTTTTCACAAGGAGAAGCCATCCCCAAGTGGAGCCACTGTTAGCCTCCTGTTGCAACAGGGTATCATCTTTCATGATTGACATTTTTACATGCCAAATATGTCATACTTTGCAGGCTGCAGTGTTCCATATTTCCACGGGGTGCCATGAAGTATGCTTAGTCCAAATGCACTCCTGTATTCCATTTTTGATGGGTAGTTCCAGTTTTTGAAGAGTTTTCATTTAGGGGAGGTCCAAATAGTCTAATCTTGGTCTCCCTAGGTTTCAATTTCCTGTTGTAGAATATAGAGAATGATATCTGTCCAAACAGTTTAATCTTGGTAGATCTGTAGATAGGTAGAGAATCAAAAGGACCCAACTATTTAATCTGGGCCCTGGCAGAAATAAGTGTAGATTTAGATAGGAAACATTCAAAAGAAAAAAGAAATCAGGGTTTGCAAGTCTAAGTGCACCCAAACCAAAAAGAAGAGAAAATGTTAGGAGAGTAGGCTGGGTAGGTAACTGTGTGGTTGTAGAATGGTGATTTATGATAAATTTTTTGTTTTGAAGTATTATATCTTTACAGATCACAGTGCAGGCAGTTTTGCATTCACAAGAGCTCAAAGCTGGGTATTACTAACTCCCCCTTCTTCTAATTCCCCAAGTCACTTACTAATTTCCCAAAGGGGTCAAGATCTGTTTGATTCCTCTTAGTTTCATCATCCTTCATATCAATTGCCTTGGTGAAGATCTGCGTCACTCAAGGATTTTATTTCTTTTCAAGGTCCTTTCCCCAAAATAGCCTAAGGTCCCTGACCTTAGCGTTTGCTGATCACCTTCATATTAACTACTAACAGCATTATATAACTCCCTATCAGTTTTCCCATTCCCCTACTAAACTATGTATATAGAACTCTCCTATGTAAATATCCCCTCCCTGGAAATATAGCCATATTCTTTATAAGTCCGGGAAAAAATGGTCCATCTGGGGCTACTTTTAGCCCATCCGTGTCCAAGCAGGGATTAATCTGACACCTGGCCAGATTAATAACCTCTCCCCTAGCCCTAAAAACCTCAAAAATCCCTCTATTCCACCCCTAACCCAAAGTTTGTACATAAATCATTAAACCCGCGCGCAAAAAACCCATGTTCCACCCCTCTTTCCTAAGTCCTAACTGTAAATATCGTAACCCGCCCGTTTTTAAACTCCATAAACCCCCCAAACCCACTAAACCTAAGTTTTAAAACCCTACCGCCGCGCCGTATTAAATTTGGAATATTCCGCTCATATTCCCCGCCCGTATACCCCCGCCGACTCACCATCGCCGCCAGCCGTTGGATCATCTGCCCCGCAGATCTACGGCTGACGGGCCCTCCCATCCCCGAACCGCCCGAAGCTTAGCATCCGGGAGATGGGCGGTATTACCACCGTACTCCCGCCACGCGTCAAGCTCTGGGGTGTGGCGGAGCCCCTCCCCCCAAAACCGCCCAGGCGCTAAGGCGGTGCGCCCAAAACCGCTTACCGCCCTCCCCTGTGACGTAAGCCCCACGTCACCTGCCGCGTCACCCCCCCTGCCCAGTCACCATGACGCGTCATCCGCCTGCGTGGCCCCCTGCCACCGTACCGCCGAGTCACCAGCCACGTGGCCTCCTGCCACCGTACCCTGCCACTGTACATGCCACGTCACCGTCCGTACATGATGACGTCACCCGCTGACGTCATCCTGCCACATCATCATGCTGACGTCACCCGCCGTACAACGTCCCGTCATGCTGACGTCATCAGCACTTTTTGGCGCGAAGGAGCAAAAATCGCACTTCGGAGCCCCGAAATCAGTTTCTGAGGCAGTTTTTGATGAGCGATTTGCGTGTGCCTAGCGCAAATCGCTCATCGCTAGATTTTTTGGGCCAGAATGGGGAATCTTTAGGGAATATTTTCATTTTGCAGCTCTCAGCAAGCCCGAAAGGCGCCAAATGAACCATTTTTCTTCGCGAAGCACTCAGAAAGGAGCAGAAAACAGTTTTGAAGGAAACAGAGGCCGAGCAGCAGCCATTTAATGTGATTAGACCCACAACACGTCAGAGCACCATCCTGATTTATTGCCAAAGAGTATCAGAGGAAGAAGAACAGCTAAAGAGTATCAGCCGAAGATTTTTTAGGGGCTCGAAGCACCTGTACATTAATGAGTCCCTCAGAAAAGTCAAGTCAGGAGGCGTAAGCCCATCCTTGCCCTCAAATCACAATTAAGGCATTCAAGGCCACCAGACAGCAGAGATACAGAAACCCATACACATTTATTTCAGAAAACACTACAGCAAGCCACCAAGGACAACATCATTTACTCAGTTTTGATACGGCGGCCCTCAGCGCGGCCAAAGATATTTTCATGCATTTATTTCAGATAGAATTAGGTCAATTAATTATTCTTTGTGACCTGTTTAGGTCAAGATGTAATAAAAGTAGTTGTAGAAAGTTTTTTCCTATATATACCGCCCTCTGCATTGTTACAAGGGTTGGTAAATTGAGAATTTTCACTAGAGACTCGCATTGTATACCTGAGTTTTTTCTATAATCAAAGATTGCTGAAAGCTGGGAGAGCAAACTGTCTGTTGTAAATGAATGTTTGGAGATATGAAGATGGAATTCTTGTGCTGCAGTCTGAAGCAATAAGTGCATCTTACCTCTGTTTATTGTTTACCACTATCTAAATAGCAGAAAGAAAGAATAGCTTAGAATTTGTTTAAGTACACTCTATGCTCAATTTCTGCTGTTTCTTTATGTTTTCCTCTGAATGAATGAATTGGTTATGAATGTGAATTCCCCCGGGCTCATATTTACCCCGATTCACCTGTGTTTGCCAATTATCTAGGGATTCTTTACTGCCCCTAGGTAGAGCTCTGTTACCCCCATCTGTTAAGCTGATTGAGAGATTCTTAACTGCCTCTCATTACTTAGCATTCTTTCCATCATTTAAACCTGAAATATTGTTTCATGCTCAGCTATCTTGCTCCATTTTCCCTCTCTTGTAACCGAAGAAATGCACCAGTAGTTCTCCTCCTCGACTCCACACCTAATGGTTTGAAACTTCCAGACTTTGCCTTGCCTCTCTGTCTGAAAACATCAATTTTCCCACCAGAAACAAAACAAAAACCCTCCGAACTCAAAACCTAGCCTAAAATCCTTTTCAACAAAGCTAAATCTAAAAGAGAGAGCCCTCTCTGATTGCAGGTTGGCTAGAACCTGCAGTCCAAAGTTGGTCTGTGGTTACCTCGGCCATATCCTTTTCCGAAGCCTAAGGACAACCTGAGTGATAACACATGGTTTGATCTACTTAAGGAGATTCATTGTCTTTGCTAAGTTTACAACCTATAACCATAAGAGTGCTAACTAGTGCACACTTATCCATTCCAAACTTCTTCAGTATTTCTTTAAGATATTTCAACCGAGTTATGCAAATGTTAGTCTCAAATTGATTGACTTGTAGTCCAAGGAAAAAGGATAATTAACATAGCATGGACATTTCAAATTATTTCTACATCCTATTTACAAAATTGTTGCTCAGGGAATCGTCATCACTGCCAAAGATAATATCATCCAAATAGACAACAACGATCAATATGTTAGCTCCTTTACTCTTGATGTAGAGATTACTATCAAATGAGCCTCTGTTGAAACCTTGTCGATGAAGATAACCATCCATTCTAGAGTACCATGCCCGAGCCTATTTTAGACCATATAATGCTTTCTTAAGCCTGCATACAAAATCTTTGTCTTTAGTTAATTGATACCCTTATGGATGTTCAACATAGACTTCCTCCTTAAGTTCACCATTCAAGACTGCTTACTTTACATCCATTTATATACTTTGATTCTTTTGAAATAAGAAAGAGCTAAGGACATTATGATAGCCTATAGACAAGCCATAGGAGAAAATGTATCATCAAAATCAATGCCTTCAACCTGCACATAATCTTTGCATAAAATTATTTCTTTATTCGTAATGAACTTTCCATTTTCATTAAGCTTGTTTCTAAAAACCCATTTGGTTCTAATTGTATTTTTTTCCCTTAGGTCCCGAAGCATATTCCCAAGTATAATTCTTTTAAATCTAGTTCAAATCCTCATTCATGGCTTTAACCTAATACTCATCCTTGCTAGCTTGTGTAGAATTCTATGGCTCCATAAGTGACATTCTCTTGAGATGATGTACCTGCAAGATTTATTCTATTTGAATTCCTGCATATTTGTTCCATAAAATCTGATCATCAAGATGATTTTTTTGTACATATCTGGATGGAGTCTTTGTGTGTATAGGTTCATGTTCCTTTCTTTAATATTCTTTAAATTATTCATCTTCTTATTCTTCCGATGCATATTCTTGAAAGATAACAAGATTCAGATGATATTGAGGAAGAAACTCAATATGAAGAAGTGATTCATCTACTTTTACATCAATTATTTCAATAAATTCTTGTGTTCTTTAGGAATATCCTAAAAAGATGGCCTCATCAACCCTAGCTTTAACCTTCCCAAGTTTGCCACCATTCACCTTTATGTAACATTTTCTTCCAAACACTTTGAAATGCTTAATTATTGTTGGTCTTCATTTCTATAGCTTATTAGAGGTTTTGGAGCTTTTAGTTTTGATTTGAGCCCTATTCAAGATATATACAATCATATTTGTTTTCTCTCCATAGATTTGATTCGACAAATGAGCTTCAAAAATAAGATATCTAGCCATAACAATGTAAACTTTGAAACGGGAACTATAAACTCAAAACGGGAACTCTGGCCACAAAACCCCAAAAAAACATCAAAAACAGTGCTGAAAACGAAAAGTGTGTATACTGGAACGATGTTTTTATTTTTTAGGCGTTAATTTTGAACATGTTTTAAAAATGGCAGTGACTAAGAAATTTACTATGAAATTTTCGTGCAAAATATAGCTTCAAAATGAAAGTGATGATACTAGAATAATGATTTTTTTTTTTAGGGTCAATTTTCAAAATTTTTAAAAAAATACTAATAAAACCAAATTTTTATGTGTCAAACAAAGTTTTTTATGAGGAAAAAAACACATTAATGTTTTTGGTAGAATATCATTTTTCTTTCCTAAGTATAAATTTAACATGTTTTCAACCATAACATGCTAGATACAAAAGAAATTGAAATTTTTTCAACTATAAAATTAAAAAACCATGACATTATGAACAAATTACATCACTAAATGAATTCAAAAGTCATTATTTGTATATTGAATAAAACATACATTATATCTCTAATTTAATATTGCATTGTAGATATTTTAAAAAATAAAATTTATCATAATTAAGGCATATAATCCAACAACATAAAAATGTCTCAAAACTTATCATTTAACACCATATGGAAAAAGATACAATGCATACATCAGTGATATAAACTGTCTTAAACAATTATTCAAAATCACTCATATTTTCTTTCACACCATCAGAATTCACATCTTCAAATCACTGACTGGATGCTGACGAAGATGTTCCATATTCTTCTCTTTCATCAACTAGTGCCCCATCTGAGTCCACATGCATGCCCAACATTTCAGGTTTCAAAATTCTTCTAGATCTACGACTGGTTTTAGCAGACTCCCATGTCAACACTGTTCCTTCTGGTAACAACCTTTTTAGAATCTCTATCATCTTGAAGCGAAGAGTTCCTCTCTTTGTTAAATTGAAGTCATAAACAAGTATGTCAACATCCTCCAATTTTAATATGTCTATGCGGTGGCGATTTATATTTGTACCCTTTCTTTTTCTTTTTCCGCCATTTTTTTTGTCAACTACCATCTCTGGCTTATACACACCATTGAATGGGTGTGTATTTGTGGCATACCAATGTACTTCAACACTTGTAACATCCTCATTTTCTGTAAAGACCTTTATAACTTTAGCAACCCAAAATGGATAGCCATTGGGATCTCCATCTGCTAGCACTGCAATCATGCAACCCTCCTTAATATCTTGTACTGAACCCCTATAAAGGTCTTCCATGGCTTCACATTGTGCACGAGATCTTCTGGAACCAATATACATCTCTCTTTCCGCTGCCTGTGAAGAATTAATAATACCTTGAGATTGTTGCTATTCAACAATGTTTACTTCCTCATGTTCATTCGACACATTTTGTGGCCAAATAAATGGATTTTTCAAAGGTATATCTTCATTTGTTGTTGTTGAAATGAGATCACTTTGATTATTGAAAAATGACTCCCACCAAACTGAATCAGCAATGTCAAAGTACTCATATGTATATCTAATACATTTTTTAATTTCTTCCAGGAAATCAGAATAATTTATATCTCTGTTCTGTCTGCGTGCATTCTGAACTTCACCAACTGATTGTAATAACAATATTTTTGATGCAAATATTGGATGATCTGGAATGAACTTCAAAAATTGCAAACCTGATGACGGTGCCCATTCTGCAGTAGTTGAATACTTCTTGCCCCATATTAGTGTTTTCCCATCAATTTTTTTGATACGAAATTGATGTTGGAAGCTAATGTCATTAAGTTGTTCAATGCATTTCCCCTCACCATATGATCCAAGAATAAACCTTCGCATGTCAACAGTTTCTTCCAACACATCAAAAGTAGGCTCTGGCATGTATGATTTCTTAATACATTCAATTAGTGATGGCAAGCTCCCAACTTCCTTCCTCCTCAATGTGACTGAAAACGACTGAACATCTGATCAATATGGTCATGAGTGTTCCCAACAAGAAGGAAACCAACCTTTACCTTTTGAAAAATTCTCAATTCAACAAGCATGTTTAGATATCCAAAAACAAACTGATTTTTGTTTTCACGGCAAGTGTTGTCCAATTGTAGATACAAAACTTCAGGAAGATTACCAGACCAATGAGAAATCACATCATGAATTATGGTTATGGTCAGATTTGCATCATTATGAATATTTGGAGCTGTGAAGTACACCCTTGGCAACATTTTCCCATTGAAGACCATACAACCAACCAAGTGAAACTGAATAAAATTTTCCTCCTGTAAATTTTTGGGTGTGCGAACAAAATGTGGTAAAAGTGTTTTCTTCTGGTCCATACCATCAATTATCAAACCCAAATATTTATTCGGATTATCATAACACTTCTTTCGATGCTTGTACAACTTATTCCTTTTGTTTATTTGTTGTTCGCGATGCTCTTGAAGTTCTTTGACAATTAAATCTACACAACATAAAAGAAATTCATTAAGAAACATGTTTTCATAGTTGATGACTATACAATTTTAAAAGTTAAAGTTATGAACACTTACCTCTTTCTGAGCCTTCACATTTGTCCCTTTTTGATTTAAGAGAAGCACATGTACTGCAAATCCCCATCCTTGTCTTCTTAGGAATACGGACATTGTTGAATTCTTTCTTCCATACCTTCACAAAATATTGATATGTAATAAACTGGCCATGTCCCTCGGCACCTTCTGCATATTCTTTGTATAAGTTGTAGATTTATCGTCTTGAAAAATTATCTGGAATATGTATTGTCTCTCTATTTGGCATACACTCTCCATTCTTTGAAAAGAAATCTTTCATCCATGACATTGCAATATTTGATAATGGCCCAAACTGTCTTTTATGACGTACTTCTGAATAAAATGTGGGATCCTTTTCCAAATTTTCTTGAATTCTCGAGAGACGAAAATTCCCAATGGAATGAAACATTTTGAAACCTTTTCTACAGATAAATAAAGTCCCAATATGATAATCATAACCTGACAATGTAGATTGCATGCACCCAACTAAATATGAATTTTGCATGCTTTTATTCATTGACAAATATCTCTTCCTTCCTTCTAATGCAAATTGGAAATCCATATGTTTCAAGCAATATTTTTGGCAACATTCACTTGAAATGAGAGCACTGATAGAACTTCTTCTCATCAGATATTCTGCTCTACTCCTTGTATAACTAGAACAACTTGCATTGATACGAAAAGGTCTGCTCCTACTCCTCGATACAATATTTCTTGGCAACATCTCCATCATTGGATCATCATTTGTATAAGGATTTTCATCATCATTAAGAGGAATGTTATCCACACTATGATCAGCTCTGCTTTTCAAATATTGACTTGGAGGATATTCTTCATCTTCTGCTTCTTCAATGCTACTATCGTAGTCCTTAGAATTCGGACTGAATGGAAAATCTGACTCGATGTTTAATGGATATTCTTCCTCATGTGCATTGTCAGTGCTACTCTCATAGTCCATAGAATTAGGACTACATCGAAAATGTGACTGTTTACTTATTGAAGATGCTACATCCTGTCCTTTGTCACTGCTACCTTTATACTCATTACAATTAGGACTAAGTGCATCATCCTGTCCTTCATCACTGCTACTCTCATAGTCCTTAGAATTAGGACTAAGAGGACACAGTGACACTCCATTCTTTTGAAATTCATCATCACGCTCTTCATAACTATTGCTCTCATAGTCTAGAGAATTAGGACTAAGTGGACACTGTGACACTCCAATCTTTTGAAATTCATCATCCGACTCTTCATCACTGCTGCTCTCATAGTCCTTAGAATTAGGACTAACTGGACACCGTGACACTCCATACTTTTGAAATTCAACATCATGCTTTTCATCACTACTGCTCTCATAGTCCTTAGAATTAGGACTAAGTGGACACTTTGACACTCCATTCTTTTGAAAATCGTTATCACGCTCTTCATCACTACTGCTCTCATAGTCCTTAGAATCTGGACTAAGTGGACACTTTGACACTCCATTCTTTTGAAAATCGTTATCACGCTCTTCATCACTACTGCTCTCATAGTCCTTAGAATTAGGACTAAGTGGACACTGTGACACTCCATTCTTTTGAAATTTTCCATCATGCTCTTCAAAACTGCTGCTCTCATAGTCCTCAGAATTAGGACTAAGTGGACACCGTGACACTCCGTTCTTTTGAACTTCACCATCATGCTCTTCAAAACTGCTGCTCTCATAGTCCTCAGAATTAGGACTAAGTGGACATCATGACACTCCGTTCTTTTGAACTTCACCATCATGCTCTTCAAAACTGCTGCTCTCATAGTCCTCAGAATTAGGACTAAGTGGACATCGTGACACTTCGTTCTTTTGAACTTCACCATCATGCTCTTCATCACTGTGGCTTTCATAGTCCTCAGAATTAGGACTAAGTGGAATCTGTGACTCTTTATTTATTTGAAATTCTTCATCCCCTCTTTCATCAGTGTTGCTCTCATAGTCCTTAGAATCAGGACTAAGTGGAAGAATTGACTTTCTATTCATAGTGGAAGAATTCCCGCTATAATCATTGATATGAATAGAGTTGTTACGTGATGAAGATGTTGATGGTGTATAAATCGAAACTTCACTATCAGAACAATCCATCCCTTTCAAATAGAAGAAGTTGAATGATACAAATGGAGAGTCCCCTAAAGATATTATATAGCTTAAAGAATGAAATTTTCCCTCCAAAAAGTTTCGCGAAAATATTCCTTCCAAAAATTTTCACGAAAATATTTCCTTCCAAAAAGTTTGTTAGATTTATTTACCTTCATTATTTTGTTCTACAATTTATTGAAAAATTTAAACTAATTTTTTTATGAAATAAATCATTAAAATTAAAATTGTAAACTACAACTTCTACATTAATTATTTTAATAGTGAAAGTATATAATATTTACCAAACAATTGAATTTTTATTTTTTAGATTTTTATAATATATTCTAAAACAAATTATCCCACATTCAACCCATTGTAAAACAATTTTACAATATTCGCTTTATAATATTTTAAAACAAATTATCCCACATTAACCATACGGTAAAACATCTCCGTAATTTCACTTATATATTAAAATTTCATTATCACTATTACTCACATCACATCCAAGCTTTCTAAAAAATGTTGAAAGACTCGTGAATTTGTGGAGCAGCTACATCGCTATCAACAACATATTCAACGAAGAATTCTCGCAATTGAAAGGTAAGTTAAATTTTTTTCCTCAAAGATTTTTTTTTTTTTTTTTTTTTTTTTTTTTTTTTTTTTAAATTAATAATTTTTCTGAGCCAAAATAACAATTACATCCGTCGTAAGCATGGTGGGCCCGATCAAACTCAATCGCCCAATACTCGTGGGTGGACCGCTGTGGTGTCATGGGGGCGGGGAGGTCGGGCGATGTGGGCAGGGTGTGAGGGCGTGGGGGCGGCCCAGCAGCTCGCCTGCCTGTCGTGGGGTTGGAAATTCTCAAAATCGCCCAATCCCCATGGCAGGCGAGTGAGCTTCTAGGGTGGGTGCCACAGCCTGACTTGTCCCCTACCTCCAACCCCCTTCTCGACACCCTCACTACCTTCACCCACACCCCGCGCCCCTACCCCCTTAATCCCTACCAACCCAACCCACTACCTACCCGACACCCTCACCCTTCCCCTTGCTCGGCCCGGGCACCCTCACAACTCCCCGTGCCCCAACCCTCCCTACCTCCCCTGCCAGCCTGGGCGCCGTGCTAACCCCCCCCCCCCGCCCGGCGCCCACACAACCCCCCGTGCCCCAACCCTCTCAACCACCCCCCCCAGCCTGGGCACCCTCACCCGCCCCCCGGCCCGGTGCCCTCACCCGCTCCCCGGCCCGGGCGCCCTCACCCATCCTCACCCGCCACCCCACCCGGCCCGGGCACCCTCACCCACCCTCAATCGCGCCCCCACCCGGCGCAGGCGCCCTCACCCGCCTCACCTGCCCGGAAACCCTCACCCGCCTGCCTGCCTGCCTCAACCACGCCCCCACTCGGCCCAGGCGCCCTCACCCGCCTCACCCGCCCGCCCGCCTGCCTCAACTGTACCCCCACCCGGCCTGGGCGTCCTCACCCGCCTCACCCGCTCGGGCACCCTAACCCGCTCGCTCGCCCGCTCGACGCCCTCGACCGCCGCCCGCTTGGTGCCCTCGCCTGCCTCACCCGCCCCCCGCTCGGCGTCCTCGCCCACCTCACCCGCCCGCGCGCCCTTACCCCCACCCGCCTGCCCGCCCACCCGGCACCCTCACCCGCCCGCCCGGCGCCCTCGCCCGCCTCACCCCCCGCCTGCTCGGCGTCCTCGCTCACCTCACCCGCTCGACGCCCTCACTTGCTCGCCCGCCAGCCCGCCTCACCTACTCGACGCCCTCACCCGCCCGCTCGCCGGCCCTGCCTCACCCGCCCACTCACCCGCCCACCTGCCGGCCCGCCCGCTCGGCGCCCTCGCCCGCCCGCTCACCTGCCCATTGCCCTTGCTCGCCCGCCCGCCCGGCGCCCTCACCGGCCTCACCTGCCCGCCTGCCCGCCCAGCGCCCTGACCCGCCTGCCTCCTCGCCCGGGCGCCCTCACCCGCCCGCCCTCCCCGGCGGCCTGACCCACCCTCCCTCGGCCGCACCACACAGGCCGCCCTCGCCCCCGCCTGGCAGGCGGCAGGGCGATTCCCGACAGGTGGCAGGGCGATTCCCGGGGTGGCGCAGCCGAGGCAGGCGCCACTCGGGCGGCCCTCGCCCCCGCCTGGCAGGCGGTAGGGCGATTCTGGGAATCGCCCTGCCGCCTGCCGGGCGGGGGCGATTCCGGGAATCGCCCTGCCGCCTGCCGGGTGGGGGCGATTCCGGGAATCGCCTTGCCGCCTGCCGAGCGGGGACGAGGGCCGCTCGGGTGGCGCGGCCGAGGCCTGTGCGACCCGGGCGGCAGGGCGATTTCGGGAATCGCCTTGCCGCCTGTCGAGCGGGGGCAAGGGCTGCTCGGGTGGCGCGGCCGAGGCTTGCGCGACCCAGGCGGCCATCGCCCTCGCTCAGCAGGCGGCAAGGCCGCCCGGGTGGTGCGGCCGAGGCCTGTGCGACCCGGGCGGCCCTCGCCCCTACCCGGCCTGCTCGGCAGGCGGCAGGGCGATTCCGGGAATCGCCCTGCCCGCCCGGAATCGCACTGCCGCCTGGGTCGTGCAGGCCTCGGTCGCACCAACCAGGCGGCCCTCGCCCCCGCCCAGAAGGCGGGCAATTCCCGGAATCACCTTGCTGCCTGCCGGGCAGGGGTGAGGGCTGCTCGGGTGGCGCAGCCGAGGCAGGCGCCACTTGGGCGGCCCTCACCCCCGCTCAGTAGGCGGGGGCGAGGGCTGCCCAGGTTGCGCGGCTGAGTCCGGCGCCACGCGGGTGACCCTCGCCCTCGCCCGGCAGGCGGGGGCGAGGGCTGCCTGGGTGGTGCGCCCGAGGCTGCGCTACCTGGGCGTCCCTCGCCCCCGCCAGTCAAGCGGCAGGGCGAGGCTTGCGCGACCCAGGCGGCCCTCGCCCCCGCCCGGCAGGTGGCAGGGCGATTCCTGGAATCGCCCTGCCGCCTGCTGAGCGGGGGCGAGGGGCGCCCAGCAGGCGGCAGGGTGATTCCGGGAATCGCCCTAGCGCCTACCGGGCGGGGGCGCGACTGAGGGAGGGTGGGTGAGGGTGGGCGGGTGAGGGCGCCCCGGCGGGGGGCAGGCGGGTCAGGGCGCTGGGCAGGTGAGGGCGTCGGGCGGGCGGGTGAGGGCGCCGGGCGGGGGGGCGGGTGAGGCCACCCGGGCGGGCGAGGGCGGCGGGCCGGCGGGCGGGTGAGGGCGCCAGGCGGGTGAGCGGGCGAGGGCGCCAGGCGGGCGGGCCGGGCGAGGGTGATGGGCAGGCGAGCGGGCGGGCCAGGTTGGCTAGGGCGCCCGGCGAGCGAGGGCGCCAGGCGGGTGAGGCGGCCGAAGGCGCCGGGCGGGCGAGGCTGCTCAGGCGGGGTGGGCGGGCAAGGACTCCGGGTGGGGCGGGCGGGCGAGGGCGCCGGGCGGGGTGGGCAGGTGAGGGCGCCGGGCCGGTGAGGCGGGCGAGGGTGCCAGGCGGGTTGGGCGGGCAAGAGGGTGAGGGCGCCAGGGCGGGGGAGGCGGGCGGGCGAGCGGGCGGGCCAGGTTGGCTAGGGCGCCCGGTGAGGCGAGCGGGCGAGGGCGCCCAGGCGGGGCAGGCAGGCAAGGGCTCTGGGTGGGGCGGGCGGGCGAGGGCGCTGGGTGGAGCGGGCAGGCGAGGGCGCCGGGCGGGTGAGGCGGGCGGGTCGGGCGGGCAAGCGGGTGAGGGCGCCCGGGCGGGGGAGGCGGGCAGGTGGGTGAGGCAGGCGAGGAGTGCGAGGGTGCCGGGTAGGCGAGGGCGCCCAGGTGGGGCAGGTGGGCGAGGGTGCCGGGGCGGGGGGCGGGCGGGCGAGGGCGCGGGCGGGGCGGGCGGGCGAGGGCGCTGGGCGGGGTGGGCGGGCGAGGGCGATGGGCGGGTCGGGTGGGCGAGGGTGCGGGCGGGCGAGGGGTGAGGGCGTCCGGGCGGGGGAGGCGGGCGGGCGAGTGAGGGCGCCCGGGCGGGTGAGGCAGGTGAAGGCGTCGGGCGGACGGGCTAGTGAGGGCGCCCGGGCCGAGGGTTGGGGGGGAGGATTGGGCGGGTTTGGGGGGGCGTTGGGTGGGGTGTTGTGGGTGAGGGCGCCCGGGCCGAGGGGGGGGGTTGGGGTGGGGGCGTTGGGGGGTGTGGGTGCCCGTGCCTGGCGGGGGGGGCGTTGGGTAGGGGGCGCCTGGGTCACGCCGTGGGGTTGGGAGGGTTGGGGTGAGCGGGCGGTAAGGCCGCCCGCACAGACCGGGGGGGTTGCGAGGGCGCCCGGGCGGGGGGGTGGGGGGTGAGGGCGCCCGGGGGAGTGGGGGGGGGGGGGGGGGGGTTGGGAGGGTGGGGGCGCATGGGGTTGTGAGGGCGCCCAGGCGGGTGGGTGGGTGAGGGCGCCCGAGGGTGTGGTGGGAGGGTTGGGCCGCAAGGGCACTGGCCGGGGGGGGGGGGGGGCTGCGTGGGTGCCCGCAGGGGGGCTTGGGTGGGCACGCCTGGGGCGCTGAGGGGTTGGGGTGAGGCGCCATTACATATTTTTTTTGTACTTATTAAAAAAAATTGACATTTCATATAATATATATATATATATATATATATATATATATATATATATATATATATATATATATATATATATATATATATAGTTAATTTTGAAATGTTTTATTTGTCATTTACCTTTTTTACACTAGAATGTTAATGCATGCCCTTTTGGAATGTGAGGGGTGGTCGGTGGGGCGATTGTTGATCATACAAATAAAAAATTTATGATATATTTTCGTTGTTAATTTAAGTTAATATGTTTTTATTATTTACTGATTTATATGTTTCTATTTTTTAGGAAAATGACATCAAAGAGAATTTCAGTGAATCTTTCTGGACCAAAGACTCTTAAAGGTGCATCTTCAAGAAACATTGGTGAATGAACTCCACCTGAGTTCATGACTACAAATCTTTCAAGTGATAAGAAGATGATTTCAGACTGGAAGAATTCGAAAGAAGTGAAATTTCCATCAAGAATCTGGTATGTGAAAGAAAAAGAAAGGACAAATGTGAATATATATCTATATATTGATATACAGAATGATAATGGAATTTTTGAGGTGATGGGAAGAGTCATAGATATGTGTTCAATACTGGACACTGAAGTTGTTTACATACTTACAAAGGCTCCCAAGTCACATGAAAGGATTAAATATTGACTATCATATTCATTGTATGACACGAGAGAGGTATCTACAAAGTTGTGTAAACAAATCGTAAATGAGATGACACAAAACATCGTAAGTATTGTTATTTGTATTTGTATTTTGCGTTCTTGAAAGTGTCTCGCTATATGTTTTAGCTTTGTTTTTATGATATTTTGTTTGGCAAAATTTTGTTGAAAGTTGTTCAATTAGGTTGGGAGGCATTCATTTCATAGAGCATGATATCATGAAAGTTGTCAGCAGTTTTTACTCAGTGTCAGAAGAAGATATGGAAAATAGGCCAAATGTTGTAATTGATGATGCTACAAAACTACATCTAAAGAATCAGAAAAAAAGGCCTCTGGTGGATAAATCTAGCAAGGGTAATCAAGTTACTTTTGAGAACGATGAAGTTGAAATTGACAGTGAAGCATATGTTGTCATTACTGAAGATGACATTGGAACTGAGAAGAGCCATAAAAAACCAAAAGTAATAATGCCCAAGAATAAATCTGTTGGGAATGTTATGACCAAGAAAAGTAACGCTGAAAATTTTGAAGCAGTCATTACCAGCAGTCAAGAACCTAGTGAAACTTCAAAAGAAAACAGAGAAATCATTACACCAGGAGCTGATTTAGAGGATGGCATTATCAAAACAAAACAAATGTCATTTGAGAGAATTTGACAAAGAGAAACTTAATTGATGGTGGTCGCACATTTCAGCTTAATGTAAGGCAAACCTATAAAGCAAGTGAAGGACAATGTCAATATCAAGTTAGAAAGCCACATCATCTGCATGCTCACAACTTGAAGACATTGATGAGGTACAATCCATATGCTCATGTGGTTAGTTATGTGCTTCTTGTTGATCCACTTCAAGTTCCCAACAAAGAAGCATTTGATAAGTCAAAATGTTTTGAATACAATTATTATGTGCTTGGGGGGAACCATTCTGTAGAAGCTCAAAGAAAATTGATGGATGAATATCCTAATAACCCACGTTTTGAAACAATGAAATGTATCATTTACGCTAGTTTATCAGATACAAAAGCAAAGTTAGTGGCATGGGATCATAATTCAGATAATGAATATAGGATGTCTATGACTTTCATCTAAAGGGTTAGATTTATTCATAGTGAATTTGGAGAAAAATGTGGTGGGGATAGGATAAATGTTACTGCAGATTTTCGAAAGGAATGTTGTATGGAAATAGGATATCAAATTGAAGAGAAAACAAATTCAAAAGGTGGAAAAGGAAACAAAAATAGTGATTTATTCAGAGGTGTTGATAACATTTTCCAATTGGCATTTAGAACTGGAGATGTTTGGAAGTTGATTGATGAGATTTTTAGCATGTGGGAAGACATTGCCATTAAAAACCAGAAGGTCAAAAAGTCTAAGCCATTGATATGTGGCAATAGTAAATTAGCTCCTGAAATGAAGCAGCTTCCAGACGATATGACTATCACACCTTGGAGGGTGATGCAAGGAGTGAAAGATGATAAAATTGTCAAAACAATATTATCTCGTGTGAGGTCAGGGGAATTATCATTGGAGGAAATGTTTGAAGAATTTCAAAAGTAAGTTTGTTGAATTATTTTTATTTATTTCTAGATTATAATTATATTTTAAATAAAACATGTTGTTCTTGGTAGTACTTGTTATACATATCATTATATTAACTTTTTGTTACTTTATCTATGCAGTCACAAAATTTATATGAAAATTTAAGAACAAATGGTTAGATTGTTGAATGAAGATAGTTGGGATGATGTTGTACGCAACTATCCAGATTCAAGTTCTACATCAACATTAAAGCTTTTTATCTTGCGTTTAAAAAGGTATCTTGATTTATACATTCATTTTTATTCACCTGTGTACTATTTTTAATTTATAACTTACACATATATTTGTTTATTTTATAAAAGATGAGGAAGGATGATAATGGAGCGCCAGATAGTTTCAAAACCTTTATTGAAAAAATAAAGATCGAAAGAATAAAAAAGAAACGTATTAAGAATGTTCAACTTGATCCAAGTCTTAATCATTTCATTTGGAATGGGCTAGACACTATTCAATATCAAGTAATACAAGGCGACTGTGAAGACATTGCTAAACTCATACCTAAAAGGGATTATGCCCTAGTCATTGCAGATATTCCCCATGGTTTCAATATTCCAAACATTGACTATGATAGTGACCCTTATACTTATCAAGCTTTTAGTAAAGTGGTTGCAGGATTTGTAGAAGTCACATCATCACCATTATGGAGATTTGTGACATTTCATTCAGACACACAATTGGCATTGATATTGTCAAGCTTCAAGGGGAAAACAAATTCAAGGATGCAGCTTACATGGTAAGACGTTTAAAATGTATATTTGATTAATGTTGAAAAATTTATTTATGTACAAGTTAATTGAACTTTTACTATTTCATGTTACAGGAAAAAGCCAAATCTTCTTAACAATGAAGATCAACAATTTATAAATGATTGTGAGTTCATTCATATTGATAGTTGGGCAAAAGATGATAGCCATATGTCTATGATTTTTAATCGGGTAGACGGAAAGAGTCATAGCCAAATACTGACTTATGATGCTGTTGTGAGAAAACTAACGTATGAAGACAAAGAAGCAAAAGGAGAGATAGTTAACATTTATCAAAAACCACAATTATTGATTAACTATCTTATAGACATTTTTTCGGATAAAGGAGATTCGGTTCTAAATTTATTTTCTAGCTCAGGTAAGTTTTATTATATGGAATTGAATTTCAATATGTTATTTTTTAATTAATATGTCATTGTACTAATTTAGTTCATTATTTCTTTTGTGCTTAATAATTAGGTACAACACTAGCATGTTGCCTTCAAAAAGGAAGAATTTGCATTGCAATTGAAAAAGATCCAGTACAGTGTAATTTCATTCAGCAAAGAATTAATGCTCTTCAATTTCTTCCAGATGCAATGCAAGAAATTGGGTTGAAGAAAGGGGAATTTAGTGAATCATGTGTGGCAAAAAAGTCAAAGGAACCCCAACCACCATTACATGGAATGTTTGGAAAGACATACATTGGGAGATTCGCAGACATCAAAGACCCATTAGAAGAGGAATATGAGCAAAATTAAACAGAAAATATTGTGGAAGAAGACAATGATGAAACTCTAGAGGACGAAGAGTTTGGATTACGTGACATTGTTGATTAAATTTAAGTTTTGCTTGTAAATCAAGCTTTGCAATGTTTTGACTTTGACATTTTATGAGAAGAATAAACACTCAATTAGGGTTGTTATACGTTCAATATTTGTAATATGTGATTTTCGCATTGATTTTTAAGTTAATAATTATTTTTTGAAAAAAAAAAGTGATTATTATTATTTTTTTGACATGAAATTCATAAAAAAAGCTATTATTTTACCATTTTTAGTTAAAATTATCGTATAAAAATTGTGATTTTGACATGTCAATTCTAGCAAAAAATTATCAAAACATGTAGTTTTTTAGTTATATTTATGTTAAAAATGGTTATTTTTATGTCCATTGTTAAAAAATATTGTTTTTTAGAAACAATTATTTCATGTGGATTGAAAAATTAATTAAGGATGTATAAATATGTAGAATATCGAAAATTCTAAATATTGACCTCCTAATTTAAAAATGCAAAACAATAAAAACCTCACTAAAAAAAAGTTAAAATTAAAATAAAAACAAGAAAATGTGAAGAAAACAACCACTTCAAAAATTAACAAATTTACAAAATAATTATTTACATTTTATACATTAGAAAATTTAAAGCCAAAAAACAGGTCTTTTAAAAAAAGGGGGTGATGCAGAATACTCACTTTTTTAAATCAGCATGAAAATCACTACCATTTTAAAACGATTCTAAAACGTAATGTACATAAAAAAATTAAAGTGCCAAAAACTATGCTCTAAAAAAAACATGTTCGTTTTGCATCACCCCTTTTCAAAATCAGTTCACTTTTTTGCTATCTCTACGAAACGGGTAACAGTATCAGTTCCCGTTTCAAAGTTTACATTGTTCCATGTCCTAAACTGTTCTATTCTTCATTTTAGCCACACCATTCAGTTGGGGTGTTCTTGTAATAATGAACTGCCTCTTAATGTCATGATGTCTGCAAAATTAATTGAATTCATGGGAGGTGAATTATCCTCCTCTATCTATCCTTAAACATTTAATTTTCAAGTCCATTTCATTTTCAATAAGATCCTTGAAATTCTTAAATTTCTCAAAAGCTTCAAATTTTTATTTAAGAAAACAAACCCAACTTTCACTAAAAACCACTCATAAAATAAATAGCAGAAATATAGAAAAACCAGACATGGCAGAAAAGGCCTCAGCCTTACAACATTCCTCACATTCTCATTATTAATCAATCCAATGTACAAAGAATGATAATAGTACAAATAAATACATGAGGAAGTTGGTCTCAAGATAGTATGTCTATCTTGGACACTATGGTTGAGAAATTATCTCAACAACACACTAATCTAGGAGCCTAACTAGTTGGAGAGAATCTCTCAACCAACTAAGCCTAAACTGACTCCTAATCATGAGGAACAAACTCAATATAGAAAGGTAGGATTAAATCCTAACTTTCATGATTTTAATTAATTCAATTATTTGGAATTAGAATTGTTTTTAATGTGAGAGCGAGGCTAACATTTCCCCCCTCAATGATAAGTCCAAATTAAGAACCAGGAATCATCTTCCAAGTTCTCATGCTGAAATTGTTGATCCTCAAAAAACATTGCCTGAAAAGCCGCCAAAGCTATATGCTGAAGAAACTGTAATATGAAGAGACCATGAGTCAATTGCATGTCTGATTCATCTCTAAATGTTGCTTGACAACTCCTTCACGTGCCAAACTGCAAAAGGATCCAACTGTCCTTTGCTTGAAATCAACATCCTGCATCCACTGACAAAATGTGATTAACGCCCACTATCGTATCTGCTGATGATGATTGCCCACTGGCTAAAAAAACTCACTGTTGCTTTTGTTGTGTTTGAAAACTTGTCACTGTTGACTTTGTTGTCGATCTCCCATTGGCGAATTTGTTGATGCTCACTCGCTGATGAAAATGCCCACTGGCTACTTCGCTGATGTTGTCGAGACTTTCAGTCTAACAACCACTGAAAATTCCCACTGGCTGCTTCACTGATGTTGTCGAGACTTTCAGTTTGACAACCACTATCAATTTCATTGACATTTTCCCCCCTTTGTCAACTGAAAGGAGAGACAATCTTCTTCAAATTATTGTTGAACTCCCCCCCTTCAGGTGTAGGAGTGTTTCACTAGTGTACTCCCCCATTCAACTGCACGAGAGTACCATCTTCATTTTTACTATTGGTTGCATTATGTGTGAGTGAATTTGATTGTAAAACTTATACAATCTTCTGACCGTGGATGACCATTCCCAGGGATCAATCCATGAATAATCGATCTTCAATCTGCTTGATTGTTGTTGTGTGCTGCATTGTGTTGATGAATGATTTGACTTGCCACAATGGTGACAAGGATGGAGATAAAAACATTGAACTTCTAGATGACCTGTTCTTTAACAATGAAGGTAGTTTGGTTTGACTGCAACTTCAGTTTGTGCACATGTCTGTTTGTCTACAACTTTCTCATGGCTTGTTGATGTTATTTGATCAAGAAACCCTGCATTGATGAACTTGATCGGCTTAGAATAATCGGGGATATGCAAGTTGTTTTCATCTTTGTCATATCCTAATCCTCGTCGATTTTTGTTACTTTGAAGTTCTTCCCATGGCTTGATGATTGGTTTGGAAGAAAGTTGAACTGAATCAAGGACCACTTCGACACTTGAAGTTGGTTGGATCAGTGACTTGGAATCAACATCTTTATCTTCATCTGTATGGATGAAAGACTTGGAAACATCACTCTTCTGTTGCAACTCATCTCTTTGAATTTGTGACTCTAGTTGAAGAAACTCAATCATTTCATGTGCACACTGAAGATGCACTTGAATATTAGCAAGAGTTGTTTTGCTGATGTTCACCATGTTGCCAGTTGATGATAAAATCAAATTGTTAAGAATTTGGAACAGTTGAATGTGTGTCGCCGTGTTAGCTTGCTCACTTGTACAGTTGCTTATTGCTGATGCTTTAAACACTTGCTAGAGTTGATGCTCACTTGAAGAATAGAATACTAGAATTCACACTCGTTTGATGATGATTGCTTGCTAGATGTCTTGCTTGAACTTGCTTGATTGATTACTGACACTTTGTGCTTCCTTGAATGTACTCACTGAATGTGCTGATTTTAAAAAAGGAAGGGTGTCGAACACTGTTGAAAATGCACCCAAGAGATAAATGACAAGTTCAATCTTGATGACTCAGTTGAAGACTTACTTGACTTAACGTATTCACCTTAACAATTCAATTTAGGGTGTCGGTTACAACCGAGAATGCACCTGTATAATTCAGTTAAAACATGTCTATCTGCAAGTGATACAAAAAGTGTTGATGATGTTGATGTCGTCTTGGCTTCAAATGCTTTATTTTGTAGTGTCCTTAACTTGATTGCTTTGATTACATGATGTGAAATGTGCTTGCTTGGAAGATCATCTTATCAAGTTGATGATGTGATGCTTTGTGCTTGTGTACTTGAGCTTGATTATAGGAACTTGATGAAGCGTTCTTATACTTAAGCTTGCTTATGTGCATGTAGTTGTTTAAGCATAATACAAAGTGATAATTTGAACACAAGTCATGCACATGCATTCATTACACACGGTGTACCTAAGATCCCCTTATTCAATTTTGGGCGGATCTAGGACACAAGCACCACAAAAAATTATGATTTTATTAATTACTGGAGTACATCATTCTTCAATGTCACAACTTTGTCGTGGAAACTTCTCAATGAGAATGTCACACTTGCAAACTTTGGAAGCAAATTGTCTTCAAAAACTACCTGTAGTGACTCAATCACTCTCAAAGTAAAATATTACTTTGGATTACAATAATGAATTTCACTCAAACAAATTCACTTATCGCTCTAAATTTACAACACTCTTATCACTCCACAAAATCACTTCAAAGCAATTCACACTTATACCTCCACTAAAAAAGAATGCACCTTTTCACAAAAATAATTTCACCTTATCACTCCAAAATATTAAAATATGTCCTTATTACTCCAAAGGCTTGATATCACTTTATAAAAAAAATCACTTTATGATGTAACTTAAAAAGGTGAATTAATGTTTATGATTTCACTTTATAAAAGTGAAATGAATTAAAAAAATCAAAATTTTGTGCACGTTCCCTTCTTAAAAAAATAACGCACACCTTATAAAGTGATATTGTTGGAGAGACTTTAGCCAATACTTTATCTGTCAAATAGGCTCATGTTGGAACTTTGGATATGGAGAAGACCTTTGACATTTGCATCATGAACAATTCCTGAAGGACTAAAACATCGCCGCTGACCTGAACTCAAAACAACTTCACTTTCTGCAGTCATTTCTTCCTCTTGTGCCTTTTTGACCACTGAGTTTTCAACATTTTCTTCGTTCCCAATAAAACAGAAGTCCAAGTTCGCTCTTAATATTAATTATGCCGCTACAAACAGTCTTTCAACTGCTGTTAATCTAGATAGAACATGCATTAACAGGACACAAAGTGGCAATAAAGATACTCAATCGCAGGAAGATTAGAAACATGGATATGGAGGAAAAGGTGAGGCGGGAAATCAAAATATTAAGATTATTTATGCACCCTCATATCATACGTCTCTATGAAGTTATAGAAAATCCATCAGATATATATGTTGTGATGGAATATGTAAAGTCTGGGGAGCTCTTTGATTATATTGTTGAGAAAGGTCAATTGCAAGAGGACAAGGCCCGATGCTTTTTCCAGTAGATTATATCAGGCATGGAGTACTTCCACAGAAATATGATTATTCATCACGATCTTAAGCCTAGAAACTTATTTCTAGATTCCAAATGCACTATTAAGATTGTAGACTTTGGGCTTAGTAATGTTATGTGTGATAGACATTTTCTTAAAACAAATTGCGGCAACCCAAATTATGCTGCCCCCGGGGTAATATCAGGTAAATTATATGCAGGGCTAGAGGTAGATGTTTGGAGTTGCAGAGTTATATTATATGCACTTCTCTGTGGAAGTTTGTCATTTTATGATGAAAACATTCCAAATCTCTTCAAGAAAATAAAGGGTGGCATATACACACTTCCGAGTCATTTGTCATCTAGAGAAAGGAATTTGATCCCAAGGATGCTTGTTGTCAATCCAATGAAAAGGATGACCATTCCAGAGATTCATCAACATCCATGGTTTCTAGAGAAACTTCCACGCTATTTGGCAGTTCCCCCACCTGATACAATTCAACAAGCAAAAATATTGATGAAGAAATTCTTTAGGAGGTGATTAAAAGGAATTTTGACAGGAACCCATTGGTAGAATCCCTTCGAAGTAGAATATAGAATGAGGCTACAGTTGCATATTATTTGATGCTGGATAATCGGTGTCGTATCTCCAATGGTTATCTTGTACAAAGAACATATATCCGAAATTAACAGATATTCCATCCACGACTCAACAATTAGAGAAAATTACAAAATAATATGGCGAAATTTTCACTGGAACCAAGCCATTTCCGATTCCTTCCTTCATCTCGCCGAGGACAACTCACATCACTTCTTGATCCTTCCTCTTTATCTTTGCACTCTGAGTCCTCACGAATGCTGGCTCCGATACCACATCCTCTCTCTATCACATTTTACTTCAAATGTGTATCTTTTCCATGCATACAAATAGTTCATCCTCGAAACTAGTGGCTCTCAATTTTAAATGCGGCGAAAGCTAACTACGATGATGGTGTATGGATCCTCTCTCCCCGTACTACACATTATGGTCACGCCTTAGCACAGATCCATACTGGCTAATGCTGCCACAATACACAATTATATACAATGCACTCATCAAATCCTCATATCGCTATTTTTCTCTACACACAGGAGAGGATTCTCTAGCTCTGATACCAATTGTAGAAAACTAATAAAAACCACTCATACAATAAATAGCAGAAATATAGAAAAACCAGACATGGCGGAAAAGGCCTTAGCCTTAAGATAGTACGTCTATCTTGGACACTATGGCTGAGAAAATATCTCAACAACACACTAATCTAGGAGCCTAACTAGTTGGAGATAATCTCTCAACCAACTAAGACTAAAAAGACTCCTAACGATGAGGAACAAACTCAATCTAGAAAGGTATGATTAAATCCTAACTTTCATGATTTTAATTAATTTAATTATTTGGACTTAGAATTGTTTTTAATGTGAGAGTGAGGCTAACATAAACAACATAAAATACCTTTATCCTTTTAGAATGAAAGTCTTGATTGGTCTGCAGAGATTTGTTTGAATAATTTCCAATGGTCGAGATGTTGAATACTCTTTCATCTTGAAGAAGACTCTAGTTTGTTTCCCAAATTGACATGATTTATAGACTTCATTGTGGGGATTTGAAATTCTAGGCATATCTCTAACAACTTACGTTCTTGTGAGTTTTACCAGGGTGTCAAAACTGATATGTACCAAAATCTTATGCCATAACCAACTTTCATCCATATTTCCTATTGTTTCCCCGGAGACAGTTCCTCGTTGTCACGAATACGTGGTCGTGACATCTAAAGATTAATGAATACTTTTAAAAATCAATGGCCGGATGGATAGGCCATGAAATATGCAATAAATTAATCTAATTCAAAAGCCCATCCTTCAAAACTAGAATGGCCATTAATATTGACAATTGCAGAGGCCTTAAATTAATGATGTGGTGTAAAAGAAAATAAAGGAGACATGGTTTCAACAATAGACAATCAAGAATATAGGCCTCAACCCTGTAGAAAGAATTGTGAATAAATTAATGATGTGGTGTAAAAGAAAATAAAGGAGACATGGTTTCAACAATAGATAGTCAAGAATATGGGCCTCAACCCTGTAGAAAGAATTGCGAATAGAGGAAACTGTGAATAAGTTTTTGGAACATGGAGTGCTCATTAAGGGTTTCAAATTTAAAGCACATGAGTACAAGAAAGTAAATTCATGAGTCTAAATTGAAACAACCTGCTGCATCATACACCATTCCAAAGAGGCAAAAACATAAATGAAATAACACATATAGAAGGAAAAACAATGTTTGCAACTATACCCACTACTGGAATCAAAATTGATTTCTATTACTGAGTTCATGAGATATTTATTCATTACATTGTCTTCATGACTCCAAAAATCCAAGACTCTCAACCCTCTCCACTGTTTTCTCTATACTTTTATTCCCCTTCCCCAACCTAACTAATTAATTGTCAAAACAAAATCGGTTTAAGAACTGACTCTTGACTTGGCTATAAAACTGTTTTTAAAAAGTTATAAAAACTATTTATTTAAAAACTCTTAAAAATAAAATTACAAATTTTAAAATATAATATACATGAAAATATATATAATATTTGATATTAATCTTTTGGTAAAACTCATCCCGATTCTTCATTATAACATCATATAAGTCATTAAATTTCATTGGGCCATGAGCCATCAGATACCGTCAGATGCAGAAAAGAGCATTACAGGGGGTCGATCCTTCCGAATTTGCAAGGTGTTTAACACTTGGGCTTTTGCTAACTTGTAAATCAAATTCATTAAAATTTCACGTACATAAAATTGAAAATAGCTAGGACTATCACTCGGCTTTGTACTCAATATAGAAATAGAAGTTTTACTCTACAAAACCCATGCAACTGCATGAAGAGAGAACACCAGTGAGCTGAATCCCGCCTTAATTTTTTAGTCTTTGAAAGCCATAAGGGTGCCAAAGCTCTATGAAATACTAGAAACCCATCAACTTTGTCAAAATATTCTGGATGGTTGTAGGTTGTATCGCTTCACCCGTGAGCTGAATCCTGCCTTACTTCTTTAGTCTTTGAAAGCCATAAGGGTGCCAAATCTCTATGAAATACTAGAAACCCATCAACTTTGTCAAAATATTCTGGATGGTTGTAGGTTGTATCGCTTCACCCAGCTACTGTACATCTCTGCACACTCGAGGATCTTAATCATGTTGTGAAAAGGGACAACAATTGGTCAATGCAAACCATATCGAAACTGTGGCCACACTGAGGTAGGCTTAATAATTACGTGCATTTACATAAAAATGATGAAGTGTAGCAACTTCCATGATGTCCCAATGATTTTTTCATGTAGCTCTTCATAAATATTCCTTCAAAGCTTAACGTCTAGCAGACATAATAAGATGAATTAACGTCTCCTCTAGAGTACACTAATGCTAATTTTTTTAATATTGATTGACGTTTCAAAACCGGGAAATCCACATATTTTCTTGACAGATTGGCATTCAAGTCGAGTCCAATAGTCGCAGCTCATGTAAACTCCAAGCATTGGTAATTTTTAGGAAAATGGAAACCCATTCGACATTCAAAAATACATGAAAACACAATTTTATTTCCAAACTTACACGAGTCTGTGCATTCCACTTGATTAACCCGCAAAACATCCTATTTCCAAAATGAATACCCCATCAAAAACATGTTAGCTCTACTATAAAATTCAGTGCTTAAAAGGTCAAATTAAGGACTGATGGTTGGTTTGTGCTGAGAAAGGTGCTCACAGCGGTCATTTCTCCTCCTTTTTCTTCGGTTTCCTCACACTCTCTTACCCTCCGTAGTCTTTGTTTCTTCTCTAATAATCTTTATTCCCCGCTTTCCTCCATTCTCCTATAAACCTCTTCATCCCTCGCCTTTCCCTATTCCCCGCTTAATTCCTTTACCCCGCTGCCTTTGTTTTATCTTTATAAACTCTATATAGCTCCTTTTCTTTAAGCCCCAGGGGCTAAACTTATGAGCCTGCACCCACATGACCCACCCCTCGATAGCCCTTTGCCGCCTTTTTCACGCGCGTTAAACGTTGTTCTCTTTCCCACCATTGATCGCGTCTATCACGAAATCTAACGGTAGTCGCAAACCCTGATCGCGCGACTTGTGCGCGTTAACCCGCGGGGGTGGTGGTTTTTGTCTGCCACGTGTTGCAAAACAATTGGATCGTGCTGTTGCATATGGATACCACCGAGCCCCGATAGGCGGTGCAGGGAAACCACCTGCCGACCGAAACCGCCTGTCCCTCGGCTGTTAACCTTCGCGCGACTTCTGCTCTCAATCACCGTCGGATCTGTTGTGTCTAGATTTGATGGCCCTTGTTGCTCCATCCATTTCACCTCCCGATAGCCTGCATAAAGTAATCTCCACCGTTCATTTGTGTGATCTGACTGTTGAGATTGGTTTTTCTGTTCGGCCTGCTCTCGCCATATTGCCTGTATCGCTCCCGACTGCTCTCTGCTGCCGGAGAAGGAAAGAGGCCAGCTACCTGTACCCCACGTAATAAAGTTTCAACAACTGCAATTAACCAACAGAATGGCCGAAGGACAAAAAGGACACCCTCGAGCAGTTCAACCATTTATCAGTAATGGAGCCTTGTATCAATCAGTACGCCACCTGTTCTGAGGAGGACTACAGAGCATCAGAAAAGGCCGATTTTGTTCATTAAAGCACTCAGATTTCAGCAGAGGCCCATTTCAGATTGTAAATGTGGTTGGTGGTCATTTATGACCCCCCCCCCACGCACAGCATAGCAGAGTAATTTTGTAAACAACCTCCATATATACCCAAAAGCAAGAGGTTTATGGTATGAATGTTAATTTGATGTAAGCTTCAACCTCTGGAGACTGTAACTACTGTGATACCTGCAGCGTCTGGTCTTCATTTTCAACTAATGCAAGCTTCTTTTGCTGTTAATTGCTCACTTTCCACTTCTTCTTCTTTGTTCCAGGTTGTGCTTGTTATGAATTTATTCATGTGTTGTTGATGTTTAGCATTAGAGGGGCTGTCATCCCACCTCTGTGTTAGAATTTAGCATGTATTATTGAATATGTATGCAGGTTTCTGTTGTTTTAATGCCAAAGAGCTGTCATCCTGTCTGTGCATTAAGAAATAGATTTACAGACCTTTTAACTGGTTGCAGCTGGCCATCACAGGGTCCTGTGCATCTGCTGGTGTGATCAGTATTCTCCATCATCACATTTTCCTTAAAACTGTGAGTAATTGGTGGTCTAAAGCCTTATAGTCTGGGGTGTTCACCCATGTCTGGGGTTAAGCATAGTAGAAGTGGTTATCTGGCTTGAATATGCAACATTTATTTCATTCATCCACCATTTTTCCAACATTTTGTTGAGTTTGTAATGTTCCTAAGCATATCTGAGATACAACATAGGAGAGTTTCTTGGGGTGATAACATTAATTGGCGTCGTTGCCAGGGATCGAAGAATTGAAGCTCAGCTTCCTTGGGAGAACGACACAGTTCCAGATTTTGATGATAGACAAGGTCTGGACACATATTTTGGTTGTAATCATCTATCTGGCGACTCCATTGGAGGAAGACCAAGCTTTGGCGACTCTATTGGAGGAAGACCAAGCTTTGGCGACTCCACATTGCAGTTCTGGCTCAGTTTGTGAGGTATGTTCAAAGATATCTTTAGAAATCACCAGTTGAACGAGTGCCTGATCCTGAGAAGATCGTTCAGCAGAAGAAAATATCGCATTAAGGATCATTAGAATCAGGTAAGCCTTGGAATTTTTATGTATCTTTGCTAGTGTAGAAATACCTTCAGAGATTCATACAGCTCCTTAGTCATTCATTTCCCTTTCGGACCTTAGTTGAAAGAAGCATCCTTGCTGTCCATCATATTCCTCTATTTCTGTCATTCTTTTCATTGATTCATTCCACTCAGTCCACCAGTATCCCTTTCGTATACCTCAGTCATGGCAGGTCAGCAAGCTCTCACAAAGATAGAAAGAATAGTTGCTGCTAGGTATGGACCTCTGGTCTTGCTTGTCCCTTTGAATGCCATGCCTGTAGGTGATTATCAAGAATTGATGCCAAAGTTTACTGGTGCAGAAGGAGTAACAGCTGAAGAGAATTTAGAGGCCTTTTATAGTTATGCTGATAACCTGGATATCAATGAAGAGGATGTCTAGATGAGGGTTTTTGTCCAAAGCCTAGATGGGGAAGCTAGAAAATGGTTCAGAAATTTACCCCCTAGGTCTATAGCAGATATTGAGGCCCTAGATGATGTATTTTTAAAGCACTGGGGGAATAATAAAGATCTTCTCTATTATCATTCTGAATTTGGGAACTTGCAGAGAGAAGATGGTGAGCTGCTGTCTGAATTTAACATCAGATTCAATCATATGTACAACAGAATGCCAGTTGAAGTAAGACCTACCCCTGCTTCTGCTATGCTCACTTATGCTAATGCTTTCGATTCTCAATTTTTCCTGTTGTTAAGAGAAAGAAGATGTACTTCTTTGGCTGATATGCAAAATGCAGCCTTTGAAGTAGAATCGAACATTCTGGCTGCAGAAAGACTTGAAGGTGATGCTGAAAGGAGAAGACAGGGAGGTGACTCCTCATCATCCTCAGAGCTTGAAATCAATGAATTAGCTAGGATGATTGAGTTTTTGGCCTCTGAAGTTTCCAAACTAATGGCTGAGCAGTATTCTAAAGAAGATGGAGCTCCTTGTTCCTTTACTCTTTCAAAGGCAAACCCTTATAGAGGAACATAGGAGCAGTTGCAGATTTTGCAAAGAAGCAAAGAAACAAATGAAGATAAAGGGGTGAAGACCCTTTTTCAGAATATAGTCGTGGAAGAAGAGCATCATGATGAAGAGGAGGAGGTCCATGGTCTGGAAGGTGCTCCTTTCCTAACCAGAGCTGCCTATGAAGAAGCATTATCCAGAGGTACTGCTTATGATTTTGTTGTAGCTGCAGAACAACAAGCTTTTCAGCAGGAGCAATCAGCAGCTGACCCCTTCATCCTACAAGAATCTATGCTCGATGCTAGCTCATCTTCACATGGTTATACAGATCTGCAGATTTTCCATCCTGCCATCATCCCCAACCCAGTGATCAATAAGGGAGAGGAAAGCTCCCCATCATCTTTTGTCCCTCTGTCTGCTCAAGTGAAAATCCTTCAAAGTTGCCCCTTGAACACTGATGCAGAACAAAATTCAATGATCAAGCCTGAAACTGATCATATCAGTCTTGATATTCTGAAACCTGCCTAGATGGCCTCCACACAGAATGAAAGGGCAGCTTATTAGATGATAGAGGAAGAGGATGCACAGTTTTGGGAATCCTTCTTGGATGAAGATTGTCCAAAGCAAGATACTGAAGCAGATGATGTCCCTGTGTCCCCTGTACAAGAATACATTGGTTCATCATTCATATTAGTGGTGCAGGCCACATATGACAAAGACAAGTACACAGCAGCCATGATTATTCAGTAGGTGTACAAAGGCTCCCATGAAGAACATCCAAGCAGGAGAGCACACAGAAGGGAAATGAAATTTGATCCATATCTGCCCATTAAGCTCAAATGTCCTAAACTGTTTGAGGTGGATGATCAAATAAATCCTATTTTGCAGCTCTATGATGAAGGGGCCCAGAGCAGGAGAAACAATTTTGATAGCCCAACAAATGGGCATTTTTTGAAGTTTTAAGTTTTTAGGCCTTAATGATTCTGAGCAGTTTCTTTTTCAGGTTTTAGTGTAGACTTGGTTTGACTCCATGCCCAATGGATACTAGGCATAGTTTTTAAAGTTGGCTTTGTATGAAGGCATTGGTCTGTAGGTTCTTGAGACCTCATAGGGAGGATCTCATCCCTAGAAGGAGCCAGTGTTAGCTTTGCTATAAACTTCAGTGCTTAAAAGGTCAAATTCAGGACTGATGGTTGGTTTGTGCCGAGAAAGGTGCTCACAGCGGTCGCTTCTCCTCTTTTTTCTTCGGTTTCCTCACACTCTCTTACCCTCCGTAGTCTCTATTTCTTCTCTAATAATCTTCATTCCCAGCTTTCCTCCATTCTCCTATAAACCTCTTCATCCCTCGCCTTTCCCTATTCCCCGCTTAATTCCTTTACCCCGCTGCCTTTGTTTTATCTTTATAAACTCTGTATAGCTCCTTTTCTTTAAGCCTCGGGCGCTAAACTTATGAGCCTACGCCCACATGACCCACCCCTTCATAGCCCTTTGCCACCTTTTCCACGCGCGTTAAACATTGTTCTCTTTCCCACCATTGATCGCGTCTATCGCAAAATCTAACGGTAGTCACAAACCCCGATCGAGCGACTTGCGCGCGCGTTAACCCGCGGGGGCGGTGGTTTTTGTCCGCCACATGTTGTGAAATAACTGGATTGTGCTGTTGCATACAGATACCGTCGAGCCCCGGTAGGCGGTGTGGGGAAACCACTTGCCGACTGAAACTGCCTGTCCCCCAGTCGTTAACCTCCACGCGACTTCTGCTCCCGATCACCGTCAGATTTGCCGCGTCCAGATCCGATGGCCTTTGTTGCTCCATCCATGCCACCTCCCGATAGCCTGCATAAATTAATCTCCACTGTTCATTTGTGTGATTCGACTGTTGAGATTGGTTCTTCTGTTCGGCCTGCTCCCGCCATATTGCCTATATCACTCCCGACTGCTCTCTGCTGCCGGAGAAGGAAAGAGGCCAGCTACCTGTACCTCACGTAATAAAGTTTCAACAATTGAAATTAACCAAAAGAATGGTTGAAGGACAAAAAGGACACCCTTGAGCAGTTCAACCATTTATCAGTGATGGAGCCTTGTATCAATCAGTACGCCACCTATTCTGCGGAGGATTGCAGAGCATCAAAAAAGGCTGATTTTGTTCATTAAAGCACTCAGATTGCAGCAAAGGCCCATTTCAGATCGTAAATGTGGTTGGTGGTCATTTATGACCTTCCCCCACGCATAGCATAGCAGAGTAATTTTGTAAACAACCTCCATATATACCCAAAAGCAAGAGGTTGATGGTTTATGAATGTTAATTTGATGTAAGCTTCAACTTCTGGAGACTATAACTACTGTGATACCTGCAACGTCTGGTCTTCATTTTCAGCTAATGCAAGCTTCTTTTGCTGTTAATTTCTCACTTTCCACTTCTTCTTCTTTGTTCCAGGCTGTGCCTATTATGCATTTATTCATGTGCTGTTGATGTTTAGCATTAGAGGGGTTGTCATCCCACCTCTGTGTTAGAATTTAGCATGTATTATTGAATATGTATGCAGGTTTCTATTGTTTTAATGCCAGAGAGCTGTCATCTTGTCTGTGCATTAAGAAATAGATTTACAGACCTTTTAACTGGTTGCATCTGGCCATCACAGGGTCCTATGCATCTGCTGGTGTGATCAATATTCTCCATCATCACATTTTCCTTAAAACTGTGAGTAATTGGTGGTCTAAAGCCTTATAGTCTGGGGGTTTTCACCCATGTCTAGGGTTAAGCATAGTAGAAGTGGTTATCTGGCTTGAATATGCAACATTTCTTTCATTCATCCACCATTTTTCCAACATTTTGTTGAGTTTGTAATGTTCTCGAGCATCTCTGAGATACAACCTAGGAGAGTTTCTTGGGGTGATAACAAAACATTGTTAAAAAAAATTGAAGACCCATCGCCATGTTGGGCCGGTGAGGTGAGATGACAGAATTTTGAGAGTATATCACTGCTTAGACCTAGGCATTTTGTCACGAATCATGTGAGTTTAATAATTTTTAGTATTCGATCCATATACAAGTCCATTAGAAGTGATGGTGATTGCAAGAATGCAATAGCATCAGTTGAGACTGGAGTGACACCGTTATCTTGCATCAATTCACTATTCCACGTAACAAACTGCCCATCTCACAATGGCTGTTGACAAACAATATTGACCAGAATGAAGAGCATATGGGGCTTGTATAGATTTGCTAGGTCATCATGGGTGCGATATGTTCATTGGTTATATTGAATTTTAAAATGTGATTCTGGTATGATGCCCTTTCTATTATGTAGCACTGGGATATATCCCACATTGGCGTGACAACATTATGGTAGGCTTTTTTTATAACACCCATTGCAAATGTTGTCAATCAACATGTTATCAATATTCATATATTCCATGTGGGATTTTCCCTTGGTGCCTTATATGTCAGGCTTCATTGTGATCCATAATCTGTGCCTTCAATGGTATCTTCATTATTTTCGCCACACATGATTAGGCTACAACATTTCCAATGCAACATCTTTCAATTTTTGACCTGTCAAGAATATACACATTTCCATTCGTTTTGATAGATTTTGCTACTAAGGGCTTCATTGTGATCCATAATCGGTGCCTTTGATGATATCTTCATTATTTTATTTTTGCCACACATGATTAGGCTACAACATTTCTGATGCAACATATTTCAATTTTTGACCCGTCAAGAATATACACATTGCCATTCGTTTTGATATATTTTGATACTAATTTACCTATATTTGAGTTTTTGATTTCACACATTTTGAAGTTAAATGTGACATCAAAACTTTGATCACAAATTTGCTGACACTTAAAATATTATGCTTCAATTTTTCTACATACCAGACATCCTGAGCTTTGGTTCTTCAATTGTCAAAGTTGACAGTTCAATTTCCTATGATTTGTGCAGATGCATTGTTTCCAAAATTTACTTCACCTCCATCTATCTCCCTAATACTAAGAAACTTATTTTGATCTCTTGTCATGTGCCTTGAGTAGCCACTATCGACATACCACTTGTTCTCTTTCTTTTGAGCATATAGTATGATACCACAATTTTCTTCCTTCTCCTTCCATACATTGGGAGGAATCCTTTCCCTACTTTGATTTACTCTATAATCCGTGGCCTTGTGCCCAATGTTATCACATATATAAAATTTGATATGATTTTGAAAATAATTTCTTCCATAACTACAATCAACTAACATAGAAAACAATAACAATTTCTTTAAGAATTTCTTCCATAATGACATAGAAAACAATAACAATAAAAGAGTGTGTGGTACCTGGAGGATTGCTTCTTACCGGTTATTTTGGCCTAGACACTTCCCAAATTTCCTTAGTTGATTGCCTTGATGCAAATGCTTCTCCCTTGAGAAGATAAATTTTGTCATCCCTCTCTTTTAGCTATTTTTTGGTCTCTCCTAGCTGCTTCTCAGTGTCATCAAGTTGTTTTGTTAAGATTTCACATTTTCTTTTAAACTCTTCAAACTCAAATTCCAAAAGAATGACAGAGGTTATGTCTAGATCCATGTTACCATGATTCCTTGAATCCACCTTCTAGTAGTTAACAGTTCCCGAAGATAACCTATTATGATTCTACTTGTTGGACTAAAAATCACACTACGAGGGTGGGGTGAATTAGTGTGATAGCAATTTTATCATTTCATAACTTTTCATCAATGAACAATGGTATAAAAATAAATCATAACCACTTCCAACATATCAATAAATATAACAATGCATCATGAAGCTATAATCACATTAATAAATACATCAATAAGTCATCACATCAACATAAGGAGACACAAGATTTTATGTGGAAACCCATATGGAGAAAACCACAAATTCTTCTTCTTATTCTTCAATTCATTATATAGATTTGCAAGCATTGACTTGCTGGAGGCACCCACCACCAATATATGAAAGCTACTAATTGTGGTAGGATACAACTCGATTGAAGCACCAACCTAAAAAATGTGCAAGCAACAACTCACTGTAGGCTACAACCTATTTGAGGCACCAACCTTAGAGATGAGAAATCTTCAACTTGCTCTAGGATTCAACTTGATTGAGGCACCGATCTATGTGATATGAAAACTTCAACTTGTTGTAGGCTCCAACCTGATTGAGGCTCCAACCTCATTGGAGGTACCCACCTCATTCTTCAACTTCTTGTGGACCTATTTTTAAAATATTTCAAAATGGATCCACCTGCTCTTCAAAAACATAAATCTTCAAATTTAATAACCTGCTACTGTCATACCACTATCAACCACCCATCATACCTTGTCCAAACTTTGTTCGAACATGCTCATCAATCTAGGCACATAAAACTCATATTGAAACCTATATCTGCCATATATTCATTATCACTGCAATATGCTCACAAGCCTCTAAATCATTTAAAAGAGATTTTGGTCATAAAAAGTATACTAATAAGTATTTTCATGCCTTTAGAACTATTTATCTCCAAACCATTATCGCCATGCTTCTTCTAGAATCCAATTTGAACTTGAAATGATTCCAGAAACTCCTAAAAACCATATAAAATTAAAAATCAGAATTAATCATTCTACAGAATCCCTATTTTAGGGTGTGTTATGTTGGAAAATGTAACTAGTTTCAGTCTTCGTAATTGTTATTGTACTCATGTCATTATGTATATCTTATGTTACAAGAAAAATAAGAAAGAAAAATATTATTTTTAAACATGGGTTTTGATGCTCTATTTGGATTGGTCATTTAGGTCAAGCATGCATTTCATGTGCCTAAGGTTTGTATAGTTAAAGTAATAATTTTCTTGAGTCAAAAGAGCTTTTATCATTTGTATAAGGCCCTATTGGGAAAGTTGTGACACGTATGATATATTATTTTTGAGTCTAGAAAGTCAAGAAGACCTCCAAGACCAAGTCGGCCCTAACTTTGAGAAGTCGGCCTAGAAGAGGCTATTCAACCTCGTGAAAGCCATATATATAGAAGCAACTTCGACCTCATTTGACACATTCAATATGCACAAGAAAAAAGTTTAATATGAATCAAGGAAGAAAGAGGAAGCAAGAACAAAGGTCAAGGAAGCAAGAATAAATAAAAAAAGTAAGAAATATTTGATTTCATGCTTAGATTCTCCCACACATGCAATGATTATGGTTTCTGCAGCTATTAGGAGGCCATAAATTGCAGATTTGAAGTTGTAGATCTAAAGTGAAAGTATAAACCTTGTTTGAACCAAATTTGAAGGGTTTGACTTAAGTTGATTTTAACTCATTAAAGGAGATCTCTTGGAAGGCTATCACTTGCAAAGAAACTAGGGTTTATGCAACTATTGTAGGGCTAAAGACTGTAGGCTGAATTGCAGATTGGAATTGCAGGACCAAAATGTTTGAATAAAGCAGAATCTTTGAAGTTTGACTTTCGTTGACATTGTTGATTTGAGCTTGTTTATGGAAGCGTTACTTGGAGGGCTGACTTGGTGCTTGGAGGAGGTCTTGGCTTTGGTCTTAGTGTCTTGGATTTCTCATTTGAATTGATTCTATAAGAAGAGAAGAGATTCTTTCTAGATTTTCCCCTTTGGAGGGGTTTTGCCTTGGCGCGGAGCCTATATTTTGTGTCCTTTGTCTTTTATGATCTTTATGGTTTATGCTCTTGATAATTATTCAATGAAGAAAATTTAATAAATAACACAAATAATCTAACTAAAAGTTTTCACAAGTAATTATTAAGGACAAGGAGAATTGTTTGACTAACTGCCTTAGTAGATTCTCCAACATGGTATTACAGCTAAGGTGAAGAAAGAGAAGGCAACTTGAAGATCATCTTGTTGACATAATAAGAGATTGCTTGTGAGTGGGAATCATTTTCAAAAGGACAAAAGAAAAGAAGAAGACCTATTGACCTAGAAGGAAGATTACTACATCAAGCTTTCATTGAAGACCTCATCATCTTAAGTAGGATCAAGTTCTCATTAAATGAAGGAAAAATAAGCTCTTGTTGAAGGCTCTCTAGTACACTCCATCATATTGAAGAAAAGGAAACATAAAATAATCTTGGGATCATCATACACTCTCTAAAGCTTCTTGAAGAAACTATTGTTGAAGGCATCCTATAAGCCATCATTTTAGGGCATCTTTGAAGTCTCTTTGAAGGTCTTGAAAACATCAATATAGTTGGAGACATCATCAAGAAGGACACTCGTTTAACAAGTAAATATCATTCTGTGCTCCATGTCTCAATCTATAGATGAAATGACTACATTTTACAAGGAAAGAAACAAGCTCATTGGGTCAACAAAATTCTTAGCATGGAAGAAGAGGATTGATTTGATGCTCACAAAAAATGAGGTCATGGAATATTTTTTTGGTGAAGTTACTCAACTAGACAAAGAGAAGAATAAAAAATTAGAAATATATAAGAAGGGAGAAGTGAGGGCACAAAGGATTCTATTGAATCCATAGAAGATCATCTCATTCCCTTTGTTGATGAATTGAAGTAATCTAAAGCAATCTATAATAAGCTAGTGAAGTTGTACTCTATAAGTACATAAAATTAGAAGATATCATTAATAAATTAACTATATAGAATAAGCAAGTCAAAGGATGAAGACATGGCCACTTATCTTATGAAGATATAAAAAATAAGGGATCAGTTGCAAGGGATTGGGGAAGCCATTACCGATTCAGAAATGAATACTTGTGTATTAGATGCTTTGCCACATGATTGGAGCAATTTTGCAACTAGTGTCTACTCAAGAAAGCATACTACTCCTTTTGATGAACTATGGGCTCAATGTATCTTGAAAGAAACAAGGATAAAGAAGGATGACACTGAATCAAATGAGAAGTCTCAATCCTTTGTTGTAAAATCCAAGAAGAGGAAGAAAGGGAAGTGAAATTCCAAAGGAAAACAAGTTATGTCCAAGATACAATTCTTTGGATGCAATGAGTTTGGACATTTTAAGAGGGATTGTCCAAACAAAAAAAAAAAAATAAGGAAAGGATTGAAGCTCACATAGCTGAAGAAAATGGAGAAGTTGAGAAAAATGCAAAAGGAGAAGATCCCAAGGATCCTTATTATTGAAGGATGTAGAAATTATGGTGTAGAATTGTAACTACTCATGAAATTTTAATCTAAATCACAAGACACAATTCTACTCTACTACTCTACGTAATTCAATTCATAGTTTCGAACATCAATCACATACATGCAACCAGAAACAACACACATGCACAATATTTTTCTAGGGGAAAGCAATCTGCTAAAAAATCCTTATGTCTTCTTGCATTAATATGATGAATAGAGATGTATTACAATTGCTTTCTCAATTTGAGCTCAACATGCAAGTGAATAACCTATCTCTATTCTCATTGAGAAGATCTAACTCAGATTTAGTCAATTTCTGCCTATACTTGAGTCCCTATTTCCTTGTGCAATTCCTGAGGAAATTAGGCCCCTATTATTTAGGAACTTCCTCTAAAATTCTTGTGCAATTCCCAAGGTTGATCATCCAACTACATGCAATAACTGTACACTCAAGACTAGTCTAAAACTAATGTTACATTGCCTTGGAATCTCCACCACAATGGGGGAACTCAAATTCTATGCATGCACTAGCTATTTGGGATGATTGATCAGTTAACTATATGATCACTGAGTTAGACTGCTATTCCACTGCACAATTGACCTTCCACTAGCTCCTCCAACAATTAGAACTAGTTTAACTGAAAACAACTTGAAATAACTGATCTTGATTGCTACAAATTAGTAGTCACACATGCTTAACTAAATTCCAACTCCTCTAACTCAAATTTATTGAGCTAACTAAGTGACAAGAGCCATGTCACACAAGTTAACTGCATCCAAGTTGTCTGTAGATGTGGAAATTTTAAGTTTCTCAATTTGACCAAGGCAAAATCAAATTGAGACTTTCTTGCTGCATTTTTCAACACTCCCTCAGCAAGAAAGGGATTATCAACCACCGCTATCTTGAACCTGTGGAATTCAAAATTCCCTCTTGACAAACACTTTGTCAAGATTTCAACATCTTGTTCCTTTGTCAGAATGTATTTTAGTAGCATTATCCACCTCTGCACACAATCCTGTAAATGGTGATACCAAATATCTATATGCTTGGATCAATCGTTAAATACCAAATTCTCAGAGAGCTTAATGCTACTTTGATTATCACAATAGATCATAGTTGGATCTTATTGAAATTTCTAAGTATTACCCATTATAAATTTTATTTGTATTATTTGGTTTATTTCTCCTACTTGTTAATTATGAACTAGTTATTTAATCATATAAATACTAAAATAAACACAATACAGTCTCAACCATCTACAGATCAACATCTGAAATAAATGGAAAACACATAAGTGACACCATTATTTTTGGACAACTCGTCCCCGGAAAAACCCTGCTTGGGAAAACCAGTGCAACAATTATGAGGTTTATTTTATTATGTAGTCTTTCTTAGTAGAACTGGTTGCCAAACTCGCTCACCCGATAGAGAAAATAATCCGGCAGTAATACCTCTCTATTCAGAAGCAGATATTCGAAAAGCATGCCCCACGAAACCCTCTCTAGCACAATCTGAAGCTCTGCGTCAGCTCTCCTAACCTCTGCGTTAGCTCGAAACCCTCTACGTCAGCCCTCTGAGGCACTGCGCAACCTCTACGTCCCTCTGTGTCACTCCCGTAGCCTCTGTGTGGATGACGCAAGCCCTTCTAGCCTCTGCGCAGTCTCTTCTGCCTCTACGTGGATCCCTCTAGCTCAGTGTCTGCCTCTCTCTACTTCTACATTGGTCTATTGGCACTATCTCTACCTCTCTACTTCATACTTACTTTGACTGATCACTGATTCGATTTCTCTTAGCAAACTCCGCTATAGAAAATCAAATGACTGATCACTCTGGTGTATTCTCCAACTGACCCTCAAGCCTCCTCTTATAGTTTTCCTGTTGGTCCTTCAACGACTAAGATTACATCTCTAATCAATGACTAATATTAGATTTGGCTTCATCCATGTCATTTAGAACCTTCTAACCTAGTTTTATATTAATACCCATTGATATTTTATTTTCCTAAGTTTAGACTTAGGAACTCCATTAAAAATATTAATTATTTTAATATCTCCTTAACTGGGTGGAATCTGCCCAAACCATTTCTGGGCCTTGGAGATCTCATGTGCTTTAGCCTCTCCACCAATCTTCATGGCTAGAGCACATTCGATGCTACCCCAAATCAACACTCCCTCTTAGCGAGGACTATGCTCTAGTAATACTCCATACTGAGCATCACTCTAATTATATAGCACCGATACTTGCGCTAATGTTAGGCCTCTTCGCCCAACATCCTCTGCACTACTGCATCCTATAATACTACCCATGGCCCTGTCACTACCATTGCTGCATCCGTATGGCAGCTCCCTCTGCATCCGTACTGTTGTTGGTCCTTTCTCCCAACACTGTATCTGCACTGCAACCCCCTCTCATCATGCTACTACTAACCTCTACTGCACTGCAACTTAGTTACAGAGAAGTAAGTAACTGATCCACCCAATTACTGACATCCCTGTTAGGCTAGAAACACTCCCGATGCTGAAGCTCTCTCTGCAGCTATCTCGTGCTCCCTCTACTGCCTCTATGCTGCTGCAACAACTCCTTGCCTCTCGCACCGCTGCAACCTCTCTATGCCATCCTGCACTGCTGCAAGCTCCTCTGTGCCTCTCGTATTGCTGCAACCCTCTCTACGCTACCCAAGACTACTGCACTATATCACTCTCTTTCGCTTCATCCACATCCGTTTATACCAACATCCGCCATCCTGCTACTCTCACTTTGGGGCTCCCATAGCAAGGTATAATCCAAGAGTTTGGGTACCTAAAGGATCCTGCCCCTCATCGCCTGTAGTCCTCCTGGCTACTGCCCGATGTCTTCCCACCTCTTATCTAGAGGTACATGAGCACTCATGGCACAATCGTCATCCTCCTCTACCTCCTTTTTCACATTTTCTGGCGCTGCCTTGGAGTCAGACGTCTCTCCCTTATTCTTCTTCCTTGGACACTGGTTCACATAATGCCCCAGTTCCCCACAGTTGAGGCACTTTACCTTGGAGAGGTCCTTTTTCTTCCTCTTCTCCTACTTCCCCATAGATGCCAAAGCTGCATCCTCTTCCTCCTCTTTCTTGATCCAAACTCCTTTGCTGATACTTCTCGTCTTGGACAACTATCTGATCTCTTCTTGGCAAAGAGCCATGCACAATTCTTCCCAATCTGGAATATTCTCTTTACCCAGAATACTCTGGAGAATGTCTCCCACTCCTCGGAGACTACATTTAGAGCGGTCCTCACCATCAACTCCTGATCTGGCGTGGCCCCTATGGAAGTCAGTTGGTCTTGAATCTCACGTGGCCCCTATGGAAGTCAGTTGGTCTCGAATATCCTTCAATTTACCGAGGAAGTGATCTATCTGCTCCCCCTTCTGCATCTGTTATGACTGCAAATGATTCTCAAGTAACATCTTCCTCTGCACGGAAGTGTGATGATACAACATCTTCAAGGTGTCCCATATTTCCTTTGTCGTTTCCTTCTCAGTAATATGCTGGACCACATGATCCTTGACCTCATCAAGGATTGTGAATTTCGCCTTGGTCATTGGTTCCTCGTACTTTTCATTGTCAACTAGGTCAATTGGGATAGCCACTATTCTCAAGGCGAAGGCCATGATGCAATGTCTATCTAGAATGAACAGGATCCTCGCCTTCCAAACCACAAAGTTGGATGCCTCGTCCAACCTGTTGTGATCCCTCAGTCCATTCATGGCCATCTCTCTGCTCTTCCTTTCAACTCCTCCGAGTCTCTACTTCCCTCTGAAAGTTCTCTCTTCGACTCCCTCTAAGTCACTACTTCCCTTTTAGAAGTTCTCTGCTAGACTCCCTCTGAGTCTTGATTTCCCTCCTGGAAACCCACCTGTCAACCGTTGAGTCGCACCTCTCCGATCTCCTATGCACCTGCAACAATGATCTGGATTTTCTTGGCTAGAAATCTGCCTAGGTAGCAACTTCCTCTACCTTGGTTTTTCCCAGTTAGGTATTGTTCTATCTCGGCAACAACAACACCCCACCAACTTCACTCCCTGCTGTTATAGACATTTTTGGGCATTGCAACCCCGATCATAGATGTCAATAAACCAAGGGCTCTTAAGTCCCTAAAAGTTTTGTTCCGACCCCTAAAAGAACAAGGTCAACTGATTACATCTTCTCCCAGAAGTTCTCCATGAAAAACTACTCAGAACTGGTCAAAACTGGACCATTTCACCTGCTCCATAGGCAAAGTGCGTTGCATCCCACTTGAATACACATAGTAGGTGTGATGCATGTTAAAAATCCTTTCTATGGGGTGCGATGGGCGAGAAGGGACAAATGGCAGGGTCAATCCGCAAGGTGGAGGAGCATGGAATCTTCCAGAAACTTCTCCTGTGACACTTGCCTCTCTGAATTCGACCAGGGATGAGTAAGAGATCATCAATCTCCAAGTGGAATCAAGAACTATCAGAGAGAAGACACTAATCAAATCTCAAAAGCTGACTCACCCCCCTTGCAAACATCTATATATGGATCCCTCATCCCAGAGATCCAGAGGCTGGAATTTTGTATCTTGTAAGGAAGTGCTGCTGGTTTCTTGGTGCAATATCATAGTGTTGGGTGATCTAAGCTTTTCATGAGGTGAAGAAGGGCTTCTTGCTGAGAGGATGATGCTGGGTCAGAACAATTGGTTGTAATTCTCTTGGCTCTTTCTTGATTATCAATAAAGCTATTCAAGTTTTCCTCCACATGTTTGTATGATTAATGTTTTATGCATTTGTGTGGTCAATGTACATCTGATCCTATATTGTTTATGATAATAGATCTATGTTCTTGGATAGTATTATGCTGCTTTGATTCTACAGGTACCCTGTGAAGCTGGGTGGACAAAGAAGCGAGTAGCAAAAGATCTATCAGAAGGGAGAGGAATCGAACAAGGAACCAAGCGCAAGACAGAGGTTGGTCTCCTTTATTCTTCTCTCATCTATCTCTCATAAAGGAAAACGAAAGTAGTTTTAGTTTGTTTGTTTCTAAGGTAGCTACCAGCCTTAGTGGGATTAGCAGCTCTGCATAGACACTATTCCCGGTAACAAAATGGCAACTCCACTGGGGAGCGAATAGATTGTTTGTTCATCTGCATTTGTTTACTTTATAAACTTACAGACAGAGCCTGAAGTCAAGCTAGCTAGCCTTCGAACTGCATTTGCTATGCAAGTGCAAAGTAGATCAACGTTGCTTCAGTCAATCTCCGGGTTTTGTTTATGAATTAAACAATTGATTTACAAGCTCTGTAATTTCCCTCGTGGTGGCTCTAGTAACCTCTTTAGATCTACCCCTGTGATTTATTTACTGATTGCCACTTGCTCGGCCTAAATCCCTGAACTGAACTGCAAACTGTGACCTGGAACCTAATCAAAGTCTCGTCCCTGGTCCAACGCACTGTCTGTTCTATGAACTTCAAATGCAGTGCACTTCCTGAGTGTAGTAGGTGCGTTGCATTTTAGTTTCACTGTGTTACAAGTGCGCTGATCAGACAAGGGCTTGTTCCTAAATTTTGGTTTCTGTGTTCACTCTTTTCAGATCTATTCAGGAGTTTTGCTGCCTGTAGTCAGTACACCTCTATTTGAAACCATTTCCTTGCTGTTATTCCGCCTCCATTGTGCAAAGAACTGTAAATATTTTTATGTATTTTTTGAGTCATTTTCAGTTCTCCTTTACAAAGAAGTAGCATAATTGTACTGTCGTTTCTTGATTTGAAAGTGTCGCAAGTGTCGTTTTCAGTCATAGAAGAGAATCTGATTGTTCTTGATAGTCGATTACACTGTTACTATTGTATTTGATCTGAATTAGTAGTTTTTCTAGTGTCGAAAGCAAGTTTTCAATTCCAAATCGCAAAGTGTTGTCATTGTCCTCATTTTGTTTTGAAAAAGAACTTGTTAGTAATTGTCGCTTTGAAAAATAATTCAGATTTGCGCTTAGCTTTCTTTTTATCATTTACACATTAAGAAGGCTGAAAACAAATACATGCATGTGCATTTGCATTTAGACTGTTTGTCGGTTTGATTTAGGATAGTGCATATAGTGTGTGCTCTTTGCTCTTTGTTGAAAGAACGCCATCTCTCTTTCTTTAGTAGCTAGGATTTTCATTTGCAAAAAGAAGACTAAACGACTGTTTATCATCTTAGATTTCATTTTAGGAATTGTACATCTACATCACGCGGTGAACCTGAAAGGAAAATTTCTTAAGCAAGATCAACTATAAAATAAATTTAATGAATCTAAAAACGCTTTGGAACCTAACGCACAACATCTAGAAGTCTAGGCTAGAGATGTATTCCGGCGTTGTAAAGCCTGGTAACTGTTGTTTTCACTGTTGGTTGGGTGATTCCTCCACTTTGAGACGATAAGTGCCAGTACGGACTTGTGCTCCCACGTACCGTCGAGTATATTTTGGGAGACCACAATAGGCTTAATCTTTTATCCATAGGAACCCGTGTCTGCCGCCCTATCAATCGCAATGCACTGAACACAGCATTCGGGAAGATTGACTGCCATACCGTAAAAAGTATTCTGCAGTTTTGCGATTGGTTTGGTAATCCCTCTGTCTAGATTTCCAGAGCAGTCCCTTTCATTCCTTTTCAGACTCCTTAACATAAAAGTTCCATCTGAGCACTTGTCAATTCAGGCTCATTAAAAATCGAAGGCGACTAGAGTCATCTTTTGTTTTTTCTCGACTCTTAAAAATTGAAAAAACAAGTTGTGTCAAAGCGTCTAAAATTTATTTTAAACGGAATAATTATCACCTTTCCTACGTTGGTCTTAGGTTGAGGAAAATGGAGTCCACCAACCAAGGAGTTCCCCTTGGAGGAAATCCTAGTCCCTTCTCCTCTTGGGGAGATGTTGGTGCACCCCATATGGCCACATTGTCGCTTCCAAGATTGACAATTGGCTTGCCCGTATGGCTCTTCTCAACCTCCGTCGTTCAGAACACCGTGATTCCTGAACAATCGAGTCAGCAACTAAACGATTCCAGAGTTACCCCCCAACCCTCTACTTCGTCCAATTCTTCCTCTCCTCCTTCCTCTTCGCTTGATGAAGCTGGTAAAGCCAAAAATCAAGTACCTGAGAAGAAGAAGGAAAAGAAGAAGAAAGAGAAGAAGAAGAAGGAGCCAAAGGCGAAAAGGGGCAACCAAGCATCGTCTAGCGAAAATCCACACACTGCACCGACCAGGCCTAAATCGCCATGTGTCATTTGCAAAGGAGACCACTATCATCGAGATTGTCCTTGCATCCCTCGGATCTTAAGGGACTGGTCTCCTCGTTTGCACAACCCGGTGTCGTCAACCTCTGATGATCATGTTGAAAATACACCATCAACTAGTGAAAGTGAAGCCCCTGGAAAAAAAGGAAAATGTAAATTTCCTTGTAAACTGTGTGAAGGCGATCACACCGTCCACCGTTGTCCCTTCTTAGATGAGGCTAAAAGAGTTTTGGACGACCGTCCGGTTTCACCGTTACGGCTCCCTCCTGGATATAAGAAACTCTTGCCGAGTCCGTCACTAGTTGAAAATCCGGTTGACACGCCCTTGTGGTCGGCCAAAGCATCTATCATTGAAGAAAAACCATCTGAATCCATACCAGACAGAAGTCAAAAGGTCGAGGCGGCAGTTGACCCGGTCTTGCCTTCAGAGGATCCATCTTTAGATGATACAATCACCGAAGAGAACAAGAACGACACCGTTCAAATTCTCTTCGTAAACACAGACTCCAATGAACATGGGGGCAGTCTACCCGTTCCTTTACCGCAGGAAGGAAGTTCTTCAGAGTCATATCCGGCCGTCTATTCGGTCCCACCTCCAAGCAACCTAGTTGTTTCCTTTGACTGGAATCTACTAGGCAGACCCCGTTTACCGGCTAGTGTACCATTCCGAATCATTGCTCAAGTATATAGAATGGTCATGGCCGGTACCATCATAGATGAAGGGGCTTCTGTGAGTATCCTTTCCTCAACTGCTTGGAAAGCGCTTGGTTCACCATCGCTTTTGCCTGAAATGAGAAATCTAACAGGCTTTGACAAAGGAACCAGTCGACCGTTAGGGATCCTTCCCGATGTGCCCATAACATTGAGAGGGAAAACCGTTCACATGAACGTAATGGTAGTCCAAGGACCCCTGGATTATAATCTACTCCTTGGATGAGACTATATTTATTGCATGGGAGCCATTGTCTCCTCACTCTTTAGAGTAATGTGTTTTCCACACGAAGGAATAGTGGTCAAGCTCGTAGACTAGCTTTCATTCCCTGGTTCATGCATAGCAAATAGTCATATACCATCCCTGAATGGTCTTTTCACGCAAGGAATGTCTCGTCAATCCCCATTCCATCCACTTGATGAGCGCGAGTGATTCGGGGGACATGACTGAAACCTAGGGGGCATGCACCCTGGTCTTCTTCGGCAGGAAAACTTCAGGTATAGGGTAGGTTTCCGCTAAGGATATATGACTAGTCTGACACACCCATCCGTTTAGGAAAATGGGGATTAGACTAGAATAATATTCCCTCGTCAAAGTTATGTGAGTGGAGGCGTCTGCGCCACTCACCTTTGTCTATTTTGGTAGACATCGCCGAAGAAGTGTTTTGTTTGTAACACAGATAGAACAATCTTTGGTAACCTGAAAGAGGTAGGCCTTTCCCGATAAAACAAATGTTTTGTCTGCAAATTGAGGGGTAACCTCAAAAATCTATTTCACTATACCTGGGGGCATGCAAACCTTTTGGCATGCAAGCGAAGAGCGACCATTTATTTTTTAAATTTGTAGGTCCTCTAACCCTCTAAACTCGTAGGATTGGTTGTTTCCTAACTTGCATAAAGAAAGGATGTGGGGCAAAGCTTTGAAAAAATGCCATTTTTAGATGAGACATTCTTATTTTATGAGTGGATCGAGCATTTTTAACGCAGACTTCAAGCTCGTTAAAAAATAAACATAAGCAATGAGCAAGTGTTTCCCCTAGAGTTTAAGCTCATTTTAAAAAAAAATGAACCAATTTCCGATAAATAACCGTCATGAATGTAGTACTTCAGCCTTTAAAGCCTTGGTCGTGTTCTCGTCATCACCTCCACTCTGTATTGGCTGATCATTCACCTCCACTTGATTGTTTACCCCTTTTGAGGAACAGCTGTGAAGAGTGATCCTGTTAGCCATCCTTGTAACACTGCCGTGATTGGAAAATTCCAAACCTTACCTGGAATCAGCTGCTACCCGAATTTATCACTCGTTCCTCAAAGACGAGTCTCCTTTAAGCTCTTTTCAACTGACTCGTAAAATATGAAAAGATTGCCGAGCCATTGGCCTCTCCAGCTCATTAAAGTGACCGGAAGTGCTATCCCTCCTTTAGATTTTAATCTTTTTGGACCTGAGGGATTATTACACAAAAAGATTGAGCGCTTGTTTTGTTCGGCTCGTTAAAAGTACTGAAAATTCATCCCTTCTGTATTATTTTATACTTTTTCGGACTTAAGGGATTAGATGACGAAAAAGGATTTTTGGAGTTTCCTTTACATCCCTTTTCAGACTCTCTAAAATTGAAAAGGACCGAGTTATCTTTGTCGTTAAACTTGTTAAAACCTAATAGCAACAAACTTGTCCATAACAGACAAGAACGAGTTTCGCTATCGCTAGGCTCGTTAAAACATAGTGATGGGTTTGCTTGAAGGGAAAATTATAGAACAAGCATATGTTATCCTCCTCAAGCTTGACAAAAATAAAGAGGTACTGGTCAGCAATGACTGGGGAAAAATTGGGAAGAAAACTTGAAGAAACTTTGTTGGTAGTAAGTCGCTCTTGAACATGACACTTTCACTCCGCATCCAAGTCGGGTTGGGTTGTTCCATTCACTGGTCACATCACCATGGTTCCATCACACCATCCACATTTGGGGTTAATGCTACCGATCCATCATGTCAGTGTCGCCGATATGTTCAAGAGAAGTCGCTCAGAGAATTCACCTGTGTCTCACCCACTGCAATACATTTATGCTCCATTCTTTCATGACCGCCACCTTGAACCTTATATCATCAGATCGTTTTCACCTCCATTAAAATCATTTGCTCCATTCCGTGTCATTGATGTGGGATTCACTAAGGCCCTCCTATGACGGATCGCTTCTTGTCGACATCAGCTCATTATCTAAGAAGTCGATCTAGGAACAACCCTTTCAGTACTTTGAAGCTTGCATGCCTCATTGGCAAGTTTCTCACTTCCGGCGATAGGTTTACATTAATGGCCTTTGACCGAAAGATTTTGCGTGGTGTTCAACGCCAAGTCCTTTATTCACACCACATGAATTGTACTGTAGTACCTTGAGGGTCATCATCATTATCGGTGATTCCTCTCGCGCCTGTTAACGGTTTACATCATTGGTTGGTAATCAGGCGATGTCTTTCCATGTTTGACTCCAGAACATCTCTCACATGGATTGACTTGTACTTTGAGTGAATATTGAACGAGATTGAAGACCCCGGATCTAGTTTCATCCATCCGGGCTGTGATATATATTCAGAAAAATAAAGACATCAAATGTACATCATTGCTACACAGATAATCATCCAATCTAAGGGATGATGGCTCTACGAGAATCATCAGTCTACACTCAGACGATTGTCTGTCTCATGTACATGAAAAATGAATTTATAAAGCTGAGCATGGGAATGCCCGCCTCAGCTAGATCATGAAAATATTATGAAGATAATGTGTTGTATTGTATCTTATTACAGGTCTCCTTCCAGCTTGAAAGAACTTCAGATCCTCATGATAAAGCATTTCACCCGACATCGACAAATTAACGACCTCATGCTTTAGGGGGCAACTGTTATAGACATTTTTGGGCACTGCAACCCCAATCATAAATTTCAATAAACCAAGGGCTCTTAAGTCCCTAAAATTGTTGTTCCGACCCCTAAAAGAACAAGGTCAACTGATTACATCTTCTCCCAGAAGTTCTCCATGAAAAACTACTCAGAACTGGTCAAAACTGGACCATTTCACCTGCTCCATAGGCAAAGTGTGTTGCATCCCACCTGAATACACACAGTAGGTGTGATGCATGTCAAAAATCCCTTCTATGGGGTGTGATGGGCGAGAAGGGACAAATGGCAGGGTCAATCCGCAAGGTGGAGGAGCATGGAATCTTCCAGAAACTTCTCCTGTGACACTTGCCTCTCTGAATTCGACCAGGGATGAGTAAGAGATCATCAATCTCCAAGTGGAATCAAGAACTATCAGAGAGAAGACACTAATCAAATCTCAAAAGCTGACTCACCCCCCTTGCAAACATCTATATATGGATCCCTCATCCCAGAGATCCAGAGGCTGGAATTTTGTATCTTGTAAGGAAGTGCTGTTGGTTTCTTGGTGCAATATCATAGTGTTGGGTGATCTAAGCTTTTCATGAGGTGAAGAAGGGCTTCTTGCTGAGAGGATGATGCTGGGTCAGAAAAATTGGTTGTAATTCTCTTGGCTCTTTCTTGATTATCAATAAAGCTATTCAAGTTTTCCTCCACATGTTTGTATGCTTAATGTTTTATGCATTTTTGTGGTCAATGTACATATGATCCTATATTGTTTATGATAATAGATCTATGTTCTTGGATAGTATTATGCTGCTTTGATTCTACAGGTACCCTGTGAAGCTGGGTGGACAAGGAAGCGAGTAGCAAAAGATCTATCAGAAGGGAGAGGAATCGAACAAGGAACCAAGCGCAAGACAGAGGTTGGTCTCCTTTATTCTTCTCTCGTCTATCTCTCATAAAGGAAAACGAAAGTAGTTTTAGTTTGTTTGTTTCTAAGGTAGCTACCAGCCTTAGTGGGATTAGCAGCTCTGCATAAACACTATTCCCAGTAACACCTGCAATCTGCCCACAACTTCCTATGCCCCAACAACTGAAGGAATGAGCCTCTAGGCTCTACACAATCCCAACACTGGCTGAAATTCTCCCCTAGCCAACTACTTCAACCCTCATGGTCTCTACGTGGCTCTTCATGATCCTTTTCTTCCCTCCTTAGCCTCTGCGCTGGCCTCTCTCTGGCTCGAACTGATGACGCAGTCCCTCTGAGTCAACCCTTCTCCACCGCTTTCTACTAGGAACAACTTTTGTCACTTGGGACAACTGTTTCTGCTGCAAATGCTCTGACTTAGCTGGTGCCTTCAACTCTCCTGTGATCTGGAACCACCCTCTGATACCATGTTGAAATTTCTAAGTATTACCTGTTATAATTTTATCTGTATTTACTGGTTTATTTCTCCTACTTGTTAATTACGAACAAGTTATTTAATCATATAAATACTGAAATAAACACAATATAGTCTCAACCATCTACAAATCAACAGCTGAAAGAAATAACAAACACACAAGTGACACCATTATTTTTGGACAACTCGTCCCCAGAAAAACCCAACTTGGGAAAACCAGTGCAGCGATTCTAAGAGTTATTTTATTATGTAGTATTTTTGAGTACAACTGGGTGCCAAACTAGCTCACGTGACAGAGAAAATAATCCGACAGTAATACCTCTCTATTCAGAAGCATATATTTAGAAAGTTTTCCCCACGAAACCCTCTCCAGCACAATCTAAAGCTCAACGTTAGCCTTCTTAGCCTCTTCGTCAGACCTTTGAGGCACTACGTAGCCTTTACGGCCCTCTGTGTCACTCTTGTGGCCTCTACGTGGATGACGCAGGCCCTTCTGGCCTTTGCACAGTCTCTTCTGCCTCTGCATGGCTCCCTCAGGCTCAACATCTGCCTCTCTCTACTTCTGCATTGGTCTCTTGACACTATCTCTGCCTCTTTGCCTCGTACTCACTGCCCCTCACTACAATTGATCACTGATTCGATTTCTCTTAGCAAACCCCGCTCTAGAAAATCGAATGATTGATCACTCTGGTGTATTATCCAATTGACTCTTAAGCCTCCTCTTATACTTTTCCTGTTGGTCCTTCAACGACCGAGATTACATCTCTAATCAATGTCTAAGATTAGATTTAGCTTGATCCATGTCATTTAGAACCTTCTAACCTAGTTTTATATTAATACCCATTAATATTTTATTTTCATAAGTTTAGACTTAGGAACTCCATTAAAAATATTAATTATTTCAATATCTCCTGAACCAGGTAGAATCTGACCAAACCATTTCTGGGTCTTGGAGATCTCATGCGCTTTAGCCTCTCCACAAATTTTCATGGCTAGAGAACATCCAATGCTACCGCAAATCAACAGATCCATCATATGATCAAATAGTCCCACATGTATCTTCCTCATCAAGATCACCTCACATGCTGCTTGACTTACAACCTTGTATTCTACTTCTACTAAGTTGAGCACCACAAATATTTTCTTCCTGCTATATTAGGAAGCTATTGCAGACCCAACACTGAAAATTCCACCTAATGTACTCTTTTGGTATGATGGATTCCTCGCCCAATCTACATTTGTGAAGCCACACAACTTCACTCCCTCTGTCCACATATACCATAGTCCAAACTGGATAGTGGCTCTAAGGTACTGTCAAGCATGCTTAGCTTCTTTCCAATATAATATGGTTGGCCTAACCATAGCTTGGCTCAGCTAGTTGACTGCATAGCGCATATCTAGTCGTGTGTTCACAAGATACATTAGTGAACCCACTAGCCTCTAATAAATGGTAGCATCCACTTCTTCACTTGAAGTGGCATACTCCTTCCTCCAGTTGGATGCTATAAGTGTCTCCATGGGTTTACAACTCTCCATGTGGAATCTCTAAAGTATCCTATTTTCATACTTTCCTTGAGACACAAACAATTCCCCATCGTCTTGCCATACTTCCAACTCTAGGAAGTAGTGCATGAGACCCATGTTTGTCATTTCAAATTCCCTTGCAAGATCCTCCTTGCAAGATTTTATCAGCTTCTCATCTATTGTTAAAATTAAATCATCAACATATAAGACAATAATAAGAAATTTAACTTCTACCAAAGTATGATAGAGGTTCACATCTGCTTCACTTTTGGTGAAGCCCAAATTGGTGAGATAGTTGTCGATCATGGTGTACCAAGCATGGGGTGTTTGTTTGATATTGTACAATGCTTGCTTGAGTATGCACACACAAGACTCTTGATCAAATGTCTCAAAAGCTTCTAGTTTCTTGATGTACACCTCCTCCTCAATAACCCCATTGAGAAACATTGTTTTTACATCCATCTGGTGGATATTCCACCCCATCTATGAAGCCAATGAAAGAATTGGTCTAATGGATGAATACCTTGCTACAAGAGAAAATTTTCCTCATATTCATTCCCTCAACTTGAGAGAATCCTTTGGCCATAAATTTGGCCTTATACTTCTTTATGCTTCACCATCTCGAAACCACAACTGATTTATTTGTCGGTCTTGGGATCACTTCCCAAACACTATTCTTTACAATGGATTCATACTATTCCACCATTGCATCAACCCATACATGTTTCTCAACTAATTCCTCAAAATAATATGGCTCAGTATCTATAAGCTCAGTCATTAAATCCATGTAAAATATGTACCTCTCAGGTGACCTCCTTTTCCTGTGCAAATTTAAAGGAGCTCCCACATTCTCCCTTCCATCCTGTACAAGTCTACCAGCTTCCCTAGTTATTTTTCTTCCTTCTCTAAATGGTTCTTCTTTAGTGGATGTCTCCACTCTCTTCTCCTCAATTTGTGGCTGCTCCATAATTTCCCGAGGATCCTCTTTTCAAGCTAAAAGCTCCTCTTCTAGCGGGATCTGAAGCTCCCTCTCAAGAGAACACTACATCACTTTCTCCTCGTCAAACTTTACATCCCTTCACACAATTGTCATTCTGAGGGAAGGTAAGTACACACAGTAGTTATGAGGAGTTTTTGTGTAACCCATTGTAAATACTCCCAACTCTGTTTTTGGCTCAAGCTTCCTCCTTAATTCTTTGGAGAAATGGCAGTAGATAGAGGTTCCAAAAATCCTGAAGTGTGACACATCCGACTTTCTCCCCAAGAAGGAATCTTCTGGTGTAATCATACCAAGAATCTAATGAGGACTTTGATTCTTCAAGTAGATTGTTGTGTTCCATGCCTTTGCCCACAAATGCAATGGTAAGCCTTAGTCATGTAGCATAGCTCTCACCCTTCCCACAATGCTCTGGTTCTTCCTCTCAGCTACCCCATTCCGTTGTTGGTTGTGGGGTGCTGTCAACTCTCTTCGAATACATTCTTTTGCACATAAATTCTTGAATTCATTAGACACATACTCACCTCCATTGTTTCTCTTGGGAGTTCACCTTCTTTCCAATCTCTTTCTCAACTAGTGCATTGAATTCTACAAACCTAGAGAATGTCTCATCCTTCTTCCACATGAAGAAGATCCAACACTTCCTTGAGAAATCATCAATACAAATAACAAAATATTTATGTCTAGCAATGGAGGCTATCGAGAAAGGTCCAAAAAATTAGAGTGGACTCTTTCCAAGACTGCATGTGCTTTGCTGTCTCGATCATGGAATGTGAATTTTGCATACTTCCCCAAGGTATAATATTTGTAGACATCCTGCTGCTCAAGTGCTCCTTTAGGGAGGCCAATGGTTATTTGTTGCATAATCTTTAAGGTTCCATGATGCAAATGGCCGAGTCTTATGTGCCAAAGTTCATTGACATTGCAACTCTGCACTTTCTCTGCCTTACTTCTTTCTTCTACACAATCTTCCACATATAGCTTATACATGTTCTTCACACGAACCCCAATTTGCTCCACCTATCCAATGGCTATGTGTCTCAGGAATGTTTTCCCTTTGTTGAAGATCACATCATAACCACGGTCTTCCAAAACTACTATAGAGATGATATTCTTGTTTAGGTTTGGAACAAACATGACATATTTGAGACGAAGAGGCGAAGAGGGGATCTTGACTCCCTATGAAAGGTTGCCATACTAGTCCTGGAAGCACTATACCTTCCTTCGTCCCCCAACTCAATATGCATCTTGATATATTTCTCCTCTAGGTCACTGAAAAACTCTCTACACCCTGTCATGTGGAACGAGGCACTGGAGTCCGAGTACCACATGCTCCCCATCATTGTGCTGGCCATGCATACGATAAGGGTGAACTCAAGCTTGAACTGTGAAGCCAAAGCTTTACCTGCTTCTCCTCCTGAGTTATTCTTGCTCGAATTTTTGTGTGGACACTTCGTGGCATAATTCCCAAATTCATGATAATTGAAGCATTTTATTTTGGACAAGTCTTTATTCTTGCCCCTTTGGCTGGATTTTGGTTGGTTTGAGATTTCTTCCCTTGTCCCTTCTTTCCCTTTACAACCAATGCAAATTTTTCTTCATCCTCACCCTTGGATGAAGTTCCATCTCTGGTATTCCGCCTTATCTCCTCTTGTTCCAAATTAGACCATAAACGTTCCCAATTCAGTAATTGTTCGCTCCAATTCACCGAGTCTTGGTAGCTACGCCATATTTTGGCAACGCCTAGAAGAGCTAGGCTTACCAAGTCATATTTTTTAACATTAACACCAACCCCTCCAAGCTCATCATGAACTTGTGTAAATATGCTCAGATACTGTGGAATAGTGTCATTCTTCTACATCTTAATATTTCAAAGTTTACCTTCGAGGGCTAGTTTCATATGGTCACTGCTATTTTGGAATAGATCTATCAGTTCTTGCCACATTGTGTAAGGTTTTTTTTCCCAGGGAGATTTGAGATAATGTAGTCTCACACTCCCTCCAAGATTATTCTCCTTGCCTTGGCTACATATTTCTTACATTGGGATAGGATTTGTGCATCATATGCCCATGGTTTTGCAATATCTATCTTCACATATTCTAGCAATCCATTGTCATCCAAAACCCCCTCCATGCGATCCTTCCATGCAATGAAATTAGAGATACCTTCCAAGGAATACTCTAGTCTCAGCTCGTTGAAGGTCATCTTTCCAACTTTGAAGAGATCCTACTACGTTGAAGCTGCAAATTCTAACCTCCTGAGAAAGAACTTCGAAATTAATTTTCTAATGTGAACCCTACTTTGATACCATGTAGAAATTATGGTGTAGAATTGTAACTGCTCATGAAATTTTAATCTAAATCAGAAGACACAATCCTACTCTACTGCTTTACGGAATTCAATTCACAATTTAGAACACCAATCACAGGCATGCAATAAGAAACAACACACATGCAAAATATTTTTCCAGGGGAAAGAAATCTTCTAAAAACCACTTATGCCTACTTGCATTAATCTGTTGAATAGAGATATATTACAATTTCTTGCTCAATCTGAGTTCAACTTGCAAGTGAATAACCTATCTCTCTTCTCACTAAGGAGTTATGACCTAGAATTAGTCAATTTTTTCCTCTGCTTGAGCCTCTATTTCCTTGCGCAATTCCTGAGGAAATTAGGCCCCTATTCTTTAGTAACTTCCTCCAAAATGCTTGCACAATTCCCAAGGTTAATCATCTGACTGCATGCAACACATGTACATTCAAGACTAGTCTACAAATGATGTTACACTACCTTGGAATATCCACCACAATTGGGGAACTAGAATTATCTATACACACTATCTATTTTGGGATGATTGATTAGTTAATTAGATGATCACTGAGTTAGATTGTTGTCCTACTGCACAACTGACCTTCCACTAGTTCCTCCAACAATTAGAACTAGTTTAACTAAAAACCACTTGAAATCACTGACTCTGATTGCTAAAAAATAGCAATCACACATGCTTAACTAAACTCCAACTCCTCTAACTTAAATTTATTGAGCTAACTAGGTTACAAGAGCCATTTCACACAAGTTAACTATATCCAAGTTGTCTGTTGATGTGGAAATTTGAATTTTTTCAATTTGACCAAGGAAAAATAAACTTGAGAATTTCTTGCTGCATTTTTCAACACTCTGCCTCTAGCATGCTCATTTGAAATTTGTCTTTCATTTATTAGAAAGTATAAAGTAGAGTAGCATGTACCATTGCATTATCTAGAAGAGTCTTGACTTTTGTAGAGCATGGCATCATAGAAAGAAGCATATGATAGTAGAATCTACATGTTCAAATTTCTTTGGAAAGTGTCATCTATCTTATAAGAATGAAAAGATTGGGACTACATTGCACATTATAGTTCATCCAAGCATTTTCTAACATAATGTTAGAGGTAGTCAGCTTGAAAATAAGGATCATCAAGATCCTCCAATAAGATCCATATTTTAGGAAGGTTCTTGAAATAATCATTATAACTGGTATATATTCCATCTAGTATGGAAACAATAGACTTACAAGATGAAGGTTTGCAGATGTTTGAGTTGTAGTTTTAGAGGAAAAGTTAAGGTATTTCTCCTCTTAAAGGAAATTTTATCTTCAATAAGATTGGAATCAATTTCATTCAAAGAAAGTATGACTAGATGGTTGTATGGGAGTAAAGATATGCATGTTTTTAGGTAACTCTTCTCTAAGGTGGGGTTCCGTTGTAGTGACTGCAACACTGTCCAAAATTTTGGATTGCATTCAACTTTCAGAGCCTTCCTTGGTTTTTCTGTTGATGGTTTCAAACACTCGAGCTCATCCCATGAGCTCTTGTAGAGTCTTTTCACCCTTTTTTCTTGTTTGACCAATGATTGTCTTTTGGCATATTGATTGCTTTGTCATGCTTGCGATCTTGTTCTGGTGTTTTTGAAGGTTTTCTTCGCTATGTGAACATCCATCGTAATCACACATAAATTTGTAAGCACTGTCGTGCAAGTTTCGTCACGGTTGTTTGAAGGTCTATCTCAAGTGTTACGCTTGTCACTCTCAGCGCTAAGATAGTCTTATCGAGGGCATGTTTTGTCTTGTGGTCCTGGTGGTCTATGTTTTCTCATCGTCAAAGCATGCTATGTGTGTGATCACCATGTCAAGCATGCACAAGTTCACTTGCCTCCCACACTTAGCCATTTTCCTGAAAATTTTTCTGACCTGACAACCCTCTTCCACTAGACTCTAACTGAGTTGCACTATAGAGTCTCAACCATCAGTGACCCTGCTCTACTTCCTAGAACTACACAGTTATTGATGCTATACTCTAGGTCAGTTGCACTGTGCAATCCTGAAGGCGAGAAACCTGTCTTCCTCCCCAGAACTGCGCAAAATCTGCCTCCATGCCTGATCTGAACTGCACATTCTGCAAGAATAGTCACCAATACTCCTTTCGACCTGTTGGAATCCTGCATTGAACAGACACCTGGGCCTGCAATGCTCTCAAAAGCTATACAAAAATGCCTAAATGGTCCTCTACTACCTTGTCCTGTCTTCCCCTTGGAAACTGTGCAGAAATGCCCAGCTGGTCCCTTACTGCCTTGTCATGTCTTCCTCCTAAAAACTGCACAGAACTGCCCAGCTGGACCTCTGCATCCTTGTCTTATCTTCCCTCTAGGAACTGCATATAATTCATCCTCAGGGTCCCATATTACAACTTCCACTGGTGTCCTTCACTGTGAAATTTTGCCTCCCAGTGGTCACTACGTAGGTTTCCTTGACAATGAAGACTGTGCCCCATATTTCCTCATCCCACCCTGAGCTGCGCTCTGCGTTGTCTCAGTGAATTTTCCTCCCTCCCTGTCACCTGGAACTGTGCATTGTGTAGTTTCTAGGCCCTCTTCCCAACCTATTCTCTGTCTCGGGCCCGGAACACGAAAATAATGCATCATGCTAGACTAGGAGGTTTTGGATTTGTTGTCATCCTGCCATGAGTGAATTGTAGGAACATGTACACTGATGGATCATAGTGAGATGACGAACGTGATGAAGAAGGAGCACACATGCTAGAAGACTTACTTGCAGCTGGACGTACGAAAAAATCACATCAAGAGGCAAGCGAAAGGAACACATGATGGAGGATAAGACAAAGCAAACCAAGAGTACATCCATAACTTAGCAACACAACAACTTGACAAGGACACCACAATCAGCCAATACATGTCAGTAATGTCATGTCAAGTTGTGTCATGAGTTGTCTTGGCCACATCACCAGCATGGGCCATATCTTTTGTAATTGAATGTAATGTAAAGTGGAAGTCCAATGGATGCACATAAGAAGTTGAAGAGTCATGTTAGTTGAAGATTCATAGGAAGTTCAACGATCATGAAGGTAGTCCAAGGGTCATAAGGGTTAAGCATCACCCTTGGCTATATATACCCCTCCCATTGTATGAGCAAGGACTTTTCACCTTGGCTCCTCCCACATAGACTTGAGAGTAGATAGTCATTTCTTTGAGGAGCGAGGAGTGGCTCCAACGTCCCACTACTGGGACTAGTGATGTATGGTGTACAAATGTGTCTTGGGACTTTTGCTTAGTACAAAAGCCTATTAAGGCCAACATGTTTTCATGCATTCTTTGTAGATTTTTGTAAGACTATTCTTTCGGCATTTGTAATGCATGTTTATTTCACATGTACTAAGATAATTGAACTATTTTGGTTGTTTTAATACTTACAATGTTGGGAATGTGTTGTACTGGTTATCACCACTGTCTCATCCCTATGTATTACACCGCGGGATACTAGACAAACTACCTTTGTGTATTGGTTATCACCCTTGTCACGTCCTTGCGGACTACTCCGCAGGATACTTGACATACCTTCTTTGTGTTTATCTTCCAACGACCATCACATCCATGTGGACTACTCCATTGGGTGGTGTACGTGTTGTCCCCTTCACTTTGTTTTTAACGACTGCCTCATCCATAGTGGACTATTCCGGTGGATGCTGGACAGACCTTTCTGGTTTGCATGTGTCTCTTTCTGGGTGGTACTATTACCTCTCACTTAGAGGCTCACTTTACTCTCTCCCATTGTAGTAAGAGAACCGAGACACAAGTTACATTACGCACTCACTAGGCATAATCACCTCGCTTTTTGAAGTCACCAGTGTAACACTATCATGTGCTAAAAAACAAGAGCTAAGGAAAATATCTAAGTAAATGGAAACCAGGCCTTTGTACCAGATGGGACTCCTACACCAAACAATGTGAGGTCTAATTGGGACTTCATATTGGGAAATCCCTTGAATGTTGGCGGGTCCAGCACCATCAACATTTCTGGCACTAGAAGGAGGGCACGCAACAGTTTATGGCTGATTGTCCCACTAATCCAACTCATCCATCATCTGGTCAAGGTAGTGTTAGATTGAGGGGGCATGACCTAGGTTCAATGTTAGTTAGCCAAACAAATCCCTACACTACTGGCCCTTTCGGCATCAGCCCATGGAGCACGGACCGAAGTCTCACCCGAAGCAGTATGGGGGGATGCTAGAACCAAGTTTCAACACCTTGAGATGGTCATGATGCCGTTTGATTTCTTCTATCCCTGCTTTCGCATAGGTGGTTTTGCTTTAGCGCTTGCAAGATAAATCCTCTATTTTGGCCTTCAGTACCTTCGTGAAATTATACGATCGACCTTCGCACAACCCTAACATGTGGCTCAGGTGCTTGCGCGCTGCTATGGCAATGTGCCGTGCAGATTCCTCAATTATCATAAGTGATTTGCTTATTTTGTCAAATACTTACAATTATCACGGTGTAAGTAGATATTCGTGATTGCGTTCAATTATTCAATGTAATTCCATTCATTTGCACATCTTATAATCATAATAAAGGAAATTCATACATAATATATCCAAAACCCATCAATAGAACAAAGACACATAAATTGCAGAATAACTCCTTTTATTAATATCTCTAAGCGTTACACTCTGTCCACCCTGCGCACACAGTTGCAGGGGTTTGCACACTCACCTACGGACATCTACCCTAGGCCTTTGCGCACTCAGCTGTAGAGCCTCTATCTACACTACGACCCAAGACTTAGACTTCTTGCTCTAAAGTTATGACTCTCTTATATGTTGTGTCTTTTTTTTCTCCCCTTAAACTACTTAGAGCTTAGCTCCTTTTATACAATCCCATGGTCTGTAGACCATGGGTAGGTCTCTTACAACTGACTTTACTTTACAAAAATAAGGGTGGACTACCCTTTTTGACACATAACACCTTCACGCTTTGCGACTACAAAATGTGGAGTCTTTACAATTATATTACAAAAGTTGACTTAAACATGGGCTTTTAGCCCCAAAACTGCCCTTGGGGGATCCCGCTCCCAATAGCCCCCCAACACAAACATCGTGACTCGCCCTCGAGTCACTCGGTAGGTGCGGAGATCTTTGCGTGAAGCTCGTCCAACTTGACCCTGATGACCGCAACTTTTCCCGTGCACTGAGTTGCTGCCTGCTTCACATCTTCAATTGTTTTCTCGATTACTGCCCCTGTGCTATCATCCTGAAGTTGTTGTTGCATTGCTTGCAGAATCACAAGCTTGCCTTCAATATTGCCTGTGATTGCGTAAGATTCCTCCAGCCAGGGCTTTAGTTGCGCCTTCAACACTTCTTCCTTGTGCAGCGCTGTGTCCACTTGTTCCTTCAGTTGCTTGGCTTCCTACAGCTTGGCTAACCTCTGTGTTAGCGTGACAGTTCATGCTGTGCCCTTAACTTCATCATAGCGCTGTTGGAGTTCGCGCACTTCCATCTCTAGCCTCTAGATGTTTGGGTCCTCCTGCAAGCTAGTCAGGACATCAAACGATTGTTTGAACAACTATGTGTAGTCGACTACTGCACTCTAGGTTTGGCTCCAATTGAACCAGCGCCATCTCTATCCGAGTGTCGCGAACCTCTGTGGCCAATTTGCGGATGCAGACCTCGACTGGCTCCTCCTCTGGAATGGCCAACTCTGGGACCATTATGCATGCCTCCTCCATGACTTGTATGATCTTCTTGCTTTGGCTGGTCACCTCGGCCTCAACGACGATGGCAGCATTCCTCTGCAGGGCCATCTGCTCATTGTTTATCTTCTGTTCACTGATCACCTGGAGGGCGTGGTGCTCACTGGTACTCATCTTTGCAATTTCTCCATCCTGCAAGAGGTGGAGTGCTTCGCACAGGAGTGCTGCCAGGTTCAGTCCAACTCCCTTAAAGGTGCTGACAGTGGGCCTATCAGCCTCATTTTCTGTAGTCAATGCTCCATCCGACAGCACTAGCGCACTAGAATCCTTTGTGTGTAGCATATTGGCAGACTCTGATGTGCCGATAGCCAAGCTGGTGGACAACGGACTAGCTTGTGTTGCATGGGTTTGCAACTCCTACAGTCCGGTCTAGATGGCCCCTAGGATGATTTGCTGCTACTTTTCAAATTTCTGTAGGGCCTCTGCGGTGACATCTCTGACTGTGTCACCGATGTCATATAAGTCACCCTCTGTTAGTGTGATAGGGTCCAGCGAGGTCTTGGTTGCCTTGGATTTCTTTCTGGACCCACCCTTCTCCAGCTCTCTTGGGTGCTTAATGTGGGCAGACGTCTCTTGAGGGTCCACGCCGCGCTACTCTGTGTCCTCCTCTTCGGTCTCAGATGAAGGTGACCACGCACCTTTGTCAGAGCCCCGCTCTGTGCCACCTGTCTATTTTCTGTTAGAAAATTATATATTATAGAGCAATGGAACACATAAAATATTGTAGAAATATAAACACAGAAAAAGCATAAAACAAGAGAGACACAGATATACGTGGTTCACCTAGTTTGGGCTACATCCATGGAGAAACAACCAATCCTTCTTTTTATATTATCCAGCAAACTAAAGAGATACAACCTACAGTAGATCTGTTGTAACTCCCTCTTCGCTCTCAATCTCCTCTCTCTTCATCACTCAGAATATAAATCTACATAGACGTAATACAATTCCCTCATATATAGCAAGGGGTTGCCTTCTAGGGCAAAAAACCCTAAATTAAAGATAACTTCTACCGTCAGATCATCCGCCTAATGAATGGCCCAGATTGACTAGAAATTACTATACTTTTACAAGGCAATTTTACATATGTTTTTAGCTTCAGGGGTGCTACCCTCGAACCCTTGCCGGGGGACTGCTGGCCCCCGAACCCCCCAGTCGGGGAGGATTAGCCCCCCTGGACCCTCGTGGGGGGGACAAGTCCCCCCCGCACCCCCCCGCGTGGAGGGGTGTACAATCTTCCTAGGGTATACATTCGGCTGAAACCTTTGAATACAGAAGATAATCAGGCTCCACACCCAACATTTTCCTACCTCCTTTCCTGCTTGTTCCACTTGGGCCTTCTCAGCAACCTCATTTTTCCTCTTTTCGACCAGCTGTGCCATATTTAGCTTGGCCTCTTCCTTTTTCTTTTGTGCCGCGGACTTGCTTCCACCCACCGCCAAGTCCGTGGTGGTGCGCCAGTTCGCCGACCATTTATCAAGCACCGCATCGATGGCATCATCTATGGCTAGGTATGACAAATTGTACCACTTCTGCGCAGGGTCCTTCCGCGCCCTGATTGATATCTGTTGGAAATCAACTTTAAACTCAGCATAGCTCTGCAAGTTAGCATCTACCATGGGTGATAATCGCGGCTTGTGATTGATAGCCATCCTCATATTCATTTCCATCAAGATCCGGAAGATCTTGCTGTCCCAAACTCGCTCTGCGTCCTTGGTTGCCCACATTGAAGCGTACTTCACTGCTTCAGGAAGGTGTAGCATGATTGAATGGAACTGGCTATCCTCTTGTAGCTCCTATGCTACCAACACGATTGATAGCAAGAGCCACACATAGTGGAAGGTCTTGCCCTGCTCTTGCGCTTCATGGCAACTCACCAGGAAATCTCCGTGAAGGTAGTCTACCCAATTAAACTGGAATCCTTCTACACACTTCTGTGTGAGTGTGATGACAAGCACCGACACCTCATCGGCATGACACTTCCACATCACCTTCCCTGTAAGGATCTGTGTTGCCACCTTCACAATAAGGTCACATATGCTGGAGATAGCATACCCACGTGGCTTCTTCACCAGTTTGAACTTCTCCTTCATTCATTCTGTGAGCGCCAGCTCGCTACCCTTGCCACCAAATACCCTAGCTAGATTTTCGCCTGTATACAATAGACGTGTTATTCTATGAATCAACATATCAATGATGAGTATCGGCTCCTCCAGCCATAGACACCCATCATGCACCAAGCACAGTAGCTACTTGATGACAAAAACTGTCACAGGGGTGCGGTTATAGTACGGCACCCAGAGCAGGTTGAGTAATCCTACCTTCTCTACTCCTTTGAGCCATTTCCACAACTCCAATGCAGTCATCCCCGTATTCGTGTCTATGATATGGCACATCAGCTGTTTGGTCACTAGGTGCAGGAACTTCTCGTGGTCCACCAAGTCCTAGTCTTTGGGCTTCAATATGGGCACTCATGCCAAACGCGAACCATCAAAAGTGATTTCATCCAGTAATAGTGGGTTTTTAGGGGAGTCTTACTTTCATCAATGTCCTTGGGGACCTTGGACTTAGGCTTGTGTGGAGGGACATACTCTGGTAACGCGTAATAGGGTCTGCACCCTAGGCTTCAACCTCCTCTATTTCCACTCCCACATCCTCATCGTCCATCGGGATGTCTTCAATATCCTCTTCTTCAGCTTCTAGGTTTATAGCCTTGCCTTTCTCCTGGGCAGTGGGCTTTGGTGGGTTTCGTCTTAGTAATGTGCGCACCGGTATAGAAGGCTGCTTGCCCCTCTTGTCTTTCATAGTTTCCTTGCTTGGGGTTGGCTTTGGTCTTGGTGTTCTCGGGGATTTAGGGACCTCCGCCAATACTTCGGCCACTTTCGGGGCAGCTACTTTGGCCCCCATATCAATCTCCTACACATTCTCCTCGATGGCCATTCCTTTGGTGTCCACAGCTTCTACGCGTGTCGACATGATGCTATTCACTAGTGCTTGTGTCTCCTTTGACAATTGTTCAAACGTCGGACTCGCTACTAGATCTTGAAATAATTCACAGTTCATGTGCACCTGAGAGCGCAACAACTTGATTCTCAAAATGCCAAGTGTTTTTCGCTAGACAACCACTTGTAATTTATAGGGCATTTTGAATTCAAATTTATTGTTTCCCCCAAAATCAGTTCATTAATGCCGGATTGGCAGCAGATTTTCAAGGATCTAAGCCATAAATTTCGTCTTAAATTTCGGCCGCCTGCTTCATTTGGCCTCACTTCTTCCGTCTTTTCATGAACAATGACTTTAACTGTCAATTTTTGGTCGATCTGCGTGATTTATCCGTGGGTAGCGCAGCCCCCTTCGCGTTGCTGCGGACCCAGTGACATGTCCTTTCTTCGTGCCATCTTCCAATCGCGTAGCTCCCCAACCCGGATAGCTTAGTTTATAGTCTTGTGTCTCCTTTCAGCTGCCTGGAGCACTAAGACTGTGCTTCTTTCATTTAGTCACATGGCTGAACTGCCAGTCTATGGCTTCAAGCGACTGCCATTCACCGTTCCTGGGAAGGGTTCTCCATTTAATTTGAGCAACTGTACCGCCCCTCCATCAGTAATCTCCTTAATAACATAAGGCCCTAACTAGTGCATCCTGAATTTCTCTAGAAATTTATCAAACTACTATCATATAACAAAACCAGGTCATTTACCTTAAATGTGCACAACTTGATGTGTCGATCATGCCATGCCTTTTCATGCTGATTTTGGATCTGCTGGTGAAATCTAGCCAAATATCTTTCTTCTTCGAGCTCATCCAGATGCGCGAGCCTCTCCTCCAGGGCTTTGTGATCCATCATACCTGTGAGCGCTGCTATGTGCAGACTAGGTGATATATTCCATAGGAATTACCGCTTCCACACCAAAGACAAGCCTGAAAGGGGTTTGTCTAATCAACTTCTTGCATGTCGCTCGATAAGCCCATAGTAATGCAGGTATGTGCAAGTCCCAATCACTTTGCTAAGCATTGCAAACCTTGGTCAGCGCATTTTAGAGCACTTTATTGAATGCCTCCACTATCCCATTAGCCTGTGGGTGATAAGGTGTACTCTTCAGGTGGTATACTTGAAATTCCTCCATCAGTTCACTGATTGTCTCATTTAGGAAGTGCGTACCATGATCAATCATGAAGATCTTCAGACATCCAAATCATGTCAGTACATGCTCGACTAAAAGGCCGCCATCACTTTTTTAGTTACTTATTTGAGAGGGGCCACCCAATAAGTATATTGAAACTTTAGTTGCTCGACTGATAAGGCCGCCATCACCGGCAGGGTGAGCCTGTCGAACTCTTGACTAAAAGGCCACCATCGGCTCGCCCCCCTCAAATACTCTGTCGCAGTGATAATGTACCTTGCCCTTGTCTTTCCTTGGGGCTAAATGGGTCCTACAAAATCTATCGCCCATTTCTCGAAGGGTTGCAACATCATTTGTGTATTCAAAGGCATTTCATCACTCTGCGATGGCTTGCCCGTTCTTTGACATACATCACACGCCTTGCAATATGATTTTGAATCCTGATGAAGGCTTGGCCACCACAACCCAACACGTAGAATCTTCTGCGCAGTTGTTCTTCCTACATAATGTCCTCCCACGACACCCCCATGAGCGTCTGTGAGGATGCTGCTTCTTTCGAACTCAGATACATACCGTCACAATATCTCATTAGTCCCCATTTTGTACAGATGCCCAACAATGATAGAGATATCTGCCGCGCGCACCACTAATTCCTTCTTTTGATGGATAGTGTATCCTTCCAGTGTAGTTCTTGTTGTTAGGAAGTGTATTGTATCCTCAAAGTGACCATCCGCGACACGCACTGCAAATAGCTGCATGTCAGGAAATCCTTCTTCCAAGTCAATAGGTTCCTCCCCTGTTTCAATGTGTGATAGATGATCAGGTACCGTGTTCAATCATCCAGGCTTCACGACAACTTCAAAATCGTACTCTTGGAACAATAAGAGCCATCTGCAGATTCTTCCTCCCAACACAGGCTTATTGACCAGGTACTTCAGCGCAGAGTGATCCATATACATCTTAAAATAGCCTCCTAGCCAGTAGTGCCGATACTTCTGGAGCACATACACCATATCTAGCCCCTCATGCTCAGTGGTGGAATAGTTTTTTCTCTGCTTTGGATAATCTACAGCTTGCAAACGTGATAGGATGGTCCAATCCTTCTCCACCAGCCTATCTCAATACAACTCCCAACGCTATAAATGACGCATCAACATGTACATGAAACTCTTTCTTCTAGTCCGGGAAGACTAGAAGCAACGTGATAACCATCTTTTCTTTCAATATATCCAAGATCTTCTTACAATCATCGTTCCAGCAAAACGTGGCATCCTTCTTCAACAATTTCTCCATAGGTGTGGTGATCTGGGCATAGCTTTTGATAAACTTCCTGTAATATCCTGTATGTCCCAGAGTAGCACATAGCTATTTCACACTCCTCGGTGCTTCCAAGTTCAGTATCACCGTGATCTTCATGGGGTCTACCATCAGCCCTTGTCTGCAAACCACATGCCCAAATAGGTTCCCAAATGGAACACAAAACACACACTTCTTGAGATTAAGCACGATCTAGTATATTTGATAGGTATCTAGCATCAGGTTCAAGCTCGCTACATGGCGTTTAACCAGCCCAAATATAGTCCAGTCATCAAAATATACCTCTAGGAACTTATGAATAAATTCCTTGAATTCCACAACAACCACGCGCGAAAAGATAGCAGGCACATTCTTCAATCCAAATAGCATTACAATGTACTGAAAACAACCCCACTCAGTTGCAAAGGTTGTCTTGATCCTATCCTCCGGTGCGATTTTTATTTGATGGTACTTAGAGAACCCATCAGTGAAGGAATATGCTTCCTAGTTGCCTACATTGTCCAACACTTCATCAGTGAACAGAGTCGGAAAAGGATCATGCACAAAAGTGTCATTTAGTTTTCTAAGATCCATGCATATCCTTATCTCATCCTTCTGCTTCTTCTCTTGTACCACCATTGGGCTTACCCAATTAGATTCTTCTGTAGGCTCAATGATGCCTACCACGAGCATCTTGTCTAGCTCTAAGCAGACCTTCTCCTTATATTTCAGATTGAGACGGTAAGGCCTTTGCCTAACTGGCTTCGCGTTGGGCTTTAACGTGATCTTCATCATTCCTAGGTCCCTGATTATTCTTTTCAAATCCGTAAAATTGGTAGGGAATAAGTCCTGGTATTCACAGAGTAGTTTAGCGACCTTATCCATCATCGTGTCATCCCAGTAATCTCTAATCTTCGCGAATTTGGGTTCTGCCTCCATACCAATGTTTACTTGTTTTGTTTTCAGCGATGCATTTATATAAGGGTTCTTAATATGCGGTCCTTGAACCTCGTGGTGACCTTCTGTTTCCAGAATGTTAATCTTCCACGGATCCTCATCCTCTTCTTTAGTAGTTACATTATAACATTCTAGTGCGCGACTCAGCTGAGTAGCCCATTCATGCTGAATTAGGTCTAAAGTATCTTGTGGTATCCTAAAGATTGCTGCTTTCACTTCTTGTAGCGCTTCATCAATACTGTCAAACCCATCCTCAAAACTGAATGTCATCATGAATCCTTTGTGTAGGATATCCCATTCGCCTGTCCCATGGTGGAGCTCTGTTTCTATATACCAATTCATTGGGATAACATCCAGGGTATGACAGAATAGGTGCACCCACTTAGGTTAGGGATTTTCTCCATAAGACCAGGTCCATTTTTCCAGATGCACACGCGGATCATTCTTCCCATAATACTTGTCTATCAGTCACATCTTAGGCTTCCCAAATCGTGTTCTGATCATCTTCCTACATTCGTGCCAATCATCAAAGCTTCCCTTGTGCATACCCCACCATCTTGTGGGCTTAGCGCACAGTGCCTAGTCCAAGGCCTGGAAGCACTGATTTTATGGTACCTCCCTTTCAAATGCATCCAAAAATATATCTACCTCATTCAAATCATCATAAGTAGGCATGTTTCTTACCTCTAATGACACATAGCACAACAACTGGGTCATCATGTTTCAATTCAGTGTAGTTACTTCGTGTAACTGATTCTGCCAATGTTCTATTTCTTTGTTGGAGTTTGAAGTGAAGGAACTTTCACAATCCCACGTAATCCATCCATCCGCGGTGGGATTCACCCAATCTTAGTCTTGTGCTATTATGTTATAGATACAGTCTAGGTCGTCATCACTCTCATAATCGCGGACAGGTTCAGTATATCACGATCCTTCAGCAGGATCGAGGGGTACTATTACATGCAGCGATTTCTTCTCAAAGATCATCTTTCGCTTCTTCAGATTAATTACCCCATTCATATTAGTAGCTTAGTCAATTCCTGGGAGCGCAGGATAGGGATTACTGTCATCCACTATCTCTATTACTTCAAAATCAGCCAGCGCGCTCGCTCCCTCAATATCCATGGTCACCCCTTGTAGTCGCCCCATGGGGATGATCTTCTATTGATTCACCATCCTTAGCTGAATCAGAGACCATTGCAGCGCAGGTCTCCCCATTCACTCCCAAGTCTGCTTTGGTAGGAAATTCACATCTGACCCTAGGTCCAAAATGACCTGATCCATTTCATACTCCCCTATCTGTGCAGTTAGTCTCATCTCTCGTCCTGTTCTCATTTTATGTTTGCCAATCTTTCGTACTACATGCGGCTCACCTGGCACAGTTCTAGTGCATCTATTGATGAGTTCTTGTAACCTTTTCATAGCCTTATTGTCATGCAGTAACTTCATATAGGTTTCCAGGAAAGTTGTGAGCATAGAGGGGTCCATCTCCTGCTCAGGCTTATCCTTGCTTCCTGAGGTGGAGGCCTCAGCGAAGCTCTTCTTAGCTTCCATGAAGGCTTCACGTGTGCACTCCAAATCGAACTCAGCCTCCTTTTCTGGGGCTTTGCGAACCCATGCACTGTCTTTGGGCTATTTCCCCTTGTCATCTCCTGTCACGATTCCACTTCTGAGCACTATATTTACATCAGGATCTTCCTCATGCGGCTTAGACCTCATCATTTGTAGGTTCTGAGTCAGCGGAGGTGGTAGTGCCCCTTTGTCACATATCCTAGCTATCAGCATAGGACCGTCTTCCATTTCATGATCAAACAGTGTGCAATACTTTCACGACGGACATGTTGGATTAGTGCAATTGCGGGCATAGTGTCCTAGTCCTCCACAATTGTAGAAAATCAATTGTCCTCGACATCTACTAGGTCCTCCTCTGCCTCGGTGTCTTCTACACCCTTGAAATCCTGTCCGTGCCATTCCTATGCTCTGGTAAAGGGGCCGTGTTTCGACCTGAAACCTATAGGTGGGAGTTCTATCCATCATCAATTCATATCTCCTACAATTACGCTCATTATGCCCTACCAGTCTACAAAAATTGCAGAACAACTGTTGTGGTGTCTGTACATACTTTTGCAGTAGATGACAGTTATCTGTGGCATGTTTTCTGGCTACCTGAAAGATAACGCACCATAATGCAGGCCCCATGCTAGGTCCTGCTTGAGCTTTTGGCCTTAAAGGCATCGGTCCTCCTCCTGCAATATAGTTTGCAAAGACCGGGCAATGGTCTTTGTCATGACCCTAACTCTTGCATTTCAAGCACCATACCTCCTCGTGTACCTCTAGTCGAACTGTCCTGTCCTGCTTCAGACTTTGCATATTAAGGCACAAATTCTTCAGCTGTGCATGGATTTGCTGAACTCCTAGATTAGGATCTTGCATCAGAGTTTCATGTAGTCTCATGGCAATCTCCAAGGCCTCCGCCTGAGTTGTTATCTTCTGTTGTGACAGCGCACTCCTTAAGTGTGGTAGTAGCGAAGCCACAAACCACTCGCGATGCTGTCCATCTGTCAAATTCATGTTGGCTTCGCGGATTGTACATTTCAGCCTTTGATCTAGTTCCCAAGGCATCTTGCCTGGTTGCATCGTGATCTCTTTGAATCCCACAATCGACTGCACCTCAGATTTAGGCCTACTAAATTCCCTATTCAGTGCTGCCTAGATGTCTACCACTCCAACATTCAGGTTATCGTTAGAGTACTTAATATACTAGGTTAGTGCATGATCTTGCAGAGCACTAACCAATGTCACCTTCTTTATATGATCATCTCTAACACCTTGAGCTTTCCATATAGCCCTTACAACAAACCAGAATTGGTCCAGGTCCTCATTTCCTAAGCCTTTTAACAAAGGCAACTTCACTGTATTTTCCATACTGAACTATGGTGGAGGTGGAGGTGGTATGGGTGAAGTTGGAGGTGAGGGTGGTGAAGTCGGAGGTGGTGTGGGCGGAGGTGGTATTCACGGGAATCCTTGTCTTATTAACTGAATAGCACTTTGTGGAGAAACCTTCGCTGTCCCTCCTTCGTCAGCTCGTGGAGGTGAAATCAAGGGACTGTACTCCGAACCCTTTTTTCCTTCATTCCTATAAGTTTTTCTGCTTCGCGTAGTCCCGAAAACCAAGGTAGCTGGATAACCCTTTTTTCACACAATAGCATTTTAATCTAGATATTCAAAGATTTTACATACTTACCTCGCGGTCCTTTGAAAAGGCGTCACTCCACCTCACTGTAGCTGACTGAGTTGTTGATTGCGAATTCAGTCACAAATCCTCCTATGACACGATCAAGCCAATGATTGACATCGTGGGTGATCTTATCCTCCGATGCTTCCAACCTTCACACTAGCTCCGGGGTCCACACAATAGGACCATCAAGTTTCCACCTTCCTTGGCTATCTGCTAGCTTCGTGATCCACTTTTATAACACAATAGGGAAGGAGCAGAAAAAGATCTCGTGGATATCTGTATACAGGTATCTGTCCAACCATTGTTCCTTTGTCAGTCGCGGATTTCTATTCTCTTGTGCCGCAAATTTGTGGATCTTTCTATACAACCAGTCTCCAATCTCCTTCTTAATTGGATTCCAATGATACGACATCACACATCTCTTATGTAGATTCCGGTCCTGGCAATTGAACCATTTGTTGGCTTGAGGGGGCTAACCCAGGTTCAACGTTAGTTAGCCAAACAAATCCCTACACTACTGGCCCTTTCGGCATCAACCCGCAGAGCGTGAAGCGAAGTCTCACCTGAAGAAGTATGGGGGGATGTTAGAACCAAGTTTCTGCACTCTGAGATGGTCATGATGCCCTTTGATTTCTTCTATCCCTGCTTTCGCGCAGGTGGTTTTGCTCTAGGGCTTGCAAGATAAATCCTCTATTCCAGCCTTCAATACCTTCACGAAAGTATATGATCGACCTTTGTGTAGCCCTAAACTGTGGCTCAGGTGCTTTTGCGCTACTATCACAGCATGCCGTGCAGATTCCTCAATTATCCTAAGTGATTTGCTTTTCTTGTCAAATAATTACTGTTATCACCGTGTGATCCGAATTGGATCCTAGAACACTCTCTAAGTTTTCATGAACTCTTAAAATTATGCCAAAATTTCAAAGTCTTATAAAGGTCAAGCTTATCAGAGATATCCTCATGACAATGGCAATTTGTGATCAACGCGGAGCAATGAGGACCCTCGGTCAAGCGTGCAGACCGTTGGCCCATGGTAATGCGCGCAGGCACAAATTAGCAAAACCAGAGGTTAATTCGAGAAATTGGGGAAGTTTCAGATATGCGATTAGCGACAAGTCGCTAATTATAGGGAAAACCCCTCAAATAAGGATAAGCCCCGAGCGCCCAGACCCGAAAATGTTATGAAATGCAAAAAAGTAATTAATTCGGTTCCGATGGAGTAGGATTCCACAAAACCGGTAGGATATCGGAAGGGCTCAAGGCGGTAAGCGGTTTCAACTGAGTCCTGCCCGATGCCACACATCAATTGCCACACGTCCGGTGGAAGAGAGAGAAAACCACTCACATCGGACGGGTAAACGTCATGTTACTTATCTGCTCGATATGAGTGATGACCGTTGGATTTGGAGGCCCTAGATCGATGGCGGGGACGCGATCCGATGGATGACCAGATTCGGCGGGGTAAATAGGCAGAATTATATAAAATTCGAAGTCCGATATGGACGATGCGTTGGTAGAGATTCGTATTTGGCTGGAAATCTTGGAGCAAGCAGAAATAATGACCATTCAAACATTTCTAGTGAACTTGACACACTCATTCATTACAGAATTGGTGGCCACCTCCCTGTGAGGCGTTATACAGTGATGATTACGTCGAACAGAGGGATTCAGATGGATAGAGTCAGGGAAACCAGAAAGTCGAGAAGCGGAAATGAACAGTCAGGAAGCTGATGGATTTAAAGCCACGAACTGACAGAGACAGAGGAAGTAAGCAGAAGGCAGTAGTGAAGAGAGTTTGTTAGACACAAAAAAAAGGAGCTGAGTTGACTTGCAGAAGCAAAGGCGACATGGAGCCAGACAGAGCCAGAGAGAGTCAAAGAGTTTGTGTACTTTGGAGAAGGCTTGAGAGGTTCAAGCGAACTCCTCTGTATATGTCTGTCATGTATGAGTCTCAGATTGGGCTCATACCACTGTGACCAATAGAGGTCGAGTTTCAGTAAGTAGAGTCTGTGTACTCCAGAGACTTGGGGGATCCAAGTACAGTCTCGTTGATTCATATCTGCTGCGTGAGACTCAAATTGAGCTCACTGTTGTAAAAACTCTACTTTTGAAAACATAATAGAGAGGCCACCACTGAAGGCTGGATCGGGAGACGTAGCCTAGGAGTATTGGGTGAACTCCTTATTAAACTTGTTGTGTTTACATGTTTGCCTGTTATGTTTTCTCGAATTGCTTCAGTGTCTGTGTATTTCGCAACCTTATTGATCCGTTGCATAAAATAACATAGGCACATCCATGCACATGAGTATGTAATACCTTAATTGTTTGTCTTAAGATCAATTCCAGATCACCATGTAAGCAGATATTTGTGATTGCGTTCAATTATTCAATGTAATTGCATTCATTCACGCATATTATAAGCATAATAAAGGAAATTCATACATAATATATCCAAAACCCATCAACAGAACAAAGACACAGAAATTGCAGAATAATTCATTTTATTAATATCTCCAAGTGTTATAGACTCTGTCCACCCTATTCACACAGCTGCAGGGGTCCGTGCACTCAGCTGCAGAGCCTCTATCTACACTATGACTCAAGACTTAGAATTCTTGCTCTAAAGCTATGACTCTCTTACATGTTGTGTCTTTTTTATCTCTTCTTAAACTACTTAGAGCTTAGCTCTTTTTATACAATCCCATGGTTCGTAGACCATGGGTAGGTCTCTTACATCCATCATTACTTTACAAAACTAAGGGCGGACTACCCTTTTTGCAACATAACACATTTGTGCTCTGTGACCACAAAATGTAGAGTCTTTACAATTATATTATAAAAATTGACTTAAACATGGGCTTTTAGCCCAAAAACTGCCCTTGGGGGATCCCGCTCCTAACAGGTAGTAATACTCATTCCCTCTCTCCTATGAGAAAATATGAAGTTGGTCATTTCTCACCTCCCAGAACCAAATAGGAAATTCCATATCAGCATATCCGTGTTGTCTGCCCCATCACTTGTCAATTCACTAAAGCTGTTGGACTGATTCTAGGAGTGTACACTCTTCCATATTAGCAGAGGAAGAAAAAGACTACTCCCACAGGAGTGGTAGTCTCCTCTGTGGAAGAAGCAATATTTTCCACTCTTGAAGAGATGGCAGAAGCTGTGGAAAAAGAAGAGAAACCTCCAATCTTTCGAAAGGAAGAAGAGGATGACCTCTTACCCTTTGTTACACAGTAATTTGTCACCGACTCTACATTCCCTGATCCCGAATACTGCCAGTCCATGTTACTGACATTTGTGCTGTGTCATGTTGTCAACTATGTGTCATTACCTTCCTTGCAATCTCAGGAAGATTGTCCCATCTCATTATCCTTGAAGAAGACCCTTTTTACCTAAGTTTCTGGATCGGTGTGAGTTAGAAGTTATCCTCCTCGCGAAGATTGACAAGTTAACACTAGCCCTAGTGAAGTGTTCGCTCTGTCCCTATGTTGCACCCACAGCGAGCCAGCTTTGGCAAGTTTTTCAACAACTCGTCAGAACTTCTAGATGAAATTGCTTCATGGGCGGTCCTAGGGCTGGTTGTTGGGTCAATTGAGCTCACATTTCTCCTCTGGGATAATTGTTCCACCTTTTGTGCAACCTCCCTAAGAGATAAGCTCTTCCTTCCTTCTCTTATGGGACCTCTCCCTCCTATAAATATCTCCTCCATGAATAAGATCATCTAACTTGGATGTAATGGAATTATAGCTAGATGTATTTTGATAGTTTCAAGTTTCTAAGAGAGGAGTAGAGGTAGAGAGTGTTATTGGAGTGTGGAAGTAGCCTCATTTGTGTTGTGATTTGAGAGATGCTTGAGTAGAGTTGGCTTGAGAGCTTTCTAGTATCAACCCTTTTGGACAGAAGAGAGAGTCATATGTTCCCTTGGGAGACAGTTCACAAGTAAATGCTTATGGAGACATACTGACATGACCCTTCAAGGAGGCTTACGATGTCAAGGCCCGGTTGTAAGTTTACTTTGATTTATATTAATACAAATCAATAACTTGTTTCCTATATCATGTGTTAAGTTATATGTTAATAGCTTGAGGTTCCTTGACTCTTCAAGTAGATTATTTGGTTGTTTTCTATTTGCATTTGTGGTGTTTCTCTACATGTTGTTTTCAGGTATTAATGACTAGAAGAACGAAGAGCTGGAGCAACACGACGAGGACTTCATCAAACGTCGGATTGAAGGTAGGTCTTCATAACACCAACTTTCTAAGGAAGCTTGTTTTGATATTGTCTGTGCAGTGACTAGACCCACCCTAGAGCTAGAGGGGTTGCCTTTGTTTGCAGAGGAAAATTACCTGTGTCACACCCTTGGGATAAAGTTCTGGTGCAGGAGGTAGAGGGGAAGGCAACAAAGGAGGTGGAAGAGAAGACGAACCAACAGATTCAGAGGAAGAACCATGAGATTCCGAAGAAGAGGAGGAGGGTGAAGAAGAGGACAACATGGAAGAGAAAAATTTGTAATGGATGACTCAGGGCCCATTGCTACTTTCGAGTGTCTTGCACAAGATTCCGAGACACGCCGAGAAGCTTTTAAAGAAATATGACCCTGACAGAATAATGAAGGAAGAAGATCACTTAGGCATGTTCTACCTACATCTCCAGACACTTGAGGTACTCTATGACAACGTCACATGTAGATTGTTTCCATGTACCTTGGATGATAGAGAAACTGTATGGTACCACAACCTTCCACCAAATACCATCCAGAACTGAGGGGTGTTCAAGAGAATGTTCCTTGAGAAGTTTGTTGAAGACAAGACCCCTGCCATGTTGCTGAAGGAGTTGGGTAGTCTCAAGATGGAGTAGAAAGAGAAAGTTAAAGATTTCAATCAGAGGTTTAACTATATTTTGAACAAGTTCTCAATAGACACCAAACCTCGTGGCTCCATCACCATCGACTACATGTCTGCATTGCTGACCAACATTGCACAGTTCGTCAAGCGAGTTGTGAGACCAACTCTAAGAAAAAATTGTGAAGAGGCTATAGCTGTGGAGAAAGGCTTGCGTGCTTTTGGAGTCATTGTTGATGACGAATCTACTAAGGACTCTAAGGACATGGGAAACAAGTCTCAGGCCTCTATGACTAAGGCTAGGGAAAAGGAAGCAAGTGAAATTGAGAGCCTTACTTGTCTCCTCAATTCCCTGACTACCAAAGTTGCTGAAATCAAACAATGGATGAGAGAGACAATTGTGAGCAGCAGGCCTCTAAGGTACCTGCCGAAGAAGAATGTGACTTCAGGAAGTAGCCAGCCAAATAAATCCATGCAGAGTTCCAACCTGGTATTGAACCTTGAAAATCTCGCAACAGACTTGTACCGCGCATTTCACAACGAACACCATTCCTAAATAATGTGCTTGGATTGGAACCGTATGATGAGAAGAATGGCCACATGACATTCAGAGGAAAACGTGGTCAATGAATAGGCTGAGCCCAATGTTGAAGATGAAGAATATGCTACATCTGATGAAGCCCCAAGTACTGGGCATGCTGTAAACATGTAATGGTGTTCGCGCACAACCCAGAAGACCACCACCGAGAAGGAGCCTCTGAGTGATGGTCTGACCCAGAAGAAGAAAAATCGATACAACTTGAGAAGTCAAGGGGTCTCCACTGTGATTGAGATACCAAGAGACAAATTAAGAAAAGAAATACTAAAGATAGTAGATCCATTGGTCAACTCAACACAAAAAAATTAGAGAAAGTCTGGGAAGACAACTACATCAAAGAGTAGGTCTGTGAGTAACAAAGACAAGAGCATCCCACTGGACACCACAAACACGGGTCTACCCCCAGACACCTTGGTGAGTTTATCCGCTTTAGATTACAACATCGTAAAAGACGTGAAGAAGACTTGTGAAAACATATCTTTGTATGAGCTAACCAAAATCACGGGTCAGCGAGACCTTCTTCTGTGCTCACCTGGTGATCTGATTTAGAATATTAGATTACTATGCTAAGATCCTCCTCAGATTAGAAACAAAATTCTTTCATTGTGCTTTGTTGGGTTGTGTTATATTCTTTCCACGACTAACCTACGTAGTGAACCGGGGGGGGAGGAGCCCCCCCTTCGTTGCGCCGATTGCGCAGTGGGGGGATCACAGGGGGGGGTGACAGCCCCCCCTGTTCGGGGGGTTTGAGGGGGGTGGGTAGCCCCCCTCTACGGGGTCCGGGGCAGCGCCCCGGGAAATTTTTTTTTGGACCCTATATTAGGTTGGGTGAACCTACCTATGGTTTTCGGTCCATGGTTTTGGACGCGATGGTTTTTGGTCCATGGTATTGGATGCTTCGGCATGTATAAATATGTATTGTAACATTGAAAGGAATATAATGAAAAATCAAGCTGGTAGTCCCAATTTTGGGATCTAGGGGAAAATCTCTGTGTATATGTGTTTTATGTGTTATGCTCTTGCATTGTTTATTTTTCTGTGACTTAGAATTCGTATGCAGGTAATTTCTGTACAGGGTTAAAACCTACATTTGGTATCAGAGCTGTTTTGGCTTCAAGGGGACGCCTTTGTTGCTGAGGGGTTTCGCTCGGGCCTGTGGTAGACCCTGTTCAGTGGGAGATCTGCGAGATCGATTCTGGTGGTGAAAGAAGATGGCGAGCAGCGGAAAGATAGAGATCAAGAAGTTCAATGTTCAGAGTTTTGAGTTGTGGAAACTCAAGATGGAGGATCTGTTGGTGGATAAAGATTAGTGGATCGCGGTAGATCCAGGTACTAAACCAATGGGAGTGACCAATGAATAAGGAAGAAGTTGGATCGAAAGGCAAAGAAGCTATGGCGAAGGCTTTGTGGGACAAGTTAGGGACTTTGTACCAATCTAAGTCTCTGGTGAATAAACTGTTCCTGCGGAAAAAGCTGTATAACGTGAGGATGAAAGATGGAGACTCAGTGACAGAGCATCTGAACGCATTTAATACTGTGGTAAGTTAGTTAGTGTCTTTTGATATTAAAATTTCAGATGAAGATAAGTGCACCAGTTTGTTGTGTTCTCTACCAGATTCGTGGGATAGTCTGGTTATTGCAATAGGTAGCAATGCAACTGCTTTGCAGTTTGATGAAATAGTCTCAGCCTTGCTGACGGAGGAGATGAGACGGAAAAATATGGAGAGCTAGAATGGTGATGCCTTGTCTGTACGAGGACGGTCCCAAAATAGAAACAAAAATAAGTCATCGAGTGGGAGATCTAAATCTAGAGGGAGATCTAAATCTCCAGGAAAAACTGTAAAGGTGGTGTGCTGGAAATGCGGAAAAGAAGGGCACTTCAAAAGGAACTGTAAATCTAAAGCTCCTGATAAAGGAAAGGGATCTAATGATGCTCCTTCTGCAGAGGCGAAAACCACCTCAGATGAAGGTGGGGATGTGTACTTGGCTTCTTCAAGTACACATGTAGATCATGAGGCATGGTTGATTGACTCAGGTGCATCCTTTCACTTCACTCCCCATAGAGAGTGGTTCTGCGAGTATGAGAAATACGATGGTGGTGATGTCTTCTTAGGAGAAGATAGGAAGGCTAGAATCATTGGTCGCAGAAAAGTAAAGCTGAAGTTGCAAGGTGGAAGGGTTAGAACACTTCCGGGTGTTCTGCATATTCCTGCATTGGCCAGAAATCTGATTTCTGTAAGCAAGTTGGATGATGCAGGTGTAAAAACAGTGTTCGAGAAGGATACCTGCAAGATGGTTCAGGGAGCACTGGTATTGATGCGGGGAGTTAAAATTGGAACTCTGTACAAGCTGCAAGGTAGCACTGTTGTTGATGGGTGCAATAGTTTTGTGGTTCCTGAAAGTGGAGCTGAAAATCTAGTGGTCTCTGGAGAGAAGACCATGCTGTGGCATCAAAGGCTTGGACATATTGGAGAGAAGGGCCTTCAAATACTTCATGGTAAAGGTATGGTAGAGGGTATGAGTAATAGCTCTCTGGATTTTGATTTCTGTGAAAATTGTGTATATGGGAAGCAGAATCGAGTGAGTTTCCCCTCTGGTGCTAAGAGGGCGAAACAGATATTAGAGCTTGTGCACAGTGATGTGTTTGGACCTGTTAAAGTTCCATCACTGGGTAAGTCTATGTACTATGTATCATTTATAGATGACTTCTAAAGGAATACATGGATATATTTCCTTAAGAAGAAATCTGAAGTCTTTGACAGGTTTAAAGAATTTAAGGCTCTGGTGGAAAATCAGACAGAGAAGAAGATAAAGGTGCTGAGGACAGATAATGGTGGAGAGTTTTGCAGCAAGGAATTTGAAGAATTCTGTAAGAAGTGTGGTATAGCATGGCAGAAGACTACTCCATATACACCTCAGCAAAATGGAGTCGCAGAAAGAATGAACAAGACGTTGATGGAAAGGGCAAGAAGCATGCTCAGTGGTGCTGGGTTAGGACATGAATTCTGGGCAGAGGCGGTGGATACTGCATGTTACTTGGTCAACAGGTCACCTTCATCAGTGTTGGAGGATAAGACTCCACAAGAAGTATGGACTGGTAAGAAACCCTCTCTTTCACATCTGAGTGTATTTGGATGTGATGCATATGTACTGTTGGAAATAATACTGAGAGGGGGGGTGAATCAGTATTATCTAGCAATTTAATAAATCTTCCTTATTTGATCTTTGAATTATTTTAGCATGTCAGTACCATAAAATAATGAGCATGAAAAACAGATAGTCACACCGAAGAACACAAGATGTAAGGTGGAAACCCAATGTGGGTGAAAACCACCTGCTGCAATATGTCTCTATCTTCTTTCAATTTAGAAACTTCTTTTACAATGATTTTGTATTGGTGCAGTCCTTTACCAGTACGCAGGCTGCAACCTGCAGAGAGCTACAATTCTCTCTCTCTCTCGTTTTCCAGTCTACTCCTGGAAGGGAGCTACAACCCCCTACTTCTTTTCATAAAGCATCAGATAATCAACAAGTACATAACAGATATAGATCACTACAGATATCAGATCAGCAACAACAGAACTAACCCAGAACACCTTATCAATAGAGAAATTCAATCAACAGAACATCTTAAAACAGAGACGCAGTTTTTCTTTCTGTGGCCTGCGACCAGACGCCGTTAACCTTCTGCTACTCTGCGTCCACACACAGATATCCTTCTGCTCCGCTGCGTGCCACGCACTGTTCCTTTGACTGTTCTGCGTTCTGTTGCTTCAGGGACGCACCCAAAGATACTATCGCACCGCGTCTTTCGCTACAGAGACGCACCTGAAAACACTATCGCGCCGCGTCTTTCGCTACAGAGACGCACCTGAAAACACTATCGCGCCGCATCCTTCTGCTTCAGAGACGCACCTGAACCTTGATCGCCCTGCGTCCCCACACAGGTCTCTCTCTACTGTGCTGCGTCTCGGCGCACTTGCCCTTTACAGTACCTGCGTCCCGGCGCACTTTCCCTTCACTGAACCTGCGACCCTTTAGATATAAATGATATGAAGGCTTCAGAACAAACCCAAACAGTCAGATCTACAGATCTGATCATGCGCCATAGAGATCACAGTCCATTAGAAGATTCGCCCTCTTAGATCTGGACTAGATCTCACCAAATAAGATATTCAACCCAAGACAATTGCACAATCCAAATGAACTCCTTTGCTTTATATAGGCAAGCTCCTCCCCAAAACATGGAACAATACCACGAGCCGACACCATAGAAACATAAAACCGTCAGCTAGATACCACACAAGAAACCCCCACGTGCTTTTCTCTGCCTTGAAATGTGTGCACTGGGTAGACGCACCCCCTGAACGGCTGGCTGGCGTCCCTGGACGCGGGTTCTGCATGGTATATCTACGGGGACGCACTTTATGAACTGATTGCCTGCGTCCTTCTTAATTTTTCAACAAACTGAGAGCCTTACCACTGGAGTTGCCATCAAGTACAACATCTGTAACATACAGTCATACCAGATATCATAATGCCAACAATCTCCCCCTTTGGACTTGATGGCAACCTCAATCTTACAAGCTTCAGCTTCATTCTCCCCCTTGACATCAAGGGCAAAGGGTATGCTCCCCCTAAGCTCATGCTCCTCCAGATCTGCAACAAATAACCAGAGATCCACCATGAAAGAGATAGAGACATATTGCAACTATTTCCAAGATCTCCTTCTCCATAATGCCAACAATGCATTATGTGCTCCCCCTGAGCCTGTACTACCAATAAGAAGATGTTCAACAATAAGATGATGCATCAACAACCCCCAGCTTTTGCCTGAGGTATTCAAACGTGTCCCTGGGCAATGGTTTGGTGAGAATATCAGCAACTTGTTCCTTGGAAGGAACATACTCCAACTTGACTTTCTGTTCAAGCACTTGTTCCCGGAGAAAATGGTACTTGATTGGTATGTGCTTGGTTTTTGAATGCATAACAGGGTTCTTTGAGATGCTGATTGCACTTGTATTATCACATAAGATGGGGATTGGTGGTGTACAAGTGATTTGAAAATCCTGCAAAGTCTGCATCATCCAAAGAAGTTGGGTGCAACAAGGTGCAGCAGCAACATATTCCGCTTCAGCTGTAGATAAGGCGATCGAACTCTGTTTCTTGTTGAACCAAGATACCAGTCTGGAACCCATAAAGAACGCACCACCACTTGTGCTTTTCCTGTCATCCACGCTTCCGGCCCAATCTGCATCTGTATAAGCATGAAGAGAAAGATCTGTATCTCTAGGATACCATAAGCCATAATTTTGAGTCCCTTGAAGATATTTGAAGATTCTCTTTACTGCCTGAAGATGAGTCTCCTTCGGATTTGCCTGAAATCTTCCAACTATTCCAACTGCATGCATGATGTCCGGTCGGCTACCTGTCAAATATAGTAAACTTCCAATCATAGATCTGTAGGTTGGTTGATGTACTGCTGCAGATTCATCATTTGCACTGAGACTACATCCTGTGACCATGGGTGTACATACTGGTTTTGCATCTTCCATGCCATATTTCTTCAAAATCTGTTTGAGATACTTGGTTTGAGATAAAAAGATTCCTCCTTTCTTTTGTTGGATTTGCAAACCAAGGAAATATGTCAGTTCTCCTAGCAAGGACATTTCAAATTCTTTCTGCATGACCGAGGCAAAACTTTGACTCATAGCTTCTTCATTGCTGCCAAAAATAATGTCATCTACATACACAACAAGTATTAGCAATTTGTCATTTTCAATTTTATATACAGATTGCTATCTGCTGAACCTTTTGAAAAACCTAGTTGATGAAGATATTTGTCCAACCAGTAGTACCAAGCCCTTGGAGCTTGTTTGAGACCATAGAGAGCCTTTTTCAATCGGCATACAAGATTTGGATCATTTCCAAGAATGAACCCATCTGGCTGTTCAATGTACACTTCTTCTTCCAAGTCTCCATTCAGAAAGGCTGATTTCACGTCCATTTGAAATACTTTGAAGTTTTGAAAACTTGAGAGAGAAAGGAACATTCGGATGGCCTCAAGTCTTGCAACAGGAGCAAAAGTTTCTTCAAAGTCTATTCCTTCTTGCTGCGCATACCCTTTACAAACAAGTCTGGCTTTGTTTCTAATTACTTCTCCATTTTCATTCAATTTATTTTTGAAGACCCATTTTGTTTCGATAACATTCTTATCCTTTGGTCTAGGAACCAGCTCCCAAGTGTTGTTCTTTTCGATTCGCTCAAGTTCTTCATCCATTGCTTTTACCCAACATTCATCTTTGCATGCTTCTTTCACATTTTGTGGTTCAGTAGAGGATAGTAATGCCAAATAGCTTGAGGCTTCTGCAACTGTTCTTCTTGTTTGTACACCTGCTTCTTTCTGCCCCACAATCTGAGATTCTGGATGATTCTTCTGAACATATCTGGATGGAGTTTTCTCTTCTATTCTTGTCTGCTCCTCTGGTTCTTCTTGAGGTTCTTCTTCTTCATCATTCTGTCTTTGAGGGTAGCCTTCATCTTCTTCGATATCTTCCCGATGTACTTGCCTAGGAATGTATCCCTTCTCATCAACCACCACATCAATGCTGTCAACAATTCTGCCAAGTCTTTTATTGTAGCACTTGTATGCTTTGCTATGTGGAGAGTAACCAAGAAGAATGCCTTCATCTGCTCTAGGTTCAAGTTTGCCAAGCTGCTCATCAGTATTCTTGATATAGCATTTGCTCCCAAAGATTTTGAAGTGCTTTACCGAAGGAGTTTTACCACTCCAGAGCTCATGAGGAGTTTGAGTGCTGTTCACCCGGACATTTGTCTTGTTGAGAATAATAACCGCAGCATGTGCAGCTTCACCCCAGAAAGTTGCGGGAGTTCCTGATTCATCAAGCATAGCACGAGCCATTTGTTGGATTGTTCTGTTCATTCTTTCAACAACTCCATTTTGCTGAGGAGTTCTAGCTGTTGAGAATTCTCTCCTTATGCCATGTTCATCACAGAAATCGAAAAATTCATTTGAAGTAAATTCCCCACCTTTGTCGGATCTGAGGCACTTAATTTTGTGACCTGATTCATTTTCAACCAAGGCTTTGAAGGATTTGAATTTTTCGAAAGCTTCATCTTTGTGCTTCATAAGTCCTAACCAGACAAACCTGGAGAAATCGTCAATAAATAATATCAAGTATTCCTCTCCTCTAGGTGTTCTTTTCCTGAATGGACCACATGTATCTGTATGTACTAGCTCAAGAGGCATGCTAGCTGATCCTTCCTTTTCTGGAAAGTTAGTCCTGGTTTGTTTTCCAAACTGACATGATCTGCATATGGTGTTGTCAGGAATTTTGATATCTGGAAGATCGCGAACTGCCTGATATTTGCATGCTTTCCTTATTTGTGAGAAGCTTAGATGTCCCAACCTTCGATGCCATAACCAGTGTTCTTCATCCTTGCTCAGATAGCATTGTTGTTGTCCTTCTTCAAATATGTATAGATTATTTGGAGTTCTTTTGCCTTTGAGTACTGTTTTACCTGTATCAAGATCACGAACAAGACATCCATTCGATCTGAAAATAACCTCGGTTCTTTGATCACACATCTGGCTGACACTTAGAAGATTATGCTTCAATCCATCAACATACAAAACATTTCCAGCCTTGACCTTTTCTTTTAAAGGAGCAATCCCTTTTCCTTTTATAGTTGCAGGAGTATCATTTCCAAAAGAGACTTTCTTTCCTTTTTCTAGAACAGAATAAGATTCAAGTTTTTCTTTATCACCTGTCATATGCTTCGAACATCCACTGTCAATGTACCATAGATTTTCCTGTCCTTCTGCATAAAATGCTATTCCACATCTTTCTGTTTGAGGTTCCTTTATTCTCCATGTTTTGGTGCTTGAGGCTTGCTCCTTTTTCTGCTGAAACCTGCTCCTGCATTCAGATTCTTCATGACCAAAGTTATTGCAAATAGAACATTCGACTTCATTTTCAAGAACCGAAAAGTTGTTATAGGTCCTTTTTGTCATCCCTGTCATACTTCTTTGTTTTTGAGCTTCCCTAGTCATGATTGTTTTATATGCAACACATTGAGCTGCTTTGTGACCAAAATTATGGCAAGAAAAGCATTGTCCATTGAAGAAGCTTCTGCGGTTATTGAATCTACCTGCCAACTGATTGTAATTTCTATTTTCATCTATTCTTGAACCAAACTGAGAAGATTTTACCTGTGGCTGGTTGTAGCTTTTGTTCACCCTTAAGATGGATTGCCCCTGATAGTTTCTGTTTGTATTTTGTCCCTGCTTTACCTGATTATCTTCATTGTTCTTCTGCTCATTTCTTCTTGCCGCATCAAGATAACTTTTTGAGGTGGATGCTTGAGAGGTTTCTCCATTGTAACCCAAACCTGTCTTGTTTAGAGGAGACCGCTGCACATTGATAATCTCATCCAAAGTTTCAGATCCTTTGACAAACTTAAGATTAATAGCTTTTGTTTTCTCAATTTCTTTTCTGAGACCAACAATTTCACCTTCTAGTTTTTCAAGATGTTTTTCTTTTTCATCAATTTGAAATTGTAGAGTATCAATGATCACATTCTTTTCTTCTATACATCTCTTGAGTCTAGTAATTTCATCATAGAGGTTATTCACATCTACAGCATCCTCATAATCATCATCTTCAAATGCCATTAACAACTTATATTTATTACCTTGTTCATCTTCATCACTGTTTGATAAACCATCACTATCTTCATGGGTGTAGTAGCTTTTCTTATTTGCACTTTGTTTCTTGTTCCATCTAGCAGGTTCCTTTCCTTTATCCTTATAAGGACATTTTGCAGCATAATGACCTACTCTTCCACAAGCAAAGCATTTGAAAGGTAGCTTACCTCTGAACCTTCCAGAACCCCTTTGAAGATTTCTGACAAAATTTGATTCTTCTTCCTCTTCTTCTGGAACATGGCTTGCTTCATAGTAATCTTCTTTGCCTGATGCCTTAAAAGCAGCTTCCCTTCTGTCTGATGGACCTCCCTTTCTCATTTCATAAGCAGTTAGAATTCCATGTAGCTGAGACATAGTGAGAACACGGAGATTTTCCTTTTCTTCTATTGCAGATACTTTAGATTCAAACTTGGGGGATAATGATCTTAGAATCTTTTGAACTACTATAGCCTCTTTTATTTCTTCACCCAAATTTTTCATACAATTAACAATCTCATCTACCCGAAGAAAATAATTAGCAACACTTTCATCATTATACATCTTGAGAGTCTCATATTGAATCCTGAGAGTTTGAAGTTTAGCTTGTTTTACCTGTTCATCTCCTTCATAGCTCGTGACCATTTTGTCCCATATCTCTTTTGCTGATTTGAAGTGCATTACCTTCATGAATTCTGTTTGGGATATACTTCCTAATAGAGTACTGACTGCTTTTGCATTTGTTTCATACTTCTTTTTCTCAGCTGGATCTGTAGGAGTAGCTGAAGGAAAAGAATAGCCTGTTTCTACAATGTCCCAAACTTCTGTACCAAGAGATTGAAGATATGCAGTAACTCTTACCTTCCAATAATTGAAGTTTGTCCCATCAAAAATCGGTGGCCTGATTGATGCTTCTCTCTCGTAGTTGCTCATGATGAACGATCTACCTTCAAGCGATCAAGCTTCTCTGAAGGACCTGCTCTGATACCAATTGTTGGAAATAATACTGAGAGGGGGGGTGAATCAGTATTATCTAGCAATTTAATAAATCTTCCTTATTTGATCTTTGAATTATTTTAGCATGTCAGTACCATAAAATAATGAGCATGAAAAACAGATAGTCACACCGAAGAACACAAGATGTAAGGTGGAAACCCAATGTGGGTGAAAACCACCTGCTGCAATATGTCTCTATCTTCTTTCAATTTAGAAACTTCTTTTACAATGATTTTGTACTGGTGCAGTCCTTTACCAGTACGCAGGCTGCAACCTGCAGAGAGCTACAATTCTCTCTCTCTCTCGTTTTCCAGTCTACTCCTGGAAGGGAGCTACAACCCCCTACTTCTTTTCATAAAGCATCAGATAATCAACAAGTACATAACAGATATAGATCACTACAGATATCAGATCAGCAACAACAGAACTAACCCAGAACACCTTATCAATAGAGAAATTCAATCAACAGAACATCTTAAAACAGAGACGCAGTTTTTCTTTCTGTGGCCTGCGACCAGACGCTGTTAACCTTCTGCTACTCTGCGTCCACACGCAGATATCCTTCTGCTCCGCTGCGTGCCCACGCACTGTTCCTTTGACTGTTCTGCGTTCTGTTGCTTCAGGGACGCACCCAAAGATACTATCGCACCGCGTCTTTCGCTACAGAGACGCACCTGAAAACACTATCGCGCCGCGTCTTTCGCTACAGAGACGCACCTGAAAACACTATCGCGCCGCGTCCTTCTGCTTCAGAGACGCACCTGAACCTTGATCGCCCTGCGTCCCCACGCAGGTCTCTCTCTACTGTGCTGCGTCTCGGCGCACTTGCCCTTTACAGTACCTGCGTCCCGGCGCACTTTCCCTTCACTGAACCTGCGACCCTTTAGATATAAATGATATGAAGGCTTCAGAACAAACCCAAACAGTCAGATCTACAGATCTGATCATGCGCCATAGAGATCACAGTCCATTAGAAGATTCACCCTCTTAGATCTGGACTAGATCTCACCAAATAAGATATTCAACCCAAGACAATTGCACAATCCAAATGAACTCCTTTGCTTTATATAGGCAAGCTCCTCCCCAAAACATGGAACAATACCACGAGCCGACACCATAGAAACATAAAACCGTCGGCTAGATACCACACAAGAAACCCCCACGTGCTTTTCTCTGCCTTGAAATGTGTGCACTGGGTAGACGCACCCCCTGAACAGCTGGCCGGCGTCCCTGGACGCGGTTTCTGCATGGTATATCTGCGGGGACGCACTTTATGAACCGATTGCCTGCGTCCTTCTTAATTTTTCAACAAACTGAGAGCCTTACCACTGGAGTTGCCATCAAGTACAACATCTGTAACATACAGTCATACCAGATATCATAATGCCAACATGTACATGTTCCAAAGGAGAAATGAACCAAGTTGGATAGTAAATCTGAAAAGTGCATCTTTATTGGATATAAGGATGGTTTAAAAGGTTATAAGCTTTGGAACCCAGTCACACAGAAGGTTGTGTACAGCCGAGATGTGGTGTTCAGAGAGGTAAAAGATGTTATTAAACATGAAGTCCAACCAAAGGAACCTGAGAAGATAGAGTTTGAGCTAAAGGAGGAAGAATCAGACTCTGCAGTAGAGGAGGAATCAGAAGATGAAGAGCCACAAACTCCGGCTGTGAGAAGATCAGTTCGAGAAAGAAGGTAGCCAGAAAGGTATAGTCCTTCTGCTTTCTATTCAAATTTTTCTTTGTCTATTACTGATGATGATCCCAGAACTGTGAAGGAAGCAGTAGATTCAGAGGATGGAAAACTCTGGAAAGAGGCCATGGTTGATGAAATGGAATCTTTGCACAAAAATGAGGCTTGGGATCTGGTGGAGTTGCCGACTGGAAGGAAACCCATTGGCAGCAAATGGGTGTTCAAAAAGAAGACAAATGCAGAAGGGAAGGTGGAGAAATACAAAGCTTGGTTGGTAGCAAAAGGTTATTCCCAGGTGCCGGGAATTGATTTTGGTGATATTTTTTCTCCTGTTGCCAAGGTAACTTCTATTAGATTACTTTTATCTATTGCTGCTGCTTTTGATTTTGAGGTAGAACAGATGGATGTGAAGACAACATTTCTTCACGGGGATTTGGAAGAGGAAATATACATGAAGCAACCTGAAGGCTTTGCGGTGAAGGGTAAGAAAGAACTGGTATGCAAGTTAAAGAAGTCTCTGTATGGGTTAAAACAGTCACCAAGGATGTGGTATCAGAAATTTGATACTTTTATACGGGGACTTGGCTTCACCAGAAGCAAAGCAGATCACTGTGTGTATTTTAAATTGATTGGTGACCGTGTTATTTATCTGGTCTTGTATGTGGATGATATGTTGCTGGTTGGAAATGACAAAGAAATTATCCAGGATTTGAAGACCCAATTGTCCTCCAAATTCGACATGAAAGATCTTGGTGCTGCAAACTATATTTTGGGCATGGAAATTAAAAGAGATCGGGAAAAGAGGAAGCTCTGGTTAAACCAGAGGAAGTATGTCGAGAAAATACTACAGAGGTTTAATATGCAGGATAGTAAACCGGTGAAGGTTCCTATTCCTGTAGGTGTGAGGTTATCTGTTGAACAGTGTCCCAAGACACAAGAAGAGGAAGAGGACATGTCCCATGTTCCATATGCGAGTGCAGTCGGTAGCCTGATGTATGCAATGGTCTGTACTAGACCAGACATTGCACATGCAGTGGGAGTATTGAGCAGGTTTATGTCAAAACCAGGGAAGGAGCATTAGACAACAGTGAAGCGGGTTTTCAGGTATTTGCGTGGCACTAGTGATTATGGTTTGTGCTACCAAGGAAGACCAGGATTGGACAGAGTGTTGGATATTCGTGGCTTTGTTGATGCAGACTGGGCTGGAGATCTGGATCAGAGAAGATCTACAAGTGGGTATGTGTTTAACCTATTTGGAGGTGCAGTCAGTTGGATGAGTAAGAAACAATCTGTAGTGGCACTATCAACTATAGAGGCAGAATACATGGCAGCCACTCATGCAAGCAAGGAAGTAGTTTGGTTGTAGAGATTGTGTTCAAGTATGGGGTTAGTACAGGGAGCTATAAGAATAGACTGTGACAACCAAAGTGCAATTTTCTTGGCAAAGAACCCTGCTTATCATTCAAAGACAAAGCACATTGATGTTCAGTATCACTTTGTGAGGGATATGATAGAAGACAAAAAGGTGTTGCTGGTAAAGGTGGACACTTTGAATAATACTGCAGATGCATTGACAAAATCTGTGAGCTCTGAGAAGTTCTCTTGGTGTAGAGAAACAATGGCCATTTCAGGGCTGGAAAAATGACTAAGCTCTCCTGTGGCCCCCTGTGGAAAGAAAACAACAAGTGGGAGATTGTTGGGTTGTGTTATATTCTTTCCACGACTAACCTACGTAGTGAACCTGGGTGTTAGAGGGGGGGCGAAGCCCCTCCTTCGTTGCGCCGATTGTGCAGCGGGGGGGCGGCAGCCCCCCCTATCCGGGGGGTTGAGGGGGGTGGGTAGCCCCCCTCTATGGGGTCTGGGGCAGCGCCCCGGGAATTTTTTTTTGGACCCTATATTAGGTTGGGCGAACCTACCTATGGTTTTCGGTCCATGGTTTTGGACGCGATGGTTTTCAGTCCATGGTATTGGATGCTTCGGCATGTATAAATATGTATTGTAACATTGAAAGTAATATAATGAAAAATCAAGCTGGTAGTCCCAGTTTTGGGATCCATGGGAAAATCTCTGTGTATATGTGTTTTATGTGTTATGCTCTCGCATTGTTTATTTTTCTGTGACTTAGAATTCGTATGCAGGTAATTTCTGTACGGGGTTAAAACCTACATGCTTAAGGATTCATGAATTTTTGCAAGTGAAAAATGAGTTTTTATGTTAATTTTATGAGAAATCAAACATAAATAAGAGACCGAACAACAACATAAACATGAACAGAACATCATCAAAAACACATTACAACAAAAACATGATAAAGGAGTTCACCCCTCTTGGGCTACATCTCCTTGGTCCAGCTTCCAATAGCTTGGGTCTCTCTATTATGCTAAAAAGTGTAAAACTGTGTGTTTACAATTCTCAAATGCTTTTGAAAGCTGCTCCAATGAGTCTAAAATGTCCTAAAATGGATATCTATATGATTTTTGCATCCCATTTGGTGGAAAAATAAAGATGTTATGACCTTTCCTAGTTTTCCCAATATTCGCTCCACAAATTGCACCATTTTTGGCATGATCCTACAATTTTTCTCCAAAAATTGCTAACTGGGAAAAAATTTCACTGCGTGGTCACCATAAGCTATCGACATCGATAACTCCATTGCAAATCAAAATCGGCGAGAACCGACGGGTCTTATGGTTTGTGAATGTGGCATGGGCGATGTGTGATTGCGTTAAATGACGAACCTGATGAAATTATCAACTAAAACCCACAATATTATCGAATCTAGGATCCATCACAAATTGTAATCGATAGAGTCAGGGGTAAACATATATACAAGACTTTACACTATGCGATCTGCGATTGTGATTATCGTATTGCAAACCAGTACGCTGGGGGCTGATTTCTGTAGTACTTCCCTTCTGCGATGTGCGATTGCGATTATCGCATCACACCCTGGCTTGTTTTGGGGCCGATTCTTTAACATCGACCCGCTTATGATATGCGATTTGTGAAAAGTGGGGCCAATGGTGGCCTCCCACTTGGTGCTTCCCCATTTGCTGAAGAGTCCTGCCACGTCATCTTTTCCTGCCATCTGTCTAAGTCAAACCTAAACTTTGACTTGCTCTAAATTATTCATATGAGCTCGGGTTTGAGTGCTGTTCACACCATTGGAATCAAAGTGATGAGCACTTCGATCTGAAGCTAAGTTTATTGAGATTTTTCCATTTTGAGTTTTGAGCCTAATTTTGAGCACCTGATCACTCCTCCCCACTGGAAGCCTTTTGGACCCAAAAATATCACTTTCAATTGTCCAACAGGTGAGGGTACAGTTCCCTCTCCTTTCTAGCCTCTATCCATTTGGATTTTAAAGGATTTGTACCCTTAAGCCCCACTCGAAGATAATCGACACTTCCCCTTTTTGATATCCTTGTTCTTCTGTCAAGTATAGTGTCTTGCTGAAGCTCATCAAGAAATTCTAGAGAAAAGTCTTCAATAGATGGAATTTGAATATTATCTCCTTGATCTTCAATTAAAGGAGGCTCATACAACCTTAAATTCTCAACATTAACAACAACATAAATTTGCATATATGAAGGAAAATCCAACTTGAAGGCATTGTTACCAATCTTTTCCAAAATTATGAATGGACCATATCTAATTGGTTTTAGCTTTTTACCTTCTCCTTGGAGCCTCTCTTTGTTAATGTGAAGCCAAAATTCATCACCAACTTGGAACTTGTGATCTTGACGATGCTTATCGTGCCTTGCTTTGTACTTGCCTTGGATTTTCTCAAGCTGTTCTTGAACCTTTTGGTGTACTAATTGGATTTTTTCAATGAACTTTCTTGCTTTGTCTATGTCGCTATGACCTTCAATAGCAACATCTTTGCCAAAAATAAAATCCAAAGGATATTTAGGCAAGTATCCCAAGCATGCCTCAAATGGTGAAGTTTGAGTTGAAGAGTGCTTGGCTCGGTTGTAAGCATGTTGAATATAGTGAAAATGTTCATCCCACAACTTAGGATGCTTGTTGCAATACCCACGAAGAAGATGTATCATTGTTTTGTTCACCACTTCTATTTGACCATCTGTTTGTGGATGAAAAGATGTACTCTTTTTCAATTTGGTGTCCATGAATCCCCACAAGCATGGCCAAAAATTCCTAACTAAGTGAGAATATCGATCACTAACAATGGATGTGGGCAATCCAAAATGCACCCAAACATTCTGAAATAATAACTGAGCAATTTATTCAGCTGTAAATTTCTTTTTACATGGCATCAAAATACACATTTTGCTGAACCTATCCACAACTACATATAAATAATCATGACCTCTTTTTGATAATGGAAGACCTCCTACAAAATCCATAGAGACACTCTCCCATGGTCGTGAAGGAACCAGAAGTGGTGTGTAAAACCCTAACTTTCTATTGCTAGGCTTACTGATTGCACATAATGAACATCCTTTAATAAAACGAGACACACTCTCAAGCATACGAGGCCAATAACAATACCTCTGTAGATGTGCCACCGTCTTACTTACACGGAAATGACTAGCACTAAGAGAAGTATGTGCCTCCCTTATGATGTTAAATATTTCTCCTTGTGGAATGAAAAGCTTGCCAAGATGGTACAAGAAGTTATCATGCAAATGATAATCCAATTCCTCTACTTGGTTACCTTGACTCAAGCTTGCATAAATTTTTTGAAAGTCATTATCTAATGCATATTTCTCAATATAACTTTCATGTAAAACAAAATTATGCTTGAGTAAAGTAGTTGCACTAACAATAGGCCTAGAAAGCATATCAACAACTTTATTGTAGATGCATTTCTTATACCTGATTACCAAGTGGAATTGAAGAAGAAAACCCATCCATCGGAAGTGACTTGATTGCTGCAACTTTGATTGTGATTGAAAGTATTGCAATGGTTGATGATCAGTGTGAATGACTGTTTCCTTACCCATCAAGTAGTGTTTCCATTTTTTCACACTTTGCACCAATGCATACAATTCCTTGTCATATGTAGGATAGTTAATCACTGCACCATTAAAATTTTCTGAATGAAAACAGATAGGATTACCATGTTGCATGAGGACTGCACCCATGGCGTAGTCACTAGCATCAGTCTGAATCTCAAATGACTGTCTCAAGTTTGGAAGTGCAAGTACTAGAGATGTACTGATCTTTTCCTTCAATGCATCAAAGGCCTTTTGTTGTTTTCCTCCCCACTAAAAAACCTTTTTCACACTTGTCAATGCATGCAAAGGAGCGATTATAAGAGAAAAATTAGCAATGAATTTCCTCCAATATTGGGCTACTCCCAAAAAAATTCTTACCTCAGTAACTGTCTTGGGCCTTGGCCAATTCAAAATGACATCAACCTTGGAGGGATCTATTTTCAACTCACCTCCTCCAACAATATGACCCAAGTAAACTAAAGAAGTTTTTCCAAACTCACACTTTGACATCTTAAGATACAACTGTTCTTTTTTCAAGACATCAAGTACTTTTCTTACATGCATGACATGTTCATCACGAGATTTACTAAAAATTAAGATGTCATCTAAGTATACTATGACAAACTCATCAAGAAATGGCCTCAACACATCATTCATCACACACATGAATGTAGCAGGAGAATTACATAAACCAAAAGGCATAATTAGCCATTCGAACAATCCTTGTTTTGTTTTGAATGCTGTCTTCCAAATATCTCCTTCAACTATACTAATTTGATGGTAGCCACTTCTTAAGTCTAGCTTAGTAAAATATTTTTCATCTTTCAATTGATCAAGCAAATAATCTATTCTAGGAAGTGGGTAATAGTTCTTTAATCTAATTTTGTTCAATGCATGAAAGTCCACACACATGTGCCATGTTCAATCCTTCTTTGGCACCAAGACGATAGGTGAACCACATGGCGAGGAAGATGGTCTGATGACCCCTTTATTCAAAACAACTCTTAAATTTCCTTCTTAATTTCTATGCTGTCCATCACTGACATCCTGTAGATGCCAATGTTAGGAAGAGGACAATCTTGTTGAAACTGTATCTCATGTTGGATTCCTCTCTTGGGAGGTAATCTCTTTGGTTCCTGGAACATTTCATCATATTGGTTAACTACGTCAACCAATTCAGATTTCAAATTTGAATCAAAACATTTAAAAGCTTCATTATCAACATCATTCTTAGGTTTGATCATTAGAAGCACAAAATTCTTGCTTGAATTCACTAGTCTTTTCATCTGCCTTGCATTAACAAGCGAAAGATTTATTTTCTTGCTATGAGCTCTCACAATATATTCTACTCCATATTTGATAAATGATATTTTTTTCATGTCTATGGAAGATAGATTTTCTGTCATAAAGGCATGGGCTTCCCAAAAATATGCCGCAGATATTTAACGACACATCAAGCTCCACTTCATCTATGAAATTTGCAGTAATGGCGAATTTCCATTTACACTTTCTAGTAACTTGCAATTGCGCATTTTCACACACCCATCCAAGTGGATATGGTTTATGATGTGGAATGATTTCCAAGTTTAAACTTTTGACAATGTTTTCAGAGATAAGATTGGATTGAGAGCCACTATTGAAAAGCGTATCAATCTTGTTGTGTTTTGAGAACACCCTTATGTGAAAAAGTTATATTCTCCTCTTTTCATTTGGAGTTTTATTTTGTGAGTTTGAAGAACTAGTGCTAGCAATGGATTCTTTTCCTTTTAAGCCCATGGTTGTGATTTTAGTTTCATCACCCAAATCGGATCCCAAATCTCATTGAGTGGTTGCAGTTGTCTTTTGTTTTCCCTTGTTGTTGTTTCTCTTTGGTCTCATTTCGGGATGAAACTTCCAACAATGAGCTTCATCGTGACCCTCCTTGGAACAATGTTTGAATGTAACTTTCTTTGCTTCTTTTTTGATAGACACATTTTTCTTTGCCTTCCCTTTGAAATCCTTTTCCTTTCCTTTACTCTTAAATGGATTTTTACTACCTTCTTCTGGTGTGTTTTTCCCTCTTGCCTCAAGATGAGTGGTTTTCACACACACATCATCTAGATTATTGGGATTAAATATTAAGATTGTATGCCGAAGGTAACTGTGTAAACCCCCTATGTACTTGAGAAATGCATCCTGTGATTGCAAATCTACACCTAACATCAAAGACCTTTTTCTGAATTCTTGGGTGTAATCTGCACATTTTTACCTTTAAGTTGTCTAAAGTTATACCAATTCATGATGGCTTTCTGCATATAAGCTAGAAGGTAGAATTTCTTTTTGATTGCATCAATGAAATCATTCCAAGAAATTGAGATCTTACTGTGTTTTTTAATCTCCTCTTGGGTCTTTGATTCCCACCATACCGGTGCTGCACCCTCCATTCTCAAGAAAGCTAACTAAATCTTTATGTCATCCTCTTGAAGGTTTTGAATCCTGCAATAGACCTCCAACTGATGAATCCAATTATCAAGCTTCTCTGCATTGACTTCACCATTATACATGGGAAACTAAAAGTTAACATCAAATTTAACAAAAGGTAATTTACCAGTTCCTTTTAAAGTATGATGATGAGTATGAGTAAGGGTTGTGTTAGTGGAAGAGGGTGGGGATGATTGTGAATAAGAATATGAAGAAGATGGTGGAGAGGGTGGAAGTTTGTCTCCATTTCCATCACCTCCTCTTAAAGATCCTTAACCTTTGGGAGGTTTGGAACTTTCCCCTTGCAACCTGGTATTCCTCTCTTCATAGAGGACCTTTACCATCTATGTCATATCAAAGAAAGCCTTTCTAAAGGTCTTCTCAGCTTTTGTCATGTTTGTAGGTTCTCCTTCATGAAACATGATCTCTGGAGTCTCGACTGTAACTCAAGGCTGAACTGGTGTTGGAGATTGTGGCAACCTTGCTCTCCTTCCCCTTGACCCAACTTTAGGGCTTCTCCTCTTTTGAGTTTTAACCTTGTAAGCATGACATAAAATTGCAAACATTTAGATCCTTCTTTCACAAAGAAAACCTAGTGCTCTGATACCAAAATGATCTGATTTAGAATATTAGATTGCTATGCTAAGATCCTCCTCATATTAGAAACAAAATGCTTTCATTGTGCTTAAGGATTCATGAATTTTTGCAAGTGAAAAATGAGTTTTTATGTTATTTTTATGAGCAATAAACATAAATAAGAGACTGAACAACAACATAAACATGTACAAAACATCATCAAAAACACATTACAACAAGAACATGATTAAGGAGTTCACCCCTCCTGGGCTACATCTCCTTGGTCCCGCTTCCAATGGCTTGGGCCTCTCTATTATGCTAAAACATGTAAAAATATGTGTTTACAATGCTTAAATGCTTCTGAAACCTACTCCAATGAGTCTAGGATGTCCAAAAATGGCTATCTAGCCTTTTTTTTCATCTCGTTTGGTGGAAAAATCAAGAAGTTATGACCTTTCCTAGTTTTCCCAATATTCGCTCCACAAATTGCATGTTTTCTGGAATGATCCTACAATTTCGCTCCAAAAACCGCTAACTGGGAAAAAATTTCGCCACGTGGTGGCCATAAGCTATCGATACCAACATCTCCATTGCAAATTGCAGTCAGCAAACCGATGGGTCTTATGGTTTGTGAATGCTACGGGGGCGATATGCGATTGCGATAAATGATGGATCTGATGGAATTATCAACTGAAACCCATAATCTTATCACATCTAGGTGTTGGGTTGTGTTACATTCTTTCCATGACTAGTCCACGTAGTTAACCAGGGGGTTAGAGGGGGGGCAGAGTCCCCCTTTCATTGCGTTGATTGCGTAGCAGGGGGGTCACAGGGGGTTTGAGGGATGTAGGTAACCTGGAAAATTTTGTTTTTTGGACCCTATATTAGGTTGGGTGGACATACCTATGGTTTTTTGCATGATTTTCGCACATGGTTTTGGACGCGATGGTTTTCGGTCCATGGTTTTGGACACAATGGTTTTCAATCCATGGTATTGGATGCTTCGACATGTATCTATATGTATTGTAACATTGAAAGGAACATAATGAAAAATCAAGCTGGTAGTCCTGGTTTTGGGATCCAGGGGAAATCTCTGTGTATATGTGTTTTATGTGTTATGCTCTCACACTGTTTATTTTCTGTGTTTTAGAATTCGTATGCAGGTAATTTCTGTACGGGGTTAAAAGCTACATTTGGTATTAGAGCTATTTTTGGCTTCAAGGGGACAACTTTGTTGTTGAGGGGTTTCTCTTAGGTTTGTGGTAGACCTTGTTCAGTGGGAGATCTGCTAGATCGATTCTGGTGGTGAAAGAAGATGGCAAGCAGTGGAAAGATAGAGATCAAGAAATTTAATGGTTAGAGTTTGAGTTGTGGAAACTCAAGATGGAGGATCTGTTGGTGGATAAAGATTAGTGGATCACAGTAGATCTAGCTACTAAACCAACGGGAGTGTCCGATGAAGAATGGAAGAAGTTGGATCGGAAGGAAAAGAGCACAATACGATTATGTGCCTCAGATTTAGTATTGCTGAATGTATTAGGGGAAGATACAACGAAGGCTTTGTGGGACAAGTTAGGGACTTTGTACCAATCTAAGTCTCTGGTGAATAAACTGTTCCTGTGGAAAAAGTTGTATAACCTGAGGATGAAAGATAGAGACTCCATGATAGAGCATCTAAACTCATTTAATACTATGATAAATCAGTTATTATCTATTGATATTAAAATTTCAGATGAAGATAAGTGCATCAGTTTGTTGTGTTCTCTACCAGATTTGTGGGATAGTCTGGTTATTGCAATAGGTAGCAATACAACTTCCTTGCAGTTTGATGAAATAGTCTCATCCTTGCTGATGGAGGAGATGAGACGGAAAAATATGGAGAGCTAGAATGGTGATGCCTTGCCTGTATGAGGATGGTCCTAGAACAGAAAAAAAAGTAAGTCATCGAGTGGGAGATCTAAATCTAGAGGGAGATCTCAATCTCCAGGAAAACCTGTAAAGGTGGTGTGCTGGAAATGCGGAAAGGAAGGGCACTACAAAAGGGACTGTAAATCTAAAGCTCCTGATAAATGAAAGGGATCTGATGATGCTCCTTCCGTAGAGGCGAAAACCACCTCAGATGAAGGTGGGGATGTGTACTTGGCTTCTTCAAGTACACATGTAGATCATGAGGCATGGTTGATTGACTTAGGTGCATCCTTTCACTTCACTCCCCATAGAGAGTGGTTTTGTGAGTATGAGAAATATGATGGTGGTGATGTCTTCTTGGGGGATGACAGGAAAGCTAGAATCATTGGTCGCGGAAAAGTAAAGTTGAAGTTGCAAGGTGGAAGGTTTAGAACACTTTCAAGTGTTCTGCATATTCATGCATTAGCCAAAAATCTGATTTCTGTAAGCAAGCTAGATGATGTAGGTGTAAAAACAGTGTTCAATAAGGATACCTGCAAGATGGTTCAGGGGGCATTGGTATTGATGCTGGGAGTTCGAATTGGAACTTTGTACAAGCTGCAAGGGAACACTGTTGTTGTTGGGTGCAACAGTTCTGTGGTTCCTGATAGTGGAGCATAAAATTTAGTGGTCTCTGGAGAGAAGACCATGATGTGGCATCAAAGGCTTGAACATATTGGAGAGAAGGGCCTTCAAATACTTCATGGTAAAGGTATGGTAGAAGGTATGAGTAATAGCTCTCTAGATTTTGATTTTTGTGAAAATGTGTATATGGGAAGCAGAATCGGGTGAGTTTCCCCTCTGGTGGTAAAAGGGTGAAACATATATTAGAACTTGTGCACAGTGATGTGTTTGGACCTATGAAGGTTCCATCACTGGGTAAGTCTATGTGCTATGTATCATTTATAGATGACTTCTCAAGGAATACATGGATATATTTCCTTAAGAAGAAATATGAAGTCTTTGACAAGTTTAAAGAATTTAAGGATCTAGTGGAAAATCAGACAGAGAAGAAAATAAAGGTGTTGAGGACAGATAACAATGGAGAGTTTTGCAGCAAGGAATTTGAAGAATTCTGTAAGAAGTGTGGTACAGCATGGTAGAAGACTACTCCATACACACCTGAGAAAAATGGAGTTGTAGAAAGAATGAATAAGACATTGATGGAAAGGGCAAGAAGCATGTGCAGTGGTGCCGAGTTAGGACATGAATTCTGGGCAGAGGTGGTGGAGACAACATGTTACCTGGTCAACAGATCACCTTCATCAGTGTTGGAGGATAAGACTCCACAAGAGGTATGGACTGGTAAGAAACCCTCTCTTTCACATCTAAAGGTATTTGGATGTGATGCATATGTACATGTTCCAAAGGAGAAAAGAACCAAGTTGGATAGTAGATCTGAAAAGTGCATCTTTATTGGGTATAAGGATGGTTTAAAGGGTTATAAGGTTTGGAACCCAGTAACAAGGAAGGTTGTGTACAACTGAGATGTTGTGTTCAAAGAGGTGAAAGATGTTATTAAACAAGAAGTCCAACCAAAGGAACCTGAGAAGATAGAATTTGAGCTTAATGAGGAAGAATCAGACTCTATACTAGAGGAGGAATCAGAAGATGAAGAGCCACAAACTCCGTGTTACAGGGAAAAGTGTCTATTTAGAACTGCTCTATCCCACTAAGGTGTGACAGCTGCCTTAGAAACAAACAGAGAAAAGCTACTTTCATTTTTCCTTTATGAATTATAGATAGAGAGGAACAGAAAGACCAACCTCTGTCTTGCGCTAATCTCCAGATTTGATCCCTCTCTTCTTTGATAGTCCTCAGCTACCTGCTCCCTTGCACGCCCAGCTTCACAAAGTACCTGTAAGATCACAGAAGCATAGCACTATACAAAGACATGGATCTATAATCATAAACAATCTAGGATTAGATGTAAATTGACCATACAAATGTAGCAAGCATCAATGACACAAAAGCATGGAGGAAAACTCAAATAGCTTTTATTGATAAACAAGAAAAGAACCAGGAGGAGTTACAACCAGTTGTTCTGACCCAGCATCAACCTCCCAGCAAAGAAGCCCCTCTTCACCTCAAACAAAGCTTAGATCACCCAACAATCTGATGTTTGTCTCTAGAAACCAACAACAATTCCTTACAATATGCAAAATTCCAGCCTCTGGATCTCTGGGATGAGGGATCCATATATAGATATCTGTAAGGGGGATGAGTCATCTTGTGATTTGATTAGTGTCTTCTCTCTGATAGTTCTTGCTTCCACTTGGAGACTGATGGCCTCTTACTCATCCTTGGTCGAATTTAGTGAGGCAAGTGTCACAGGAGAAGATTCTGGAAGCTTCCATTGCCTCTCCACCTCACGGAATGACATTGCCATTTGTCATTTCTCGCCCATCGCACCCCACAGAAGGGACTTTTGAAATGCAACGCACCCTCACAGTGTATTTAGGTGAGATGCAACGCACTTAGCCAGTGGAGTAGCTGCAATGATCCTGTTTTGACCAATTTTGAGAAGTTTCTCATGGAGAACTTCTGGGAGAAGCTGTAATCTGTTGACCTTGTTCCTTTAGGGGTTAGAACAACAATTTTAGGGACTTAGGAGCCCTTGGTTTATGGACATTTCATGCTTGGGGTTGTAGGGCCCAGAAATTTCTATAACAATTGCCCCCTAAAGCATGAGGTCGTTAACCTTTTGGTGTCGGGTGAAATGCTTTATAATGAGGATCCAAAGTTCTTTCAATGCTGGGAGGAGACCTGTAATAAGATACAATACAATACATTATCTTCATACTATTTTCATGATCTAGCTGAGGCGGGCATTCCCATGCTCAGCTTTATAAATTCATTTTCATGTACATAGGATAGACAATCGTCTGAGTGTAGACTGATGATTCTGATAGAGCCATCATCCTTTTGAGTGGATGATTATCTGTGCAGCAATGATGTACATTTAATGTCTTTATTTCCCTTAATATATATCGCAGCCCGGATGGATGAAACTAGATCCGGGGTCTTCAATCTCTTCTGATCTTCACTCAAAGTACAAGTCGATCCATGCGAGAAATGTTCTGAAGTCGAACATGGAAAGACATCGCTTGATTACCAGTCAATGATGTAAACTGTTAACAAGCGCGAGAGGAATCACTGATAATGATAATGACCCTCAAGGTACTGCAGTACAATTCACGTGGTGTGAATAAAGGACTTGGCGTCGAACACCACGCAAAATCTTTCGGTCGAAGGCCATTGATGTAAACCTATCGCCGGAAGTGAGAAACTTGCCATTGAGGCATGCAAGCTTCAAAGTACTGAATGGGGTGTTCCTAGATCAACTTCTTGGATAATGAGCTGATGTCGACAAGAAGTGATCTATCACAGGAGGGCCTTAATGAATCCCACATCAATGACACGGAACGGAGCAAATGATTTTAATGGAGGTGAAAACGATCTGGTGATATAAGGTTCAGGGTGGCGGTCATGAAAGAATGGAGTATAATGTATGGTAGTGGGTGAGACACAGGTGAATTCCATGAATGACTTCTCTTGAACATATCGGCGACACTGATGTGATGGATTGGTAGCATTAACCCCAAATGTGGATGGTATGGCGTGACCATGGTGATGTGACCGGTGAATGAAACAACCCAACCCAACTCGGACACGGAGTGGAAGTGTCATGTTCAAGAGCGACTTGCTACCAACAAAGTTTCTTCAAGTTTTCTTCCCAATTTTCCCCAGTCATTGCTGACCAGTACCTCTTTATTTTTGTCAAGCTTGAGGAGGATAACATATGCTTGTTCTATAATTTGCCCTTCGGGCAAACCCATCGCTATGTTTTAACGAGTCTAGCGATAGTGAAACTCGTTCTCGTCTATAGACAAGTTTGTCACTATTAATCTTTTTAACGAGTTTAACGACAAAGATAACTTGGTCCTTTTCAATTTTAGAGTCTGAAAAGGAACGTAAAGGTAACTCCAAAATTCCTTTTTCGTCATCTAATCCCTTAAGTCCGAAAAAGTATAAAACAATACAAAAGGGATGAATTTTCGATACTTTTAACGAGCTGAACAAAACAAGCGCTCGATCTTTTTGTGTAATAATCCCTCAGGTCCAAAAAGATTAAAATCTAGAGGAGGGATAGCACTTCCTGTCCCTTTAACGAGCTGGAGAGGCCAATGGCTCGGCAATCTTTTCATATTTTATGAGTTAGTTGAAAAGAGCTTAAAGGAGACTCGTCTTTTGAGGAACGAGTGATAAAATGGGTAGCAGCTGATTCCAGGTAAGGGTTGGAATTTTCCAATCACGGCAGTGTCAGAAGGATGGCTAGTGATATCACTCTTCGCAGCTGTTCCTCAAAATGGGTAAACAATCAAATGGAGGTGAATGATCAGCCAATGAAAAAGTGGAGGTGACGGTGCAAACACGACCAAGGCTTTAACGGCTGAAGTACTACATTCACGATGGTTATTTACCGGGGAATAGTTCATTTTTTAATGAGCTTAAACGCGGGGGGAAACATTTGCTCATGTCTTATGTTTATTTTTTAACGAGCTTGAACTATGTGCTAAAACTGCTCGATTAATCCAGTCGTGTGATAAGAATGTCTCATATAAAACGACAACTTTTAGAGTTTTGCCCCACATCCTTTCTTTATGCAAGTTAGGAAACGACCAATCCTACGAGTTTAAAGGGTTAGAGGTCCTACAAATTTAAAAAAATAAATAGTCGCTCTTCGCTTGCACGCCAAAAGGCTTGCATGCCCCCAGGTATAAAACAGAGTTTCAAGGTCACCTTCTATTCGAGCTGACAAAACATTTGTTTTATCAGGAAAGGTATACCTCTTTCAGGCTACCCAAAGATTGCTCTATTCACAGCGCAAACAAAACACTTCTTCGGCGATGTCTATCGAAATAGCCAAAGGTGAGTGGAGGAAGTTACTCTACTCACGTAACTTTGACAAGAGAATCTTGTTCTAGAATAACCCCCTATTCCAATCACAGACGGGAGTACAGACTAGTCATATTTTCTCGCGGAAACCTTCCCTATACCCGAAGTTTTCCTGCCGAAGCAGACCAGGGTGCATGCCCCCTGGGTTTCAGTCATGTCCCCCCGAATCACTCGTGCTCATCGGGTGGACGGACTGGAGATTGAGACATTTATTGCGTGAAAAGACCATTCAGGGATGGTATATGACTATTTGCTATGCGTGATCCGGGAAATGAAAGCTGGTCTACGAGCTTGACCACTCTTCCTTCGTGCGGAAAACACATCACTCTAAAGAGTGATGAGACAATGGCTCTCATGCAATAAATATAGTCTCATCCAAGGAGTAGATTGTAATCCAGGGGTCCTTGAACTACCATCACATTCATGTGAATGGTTTTCCTTCTCAATGTTATGGGCACATTGGGAAGGATCCCTAACGGTCGACTAGTTCCTTTATCAAAGCCTGTTAGATTTCTCATCTCAGGCAAAAGCGATGGCGAACCAAGCGCTTTCCAAGCAGTTGAGGAAAGGATACTCATAGAAGCCCCTTCATCTATGATGGTACCAGCCATAACCATTCTATATATTTGAACAACGATTCGGAATGGAATACTAGTTGGTAAACGGGGTCTGCCTAGTTGATTCCAGTCGAAGGAGACAACTAGGTTGCTTGGAGGTGGGACCGAATAGACGGCCAGGTATGACTCTGACGAACTTCCTTCCTGCGGTAAAGGAACGGGTAAATTGCCCCCATGTTCGTTGGAGTCTGTGCTTATGAAAAGAATTTGGACGGTGTCATCTTTGTTCTCTTCAGTGACTGTATCATCTGAAGATGGAACCTCTGAAGGTAAGACCGGGTCAACTACTGCCTCGACCTTTTGACTTTCGTCTGGTATGGATTCAGATGGTTTATCTTCAATGATAGATGCTTCGGCCGACCACCTGAGCGGGCTAGCCGGATTTTCAACTAGTGACGGACTCGGCAAGAGTTTTTTATATCCAGGAGGAAGTCGTAACGGTGAAACCGGACGATCATCCAAAACTCTTTTAGCTTCGTCTAAGAAGGGACAACGGTGGACGGCATGATCGCCTTCACACAGTTTACAAGGAAATCTATATTTTCCTTTTTGTCCTGGGGCTTCACTTTCACTAGTTGACGGTGTGTTTTCAACATGACCATCAGAGGTTGGCGACATCGGGTTGTGCAAACGAGGAGACCAGTCCCTTAAGATCTGAGGGATGCAAGGACAATCTCTGTGATAGTGGTCTCCTTTGCAAATGACACATGGCGATTTAGGCCTGGTCGGTGCAGTGTGTGGATTTTCGCTAGACGACACTCGTTTTCCCCCATTCGCTTTTGGCTCCTTCTTCTTCTTCTCTTTCTTCTTCTTTTCCTTCTTCTCCTTAGGTACTTGACTTATGGCTTTACCAGCCCCATCAAGAGAAGAGGAAGGAGGAGAGGAAGAATTAGAGGAAGTAGAAGGCTGGTGGGTAACTCTGGACTCGTCTAGTTGCCGATTCAATTGTTCAGGAATAGTGGTGTTCTGAACAACAGAGGTCGAGAAGAGCCATACAGGCAAACCAATTGTCAGTCCTGGAAGCGACAATGTGGCCATATGGGGTGCACCAACATCTCCCCAAGAGGAGAAGGGACTAGGATTTCCTCCAAGGGGAATTCCTTGGTTGGTGGACTCCATTTTCTCAACCCAAGATCAATGCAGGAAAGGGTAATGAATATTCCATTTAAAATAAATTTTAGACGCTTTGACACAACTTGTTTTTTCAATTTTTAAGAGTCGAAAAAAAAACAAAAGATGACTCTAGACTCCTTCGATTTTTAATGAGCCTGAAGTGACAAGTGCTCAGATGGACCTTTTCCGTTAAGGAGTCTGAAAAGGAACGAAAGGGACTGCTCTGGAAATCTAAGTAGAGGGATTACCAAACCAATCGCAAAACTACAGAATACTTTTTACGGTACGGCAGTCAATCTTCCCGAATGCTGTGTTCAGTGCATTGCGATCGATAGGGCGGCAGACACGGCTTCCTATGGATAAAGGATTAAGCCTATTGGGGTCTCCCAAAATATACTCGACGGTACGTGGGAGCACAAGTCCGTACTGGCACTTATCGTCTCAAAGTGGAGGAATCACCCAACCATCAGTGAGAACAACAGTTACCAGGCTTTACGACGCCGGAATACGTCTCTAGCCTAGACTTCTAAATGTTGTGCGTTAAGTTCCAAAGCGTTGTTAGATTCAATGAATTTATTTTAAGTTGATCTTGTTTATGAAGTTTGCCTTTCGGGTTCACCACGAGATGTAGATGTAATTCCTAAAATGCAATCTAAGATGATAAACAAACTTTTTATCTCTTTTATGCAATGAAAATCCTAGCTACTAGGGAAAAGAAAGACAGAATCTTTTCACAAAGAGCAAAGAGCACACTCTAAAATGCACTTTCCTAAATCAAGCCAATTAGACTGTCTATATGCAAATGCACATGCATGTATTTGTTTTTCGACTTTCTTAGTATATGAATGCTAAAAAGAAAGTTGATGCACAAATCTGAATTTCTTTTCAAGTGACAAATATCAACAAGTTTCTTTTCGAAATCAGAAAATGGAGACGATCACAACACCTTACGATTTTGAAATGAATACTTGTTCTCGACACTAGAAAATTACAAATTCAGACCAAAAACAATAGTAACAGGATAATCGACCATCAACAACAATTAAACTCTTTCCTACGATTGAAATCGACACTTGTGACAGTTTCAAATCAAAGGACGACAGTACGATTACGCTACTTTTGCAAAGGAGAATTGTAAATGACTCAACAAACACACAAAAACATCTACAATTCTTTTGTACAAAGGAGGCGGAATAACAGCAAGGAAAAGGGGTTTCAAACAGACATATACTGATCACAGGCAGCAAAATTCAGGAATAGAACTGGAAAGAATGAATCACAGAAGCCACAACTGCACAGAGCTAGTCTGATCAACGCACCTGTAACACAGAGAATCTGAAATGCAGCGCAGGTTGTCCACTCGGGAAGTGTGTTGAAATTCAGAATCTCTGAACAGTACCTGCGCTGGGCCAGAAACGAGACTCTGTTCGGGTTCCGGGTCACAGTTTGCAGTTCAGTTCTTGGGTTTTGGCCGAGCAAAAAGCAATCAGTAATGCAACAATCAGGGGTAGATCTAAGGAGGATCTAAGAGCTATCACAAGGGCAATCAGATAGTTTGTGAATCAATTGTTTAAATCATAAACATATCCAGTAGATGGATTAAAGCAGCAGTTATCTACATTGCATTTGTTATGGCAAATGCAGTTCGAATGCTACTTGTAAGTTTATGAAATAGACAACAAAGGATGATAAACAAACAAACTAATTATTTCCCTAGTGGAGTCGCCATTTTGTTACAAGGAAAAGTGTCTATTTAGAACTGCTCTATCCCACTAAGGTGTGACAGCTGCCTTAGAAACAAATAGAGAAAAGCTACTTTCATTTTTCCTTTATGAATTATAGATAGAGAGGAACAGAAAGACCAACCTCTGTCTTGCGCTAATCTCCAGATTTGATCCCTCTCTTCTTTGATAGTCCTCAACTACCTGCTCCGTTACACGCCCAGCTTCACAAAGTACCTGTAAGATCACAGAAGCATAGCACTATACAAAGACATGGATCTATAATCATAAAAAATCTAGGATCAGATGTAAATTGACCATACAAATGTAGCAAGCATCAATGACACAAAAGCATGGAGGAAAACTCAAATAGCTTTTATTGATAAACAAGAAAAGAACCAGGAGGAGTTACAACCAGTTGTTCCGACCCAGCATCAACCTCCCAGCAAAGAAGCCCCTCTTCACCTCAAACAAAGCTTAGATCACCCAACAATATGATGTTTGTCTCTAGAAACCAACATCAATTCCTTACAATATGAAAAATTCCAGCCTCTGGATCTCTGGGATGAGGGATCCATATATAGATATCTGTAAGGGGGATGAGTCAGCTTGTGATTTGATTAGTGTCCTCCCTCTGATAGTTCTTGCTTCCACTTGGAGACTGATGGCCTCTTACTCATCCTTGGTCGAATTTAGTGAGGCAAGTGTCATAGGAGAAGATTCTGGAAGCTTCCATTGCCTCTCCACCTCGCAGAATGACACTGCCATTTGTCATTTCTCGCCCATCGCACCCCACAGAAGGGAATTTTGAAATGAAATGCACCCTCACAGTGTATTTAGGTGAGATGCAACGCACTTAGCCAGTGGAGCAGCTGCAATGATCCTGTTTTGACCAATTCTGAGCAGTTTCTCATGGAGAACTTTTGGGAGAAGCTGTAATATGTTGACCTTGTTCCTTTAGGGGTTAGAACAACACTTTTAGGGACTTAGGAGCCCTTGGTTTATGGACATTTCATGCTTGGGGTTGTAGGGCCCAAAAATGTCTATAACACTCCGGGTGTGAGAAGATCAGTTTGAGAAAGAAGGTAGCCGGAAAGGTATAGTCCATCTGCTTTTTGTTCAAATTTTGCTTTATCTGTTACTCATGATGAGCTCAGAACTATGAAAGAAGCAGTAGATTCAGAGGATGGCAAACTCTAGAAAGAGGCCATGGTTGATGAAATGGTATCTTTGCACAAAAATGAGGCTTGGGATCTGGTGGAGTTGTCGACTGGAAGGAAACCCATTGGTAGAAAATGGGTGTTCAAGAAGAAGAAAAATGCAGAAGGAAAGGTGGAGAAATACAAAGCTCGGTTGGTAGCAAAAGGTTATTCCTAGGTGCTAGGAATTGATTTTGGTGATATTTTTTCTCCTGTTGCCAAGGTAGCTTCTATTAGATTACTTTTATCTGTTGCTGCTGCTTTTGATTTTGAGGTAGAACAAATGGATGTGAAGACAACATTTCTTCATGGGGATCTAGAAGAGGAGATCTACATGAAGCAACCTGAAGGTTTTGCGGTGAAGGGTAAGAAAGAAATGGTATGCAAGTTAAAGAAGTCTTTGTATGGGTTAAAACAATCACCAAGGATGTGGTATCATAAATTTGATACATTTAGATGGGGACTTGGCTTCACCAGAAGCAAAGAAGATCACTCTGTGTATTTTAAATTAACTGGTGACCGTGTTATTTATCTAGTCTTGTATGTGGATGATATGTTGCTCATTGGAAATGACAAAGAAATTATCCAGGATTTGAAGACCCAATTGTCCTCCAAATTCGACATGAAATATATTGGTGCTGCAAACTATATTTTGGGCATGGAAATTAAAAGAGACTGGAAAAATAAGAAGCTCTGGTTAAACCAAAGGAAGTATGACGAGACAATACTGCAAAGGTTTAATATGCAGGATAGTAAACCGGTGAAGGTTCCTATTCCTGTAGGTGTGAGGTTATTTGCTGAACAATGTCCCAAGACACAAGAAGAGGAAGAGGACATGTTCCGTGTTCCATATGCAAGTGCCGTCGGTATCCTGATGTATGCAATGGAGTATTGAGAAGGTTTATGTCAAAACCAGGGAAGATAGCACTGGACAACAGTGAAGTGGGTTTCAGGTATTTGTGTGGCACTAGTGATTATGGTTTGTGCTACTAAGGAAGACTAGGATTGGAAAGAGTGTTGGATATTCGTGGCTTTGTTGATGCAGACTGGGCTGGAGATCTGGATCAAAGAAAATCTACAAGTGGGTATGTGTTTAACCTATTTGGAGGTGCAATTAGTTGGATGAGTAAGAAACAATCTATAGTGGAACTATCAACTACAGAGGCAAAATACATGGCAGGCACTCATGCAAGCAAGGAAGCAGTTTCGTTGCAGAGATTGCGTTCAAGTATGGGGTTAGTACAAGGAGCTATAAGGATAGACTGTGACAGCCCAAGTGCAATTTTCTTGGAAAAGAACCCTGCATATCATTCAAAGAAAAATCACATTGTTGTTTAGTATCACTTTGTGAGGGATATGATAGAAGACAAAAAGGTGTTGCTGGTAAAGGTGGACACTTTGAAGAATACTACAGATGCATTGAAAAAATCTGTGAGCTCTGAGAAGTTCTCTTGGTGTAGAGAAACAATGGGCATTGCAGGGCTGGATAAATGACTAAGCTCTCTTGTGGCCCCTTGTGGAAAGAAAACAACAAGTGGGAGAATGTTGGGTTGTGTTATATTCTTTCCACAACTAGCCCACGTAGTTAACCAGGGGATTAGAGGGGGGGAGCAACCCCCCTTTCATTGCGTTGATTGCGTAGCGGGGGGGTCATAGGACATTTGAGGGGTGCTTTGTTTTTTGGACCCTATATTAGGTTGGGCGGACCTACCTATGGTTTTGTGCATGATTTTTGCACATGGTTTTGGACGCGATGGTTTTTGGTCCATGGTATTGGATGCTTCGGCCTGTATAAATATGTATTGTCGCATTGTAAGGAACATAATGACAAATCAAGATGGTAGTCTTGATTTTGGTATCTAGGGGAAAATATCTATGTATATGTGTTTTATGTGTTATGCTCTCACATTGTTCATTTTCTGTGTTTTAGAATTCTTATGCAGGTAATTTCTGTACAGGGGTTAAAACCTACACCAGGATCCATTGCAAATCGCAATCGGCGGAGTTAGTGGTAACATATATACAAGACTCTACACTATGTGATTTGTGATTGCGATTATCGCATCACAACTCGGTATGCTGGGGGCCAATTTCTATAGTACTTCCCTTTTGCGTTGTGCGATTGCGATTATTGCATCGCACCCTGGCTTGTTTTGGGGAAGATTATTTAATGCCAATCCACTTGCGATATGCGATTTATGAAAAGTAGGGCCAATGGTGGCCTGCCACTTGGTTCTTCCCTCTTCGCTGAAGAGTCCTGCCACATTATATTTTTCTGCCATTTGTGTAGTCAAACTTGAACTTTGACTTGCTCCAACTTCTTCATATGAGCTCAGATTCGAGTGTCGTTCACACTGTTGGAATCAGAATGATGAGAAATTTGATTTGAAGCTAAGTTTATGGAGTTTTTTTTCCACTTAGTATTTTGAGCCTAATTTTGAGAACTTGATCACTTGGTTAGACCTCTATAGGTGATGCTACCTCTTCTAGCAAGGGAACAAGTAAGTCTCCTGATGCACTCGCATCCATGCTCAATGCACTCCATATGGAGGAGGCGAACTCACTCTTCCCACCTTTCCTATTATCATTTGAAATATTCAATTTCAGTGTCCACAATTGTTTGGTTGATTATGGTGCATCAGTGAATGTCATGCCACTCTCCATCGTGAAAAAGATCAATGCCCAATGGAGCAAGACAACTGCGCATATCACCCAACTTGACAGAACATGTGTTACAACAATTGGTGAACTCTGGGATGTGATCATCTGGTTACTATTTGACGGAAAAGTTCATCAATGCATCAATATTGTGATTATGGACATCCCGAAAGCATATGACATTTTAGTCAGCAAAGATTGGTCAAGCAAGCTGCAAGGATACTTTGCCACTAACTAGTCACACTTATGGTTCCCATACCAATGCAAAAACAACCATATCCAGGTGTTGTCAGAAAGATACATGAGGCATAATGTGACTCCATTGAATGGAGAAAATGAATCGTTGGCTTTCGCAGAACTTATGTTCGATAATTGCTTTCTGGAGACATAGTTGGGGTGTTATCTTGCACAATAGTCCTCGACCACACCAGACACATATTTGGGTCTCCTTCCATGCCTAACTGGAAAAAATGAAACTTGTACAATACATTGTAACAATAGTAGTAGTGATAGTAGTATTAGTGCAATAAGCAATCCTTGTACAGATGATATGTGGACCATGTACTTTGAACTTTCTAAGACACAGGAGAGATCTGGAGCCGGTTGTGTCTTAACTGACTCGCTGTAGAGGAAACACTTAATCTTTAACCGCTTGGAGTTCAAGTGCATGGACAACACCGCCGAGTATGAAGCACTCATCTTAGGCTTACAAAAAGCCATCAGCACAACGTTGTTGTGATAAAAATGGTAGGTGACTCATAGATCATAGTGCGTCAGGTACGTAACACCATACGCTGTGTGTCACCCTGTCTTAAAAGTTATCAACAAGTATGGTGACTCATTTCTCAATTCCAAGTTTTCAATATTATTTCTGTACGAATAATGCATAATGTAGCTACAAATGTCTTGGAAAACACAACTATTAGGATGAAACCGTTAAGGGATATATTTTCTATTGAAATTTTATATAATCCATTTGTCCTAGAAAACTTCACTAATTTACGCATTTTTGATGACGATCAATATATACTTTGTTTCATGGCTAACACTGACATCTTCAAGGATGTAACAATAGATGAGGACAAGGACGAGCATGAGCACTCTCTGCAGGACGTAGCTTATGTAAGCAAAGGAAATATCATCCCCAAGGGTTTGGTATCACTTGAGAAGCTGTATGACTTGCATAATCACTTTTACAGACCTATCAATGCCAAAACCCACAACTCTACATTGTTGCACGAACAGATTAATCTGGGAATGGATAAGGATCTGAAGCTTGTGAATCTCGTTATGTGATGCACACCTCAAGAATGACAATATTTCATCTGCCTCTTCAAGCAGTACCAATATGTATTCGTGTGGACGTACGATGACCTCAAAACATATGACATGTGAATAATCCAACACGTCATACCAATCAAGGAAGGGGCCAAGCCTTTTCAGCAGAAGCTAAGGAAAGTTCCTCCTTCGCTTGAGCCCCTAATATGGAAAGAATTGACCAAGTTGATGGATGCTCGAATCATTTACAAAGTTCAACATTCCATGTGGGTTTCAAATCTAGTCCCTATTAGAAAGAAGTTCGGGTAAATCCGCCTGTGTGTAGATTTCTGTAATCTCAACCATTCCTCAGAAAAGGACAACTACCCAGTGCCGTCCATGGATCATATACTGTAGATAGTATTTGGAGCATAAATTTTTTATTTTCTTGATGAATTTTCAGGATACAATCAGGTTTTGGTTGCAGATCCTAACATACTTAATTTTGGAAATAACACTGAGAGGGGGGTGAATCAGTGTTATCAGATTAATAATTTTATTACCCAAACAGATTTATATACGCTACTTCAGTGAAGTGAACTAGCATGTACACGTGACTATGCTTAAAGAAACCAATGTGTATGTAGAGAACTTGTGATTTAGACAGTTTATCATGTGTTGAGCTTAAACCACTATATTAGAGATTTATTAGACAATGCAGTAAAAGCATAATAAAGCATCACACATAAGCAACACACATGAACACCAAGATTTAAGGTGGAAACCCAATGTGGGTAAAAACCACCTGCTACTGTCGTCTTTGTCTTCTTTTAATAATAAGAAAATCTATTTACAATCTTGTACTGGTGTAGACTCATACCAATACACAGGCTTCTACTTGTAGAAGGTTACAACCTTCTCTCGTTTTCGAGTTTCTACTGGAAGGGAGTTACAACCCCCTAGCTCTTGTACTAGCCAATATGTTTACTAGTACATAGGTGCCAGCCTACAGAAAACTCCACTTTTCCACTAGGGACCACGTTTCATGAATTTTCAGACTGGATACTCCTGGATCACAACACCACAAGCTGAAGGCCACGTTTCATCAAATTTTCACACTGGACCCATCGAAGTCTTTTAAACTTAAACTGCATCAACCAATATTAAGTTAATTTGAACAATCAAATCACTGACACCAGAACACTGTATTGAACCCAGAACCTTGCATCATCATCCAAAACCAGCTATAACCTCTAAAATCATGCATTATAGTGTATACGCTACTTGGTTGAACCCAACTTGCATATATACGCTACTTCCTTTAACCCAACCTACGTATCTCTAAAGATACTGAATCATAAACTTCTGAACCACAGACTATACCAATCAGTGACATTCTGAAGATCTACTGTCATATTACAGAGTTCAAAATAGATAGCAGCAAGGAACACCCTTCCTTCTCAATCAATCAATCAATCAGACTCAATTTATTTATACAACAGTTCTACATTTAGATCTAAGAGGACTTCATTGACAAACAATAGTAAAAAAACAGAATTTGAACAGATAGATCATTCAGATCTGAACAAAAGTTTTTTCCTTTTGTATACACTACTTGAAAGAGTCGAACCTGCGTGTACACGCGCTTTGGCTGAGATGAACCTGCGTACAGATCTGCAAATTTTGATTCAGAACTTTGTTGCAATTTCAGACGTCAGAAAAACCTAGATCATGATAGGTAACAAGTAGAAAAGGCACAAAACATCAGATCTGGTCTCAACCAATATCAGATCATTCAAGAATAAGTCATTTCAAGTCTCATGTTTTCTGATCCAATGTTGAACTCAAGGTGCACATGAAAATTTCAGATCCAGTCCCAAACATAACCCTGAAACATAATATATACTTCAGATAGAAGTATTCCTTAGACTCTCATTGCTTGCATGCCCTGGCCTAATGATCTTCTCTTCCTCATATACTCTTAGGCCTTTCTCAATACCTTGGAACAAATGCCTCATACCAATTACCTTGGACCAAAATACCTTGGATCAAATACTTTGGACCAAAAACTTGGTTTTGCAACATGTACGTGCTTTTCCTTATGTGAAAGTGCGTGTATACGTTATACACTACTTTTGTTCTGTTAAACCACATGTATACGCGCCTTGGACAAAGTGAACCAGCGTATACCTCTCTTTCTTCATTCTTTGGAGTTTGATCTGTAATCCTTTGCTGTTGACCTACTGCACTGTGAACTTTCATCTAAGTGAGTTTCCATCAAGGACAACACTTGTATCATAATGCCAACAATTTCCCCCTTTGGACTTGATGGCAACAACAACATCAAGACACTTTCCCCCTTTGACATCAAGGGCAAAGGGCGGACCAAGATATTCTCTCCCCTATGCTGTTCATGCTCCCCTTGAGTACATGCTGAATTGTCTAATTGAGCTCCCCTTTGTACATGCTGAGATGTATTGAAACCGTCCATGCTCCCCCTGAGCACAAGCAGAGTCTGCAAAAAAATGTTCTCCAAGAGAATAACATGACTCTATAACTCAACTATGTGAGTATGACCTTCCTATCACCACTGACTCATACATACATTCATCTCCCAACCAAGTGTGGATATACCAATTGTTTATACATGACAAAAATATAATTACATCATCCATTTCATGCAAAGTGGGGATACAAATTACATCATTTGTCCAATAGGACTCATTCAAATGTATGAGAAGACATATAACACCCTAGACTTTTACATGACTTAAGCAACAAAAAGGTATAAATATCTGAAGCCATAGCTGGACTCAGCAACCATAATGCCAACAATGCAGAATGCGAGTGAAGGCTAATGCTCCCCTCGAACCTGTACTACCTGTGCATTATTAACAAGTCAATGATCAAGGCACCTTTATCAGTAAGATAAAAATTAATGAACAGAGCATATCAAGATACTGTAATATCAACATTAGACAGAGCACCCATATCAAAGCCTGCCCCACTGTTTTTCTTGTTTGAAAAACATATACGCTCCTTGACCCACAGAAACTCGTGTGTGTACGCAACTAAACTTCATGAAACACACGTATAATAACCTTTCTCTGGAAAATTAGATTTAACAATAGGATGATGTAGCAATTACTCCCAACTTTTGTTTGAGATATTCAAATGTTTCTTTGGGCAGTGGTTTAGTGAATATATCAGCAGCCTGTTCTTTGGAGGGAACATACTCCAATTTGACTTTTTTTTCAAGCATTCGTTCACAGAGAAAATGGTATTTGATGGGTATTTTCTTGGTATTGGAGTGCATGACTGGATTCTTTGAAATACTGATGGCACTTGCATTATCACATAGAATGGAGATGGGTGGAGTATATGTGATCTGAATGTCTTGCAAGGTTTGCATCATCCAAAGTAGTTGTGTGCAGCAAGATGCAACAGCCACATATTCTGCTTCAGTTGTAGATAAAGCAATTGAACTTTGTTTCTTGTTGAACCAAGACACTAACTTGGAACCCATATAGAATGCACCACCACTAGTGCTTTTTCTGTCATCAACACTTCCTGCCCAATCTGCATCTGTATATGCATGAAGAGTAAGATCTGCATCTCTAGGATACCATAAACCAAAGTCATGAGTTCCCTGAAGATATTTGAAAATTATTTTGACTGCCTGAAGATGTGATTCCTTTGGATTTGCTTGGAATCTTCCAACTATTCCTACTGCATGCATGATGTCAGGTCGAGTACCTGCTAGATAAAGCAGACTACCGATCATGGATCTGTAAGTTGGTTGATGTACTACTGCTGATTCATCATTTGAGCTGAGACTGCATCCTGTTACCATTGGGGTACATACAGGTTTAGAATCTTCCATTCCGTACCTTTTCAAGATCTGTTTGAGATATTTGGTTTGTGAAAGAAAAATACCATCTTTATTTTGTTGAACTTATAGACCAAAAAAATAGGTAAGTTCACCAAGCAAGGACATTTCAAATTCTTGCTGCATTACTGAAGCAAAATTCTGACTCATGGATTCTTCATTGCTACCAAAAATGATATCATCAATGTAAACAATAATAATTAGCAATTTATTAGTTTCAATCTTTGTATATATATTGCTATCTACTGAACCTTTTGTAAAACCTTGTTGGTGTAGATATTTGTCAAGGTGGTAATACCAGCCCCTTGGAGCCTATTTCAGACCATAAAGGGATTTTTTGAGTTTGCATACAAGTTTTGCATCATTTCCAAGAATGATTCCTTCTGGTTTTTCAATATAAACTTCTCCTTCTAAATATCCATTCAGAAAGGCTGATTTTACATCCATTTGGTATACTTTGAATTTCTAAAAGCTAGAAAGAGCAAGAAACATCCTTATGGCTTTAAGTTTGGCAACATGTGCAAAATTTTCTTCAAAATCTATACCTTCTTGTTGAGCATACCCTTTACAAACAAGTCTGGCCTTGTTTCTAACGACTTCTCCATTTTCATTCAGTTTTTTTTTGAATATCCATTTAGTTCCTATAATATTTTTATCATGAGGTCTAGGAACTAATTCCCAAGTATCATTTTTTTCAATTTGCTCAAGTTCTTCATCCATGGCCTTGAGCCAACATTCATCTTTGAATGCTTCTTTTAAATTTTGAGGTTTGGTGGAGGATAGTAATGTTAGATAGCTTGAGTTCCCTGTAATAGTTCTTCTTGTCTCTACGCATGCCTCTTTTTCCCCTAAAATTTGAGTTTCTGGATGATTTTTCTGAACATATCTAGACGGAGTCTTTTCTTATACCATTATCTCTTCTTTTGGTGCTTCATTGGTTTCTTCTTCAATATGATTTTGATTTGATGTGTGAAAATAATCCCCATCTTCTTCATGATCATAATCTTTTGTTGATTTTATCTGTTTTGGATTTTTGCATGCTTCATCAACTACAGCATCAATTCTTTCAACAATTTTTCCAAGTCTTTCATTATAACATTTATATCCTTTAATTCTTGAAGAATAACCAAGAAGAATACCTTCATCTGCTCTGGGTTCAAACTTACCAAGTTTTTCATTAGTCCTTTTGATATAACATTTTCTTCCAAAAACTTTAAAGTGTTTTACAATAGGAGTCTTACCATACAAAAGTTCATGTGGAGTTTGAATGCTGTTTACTCAAACATTTGATTGGTTGATAATAGTTACAGCAGCGAATGCAGCTTCACCATAGAAGGTTGCACGAGTTCCAAATTCATCTAGCATAGCTCGAGCCATTTGTTGAACTGTTCGGTTCATTCTTTCAACCACACAATTTTGCTGAGGAGTCCTTGCAGTGGAGAATTGCCTTTTTATTCTATGTTGTTCACAAAAGTCAAAAAATTCATCCGAGGTAAATTCCCCTTCTTTATCAGATCTGAGGCATTTGGTTTTTCGATCTGATTCATTTTCAACCAAAGCTTTGAAGGCTTGGAACTTTTCAAAAGATTCATCTTTATGCTTTAGAAGACCTATCCAACACATTCTGGAAAAATCATCAATGAACAAAATAAAGTATTCTTCTCCACAAGGTGACTTTTTCCTTGATGTTCCACATAAATTAGTATGGACAAGTTCAAGAGGCTTACTAATTGACCCTTCCTTTTCCATGAAGTGAGCTCTGGTTTTCTTGCCGATTTGACATGATTTGCATATTGTATTTTCTGGGATGTTGATATCTGGAAGATCACGAACAACCTTGAATCTGCATGCTTTTCTTATTTGAGAAAAGCTTAAATGTCCCAATCTTCTATGCCATAGTGAGTTTTCATCATTTTTGCTTAGATAGCACTTTTGTTGTCCTCCCTTGAGTATGTATAAGTTTTTTGGAGTTCTTGTACCTTTGATTATGGTCTCTCTTGTATCAAGCTCACGAACAACACATCCGTTTGATCGAAACACAACTTCATTTCCTTGATCACACATTTGACTAACACTCAACAGGTTATGCTTTAAACCATCAACATACATAACATTTCCAGCTTTAACCTTTTCTTTCAAGAAAATAGAGCCTTTACCTTTTATGACAGCAGGATTTTCATTTCCAAATGAGACATTCTTTTCCTTTTCTAAGGCACTATATGAGTGAAGTTTTTCTTTGTCACTTGTCATATGTTTTGATCATCCACTGTCGATGTACCACTTCTTTTCTTGTCCTTCCGCATACAAGGCTATACCACATCTTTCTGTTTGAGATTCTTTCGCTCTCCATACCTTGGGATTTAATGGCATTTGCTCCTTTTGAGATGTTTGCCCAAATTTGCTCCTGCATTCAGATTCTTCATGACCAAAGTTGTTACAGATTGAGAATTCTATTTCATTTTCAAGAGGAGAGAAGTTACTATAGGAACTTCTCTTGATCCCTGTTACATTCGTTTGATTTCATGCTTCTATAGTTATGAAGGTTTTGTAAGCAACACATTGAGTAACTTTGTGCCCAAAATTATGACATGAAAAACATTGCCCACTAAAGAAGTTCCTGCGACTATTGAATCTATTAACTTGGTGATTGAAGTTTCTATTGATATTCATCTTTGGAGCAAATTGAGTATGATTTTCTTGATGTTGGTTGTGGATTCTGTTCATCCTTGGGAGTAAATTGAGTATCATTTACCTGGTGATCTGCTTTATGCCTTTGCTGACGATTGTCATACTGTTCACTAGTCTTTGCTGCATCATGATAGCTTTTGGTGGAGGTTGATGGATTCTATGATTGAGATGCTTCTTCAGTATATCCAAGACCTATCTTTATCAGAGGAGAACGCTAAACTTTGATAATTTCATTTAAAGTTTCCGATCCTTTAGAAAATCTAAGATTGAGACATTTCGTTTTCTCAAGATCCTTTCTTAGACCCACAATTTCACATTCTAGTTTTTCATTGTGTTTTTCCTTTTCAGCAAGTTGGTATGTCAAGGTATCTATAATCATATTCTTTTCTTCCAAATAGATTTTGAGTTTAGATTTTTCTTCATGAAGGTCTTCCTCTTCAAAATCATCCCCAAAATTATCATCGTCATAAGCCATGAGAAGTCTATAATCATCACTATTAGATAAACCATCACTATCTTCTTCTAAACTATCCCAAAAATCATTGCCATCATAAGCTATGAGAAGTTTGTAATCTTGTCCAGTTTCATCTTCATCACTATTAGATAAACCATCACTATCTTCATGAGTATAGTAACTCCTTTTATTCACAACTTACTTTCTATTCCCTTTTGCATATTCCTTTCCTTTTTCATATTTATCTTTATGAGGACATTTGGTAGCATAATGACCGACTCTGCCACAAGCAAAGCATTTGAAAGGTAACTTACCTCTAAACCTTCCAGAACCCCGTTGAAGTTTCTTGACAAAGTTTACCTCATCTTCTTCTTCTGAAATATGTCCTGATTCATTGTGTTCTTCCTTTCCTTTTGCTGAGGCTTTAAATGTGGCTTCTCTCATATCTAATGGTCCTCCTTTTCTCATCTCGAAGGTAGTTAGGATTCCGTGAAGCTGTGTCATAGTGATATTCTGCAAATCCTGTTTTTCTTCTATGGCAAACACTTTGGATTCAAATTTAGTAGACAAGGATCTCAAAACTTTCTCAACTAAGGTAACTTCCTTTATTTCTTCACCCAGATTCTTCATACAATTAACAACCTCATCTATACGTAAGAAGTAACTAGCTATACTTTCATCACTATGCATCTTAAGAGTTTCATACTGAATTCTAAGAGTTTTAAGCTTAGCACATTTTACCTAAGAGTCTCCTTCGTAGCTCAGAACGATTTTGTCCCATATTTCTTTGGCTAATTTGAGCTGCATGACTTTGACAAACTCTGATTGTGACAGACTTCCCAATAAAGTATTGACAGCTTTGGCATTGGTTTCATATTGCTTTTTACCTGCCGCATCTGTAGGAATTGCTATTGGAAATGTATATCCTCCTTCCACAATTTCCCAGACATCCATTCCAAGCGATTGTAGATAGGCTGTGGTTCTTATTTTCCAATAAACAAAGTTGCTCCCATCGAAGATTGGCGGTCTGATGGATCCCATGCTTTCTTGATTATTCATGTTGATGGATCTCCCTTCAAGCGATCAAGCTTCTTCTGAAGGACCTACTCTGATACCAATTGTTGGAAATAATATTGAGAGGGGGTGAATCAGTATTATCAGATTGATAATTTTATTTCCCAAACAGATTTATATATGCTACTTCAGTGAAGTGAACTAGCATGTACATGCAACTATGCTTAAAGAAACCAACGTATATGCAGAGAACTTGTGATTTAGAAAGTTTATCATGTGTTGAGATTAAACCAGTATATAAGAGATTTATTAGGCAGTGCAGTAAAAGAAGAATAAAGCATCACACATAAGCAACACACATGAACACCAAGATTTAAGGTGGAAACCCAATGTGGGTAAAAACCCCTTGCTGATGTCGTCTCTGTCTTCTTTTAATAATAAGCAAATCTGTTTAAAATCTTGTACTGGTGCAGTCTCATACCAGTACACAGGCTTCTACCTGTAGAAGGTTACAACCTTCTCTCGTTTTCCAGTTTCTACTGGAAGGGAGCTACAACCCCCTAGCTCTTGTACTAGCCAATATGTTTGCTAGTATGTAGGTGCCAGCCTACAGAAAACTCCACTCTTCCACCAGGGACCATGTTTCATGAATTTTCAGATTGGATACTCTTGGATCACAACACCACAAGCTAAAGGTCACGTTTCATCAAATTTTCACACTGGACCCATCAAAGTCTTTTAAAGTTAAACTGCATCAACCAATATTAAGTTAATCTGAACAATCAGATCACTGACACCAGAACACTGTGCTGAACCCAGAACCCTGCATCATCATCCAGAACTAGCCGTAACCTCTAAAATCATGCATTAGAGTGTATAGGCTACTTGGTTGAACCCAACCTCTCTCTGTATATGGTACTTCCTTTAACCCAACCTGCGTATATCTCTAAATATACTGTGTCATAAACTTATGAACCCCAAACTGTACCAATCAGTGATATTCTGAAGATCTATTGTCATATTACAGAGTTCAAAATAGATAGCAGCAAGGAACACCCTTCCTTCTCAATCAATCAATCAATAAGACTCAATTTATTTATACAACAGTTCTACATTCAGATCTAAGAGGACTTCATTGATAGAAAACAATAAAACAACAGAATTTGAACAGATAGATCAGTCAGATATGAACATAATTTTTTTCCTTTTGTATACGCTACTTGAAAGAGTCGAACCTACATGTACATGTGCCTTGGATGAGACGAACCTACGTATAGATTTGCAAATTTGATTTAGAACTTTGCTACAATTTCAGACATCAGAAAAACCTAGATCATGATAGATAACAAGTAGAACAGGCGCAAAACATCAGATCTGGTCTCAACCAATATTAGATCATTCAAGAATAAGTCATTTCAAGTCTCATGATTCCTGATCCAATGTTGAACTCAAGGTGTACATGAAACTTTTAGATCCAGTCCCAAACATAACCCTGCAACATAATATATACTTCAGGTAGAAGTTTTCCTTAGAATCTCATTGCTTGCACGCCTTGGCCTAATGATCTTCTCTTCCTTATATACTCTTAGGCCTTTCTCAATACCTTGGACCAAAACCACTTAGGACCAATACCTTGGACCCAATACCTAGGGTCAATACCTTGGACCAAATGCCTCGGATCAATTACCTTAGACCAAAATACCTTGGATCAAATACTTTGGACCAAGTGAACTAGGGTATACCTCTCTTTCTTCATTCTTTTGAGTCTGATCTGTAATCCTTTGCTGTTGACCTACTGTACTATGAAATTTCATCTGAGTGAGTTTCCATCAAGGACAACACCTGTATCATAATGCTAACACTTAAAGCTACCTTTCGTACCAAGTGGGGTACATTCGATTTCCGAAGGATACCGTTTGGGATGGTGAACATAGGTGCAACCTTTCAACGTGCAATGGAAATCACCTTTCGTGGGCTCATTGGACAAAGCTTGGTGGTCTACCTCAATGATATGACAGTATTCTCAAGATAGCAGTCAGACCACCTGCACCATCTTAAGAAAATATTTGAGCAATGTCAAAAATACGAGATATCCTTGAATCCCAAGAAGATCATCTTCGTAGCATCCGAGGGAAACCTGCTTGGACACATCATTTCTAATATTGGGATCAAGGTAGATCTAGATAGAGTTCGAACCATCACGCAGATTCCTCATCCCGTGAAAAATAAAACCATGTTGTCTTTCCTAGGGAAGATCAACTTCCTCAGAGAGTTCATCTTTGATTATGTGCAGATTGTCAAGCCCATCCAAGAGATGATCAAGAAGGATGCAATCCATAGTTGGGGAAAGAAGGAAAAGGACGTGTTCACCCATATCAAGAAAGCTATAGCAAAAGTGCCCACACTGTACATCCCAAACTTCAACAAGGATTTCTCACTCTATAATTTTTCTTCTGACACTTCACTCGCTGTTGTGCTCACTCAGAAGGACAAACTGAAAAATGAGTGACCCATCTCCTTCATGAGTGTGAGATTTCAAGGACCAAAAATCAACTATCCTGCCATGGAAAAAAATCATACACAGTGTATAAGGCGGTGAAGCATTTTAGACCCTACCTCCTAAAGAACCATTGCATTGTCCTTGTGCCACACCGAGCGGTCAGAGCACTACTTGTTCAGAAAGAGTTGGGTGAAAGGAGGGTGAATTGGATAGCAGGACTACAAGAGTATGATCTTGACATCAAGCCAGTTCACACCATTAAGGGTCATGGTCTATACAGACTAGTAGCGGAAGCAATACATGTGCAGGAGGAAGAAGAAGAGCTCGTACGTTGGGAGTAAGAAATAGAAATGTACAATGTCAAATGAGCCTCAACCACTTCACACGGAGACTCTTGTTACACGGAAGTGTGCCAGTACCTTGAGCATGGCACTGTGCCCTCTCATTTCTCTTTGTGGCAGAGGAGGGCACTCCAACTCAAAGCTCTATCTTACCACCTAGTACATGGGGTGCTTTACAGAAAGTATCACAATGGTGTCTTTCTTAGGTGCCTGGAGGCACATGATTTAGAAAGGGTGTTACATGATCTCCATGACAGACCAACCGGGGAACACTTCACGGGTAGTACAACAATGCACAAGTTCATGTAGGCCAGTTTCTACTCACCTACATTGTTGAAGGATGCACATGCCTATGCTCGCAAGTGTTTGGCTTGTCAGAGATGCGTTAGCAGAAACCGAAGGTCAACAACCCCATTACAGCCCATTGCAGTGGAAGAACCATTCCAACAGTGGGGCTTGAATATCATTAGGGAGATTACTTCACACAGTGGACAGAAGCAGTTCCACTGAAACAACTGAACGACCAAGAAGTCATCAACTTCCTACAACAAAACATCATCTCTAGGTTTGGCGTTCCTGTATCACTTGTTTTTGAAAATGAAACATACTTCTCTTCGTTAAATATTTATGACTTTTCATTTAAAAATGGTATTGCATTGAAACATTCTGCTAATTACTACCCATAGGGAAATGGTCTTGTTGAGTCCACAGACAAGAATCTCATCTGCATTATAAAAAGTACCATTTACTTTGAACAACGAAATTGGCACTTCACTCTGGTGAATGCTTTATGGGCTGACCAAGTCACACATAAAACTTATCTAAATGCCTCCCCCTACTTCCTGGTATATGGGAAATAATCCATCCTCTCGTTGAACATATACTTGCATACTCTCCAGTTGTCCCATGAATCCCAAGGCAAGTTGTGTCTGTTAGTACAATGTAGGATGGGCACACTACACAAGTTGTAGGAAGAAAGGATGAAAGAAAAATAAAAGTTTACACTCCACCAGAACCATATCAAGAGATGGTTTGAAAGAAAGTCTACAGGGAGTACTAGCTTCAGTGTGGGTGACTTAGTCTTGAAGTGGGAAAAACCCCATGAGGACAAAGGCAAGCACAAGAAGTTTCAGCCCCTGTGGATTGGTCCATTCACCATCCATGAGAAGCTTGTCCAACACACGTACCATCTTCAATCACTTGACGGGAGGATTGATACCATCCCTGTCAATGGCCAAGACTTAAAATGTTATTTTTGATGACATGGGGCTGCGTATCGCACTATGTACATAGTCTTTTCATTTCTTGTTCTTTTGTTTGCTTTTTGTTTTATTTTCCTTACTATTTTGTTTTCTTTCTTTGTAAATAAGTGTTGTCCTGCATTGCGTTCTAGCTTTTGAATGTGTATGTGGTTGAAGTTCAAAGAGCCTTTTGACACTGCAACACTTGGCCAATATAGTGTCCATCTTCTTTGTGTGTTGGTTATAACTTTTGTTCAATGAAGTCTTGACGGAAAATATGATCCATTTGTAAGGAGAGTTTTGTTCAAACCTTGAACTTGTGTCTAGCCTGGGAAACTTCATGCCTATACTCATTCTTCTACTTTGGTGTGTTCAATCTTATCCAACTAGTAGAAATGAAGAAGGGGAAAATATAAACAAGAAATCCTAAATCATAGGTATTTACATGCCTCTTCGAAGGTACAAGCTCTCCCTCTTTGAAAAAGTTGGGATCCCTCTTCTGCCCCAAAAATAAATGAGTGCCTATGCATAGTTCTCTTTAAAAAATAAAAAAGGCTAAAGAAGAGAAAGGATTCATGCACAGAGAGGTGAATAAGACAACTCCATTGGGGTACTATCTAGGCTCACTGGTAGTGGAGAAATTTTTGTGTTCCTGCATGACTCTACTGAGGTACTATCCATGCTTGTTGGCAGTGGAGTAACACTAGATATGAAAAAATTATACTCTGAAAATATTAAGCTTGCGAGTGAAACTACCCTTCCCAATTTGGAACACTGTGATCTGGTTGAATCTTATGTTGTGTTCAACTGAGTTGGTACAAGGTGAACCATGTTTGTCCATGGGGTAAGTGGGAAAACAAAGTGATATGCACAATGAATCAATACTCCCCTAATGGCCAAGGCCCTGCCCTAAAAATGAACCAAAACAGAGAAGCTGGTATTCAACAGTGTGTCACCAAGTGTTGTAGCAGTTGCAACACCCTCCAAAATTTTGGCTTGCATTCAAATTTCAGAGCCTTCCTTGGTTTTTCTGTTGATGGTTGCAAACACTTGAGCTCATCCCATGAGCTCTTGTAGAGTCTTTTCACCCCTTTTTCTTGTTTGACTAATGGTTGTCTTTTGGCATATTGATTGATTTTTCATGCTTACGATCTTGTTTTGGTGATTTTGAAGGTTTTTCTTTGTGTGTTTGGGTTGTCTTTGCTATGTGAACATCCATCGTACTCACACACAAAGTTGTAAGCACTGTCATGCAAGTGTCATCACGATCGTTTGAAGGTCTATCTCAAGTGTCACGTTTGTCTCTCTCAGCTCTAAGACAGTCTCATTGAGGGCATGTTTTATCTTGTTGTCCTGGTGGTCTATGTTGTCTCGTCATCAAAGTATGCTAAGTGTGTGATCACAATGTCAAGTCTGCACAAGTTCACCTGCCTCCCACACTTATCCATTTTCCTGAAAATCTGTACGACCGGACAATCCTCTTCCATCGGACCCCGACTGAGTTGCACTGTGCAATCTCAGCCCTTAGTGACCCTCCTTTGCTTCTTAGAACTGCATAGTTCTTAAGGCTTTCCTCCAGGTCATTTTCACTGTGCAATCTTGGAGGTGAGCAGCTTGTCTTCCTCCCCAAAATAACGTAGAATCTACCTCCATGCTCGATTTGAACTGCACATTCTGCGAGAAAAGTCATCAAGCCTCCTTTTGACTTGTTGGAACCCCACATTATATAGAGGCTTGGGCCTGTACTACTCTCAGAAACTGTGCAGAAATTCCCAACTGGTCCTCTGCTGCCTTGTCCCGTCTTCCCCTTGGAAACTACACAGAAATTCCCAGCTGGTACCTTGCTTCCTTGTCATGTCTTCCTCTTGAAAATTGCGCAGAACTGCCTAGCTAGACCTCTGTAGCTCTGTCTTGTCTTCCCTCCAGGAACTGCGCAGAACTGCTCCTCAGGGTCCCACCTTGCAGCTGCGACTGGTGTCCTTCACTACAAAATTCTGCCTCTAGTGGCCACTGAACAGTTTTCCCCGACGGTGAAGACTATGCCCGTAGTTCCTCATCCTAGCCTAAGCTATGATCTACACTGTCTCAGTGACTTTTCCTCCCTCATCATCTAGAACTATGCATTGTGCAGTTGTTGAGCCCTCTTCCCATCCTGTCATTTGTCCCAGGCCCGGAACACGAAAATAATGTGTCATGCTAGACTAGGAGGCTTTTGATTTGATGTCGTCCCATCATGAGTGAATTGCATAAATAGGTACATAGATGGATCATGCAAAGATGAAGAATGAGATGAATAAGGAGTGCACATGCTAAAGACTTACTTGTAGCTAGACGGATGAATAAATCACATTAAGACGCAAGCAAAAGGAACACATGCATTGAACCATCTTGTAAGACCAAGACCATTGAAGACCCTGCAACACTAAGCCATGCAGAAGAGAAGACAAAGCACACCAAGAGTACATCCATCACTTAGCAATGCAACATCTTAACGAGGAAACCAGAGTTAGCTAGTACATGTCAACAGTGTCATGATTTGTCTTGGCCACATCACCACCATGGGCCATATCTTTTGTAACTGAATGTAATGTAAAGTGGAAGTCCAATGGACACACACAAGAAGTTGAAGAGTCATGTCAGTTGAAAAGTCATAGGAATTTCAATGGTAATGAGGGTAGTCCAAGAGTCACAAGGGTCAAGAATTACCCTTAGCTATATATACCCCTCCCATTGTATGAGAAAGGACTTTTCACCTTGGCTCCTCCCACATTTCCTTGAGAGTATAAAGTCAGTGCTTTAAGGAGCGAGGAGTGGCTCCAATGTTCCACTACTAGGACTAGTGATGTATGGTGTACAAATGTGTCTTGGGATGTTTTCTTAATAGAGAATCCTGTTACCAACACGTTTTCATGCATGCTTTTTAGATGTTTGTAAGACTATTCTTTCAACATTTGTAATGCATGTTTGTTTCACCTGTATTAAGATAGTTGAACTATTTTAGTTGTTTTAGTACTTACATTGTTGGGAATGTGTTGTACTGGTTATCATCGATGTCTCATCCCTGTGGACTACTTCGCGGATACTAGACAAAACTACCTTTATGTATTGATTATCACCATTATCACATCCTTGTGGACTACTTTGTGGGATACTTGACATAACAACTTTGTGTTCGGCTTCCAACGACCGTCACATCCATGTGGACTACTCCGCTGGGTGGTGTACATGTTGTGCCCTTCATTTTGGTTTTAACAATTTTCGCATCCGTTGTGGACTATTCCACTGGATGTTGGACAAAACTTTATGGTTTGCGTGTGTCTCTTCCTGGGTGGTACTATTACCTCTCACTTACAGGCTCACTTTTCTCTCTCCCTTTGCATTAAGAGAACCGAGACACAAATTAAATTACGCACTCACCAGGAATACTCACCTCACTTTTTGAAGGCACCAACATAACACTCTCATGTTCTAAACAACAAGAGGTAAGGAAAATCTCTAAGTAAATGGAAACCGGGCCATCGTATCGGATGGGAATCCTACACCAAACGGTGTGAGGTATAATTGGGACTTCATACTGGGGATAACCCCTGAATGTTGGTGGGCCAACACCGTCAACAGGTTCATATCTACAAGAATCTTGCAAAAAGGAGTTGGTTATAAAAATGTGCTTAGTAAGTCTTCCATATGGTTCCCTGATGATTAGATGAAGAAGTTGGCATACTTTGGAATGGCTAAGGATTAAGACTCTTCCAAAATATGACATGACTTAGACATGATGATATTGATAAACATTGGATATGGTTTTCTGAAGAAAGAAAGAGAGTTGATAATGACAACTCCAAAAATAAGAAATTGCAGCTCGCTAGTAAGTTTGTTCCATGGGAACTTTGATTACAATTGATTAGCATGGAGAAGGCTCTTTGGTAAAAGATGAAGATAGACAATGTGAAGGGACGTTGATCTCAGAAGTAAGAAGAATATGAAGAGGCAATCATATTGAGGTAATTTTGATATTGTTGTATTGGTTTTGGTTATCTAGTGAATATATGTTTTGCTACTTGGAAGAAAATTGTAGAAAATCATAATGGTAGTTGAGACAAATATATCTACAAATGTTGGTTTTAAATTCAATTAAATGAATACATGGATTGAGTGGATGGTTTTGGTAGTCCTTGAAGGATTGTATGGTAAATATGTTTACATCATCTTGGGATTAAAAGGTAGCAGTACAAAGAGATAACTCGATGTTAATATGAATGATCAATATCATTTTCATGTCTAAAAGGAGCTACGATTAAGCTCTACTTTGATTAGCTAAATATAATGCCTTTGTTAATGATGAATAAAGGACAATGATATGAAAGGTTGATGGCCTAAATACTGTCATAGTTTGGCTCTAGTACCTTCAGGAAGATGAAAGCTCAATTTAAGGAAGATATGAAGTAGAGGAGGAGCCATATAGCTACTTTAAGATTTCCATTAAGGAATAGTAGTTGATATATTGATAAAGACACAATAGAAAGCTTCCCAATTGAAAGGAAGTAAAATAATCTCCTCTATGCTTTAGAGGGAGTAAGAAGTCTCCTTAAATGTTTGGAAAGGAGCAAGGATCTATTACCCAATCAAGAGGGAATGATAATACCCTCTCTAGGTTGAATGGGAGTGATGTTAAAGAAATCATATTCTCCATGTGTCATGCACTAGACCAGAAATAAAAATTGTAAGTCTTAGTGAAGGCACTAGGAATGATAATGGAGGATTGGATAAGCATCTAATATTTTTACTCCTTGATGATATAGAATCCAAGATAGGAAGTAGTCTTGTTGACTGACATTCTTTGAGGATGGGGAATTCAATATAAGAATAGTCCTAAGAGGACATACCTAGTGAACATCCAGATGGAGTATGTACCTTAAGAGGTAGCTTGTTGTTTCATGTAAATCCTCCCAACATTATGCTCCAATATAAATAGAGATTGTCAGGTTAAGGCCTTACTACGTTGACAATGCTAGTTATGATGATGGTGCTTAAAGATGGATTACCAAGCAGACAATTCTTATGAGAACTCTTCAATTTGAGAAAGTCCTTGTATTGGTGGTACAATTATGAATACCTCCCTAGTTAAGGGGGAGTGTTGGAAAATGTTACTAGTTTAGGTCTTCTAAATGCTGTTTTCGGAATGTATTTAGTATTCATTCCAATTTGATGATATCCTGAATGAAGATCCAACTTGGTGAAGTAAATTGATCCATGCAATTCATCCAATAGTTCATCAGTGATAGGAATGGGAAATTTATCTTTAATAGTGAGTTGTTGAGCTCCCTATAATCTAGACACATGCGCCATGATCCATCCTTCTTGTGCACCAATACTATTCGAGCAGAGAAAGAACTTTGACTAGGTTGAATTATACCGACCTCTAGTATTTCTGCAACCATATGTTCAATTTCACTCTTTTGGGCATAAGGATATTTGTAAGGCTTGATGTTTGGAGGAACACTTCCTAGAATCAAATAAATAGCATGATCATGATCACGAATAGGTGGGAGACCTTTGGGAGTCTCAAATGCCTTGGAATGATTGTCCAAGACTTTTTGGAGATCTCGAGAAATAGATGATTTCGATGTGGGAACCTCTAACAAACATAATTGTGCAATTACGCCTCGTTGTTCTTTCTTTAGAAGCTTTTTCATTCCATTAGAGCTGATTATCTTTCTTGGTTTCCCTGTGATTCCTCTTAATTCAACTTCCTTTCCTTCCAAAGAAAATTTCATGAAAAGTTCTTGAAAATTAAAAGCTATTGTACCCAAGGATTGTAGCCATTGGACTCCTAGTACAACATCAACACCACCCATTGGAATGGAAAGCATTGGGCTATTCAATACATATTATCCCATGGATAGCTTGATATTATGGCACTTTCCACAACAGTTTATGGTTCCTCCACTTACAACCATCACTTGACACTCTAGTGCCGGATATAAGTAGAAATTCAGTTCCTCCACTTGCAACCATCTATCAAAACTGTAACAAATCCATTTTGCTCTTTTTTCTTTCAATTTTTAGGGTTTCAACCTTGTAGGTTGTGGAAGGCTAGGGGAAACAACACTTCCATCCTTATAGTTATGAGTGGTAGGCTTCCTTGTTGCCATAATTTTGCTTTCCATTTTTCTTGCCAACCTGAATGCCTTCTCCAATGAGTTAGGTTCCCAAAGTTGAACCTCATGTTGGATGTTATAATTTAAAGTCCCTATGAACACATCAATCCTATGCTTGTCTGGAATATATTTTACCCTTATATTCAATTTTTGGAAGTCCTCAATGTGCTCCATCATTAAACCCTTTTGTTTGAGGTTTATCAATTGGCTAAAAAAAGTGTTGCTTTTTGTTTCCTCATAATGTGCTATCATTTCTTCTGTAAAAATTTCCCAAGTGACAATTTGTTTATGAGAGCAAAGCCATCGATACCATACAAAAGGATTTGGTTCCAAATATAAAGTTGCAATGCGCACCTTTTGTGTGTTTTGCACATTTTGGAGATCAAAATATTGCTCCATCTATAGTATCCATGTTATAGGATCCTTGCCATCAAACTTCCTCATATCGATCTTTGGAACATGGTGGGTCTTCAATCCAACATTAGAGTCTATGAAATCATGATTAACATTTCTTTTGTTCTCATCATGCGTTTCTTTTACTACCCTTTCACCATTTGTAAGCATTTCTTGTAGCAACTTAGTCAAATCTATCTTCAAAGCTTCCATCTTAGCGTCCATGCCATTCATCTTAGCTTCCATGCCATCCATCTTAGCTTCTGCGCCATCCATCTTAGCTTCTACGACATTTATATTAGCTTCCATGCCTTTCTTTAAACCATCAATCTGAGCTTCTGTTACCTTTTGTGAGAGTGAAATTTGTTGCACTTAGTCTCGTAATTTTGATATATCATGTTGCATTTATTCCTCTTCTTCATGAGTCATGCTAGAGCTTTTAGGTTTATTACTAGGTGTTTCCATTTTCTTTCTTTGGGGCATCAATGAATGATAATCATGATTCACTATGCCCTTTAAACTTCAAACTAATTTTTCAACCCAAACTTATGCAAAATTTTAAAAAGACTAAACACCTTTTTTCACCTTGTAGAAGCTCGATATTGAATTTGTTGTAACTCTTTAATTGTTGATCTCCAAGGTCTAAAATTGCTTCCTATGGTAGCCCTATGAGTACTCTTTCCAATGCTACCAATCTAATTAAAATTGGATTCTTCAAGGAGTTATGCCCAATCTCCCAAGATGACCTGATTATATAATTTTTCAGTAGAGTGAACTTGTAAGACATGCCACGTGTCACCATTTCGATCTTCGGATCTAAAAAAGATACATAGAAAACTATAGTTCGTCCTCTTTCTGTAGCTGCTTATGAAATTTCAATCTGATGTTCAGAGAGAAAGTTATGACAATTTTCCCAAGGTCACCTGTTTGGAATGTAATTTGGGAGTCTACAAAAACCCTAACTTCCTCAGATCATATCTCCGAAAATATAGTGAGACAAGATCTAAAATTTGGACCCAAGGTTTAGAATGATTTCGGCTCAAATGGTATTTTTTATCTTCTGAAATGTCGTAGAGAAAGGTTGTTGAGAAAATGCCACGATGAACTGTTTGGAGCAGCGAAACCCTAGAATCCAAAGCTCTGATACCAAATGTTATGAAACCAACTCACAAAAAGATAGAAAAGAGAGATCAACGCCTTCAAAATAAGCCTCTTTGAGGGGGAAACCACCTTTACATTACACAAACGAATAATTCTTGGATGATACAAATGAAAAAACCTCATTTCTATATATAGGAGTCTAAGGGGTCACAATATAATCAAAGCCGACATAACAATAATAATATAAGGGCACAACAATAATAATAGTGGGCTTCTATGGGGCACAATAATAAAAATATGGGTACAATAGGGGCACAACAATAACAATAATGGCTACAATGACAATAGTAATGGGGGAACCACTAGTATTATAGGGACCTAACGACCCTCTCTAGGTTGAATGGGATTGATGTTAAAGACATCATATTCTCCACGTGTCATGTACTAAACCAGAAATAACAATTGTAAGTTTTATTGAAGGCACTAGGAATGATAGTGGAGGATTGGATAAGCATCTAAGATTTATATTCCTTGAGGATATAGAATCCAAGATAGGAAGTAGTCTTGTTTACTGACACTCTTTGAGGATGGGGAATCCAATATAAGAATATTCCTAAGAGGACATACCTAGTGAACATCCAAATGGAGGATGTACCTTAAGAGGTATCTTGTTGTTTCACGTAAATCCTCCCAACATTATGCTCTAATATAAATAGAGAATGTCAAGTTAAGGCCTTACTATGTTGACAATGCTAGTTATGATGATGATGCTTAAAGATGGCTTACCAAGTCGACACTTTTTATGATAACTCTTCAATTTGAGAAAGCTCTTGTATTGGTGGTACAATTATGAATACCTCCCTAGTTAAAAGGGAGTGTTGGAAAATATTACTAGTTTCGGTCTTCATAATTGTCATTGTACTCATGTCATTATTTATATCTTATGTTACAAGCAAAAGAAGAAAGAAAATTATTATTTTTAAGCATGGGTTTCATGCTCTATTTGTATTGGTCATCTAGGTGAAGCATGCATTTCATGCTCCTAGGGTTTGTCTAGTTAAAATAATATTTTTCTTGAGTCAAAAGAGTTTTTATCATTTGTATAAGACCCTATTGGGAAAGTTGTAACATGTAAAAGATATTATTTTTGAGTCTAGAAAGTTAAGAAGACCTCCAAGACCAAGTTGGCCCTAACTATGAGAAGTCAGCCTAGAAGAGGCTATTCGACCTCATGAAAGACATATATATATATATATATATATATATATATATATATATATATATATATATATATATATATATATATATATATATATATATATATATATATATATATATATAGAAGTGACTTTGAACTCATTTGACACATTCGATTTGCAAAAATAAACAAGTTTGATCTGAAGCAAGGAAGAAAGAGGAAGCAAGAGAAAAGGTCAAGGAAGTAAGAAGAAATCAAGAAAAGGAAGAAAGATTTTATTTTATGCTTGTATTCTCTCACACTTGTGAAGAATAGGGTTTTTGCAGCTACTAGAAGGTTGAAAATTGTAGGTTCGAACTTGCAGATCTAAAGTGAAAGCCAAAACCTTGTTTGAATCATATTTGAAGGGTTTGACTTAAGTTTATTTTAAATAAATAAAGGATATCCCTTGGAAGGATGTCATGTGCAAATAAACTAGGGTTTATGTAGCTATTGCAGGGCTGACGATTGCAGGTTGAATTGCAGATTGGAATAGTAGGAAAAAAAAGTTTGACTGAAGCAGAATATTTGAAGTTTGACTTTTGTTGACCTTGTTGACTTGAGCTTGTTTGAGGAAACATTACTTGGAGGGTTGATTTGGTGCTTTGAGGAGGTCTTGACCTTGGTATTAGGGCCTTGGATTTCTTATTTGAATTCATTCTTTAAGAAAAGAATAGATTCTTTTTGGGTTTTCCCCTTTGGAGGGGCTTTACCCTAGCTTGGAGCCTATATTTTGTGTCCTCTATCTTTTATGATGTTTATGGTTTTTTCTCTTGATAATTATTTGATGAAGATAAATTATTAAAGAACATGAAGAAGATAAATAAAAGTTCACAAGTAATTATTAAGGATAAGGAAAATTATTTGAATAAATGCCCTAGTAGATTCTCCAAGACGTTCTATAAAATGGGCACTTTCTGGTAGTGAAACTACAAAATATCTATTTCCATCTTGCTAACAATTTAAAAAAATGGGCATTGGCAGAAAAAATAAAAAAATAATTTCTAAATTGACAATCAATGGGGCTACAACTTGGGTCTCAACCAACACAACATAGATCCACAACCAATAGAACCGCTCTATATTACTTGACATACCATGGCATTAACTTTGTTTTATTGTGTTGAACAACCTTCCTTGGGAAGAACGCAGAATCATGGTCAATCCACAACCAAACTTAACTATATATATATATATATATATATATAGTTTTCCATGTGTCTCAGCTCATGCCATCCACCTTCAAAGTGATTCCCTTTGGGCTTAGGCTGTAAACAATACAAACAAAACAAGCCTTTGGCTTGGAAGTAGACAATACAAACAAGGTCAACTTTTTGGCTTTGACTGTAGTCAATACAAATAGAGCGAGCCTCTAGGCTTGAGCTGAAAATAATACAAACAGAGCGAGCTTCCGAGCTTGACCAATACCACACTACAATAAAAATATGACGATGCCCCTCGAGCAACACTGGGCAACCTAGTGATAAAAATGATGATGCCTCTCAAGTTCTGTAATGACTAACACCCCTCAGGAAACTGTGACAAAAAAAAATGAAAATGACTCTCAGTATTTGCAAGGATCGACGTCCCACGAGGCTTAATACTTCCATAATAAGAAATAATGATTCTCCTCCAGGATTGAACTGAGATCAATATCAATGAACCATCAACCAATCACACATAGAACCAATTAACCACAAAACTTCATTTACCTTCAAACTAGTTATGCTCTTCATATGTTTGTTGTGTGTGAATTGTGCTTCTTATGGAGTGAAATCATATATATTTATATTCAGCCTTGTAAACTCGTGGTCTAGAGGGCTAACCATAAAACCTAGAGCGTGATCCATGCCTAATGCGACTGACAATTAGCACTTGATATTTTACCCCATGTGACCAAACCATGTGACTCGGTCTCTAGGGTTCCATGGCTATTTTCATGATGATGTTAGCAAAATGTCATCATGCAATGTGGCAGCTTGTGAGTGGTCGCATGTGTCACCCATATTTTACCAATTGACCAATCAAAATGATCCAAATCCACTTGCCACATGACAGTGCCTGGTGGTATCACATCACCATGTTGAATCCTTTGTCCTATCAACCTCCACCACATGGCATGTCAAGAATGGGTCAGAGTGGATATTAAACATCATGCAAGTTCACTCATATGTTGTCATTCAAAACTTTGGTCAAGCGCTGAATTCGTCTGATTTGTGGATGATGCACGACCTTTAGTCATGTTAAAATTCATGTAAATTTTCTTTATCTCCACTATATACTTTATCACCAAGCATAGATCCTCCCTAGAGTTGGGCACTATTTAACATATTAAGATTTGGGGGTTTTTCCCGATAGTTTTGGACACTCAACAAATGTTGATTTTCAAATGGCCATAACTCCTCATCCAGGAAGAGTTTTTCGGAGTGGGATATACTGTTGGAAAGGTACCAATGAGGCCTACAAAACCATGTTATCTATAGGATCATTAGGGCATCATAAACTTGTTTAAAAGTAAAAAAAAAAAGTTCAATCTTCCTTTGACTTCACTTGATCAGGGTACGCAAGATATCCAATTGTCATACTGATTCATTTTACCCATGAACGATACTATTATTGTTTTAGACATCCCATTTGACATCAATGAAACTTGTTGTCACGAATGACAACACTATGTGAAAAATCATCTCTCAAAAATAAATAAATAAATAAAATATCATAAAAAGATCTAGATTTGAGAGGCCATCACTCCCACTAAAAGGACAATTCATATACCAATTGCACCTAGAGACACTGGCAGGGAGCGATTGTAGGTTGAAGTCACCTTTTAACCCACTAATTGGGATTGAATGTGCCATGAAATCTAGTTTTTAAGATGAATGAGACTTATAATTGTGTGAGGCTATCGATCTAGGCTAAAAAAAATCTAGGGGAGATCATAATTGGCAGAAAACCACTAAGAACAAACAAAAATAAGAAACAGATAAAAAATAAGGATAATTCAAACACTACGGATTTATCTATAGTGGATTATCTTGTTATATTTCTCTAAATTATGGCTAGGAAAAAGGAAATACTATCTCAATATTTTACAAACAATGGACAATATGAAAAAAGGGGCTTCCTCGATCTTTAACAATATTTATCTTTAATAGAATAGAAAAATAGGGGTGACGACATACCTTACAATCCACACATGTTGACGAAGATTGATGACCTACTCCTACAACTTGAAACCTTTCTCTAATTTAGATATCCTACTCCAACCCCTTGGTCTCAATGCCTGCAGACATACACAACCAAACAAAGACAATATCTTTGCCTCTCCAGGAATGAAAATTAGACTGTAGGAAAGATCTAATCATACCAAAAACAAAATTATCTCATTACATGAATAATGTAGAAAAGGAAACCAATTTTTCATTAATGTTTAACAATAGAAAATTGACAAATATACCTTCAAGTGTGTAGAATTCGTCTCTGATCCCTTTCTCCTTAGCCTCCCATGATTGACTCACAAACTAGGCTCTTTCATGAAGTAATAGAAGGCATAGCTTAGTGGTATTTCTATATCATAACAACATTCTATGATTATTTTCTCCTCCCTTGCACCCTTAAGAGGGTCTCATTATAAAGTCCATTCCTACATCTAGGAGGATGTATTTAGACACTTGTGACCACTAGAAGTTAGGAAACTTCCACAATTATTATCCGAAGCCAAATCATGAAATCCTAGGTCAAGATGATATTCTTGGGAAGAAAAATATCTAGAAACTCTTGTTGGCTTATGGGGGCCTGACCCAGGTTCAGAGTTATTCATCCAAACAAATCACTACACTACTGGCCCTTTCGGCATCAGTCTGTAGAGCGCAGACTGAAGTCTCACCTAAGCAGGATGGGGGGATGCTGGAACCGAGTTTCTGCACCCTTGAGATGTCTGAGATGTCGATTTAGTCCAACTAGATTTGTCTTTGCGTAGGTCATTTCGCACACTGTTCCAACCTTTAATACCTTCACAATCTATTATAATCGTCTTTTGCGCAGCCCTAACCAGGCGTTGAGATGCTTTCGCGCTGCTAGGGAAACGAACAACACTATTTCCCCAAACTACATCGTGTATCTTACTTATATTCTTAACAAATCTTAGTTAACTTCATGTAAACAAATATTCTATCTTGCATTCACTTAATCAATACAATTATACACATTCGCGCATCATATAAGTATTAGAAGTGAATTTCATACCCAAGATAATAGATGCATAAAACAGGAAATAAATACACATAAATGATAGGAAACTTCTCTTTATTAATACTTCCAACTGTTACAGACTTGACTCGCCCTGCACACTCAGCTGCAGGGGTTTGCGCACTTAGCTGCGGACTACTAGGCCTCTGCGCACTCAGTTGCAAAGCCTTCTCCTACTCTACGACCCAAAACTAGACTTTTCTCCACAGATCTATCTCGCATACATCATATGTTCATCTTTTCTTATCCATTCCTCCCTTAACTACTTAGAGCCTTGCTCTATTTATATAATCCCATGGTCCGCGGACCATGGGTAGATCTCTACAGCCAACATTACAATAACAAAACTAAGGGTGGAAAACCCTATGACTCTTTTACAAACTACGTGCTTCGTGCCCACAAAATGTGGAGCCTTTACATCGGAATTACAATCTTTGATCAAATCTGGGTTCTAAGCCCCAAAACTTCCCTTGGGGGATCCCGTGCCCAACAGGCCCCCAACATAAACATCATGACTCACCTTTGAGTCACTTTGTTGGTGTAGAGACCTGCCAACTCTAACTGGATCACCGCAAGTTCGACAATGCACTGAGTGGCTACCTGCTGTACTTCCTCGACGCATTTTTCAGTGACCGCTGTGGCTAAACTGCTGCCCTGGATCCTTTCCTACATTGTTTGCAGCTACGTGAGCTTTGATTCAATGGAAGTTTTAATGGTGTATGCCTCATCAATCCACGACTATAAGCGCGCCTTCAAAACTTCTTCCTTATGCCAAGCAACATCCACCTCCTCCATGAGCGCTTTAGCCTGCTGCATCCTCACGAGCCTCTGTGTAAGGGCAACTGTCTACACAGTCCCTTTTACTTCAACGTATCTCTACTATAGTTCACGCGCTTCTGTCTATAGGCATTGTATGTTTGGGTCCTCCTACAGGGTGGTGAGAACCTCAAACGACTTCTCGAACAACTTTGTGCAGTCTGTCACTGCACTATTAACCTCTTCTATTGCTGCTGTAATCGTGATGGGGCACTGTTCCTTAACCTCTGGTGGAGTTAAAGGTTGCGCCTTCAATTGTAGTTCTACTATCTGAAGGTTCAGCTCTAGCTGAACCCTTGCCATTTCTTCCTTTGCCTCGCGCACCCCTGCGCTAATTTTTGGACACGTGCCTCCATTGGTTCTTCTGCTTGGATGGTTGATTTCGGGACCATCTGGAAGGCTCACCACTTTCACCATTTGTCTATTCTATGCCACTACCTCATCGCGCTGCAGGCTCAACTGTTCAATGTTTATGCGCTGCTTGCTCATTACCTAGAGCGCGCGACCCTCCCTAGCTCGTAGTTCTACAGTAACTCCATCTTGCAAAATATAGAGTGTCTCCTGAGGGAGCGCAACTACGTTTAATTTGGTTCCCTTCAACCCACTGCCCATAGGCCTGTCGGCCTCATTTTCTATAACTAGTGCTCCATCTGGTAGCACTATGGTGTTGGTTCTCTGGGCGCGCAACATTTCTTTGGCTGTGGATGTGCCTACTGCGAGGCTGGTTGACACAGTGCCAACCTATGGAGTGTACACCTGCAACTCCTATATCTGTGCCCGGAGAGCCCCCAACACCATCTAGTGTTCCTCCTCGAACTATTGGAGGGCCTTTCCGGTGACATCCCTCATCGTCTTGCCAATTTCATGTAGACCCCCCTCAGTGAGGGTGATTGGGTTGAACGAAGTCTTTGAAGCCTTCGGCTTCTTTCGCGGCCCTACCTGCTCTCTTGGACACGGACATTTTAGCTGAGTGGACGATGTCTATGGGTCTGTGCCACCTTCCTCTATATCGATATCCAACTCAGGTGAAGGTGACTTCTGTCCTTCGTGCTCTTTTTTTTCCAAATTCGCAGCATCGTGTGCCGCCTGGGCCTTAACTACTACTACTTCGTTTCTACGCTTTTCTACCAATCGCGCCATTCGCAATTTCACCTCTTCCTTTTTCCGCTGCGTGGTGGACTTCTTTGCTTCCATCGCGAAGCTGGCTAGGGCATGCCACTCTAGTGGCCATGACTCAAGGACCGCGAAGATGACATCGTCTGTCACTAGATAGGGTAACTCACACCATGTCTTCGTGGGGTCCTTCTGCGCCTTGATGAAGACATGGTTAAAATCTTCCTTGAACTCTGCGAAGCTCTGCAGAATGTCATAGACCGTGCGTGATAACCGCGGCTTGCAATTAATCGCCATTCTGATGTTCATATCCATGAGCACCCAAAATATTTTTCTGTCCCTTATCCTTTGTGCATCCCTGGTTTCCCATAGCGAAGCGTACTTCGCTGCCCCTAGAAGGTCCTACACAATCGTCGGGAATTGGCTATCTTCAGGAAATTCCCATGCCACTAGTACTATGGACAATAGAAGCCATGCATAATGAAAAGTTTTTCCCTGCTCTTGTGCCTCGCGACAGTTATCAAGGAACTCTCTGCATAAGTAGTTTGCCGAGTTGAACTGGACCCCTTTTATGCATTGTGCTACTAGTGCAACCATCGGTGCAGGCACCTCATCCGCGCGACACTTCTGCATAACCTTCCCTGCCAATATCTGCATCATGACTTTAACCACAAGGTTGTTGATGCTGGAAATGGCGTACCCTCTCTTCTTCTTCTCCAGCTTAAAATTCTTCTTCATGGCCTCTGCGATGGCCAAATCATCGCTCTTTCCTTCCGAGATGTTTGCTGGGTCCTCCCCTTTGCAAGGGAGTTGGGTAATTCTGTGAATCAAATGGTCTATGATGGGGATGGGCTCCTCTAGCCACAAGCACCCATCATGTACTAGGAAGAGCAGTTGCCTGATGACAAAAATGGTCACTGGGGCACGATGGTAATGTGACACCTAGAGCAGGTTTAGCAACCCTACTTTCTCAACCCCTCTCAGCCATTTACGTAGCTCCAATTCTATGATTCCAACCGGCGTGTCTTTCTTCTGGTGCATGAGCTGCATGGTAATGAGATGCAGGAACTTATCGTGGTCAGTGAGATCTCAATCCTCAAACTTCAGCATGGGCACTTGTCCCAAGTGCGCTCCTTCAAAAATAATGTCATCAAGGAGTAGCGGAGTTTGCAGAGAGCTCTTGCTCTCATCTATATCTTTAGGCAGCTTCGCTTTACCCTTCCACGAAGGAACATATGCAGGCAGCTTGGTAAGAGGGTCCACACCCTGGGTTTCAGCCTTCATTTCTACATCCTCATCCTCTACCAGGATTTCTTCAAATTCTTCCTCCTCATCGGCCTCCAAATTGATAACATTCCCCTTTTCTTCCGTGGTAAGCTTAGTTCTTAATGGATTCCTAGGTGATACGCGCACCGGTACCATGGCCTGCTTGTCTTTCTTGGGTCTTAGTACTCGCGATGATTTAGGGATTTTTGCGACTATCCCAGCACTTTCTGGGGCTTCCACTTCCGTAATGGCTTGCGCGGCTTCCTTGGCGGTCATTACTTCGGTATCCATGGCTTCTTCAGGTGCTACCATAGTGTGATTCCACAAGTCTCTCAACATCTTGGGTAATTTCTCAAGCAACGAATTCACCTTCAGAAGATCGAACAAGTTTGGGTTCATGAATGTCTGAGCGTGCAACAACTCAATTCTCAAATTTCCAAGTGTTGTTTGCTAAACAACCCTTTGTAAATTTATAACGCCTTTTGAATTTGAATTCGACCGTTCCCCCCACATTTGGTCCATTAATGCTCGATTGGGGGCAGATTTTCAGGAATCTAGCCCATAAAGTTCACCTTAAATTCCTGCTGCTCGCTCCATTTGGTCTCAAACCAAGCATCCCATCGTGAATAGTCACTGTAACGGTCACTTTCCAGCTGACCCGCGTGGCAGTGCAACTACCCTCGCGCTGTCACGTACCTTGGGACACTTTGCTACTGCGCGCAGTCCTGACATCGCGCAGTCCCTAGGAAGAGTAGTTTATAGTCCCATGCCTCCTTTCAGCTCCCCGAAGTGCTAAGACTGTGCTTCTATCGGCTAGTCAGATGGCTGAGCCCCCTGTGTATGTCTTCAAATGACTGTCATTGACTTTTCCTGGGAAGAGTTCTCCATTTAACTTTACCAACTGCACCGCACCACCATCTGTGATCTCCTTAATAACATATGGTCATAGCCAATGCATTCAGAGCTTCCCTAGGAATTTATCGAACTTACTATCATACAAAAACATCCAATCATTCACCTTAAAGGTGCACAACTTAATATGTTGATCATGCCAAGATTTTTCGCGCTGCATTTGAACTTGCGGGTGAAATCTAGCCAAAAATCATTCTTCCTCGAGCTCCTCCAACTGCACGAGCCTCTCCTTGAGGGCTCTTCGATCCGTCATACCTATGAGCACTACTATGCTCAAACTAGACATGATGTATTCCATAGGAATTATGGCTTCCACTCCATAGACAAGCCTAAAAGGTGTCTGTCCTGTCAGTTTCTTGCATGTCATCCTATAAGCCCATAATACTGCAGGTACGTGCAGGTCCCAATCACTTCGTTGTGCATTGCATACCTTGGTGAACGTTCCTACACGTAGAATCTTCTGTGCATTTTCTCTTCCTGCATAATGTCTTCCCAACATTAAGAGCCATCTGCGAGCTCCCCCATCCCCCCCAACACATGCTTATTGACCATGTATTTCAACACAGAGTACATGTGCATCCATGCAGGTTGGGGCTCTTTTCCATAAGCATGTTGTTATGAAACAGCTCAAGAAAAAGATATAAAAGATAGATCCACGCATTAGAATTCAGCCTCTTCGAGGGGGCAACCTCCTTTACATTACATAAATGAACAATTCTTCGATGATACAAATGAAAAGACCTCCTTTCTATATATAGGATTCTAAGGGGTCATAACATAATTAGAGCTGACATAACAATAATAATGTAAGGGCACAATAATAACAATAGTGGGTTTGTATGGGGCGCAATAGTAACAATATGGGCACTACATGGGTACATCAATATAATAAGTGGGTTGTACTAATAACAATAAGGGGTTACACTAGTAGTATAGGGGCCTAACATGCCCCTCTCCTTCAAAAAGCATTGTCCTCAATGCTTGAGTAGTTCTTGATGCTTTTGTATAAAACTCTTGTCCTCCCATGTGGAATCTCCAGTGGGTAAGTTCTTCCACTTGATGAGATACTCTGAAATTGATCGATTTCGTAGCTGTCGGGTTCTTGTTTCTGTGACTGCTCCAGGTTCCAATATGATTTTTCCTTCCTCTTCAATTTTTGGCAATATTGTTTGAATTGGGATCTTTTGCAACTTTTGAATAAGTGGCCATACTTCTTCATCCTTCTTCCATTCATCCCTTGCTTCGTTTATTCAGTCTGGTTGGATAATAGAAATAGCACAAAACAATGCTTCCACATCCTCATCCTTGAAGAGTCTTCCCATTCAGTAAGGTCGCCATTTTTTAAGTGCATGTAGTATTGCCAACATTTCATTCTCATAAATAGCTTGCTTGAGATGTAGCAGTAAAAATACTCAATCACCTACATCAAAACATTTTTCACTACGATGTTGATCTACCTGTTTCTTCATTTGATTTTGCACCGAAGTGGCGTTATCCTTTAAAAGTTGGAGAATTTGTTGTTGATGCTCGATGTGATCTTTCACTGCTTGAACCTTTTTCTTGTTGATATGTCCTTCTATCTCTAGAGTTTGAGGAGTGGCAATTTCTTCCAATCCTTTACAAGATATGGTCGAATTCATTTCTTGATGCTCGATGTGATCTTTCACTTCTTGAACATTTTTATTCTTGATATATCCTTCTATATTGATAGTTTGAGGAGTGGTAATTTCTACCAATGAATTACAAGATATGGTTGGATTCATTTCTTCTTTCTCGATGTGATCTTTCACTTCTTGCACCTTTTTCTTCTTGATATGTCCTTCTATCTTAAGAGTTTGAGGAGTGGTAATTCTTGCTAATGCTTTACAAGATATGGTTTGATTCATTTCTTCTTTCTCTAGGGTGGGGTCCTGGCGTATATCCTCTTCTTTTGATGTTTCTTGATCCTTTTCTTCCTCCTCTTCATATTCTATGTAAAATAATTTCTTCTCAGCACACTTATGACCTTTAATGAATTTTCTATCACAATTGTAACAAAGCCCTTTTTCTCTTTTTACTTCCAATTGTTGTGGTGTAACCCTTGTAGGTTGTGGAAGGCTAGGAGAAACAACACTTCCATCTTTATAGTTGTGAGGGGTATGCTTCCTGGTTTCCATAAGTTTTCTTTCCACTATGTCACAAAGCCCTTTTACTCTTTCCAATTGTTGTGGTGTCGCTCTAAAGAAGGTGTTGCTCTTTGTATCCTCATAATGTGCTACCATTTCCTCTGTGAAAATTGACCACTTAACAAGTTGTTTACGAGAACAAAGCCCTTCATACCATAAAAATTGATCCGGTTCTAAATATGAAGATGCAATACATACCTTTTGTAACAGTGGTACACCATGCAGATCAAAATATTGCTCCATTTGAAGTATCCAATTTACCGGATCCTTGCCATCAAACTTCCTAATCTTGCTTTTTCTTGATTTTAGGAGCTCGATCTTGAAACGAATGTAACTCTGTACTTTCAGATCTTTAAGTTCTGAAATTACGACCTGTAGTAGCCCTCTGTATCCTCTTTCCAATGCCACTAGTCTAATCCAAATTGGACTCTCCAAGAAAGAGTTATGCACAATCTCCCAAGATGACCTGATTATAGACCTTTCCAGAAGAGTGAACTTGTATGAAGTGCCACGTGTCACTATTTCGACCTTTGGCACTAAACAATATATACAAGAAACTGCAGTCCGTCCTATTTCTATACCTTCTTACAAAATTTCAATCCGATGCTTAGAGAGAAAGTTATGATGATTTTCCCCAGGTCACTTGTTTGGAATGTAATTAAGGAGTCTGCAAAAAGACCAACTTCCTCAGATCATATCTCCACAAATATAGTGCGAAAAGATTTGAAATTCAGTCCTAAGATTCAGCGTGATGTCTTCTCAAATGGGTTTTTTTTTTTTTTAGCTTCTGAAATGTCGCAGAAAAAAGTTATAGTGAAAATGCCACGATGACCTGTTTGGAGCAACAAACCCTAGAATCCAAACCTCTGATACCAAATGTTATGAACCAGCTCAAGAAAAAGATAGAAAAGATAGATCCACACCTTAGAATTCAGCCTCTTCGAGGGGGAAACCTCCTTTACATTACATAAATGAAAAATTCTTCGATGATACAAATGAAAAGACCTCCTTTCTATATATAGGATTCTAAGGGGTCATAACATAATTAGAGCTGACATATCAATAATAATGTAAGGGCACAATAATAACAATAGTGGGCTTCTATGGGGCACAATAGTAACAATATGGGCACTACATGGGTACATCAATATAATAAGTGGTTTGTACTAATAACAATAAGGGGTTACACTAGTAGTATAGGGGCCTAACACATGCGTCCTCCTAGCCAGATTCGTCCGCGGATCATCCTGTTCATTGTACTTGTCTATCAAGAACACCCTAGGCTTCCCAAATGGTGTGTGCATCATTCTCTTACATTCGATCTAGTTATCAAAGCTTCCTTTGTGCATACCCCACCATCTCGCAGGCATGGTGCGTTGTACCCAGTCCAAGGCCTGGAAGCGTTGCTTTTCTAGCACCTCCCTTTCAAATTTATTCAATAAGGTATCTACCTCACTTAGACCATCATAAGTAGGCAGATTTCTTACTTCTGTCGATACACAGTGCAATGACCTTGTCATCATATTACAATTCAACATAGTTACTTCATGTAACCGATTCTGCCATCGCTCTATCTCCTCATCAGAATCCGAAGTACAGTAGCTCTCGTGCTCCCATCAAATCTACCCATCCACGGTGGGATTTACCTAGTCTTGCTCTTGCACTGTTATCTTGTAGATGTAGTCCAAATCATCATCACTTTCATAGTCGCGTACCTCCGTATAGCGCGATCCTTCAGCAGGGTCCAAGGGTATAATTACGCGTAGTGATTTCTTCTAAAAAATCATCTTGCACTTCTTCAGATTAATCACCCTGTTCATGTCAGTGGCCCAATCAATTCCTAAGAGCACGAGGTAGGGATTTCTATCATCAACAATCTCTATTACTTCAAAGTTAGTCAACACACTAGCTCCCTCAATATCCATAGTTATTCCTTGCAATCACCCCATGGGTATTATTTTCTGCTGGTTCACCATTCTTAGCTAAATTAGAGACCACTACAGTGCAGGTCTCCCCATTCACTCCCATGTTTGTTTCGGAAAAACATTCGCATCCAATCTTAAATTCAGGATGACTTGATCTATCTCATATTCTCCAATCTGTGCGGTAAGTCTCATTTCTCTTTCCATCCTTGTTTTATGTTTCTTGATCTTCCTAAATACGTGTGGTTCTCCTGGCGCGGTCCCAGTGCATTTGTTAATGAGTTCCTGTAACCATTTCATCGCCTTACTGTCACGCAGTAGCTTCATACATGTTTCTAGGAACATTGTGAGCATAGATGGGTCCATCTCTAGCTCCAGTTTATCTTTGCTTCCTGAAGTGGAGGCATCAGCGAAACTCTTCTTAGATTCCATGAAGGTTTCATGAGTGTGCTCCAAATCAAACTCCACTTCTTTCACCGGACCTTTGCGAACCCAAGTACTATCTGCTGCCTATTTGCCTTTGTCATCTCCCATCACAATTCCACTTCGGAGCATAATGTTCGCATTCGGATCTTCCTCGCACAGCTCAGACCTCATCATTTGCAGGTTCTGAGTCGGGGGAGGCGGTAGCGCTCCTTTGTCGCGTATCCTATCTATTAGTGTAGGATAATATTCTATCTCATGATCACACAAGGTGCAATACAAACATGACGGGTGCGTTCAATTCATGCAATCGCAGGCATAATATCCTGGCCCTCCACAATTGTAGCATATCAACTGTCCCCGACATCTTCCAGGTCCTCCTCTGCCTCAGCCTCATCCGCGTCCTTGAAATCCTGTTTGCGCCATTCCTACAGTCTGGTCAAGGGGCCACGTTTTGGCCTAATCTGTGTAGGTGGGAGTTCTGTCCATCATTAACTCATAACTTCTACAAGTGCACTCATCGTGTCCCATTGGACCACAAAATTTGCTGAACAACTGTTGCAAATTTTGCATATACTTCTGTAACAAGTGGCAATTGTCCATGGCATGTTTTCTAGCTATTTAACAAATCACGCACCACAAAGCAGGCACCGCGCTAGGTCCTGCTTGCACCTCTGGCCTTAAAGGCATTAGTCCTCCTCCTACGAGGTAATTTGTGAAAATCGAGCAGTGGTCCTTGTCATGACCCCGACCCTTGCATTTTATGCACCATACCTCTTCGCACACTTCTGGTCGAGCTGTCCTGTCCTGTTTCAGACTCTGCATCTCAAGGCATAAATTCTTCAGCTGCACGTGGATCTGCTAAACTCCTAAGTTAGGATCCTACATCAAGGTCTCATGTAGCCTCATAGCAATCTCTAAGGCCTCTGCCTGAGTCGTTATCTTCTGTTGCGATAGCGCACTCCTTAAATGTGGCATTAGCGAAGCTACAAACCACTCGCGATGTTGTCCATCCATCAGATTCATATTAGCTTCGTGAATCGTACATTTTAGCCTCTGATCTAGCTCCCAAGGAGTCTCACCTGGTAGCATCATGATCTCTTTGAATCCAATGATTGATTGTGCTTCAGACTTCGGCCTGCTAAATTCTTTATTTAGCGCTGCTTGGATATCCGTGATTCCCGCATTTGGATTATCATTGGAGTGCTTAATATACTAGGTCAGTGCGTAGTCCTGGAGAGCGCTAACCAACGCCACTTTCTTTATATTATCATCTGTAACTCCTTGTGCTTCCCATACAGTCCTTACCACTAACCAGAATTGGTCCGGATCCTCATTTCCCAAACCTTTGAACATAGACAACTTCATTGTGCCTGCCATATTGAATCACGGTGGTGGTGGAGGTGGTACGGTTGAAGATGGAGGTGATGGTGGTGAAGCTAGTGGTGGTGTGGGTGGAGGTGGTATTCACGGAATTCTTTGCCTTATCAGATGGATCACACTTCACGAGCTCTTCCTCATCCCCTCGCGGAGGTGAAATCAAGGGGTTATTTTCTGGTCCCTTATTTCCTTCGTTTCTATAAGCTTTTCCACTTCGCATAGCCCCAAACATCAAGGTAACTGCATAACCCTCTTTTTTCACAATAGAATTTTAATCCAAGTATTTAAAGACTTTATGTACTTACCTCATGGTCCTTTGAGAAAGCGTCACTCTGCCTCACTATAGATGACTGAGGTGTCGACCGTGAACTCAGTAATGAATCCTCCTATAATCCAATCGATCTAGTGATCAATGGTGCACACGATCTTATCCTTCGATGCTTCCAATCTTCGCAATAGGACTGTCAAGTTTCCAACTTCCTTGGCTATTTGTTAGCTTCGCGATCCACTCGTACAGCTCAATAGGGAAGGATGCGAAGAAGATTTCATGGATCTCTGTGTATAGGTAGCAGTCTAACCACTCTTCTTTTGATAGTCGCAGGTTCCTATTCTCCTGCACTACGAACTCATGAATTCTTTTGTCTAACCAACCTTCAATTCCCTTCTTAGTTGGATTCAAATGCTACGACATCAAACATCTTTATGCAGATTCCAGTCCCGGCAACGGAACCATTTGTTGGGTTATGGGGGCCTGACCCAGGTTTAGAGTTATTTAGCTAAACAAATCCCTACACTACTAGCCCTTTTGGCGTCAGCCCACAGAGCGCGGACTAAAGTCTCACCCGAAGCAGTATGGGGGGATTCTGGAACCAAGTTTCCGCACCCTTGAGATTTTTGAGATGTCGATTTAGTCCAACTAGATCTATCTTCGTGCAAGTCATTTCGCGCACTGTTCCAACCTTCAATACCTTTGCGATTTGTTATAATTTTCTTTCACACAGCCCTAACCAGGGGCTGAGATGCTTTCACACTGCTAGGGCAGTGAGCTGCACTATTTCCCCAAACTACACCGCGTATCTTACTTATCTTCTTAACATATCTTAGTTAACTTCGTGTAAACAGATATTCTATCTTGCACTCACTTAATCAATACAATTATACACATTCGTGCATCATATAAGTATTATAAGTGAATTTCATACCCAAGATAACAGATGCATAAAATAGGAAATAAATACATAGAAATGATAGGAAACTTCTCTTCATTAATACTTCCAACTGTTACAGACTCGAGGGCCTGCACACTCAGCTGCGGACTACTAGGCCTCTGCGCACTCAGCTGCAGATCCTTTTCCTACTATACGACCCAAGATTAGACTTTTCTCCATAGATCTATCTTGCATACATCATATGTTCATCTTTTCTTATCCTTTCCTCCCTTAACTACTAAGAGCCTTGCTCTATTTATACAATCCCACAGTCCACGGACCATGGGTAGATCTCTATAGTCAACATTACAATAACAAAACTAGGGGTGGACAACCCTATGACTCTTTTACAAACTACACGCTCCGTGCCCACAAAATGCAGAGTCTTTACATCAGAATTACAATCTTTGATCAAAATCTGGACTCTAAGCTCCAAAACTTCCCTTGGGGTATTCCACGCCCAACAACTCTAGACTCCATCGCTCCTAGCATGAAGGAAAGTTGTATATTGAGTGATAGGTTGCATACTAGCATGGGAGTGATGGTATATAGGAAGATAGTTTCATGGAAGTGATGGAATTCCTAATTAGGAACATTTAAGGGTGATTAAGGGTGCATTCAAGATAGAAATTGAAGAGGGTTTAACTATGGTTTCTCCTACTAAAATGAAGTGGAAAAAAAGGGCTATAACAAATGTCATTTTTTTCAGTGGTCCCAATTAGGAAAATTTTGTTTAGAAAACTTTAGGAGCCATTTTGAAGCCTTAAATGACTCCTTTTCATGGTCCTGACCTTACTATATACCTAGATTCCATAATATACACACTGATACATTTCCAACAATGAAAGAATCACCTTATTCATAGTATGTATGAGAAAGTTATTCCCCCTTAAAGTTGACCTATCGAAATGGACCACCATAATTATAGTGGATTCCATGTTTGTCCTCATTACTCATGGATTAGGGGATACCCACATGGGAAGTATGAAAAAGAATCTAGAATGGTTGAATTTTACCTCATAGTGAGGGTTTACTTGTTTAAATTTAACCCCTAGCTGGCTATTGGGTTATGTAATAATTGGGCCACTAAGAGGATAATTGGTTCTATTCCATTCAAGTGTATTTTGTTCCATAAATGAGTAGTGTAGTTGAGAGTGGATATATACAGAAATAAAATAGAGAGGGTTTATGTTCTATAATAGGCCATGGGAAACACATATCAATCCTTTGTAATTGCATCCATTTGCATTCAAAGAAAGAGAGAGAAGAGAAACCTTGCTTTCCAGATGTTTTTTCTCCCAAAAGGGTTTCTCAAGTCATATCTTTTGTTATTTTGGTTTCATGAGTGATCTATTTTTTTCTCTATTTTATGCATATTTATATGTTAGGTCCCTATAATACTAGTGCATTCCCCTTATTGTTATTGTTAGTGTATCCCCCTTATTTTTATTGTTAATGTATGCCACATATTGTTATTGTTGTGCCCATGCAAACCTCATATTGTTATTGTTATGCCCTTACATTATTATTGTTATGTAGGCTCTGATTATACTGTGACCCCTTAGACTCCTATATACACCAAGGGGGTCTTGTCATTTGTATCATCCAATAATTGTTCATTTATGTGATGTAAATGAAGTTTCCCCCTCGAAGAGGCTAATTTTCATGTTGTTGATGTATTTTTTCTTCCATTTTGTGATCTAGTTGCATAACATTTGGTATTAGAGCTTTCAATTCTAGGGTTTTGTTGCTTCACACAGGCCATCTTGGAATTTTCACTATAATTCTTTTTCTACAAATATTTAGAAGCTAAAATTTTGATAAAGTGGAAACGAAATCTTGACGAAATTTGTGTAAAAATTTCAAATCGTGGTTCACTATATTTTATGAGTTATGATTCGAATAATTTAGGGTTTCTGCATGCTCCACAATGAAATATATAACATGTAACCATGGGGAAATTGTCATAACTTTCTCTTCAATCATCGAATTTTGGATTTATTAAAAAGTAAAAGAAATTGCACAGACTTTGGTTTCTCTTGTATCAATTTCAGGGTTGAAGGCTGAAATAGTGATACATGGAATTCCATACAAGTTTGCTCTACTAAACGAGTCCATAATCAAGTCATCGTGGGAGATTTGGCATAAATTTATCTTGAAGAATCCAATATTGGTCTGGCTTATGGAATTTGAAACAAGAATCATAGGGCTAACACTGAAATAAATTTTAGACCTTGGGAAGTTGAAATTAGAGATATAAAGAAGTCTCAATATCAAGCTCTCCTAAAAGCAAGAAAAAGGTGTGTATTTTTTTTTTTTTTTAATTTTGTTTGAAAAACCAGTTTGAAGTGATTCAAAGGGAATAGTGAAGCATATATATTGTTATTTTATTCCAAAATTCCTTGAAACAAAAAATTGGATACACCTAGTAAGCAACTAGAATGATCTACTATGACGCATGAAGAAGAGGAACAAATGCAACATGATATATAAGAATTATGAGACCAAGTGCAATGAATTTCACTCTTGCAAAGAGTAGGAAAAAATGAACCAAAAAATAAAATGGATGGCTTAGAAGAAAAAATAAAAGGCAACATGGAACATTTGAATGATGAAAAGGGAGTTTTTGAAGTAGACATGGACACAATGAATGTCAAGTTGGAAGGGTTGACAAAGTTGCTGCAAGAAAGGCCTCCCAATGGTGATAAGGTAATCCATGAAAATCATGATGAGGACAAAAGGAATATGAATTATGATTTTTAGAGACTCTAATATTTGGTTTAAGAACCACCACATTCCAAAGATGGATATGAGGAAGTCTGATGGCAAGGATCCGATAACATGAATATTATATATGGAGAAATTTTTTGATCTACATGATGTGACACACACACAAAAGGTACGCATTATATATTTATATTTAGAACATAATCAATTTATGTGTTATCAATGCCTTTGTTCTTGTAAATCAATTTTCACTTGGAAAATTTTGTGAAAGTATTGGTAACACATTATGAGGATACAAGGAGCTATACCTTCTTTATCCAATTGATAAATCTAAAACAAAAGGGTTCAATGGAAGAGGACATTGAGGACTTCCAAAGATTGAATATCAAGGTAAATTATATTCCAAAGGAGTATAGGATTGATGTCTTCATAGAGAATTCAAATGATAACATCCAACATGAGGCTTGCCTTTGGGAACTTGATGCATTGGAGAATGCATTCAAGGTGGCAAGAAAAGTTGAAAGAAAAATTATGGCAACAAGGAAGTCTACCACTCACAACTATAAAGATGGAAGTGTTGTTTCTCTTGGCCTCCCACAACCTACAAGGTTGAAACCACAAAAATTGGAGGAAAATAGAGCAAAATGGCTTTGTTACAGTTGTGATAGCAAACACTAAGGGCCAGAAGTGTGTTAAGAAGAAATTATATTATATAGTTTATGAAGAGGAGGAAGAAAAGGAACTAGAAAAATCAAAAGAAGAGGATATACACTAGGAACCAATCCCAAAGAAAGAAGAAATGAATCCAACCATATATTGTAATGCATTGGAAGGAATTACCACTCCTCAAACTCTCAAGGTAAAAGGATATATCAAGAAAAAAAAGGTAAAGTGCTAATCAATTTTGGTAGTACCCATAATTTATTCATTTTAAGATATAAAATTAATTGAATTTATTTCTATATCTAGCATGAGAGTGTCAAGTGTGTTGAAAATGTAGCAAGGAAATCTCAGTTTGACTTTGCCTTGGTCAAACTAGAGAAAATTCAAATTTCTTTTTCAACAAAAATCTTGGAGGTAGTTAACTGAGGTGACATGGCACTTGTCACTTAATTAATGTAGTTGATTCTAGTTGGGGAAGCTTGAGTTCAATTCAATATGTTTGATTTCTAATTTGTAGCAATCTATTTCAGTTAATTTGAGTTATTGTTAGTTTAACTAGTTCTAACTATCAAAAGAACTAGTGGAGGTCAAGTTGTGGAAGTGGAACTTCAACCACACTCAGTGATCAACGAATTAACTGATCAATCAACCCAAAAGAATTGTTGCATGAAAATAATTCGAGTTACCCAGTTGATATGGAGATTCCAAGGCAGTGTACTGTCAGTTGTAGCATATTCAAATGTGTACAAGTGGTGCATACAGTCAAAGGAAGGACCCTAGGTAATTGTGCAATTCAATAGTGGGAAATTCCTAAATAATAGGGGCCAATTTCCTAAGGGAACAACGCAAGGAAATAGGAGCTTGGAGGGCTTGAAACTTGGCTATGTGTTGGCCAAAGTCAGTTAGTCAGGAAACGAGATAGACTATAGACTTGTAGAGTGTTCTCAAGCTTGAAAAAGAATATGCATTTCATCTATATTCTATGATTAATGCAATATAGATAGTAAGGGGTTTTGAGTAGTTTCTTTCCCTTAAATAAATTTATGTGCATGTGTGATGTTTCCTTTTTCATGTCTATGATTTGTGTTCTACATGGTGAATTAACTTTCATAGATCAGTAGAGTAGCTTCAAGCCTTGAGATTTAGTAAATTTCATGAGAAATTTTGAATCTACACATTAATTTCTACATGGTATCAGAGTTGGAATCACTGTAGAGCAGAGATTTCAAAGTTGTCATTGCAAGAGGTTTGAATTTGAAGATCAGTGTTGCAGGTTTTCTTCAGGAGGGAGAAGATGGATTTCTATGGACTAATGATCGAGTATTCCCTTGAGAGAAGCTAAAATTATGTTGCATGGAAGGACCACATGGGGGCAGTACTAAAAGATAATGGGTTGACAAAATTCATTGATAATGATATTTCGAAACCAACAACATTTGATGCAAAGGATCTAGAAGAATGGAAGAAGTGTGTAGCCAAGGTGAGGAGAATCATATTGGAGGGAGTACAAGACCATATTGTCTCAAATATCCACGAGAAAGAGAATTTGTATGCAATGTGGAAAGCATTGACAAATCTGTTCCAAAATTGTAGTGACCATAGGAAGCTGACACTCAAGGACAAAATTTAAAATATCAATATGCAAAGAAACAAGACGATTCCACAGTACCTGAGAAAGTTCACACAATATCGTGATGAACTTGGTCAATTTGGGGTTACTGTATTAGAGGATGATTTGGTGAGCCTAGACCTTCTAGACCTTCCCAAGAGATGGAACAACTACCAAGATTCAGTGAATGGGTGGGATAAAATACCAAATTGGGAACATCTATGATTCAATTTGGTACAAGAGGAAATAAGGTAGAAAACCAGAGACAAGACTTCATCCAAGGGTGAGGATGAAGAGAACCATGCCTTGGATGGTAAGGAAAATAATTGAAAAAGGAAGAAATCCCAATCCAAAGTAGAATCTAGTCAAGGGGGAAGGAAGAAAGACGTGTCCAAAATCAAGTGTTTTCACTGTCATGAATTCGAGAACTATGCTACAAAGTGTCCACACAAGAAGATAAGCAAGAGGACCTAAGGAGGAGTAGTGAGTGAAGATTTAGCTTCATCGTTCGAGCTTAACTTTACTCTCATTGCATGCATGGCCAACACAGTGATGGGAAGTGTGTGGTACTTCAACAATGTTTCCTTGTTCCATATGATGGGGAATAATGAATTTTTTAGTGGTTTGTAGGAGAAGGATCTCTAGATGCACATAAAAATGGGAGATGATGGAAGGTACAATGTGATCGGGATTGGTGCAGTCACATTTCATAGGGAGTCAGGCTCCCCTCTCAGGCTAAAGGATGTGATGTTTGTTCCGGGTCTAAAGAAGAATATTGTCTCCATTGCAGTTTTGGAAGACCGTGGTTATGATGTGATCTTCAACAAAGGAAAGGAATTTATGAGACACATAGTCACGGGACAAGTGAAGTAGTTCAGGGTTTGTGTGAAGAACCTCTACAAGCCTGATGTGGAGGATTGTGTTGCATTGAGCACAAAGGTGGAGAAGGTGTAGAATCGTGATGTTGGTGAACTTTGGCTTAGAATACTTGGCCATTTTCACCATGGCACTTTGAAGATCATGCAACAAATTACCGTGAGCCTCCCCAAAGGAGTACTAGAGAAGCATAACACATGAAAAGGGTGTACCTTGGGGAAGTACACAAAATCCACTTTCCATGATCAGGACAACAAAGCACATGAAGACCTTGAAAGGGTCCACTCTGATTTCTATGGACCTTTCTCCATAGCCTTCACTACCAGGCACAAGTAGTTTTTCTTCTTTATTGATGACTTCTCGCAGAAGTGTTGGATCTTCTTCATGTGGAAGAAGGATGAGACTTTGTCCAAGTTCTTAGAGTTCAAGGCATTGGTGGAGAAAGAAAAAAATATGAAGGTGAAGGCTCTCAGGAGAGATAATGAAGGTGAGTACATGTTGAATGAATTTAAAAATTTCTGTGCAAAATAAGACATTTGACGAGAGTTGAAAACACCCCACATCCCACAACAGAATGGGGTGGCTGAGAGGAAGAACCATAACATTGTGGGAGAAACATGAGAGATGTTGCATGACCAAAGCCTACCTTTGCACTTGTGGGTTGAAGAATTCAACACATTGGTTTATTTGAAAAATAGGAGTCCTCGTCGGGTTCTTAGCATGATCACACCGAAGGAGGATTTCTCAGGGAGGAAGCCAAATGTGTCGCACTTCAGGATATTTGGAGCCTCTGTCTACTACCATGTATCCAAAGAGTCAAGATAAAATATAGATCTAACAATAGAGTTAGGGGTATTTGTGGGTTACATATAAACTCCCCATAATTATCCTGTGTATTTTCCATCCCTCAAAATGACATCTGTGAGAAGGGATGTCAAATTTTATGAAGACAAAGCCATACAGTGCTCTCTTGAGAGGGAGCATTAGATCCCACTAGTGGGGGAGATTTTAGCTCCAAAGGAGGAGCCTCGGGATGATGTGGAGAAGCCACAAATTGAGGAGCAGAGAGTGGAGATATCCACTTAAGAAGAACTATCCAAAGAAGGTAGGAAAATAACTAGGGAAGCTGAGAGACTTGTACAAGATGCAAGGGAGAATGTGGGTGCTCCTTCAAATCAACATAGGTAGAGAATGTCACCAGATCAGTACACTGGCTAGATGGCTATCATGACTAAGCTAGCGGAGTCTGAGCCAACCTCTTTCAAGGAAGCAGTAGAGAAACTAGTATGAGTTGATGCAATCGTGGAGGAGTACAAATCCATTGTAAAGAAAAACATTTGGGAAGTGGTCCCAAGACCAACATAAAAAATTAGTTGTGGGTTTGAGATGGATCTTCAAGGTGAAGCAGGCAGTAGATGGAAGCATAGAAAAGTACAAGTCCAAATTTGTGGCCAAGGGGTACTCTCAGGTTGAGGGCATTGACTATGATGATACATTTTCTCCTGTAGCAAGGCACTCATTGAGTAGGAGGTGTATATCGAGCAACCAAAAGGCTTCAATACTTTTGATTGAGAGTATCATGTGTATAGTCTCAAGAAATAACCCCATGCTTGGTACACTAGGATCGATAGCTTCTCACTAGTTTGGGCTTCACCAAAAGTGAAGCAGATGCAAACCTCTATCATATTTTGGTAGAAGGTAAATTGTTGTTATTATTTTATATGTTGATACCTTGATATTGATTGGTGATGATCAACTGATCAGATCTTGCAATGAGGATCTTGTAAGAGTGTTTGAGGTGAAGGACATGGGCCTCATGCACTGCTTCCTCACATTGGAAGTATGAAAAAGTGATGGGGAACTGTTTGTCTCTTAAGAAAAATATGCCAACGAGATACTTCAGAGGTTCCACACGGACAAGTGCAAACCCATGGAGGCTCCTCTAGCAACCAACTAGAGGAAAGAGGATGCCACTTGAGATGAGGAAGTGGATGTGATTGTTTACCAGTAGTTGGTGGGTGCACTCATGTATCTTGTGAACACAAGACCAAATTTGTGCATTGTAGTCAACCAACTAAGCCAAGATATGGTTAGGCCAAAAAAAATGTTTTGAAGGCAAACTAAGCATGTTCTACGGTACCTTAGGGGCACTACCCAGTTTGGAATTTGGTACAGTTAGACAGAGGGAGTGAAGATGTGTGGCTTCATGTTGGGAACGGGTTCCCCCAAGAGTAGTTTTGGGGCTAAAAGCCCATATTTTGGGACAATTTTGTAATAAAATTCTACAGTCTCCGCATTTTATGGTCGCAGAGCGCGAAGGTGTCAAGAGTCATAAAGGGTTGTCTGCCCTTATTTTGTAAAGTGTCAAGTCAGCTGTAAAGATCTACCCATGGTCCACGAACCATGGGATTGTATAAAAAAGAGCTAAGTAAGTAAGCTCTAGGCAGAGGGAGAGAGAAGAAAGCATTGGAGTTCTGGTAGAGAAGTCTAAGTGTTTTCGAGTCTTAGCGTAGGTAGAGGCTCTGCAGCTGAGTGCGCAGAGGCCTGGGGTGGAAGTCCGCAGCTGAGTGCATGAACCCCTGCAGCTATGTGCGCAGGGCAGATAGAGTCTATATTAAACTGGAAGATATCAATAAAGAGAAGTACTCTGCAATTACTATGTATTTAGTCTATGTTAATGCATCTGATTATATTGTGTTTTGGGTTTAATTTATGATGTTTATCTGATGTGTGAATATATGTGATTATATCTATTAATTGAACGTAAGTAAAGATATCAATTTACACGACGCTAACTATGATTGCTTAGTAAGATAAGTAAAACACTTGAGATAACTTGGGAATGTTATGAAACCAACTCAAGAAAAAGATAGAAAAGATAGATCAACGCCTTAAAATTCAACTTCTTCGAGGGGGCAACCTCCTTTACATTACATAAATGAACAATTCTTGGACGATTCAAATGACAAAACCTCCTTTCTATATATAGGAGTCTAAGGAGTCACAATATAATCCAGCTGACCTAACAATAATAATATAAAGCCACAAAAATAACAATAGAGGGATTCTATGGGGCACAGTAATAACAATATGGGGGCAATAGGGGCACAACAATATTAATAAGGGTATAACTACAATAGTAATGGGGTAATCACTAGTATTATAGGGACCCAACATGCCCCTCTCCTTCAAAAAAGTGTTGTCCTCAACGCTTGAGTAGTTCTGGATACTTATGTATAAAATTCTCATCCTCCCATGTGGAATCTTCAGTGGATAAGTTCTTCCACTTGATAAAATTCTCCGAAATTGATCGATTTCGTAGCTGTCGAGTTCTTGTTTCTGTGACTGCTTCCGGTTCCAATATAATTTTTCCTTCCTCATCAAGTTCTGGCAATATTGTTTGAACTGGGAGCTTGTCGCCTATAACCTTCTTTAAACATGAAACATGGAAAACTGGGTGCAATCGAGAAGCTGCAGGAAGCTCCAATTTGTATGCCATAGTACCAATCTTTTGCAACACCTTGTACGGACCATAATGCTTTGGTGATAATTTATTATCCTTCTTAGCTTGCTCGAGGGACATTTGCTTATATGGTTGTAGCTGTACGAATACCCAATCACCTACATCAAAACTTCTTTCACTGCGATGTTGATCTGCCTGTTGTTTCATTCTATTTTGTGCCACACGAGGTTATCCTTTAAGAGTTGGAGGACTCGTTGTTGATGTTCGATGTGATGTTCCACTGCTTGAACCTTAGAATTTTCTCTTAAATATGATGTGATGGATGGTGGTTGATACCCATAAAGTGCCATAAATGGGGTCATTTTTGTTGCTGTATGGAAGGAAGTGTTATACCACCATTCAGTCAGAGGCAACCATTTGACCCATTGTGTTTGTTTATCAGATACAAAGTAATGAAGATATCCTTCCAAACATTTTTTTACTATCTCAATTTGCCCATCAGATTGAGGATGATAAGATGAGCTATGAGCTAACTGAGTACCAAGACAAGAAAATAATTTTGTCCAAAAATTTCCAGTGAAAATGGGATCTCTGTCACTTACAATAATCTTTGGGTTTCCATGTAGCTTTTGAATTGTTTCCATAAATGAAGTAGAAACTGTACTGGCTTTAAATGGATGTGATAATGCACAAAAGTGTGCATACTTGGTAAGTCTATCAACTACCACCATGATGACACTCTTTCCCTCAGACTTGGGTAAAGCTGTGATAAAATCCATTGAAACCTCCTCCCAACATTGGCTTGGAATGGATAAAGGTTGTAATAGACCCGGTGTCTTAATTGTTTCAACTTTATTTTGTTGGAAAACAAAACATTCTGCCACAAACTTTTGAATATCTAATTTAAGGCCATCCCAAAAAAATTCCTTCTTAACCCTGTGGTAAGTTTTTAAAAATCCTGAGTGCCCTCCTGAGGGAGAAGTGTGCAATTCCATAAGAATCTTTTGTTTTAGCTGGGAATTCTTACAGAGGTATAAGCGATGTTTGTACCATAACGAATCATTTTTCCAGCTAAATGTATCAGACGTACTGGAATCTTGTTGTTGTAACTTTCGAATAAGTGCCCACACTTCTTCGTCATTCTTCCATTCCTCCCTTGCTTCGTTTATCCAATCTGGTTGGATAATAGAAATGGTGCACAACAACGCTTCCACATCCTCATCCTTTCTTGAGAGTGCATCTGCCACCACATTTTGCTTCCCTTTTCTGTAGATGATTTCAAAGTCATAACCCAACATCTTTGTGACCCACTTTTGTTGCTCTTCAGAGGATAATCTTTGTTCTAAAAAGTATTTAAGGTTATCATGATCCATTTTTACCTTGAAGTGTCTTCCCATTAGGTAGGGTTGCCATTTCTTAAGTGCATGGAGTATTGCCAACATTTCCTTCTCATAAATAGCTTTTCTTAAAAACTTTCCCTTGATTGGACGACTTTCAAAAGAAATGGGTCTTTCATCTTGCATTAGAACAACACCAATTCCATTTCCCAAAGCATCACATTCCACAATAAAGGTTTTTGTGAAGTCCGGTGTAGCTAAGACCGGTGCTTGGCACATTGCCTCTTTAAGATGTTCAAAGGCCTTTGTTGCTTCTGAAGTCCATGAAAATGCATCTTTCTTCAATAATGTTGTTAGAGGTGCTGCTATTCTCCCATAATTCTTAACAAACTTGCGAGAATACCCTGTCAACCCGAGAAATCCTCGCAGATGCTTTATGGATGTGGGGATTTTCCATTCCTTAATGGCTTTAATTTTTCTAGGGTCTACCTTAACTCCTTCATGAGATACAATATGACCCAGATATTCCACCTCCTGGACTCCAAAGAAACATTTGGATCTTTTTTCATATAATTGTTTCTCCTCCAATAATTGTAGCACCCTGTCAACATGTTCAACATGAACCTTCCAAGACTTGTTGTAGATTAGTATATCATCAAAAAATACTAACACAAATTTTCTAAGGACTGGTTTGAAAATTGAATTCATCAAACCTTGAAATGTTGAAGGTGCATTGGTAAGGCCAAAAGGCATGACCAAAAATTCATAATGACCCTCATGAGTTCTAAATGCTGTTTTCGGAATGTCTGCAGTCTTCATTCTAATTTGATGATATCCTGAATGAAGATCCAACTTGGTGAAGTAAATTGATCCATGAAATTGATCCAGTAATTCATCAATGACAGGTGTTAGCCTCCTATTGCAATAGGTTTCATATTTCATGATTGACTGTTTTACATGCCAAATATGTCATCTTTTCATGCTGCAAGGTTCCATATTTCCAAGAAGTTCCATTTTTGAAGAAACATACCATTTTTGAAGAGTTTTACAGATAAGGGAAAGCCAAACAGCTTAATCTTGGCTTCCCTAGGTTTAAATTACTTGTTTTAGAAGATAGAGAATGAATATCTGTCCAAACAGCTTAAACTTGGCAGATCAGTAGCTAGGTAGAGAAATGAAGGAGCCCAAATGCTTAATCTGGGCCCTTGGAAGATATAAGGGTACATTTAGATAGGAGGGCAGTCAAAAGAAAAGAAGATAATCAGGTTCTGCAAGTCTAAGTGCACCCATGCAAAAAGAAGAAAAAATGTTAGGCAAGTAGGCTGGGTAAGTAGTTTTGTGGTTGCAGAATCAAGCTATGTGATCCATTTCATGTTTTCAAGTGTTATATCTATTTAGATCACAGTTATGAGGCACTTTTTCATTTGGAGGAAATCAAGTGAGGCATGTCTAACTCCCCCTTCTTCTTATTCCCCAAATCACTCACTAACATCCCCTTGAGGACCTTGGGATCTGCCCAACCAGTCCTGTTACCACTTCATTTTTTGTAAAATACTAAGTCAAGCTTTGACTTTCTTCAGTGAAAAGAAGCCACATTTCTTGTGTAAAAATCATTTCTCCACAGTCCATTCACTTCCTATGTTTAAAGTTTCAGTTCACAAACTTAGCCTCTCCCCTACACTTCACCTCACAAATTCATATTAACTTCTAACATTATTATGTAAATCCCTATCTATTTTCCCTTCTCCTTACTAAAAATCACTAAATAGCTCCCCTATGTACATATCCCCTCCCTCTGGTTGAAAGATAACCTTGACTATGCTTGGGAATCGCTAAGTTTGCCTGAAACTTAGCCAGAACCCTCAGGTTGCCTCTCAAACCATCTTCTAAAAATGCATTAGGACTCATTCCTATGCATAAAATTCCCCTCCAAATGTATAAAATCCATCTTTGGCCGTGTTTTACCTTTCCCAAGGCATAAACCCCTTTTTTTGGCCATAAACCCTTCTCAAGTGCCTTTGAACTCCTCCAAAGCGTGAAATTCCTTTTAGGTTATCGGACCCCTTCCGAGGCCTCAAAAACCCGTATTTCCCAAAGTTTTGACCCCCCCACACATAAATATTAATTTAATATTTTGGCGGGCCCCCGCACATAAATGTTCTTCCAGCTCCGCACTCCGTCAGCCCTTCGATCCACCCGCCCAGATCCAACGGCTCTCAGCGATTTCGGATCCGCCCTGACGATCGACGGTTATCCTCCGATAGCCTGGCGGTTTTGCCGTCGTACAGAAGACAAGTGTTCGCCTTTTATTGCATCAGAGCCCCTCTGATAATTACCGTTCTCGTACAGAAGGCGGTCCGATGAAACCACAAACCGCCTTCTGTCTCTCCGCCCCTGACATCATCGCCACGTTAGCACTACGTCACCCTGCCACGTCACCGCCGTACCGGGACCCACCACTAACGTCATGCTGACGTAATGCTGGCGTCATCACCAAAAAAAGGTGCGAAAGGCGAAAATCGCAGCGAAGGATGCCCGGAATGAAAAACTGAGGCAGTTTTTGATGCGCGATTAGTTGCGCATCGCTAAGAAAAAATGGTCAAAATGGAAGGCTGCCTATTGCTCGGCTACCAGCAGGCCCGAAAATTCGCAATTTGACAGGATTTCTTCATGAAGGTTCAGAAAAGGGGCGATTTGACAATTTCAAGAGTATCAGAGGAAAGACGAAGCCCAGATTAAATTAAAGAGTATCAGTGAAGCGGCAAAGAGTATCAGATCGGCAATACCAAAGCAGGTGAACATTAAAGGCCCCCAAGCAAAGTCAAAGAAAGCAGTGAAGCCATTTAAGGCTCTCAGATCACAGTTAATGCACATCAAAACCACTCGAGAGCAGGGGATCAAAGCCCAAAGCACAGTTATGGCTAAATGAACAGCACAGAGCCAAAAGGACACCATATTAACTCATTTTGATATAGCTGCCTCCAGCGCAGCTCAAAGATATTTTCTTGCATTAAATTCAGGACAAAATTAGGTTAAAGAACTCATTTCCCTCAGACCTGTTTAAGGTCTGCTGTAATAGATATTTTTAGATATTTTCCCTATATAAACCACCCTAATTCATTGTTTAAAGGGTTGGTTGGTTGATATTCCTCATGCTGGACTTGCGCTGTATTTTTGAGAAGCTCTGTAATCAAAGACTGCTGGAATGCTTTGGATGAAGAACTGACTGTTGTGTTATTAATGGTTAAAGAGTGACTGTGGAATTCCTGTGCTACTACATGGCTCAATAAGTTTTTCTACCTCTGTTTACAGTTTTATTATGTTTATGCACAATTGTGTTACCATCTAAATAGCAAGAAAAAAGAATAGCTTAGGTTTTGCTTGACTGCACCCTATGCTCAGTTCTTGTTATTTCTATATGTTTTCCTCAGAAATGGTTATGAATATGCATACTTAAATGATCATGTTTACCCTGTTTCTTTCACATATGACTGTTTTTTAGGAATTCTTTACTGCTCCTAGACAAACTTTCATCCACCTTCCCTCTCTGTTAGCTAATGAAAGATTCTTAGTTGCCTTTCATCTCTGATCTTCATTCCATCTTTATTCCAGCCTGATATTGTTCTATGTGTAGCTATCCTGCTCTATATTCCTCTTGTGACCAAGAAAACGCAATAGCAAACCCTAATCCATGACTCCATGCCCAATGGTTTGAACTTCTCACACTATGCATCCCAACTCTGCTTGAAAACATCTCCTTCCCACCAAAATCAAAACAAAACCCTTGTACACCATAACTAGCCTAAAATCAACCCAAAACAAAGTTAAATCATAAGGAGAGAGCCCTCTCTGACTGCAGGTAGGCTAGGACCTGCAGCCCAAAGATTGGTTTGTGGTTACCTTGGCCGTATCCCTTAAGGAGCCAAGGGACAACCTGAGTGATAACAACAGGAATGGGGAACTTATCTTTAATAGTGAGCTTGTTGAGCTCCCTATAATCCAGACACATGTGCCATGATCCATCCTTCTTGTGCACCAATACTACTGGAGCAGAGAAAGAACTTTGACTCGGTTGAATTATACCAGCCTCTAGCATTTCTGCAACCATACGTTGAATTTCACTCTTTTGGACATAGGGATATCTGTACGGCCTGATGTTTGGATGAACACTTCCTGGAATTAGATGAATAGCATGATCATGATCATGCATAGGTGGGAGACTTTTGGGAGTCTCAAATACCTTGGAATGATTGTCCAAGATTTTTTGGAGATCTCGAGACATAGATGATTCTGATGTGGAAACATCTAGCGAACATAATTGTGCAATTACACCTCTTTGTTCCTTTTTTAGAAGCTTTGTCATACCATTAGAGCTGATTATCTTTCCTGGTTTCCCTGTAATACCACTTAATTCAACCTCCTTTCCTTCCGTAGAAAATTTGATGAAAAGTTCTTGAAAATTAAAAGCTATTGTACCCAAGGATTGTAGCCATTGTACTCCTAGTACAACATCAACACCTCCCATTGGAATGGAAAGCATTGGGCTAGTCAATACATATTCTCCCATGGATAGCTTGATATTATGGCACTTTCCAGAGCAATTTATTGTTCCTCCATTTGCAATCATCACTTGACACTCTGGTGCTGGATATAGGAAGCAATTCAATTCTTTTGCTACCTTACAATGAATAAAATTGTGGGTGCTTCCTGAATCAATCAACACTATTACCTTTTTCTTCTTGATTTGTCCTTCTATCTTGATGGTTTGAGGAGTGGTAATTCCTGCCAATGCATTACAAGATATGGTCGGATTTCTTTGTTCTTCATCTAGGCTTTGTTCCTGGAGTATATCCTCTTCTTTTGACTTTTCTTGCTCCTTTTCTTCTTCCTCTTCACAATCTATGTAGAATAATTTCTTCTCAACACACTTATGACCTTTAGTGTATTTGCTATCACAACTGTAATAAAGCCCTTTTGCTCTTTTTTCTTCCAATTGTTGTGGTGTCAACCTTATAGGTTGTGGAAGACTAGGGGCAACAACACTTCCGTCTTTATAGTTGTGAGTGGTATGCTTCCTGGTTGCCATAATTTTGCTTTCCATTTTTCTTGCTAACCTGAATGCCTTCTCTAATGAATCAGGTTCCCAAAGGCAAACATCATGTTGGATATTATCCTTTAAAGACCCTATGAACACGTCAATCCTATGCTCCTTTGGAATATCTTTTACCCTTATGTTCAATTTTTGGAACTCCTCAATGTGCTCCATTATTGAACCCTTTTGTTTGAGACTTATCAATTGGCTAAAAAAAGTGTTGCTTTTTGTATCCTCATAATGTGCTATCAATTCTTCCATAAAAATTGCCCAAGTGATAAATTGTTTACGAGAGCAAAGCCATTGATACCATACAAAATGATTTGGTTCCAAATATAACGTTGCCATACGTACCTTTTGTGTGTTTTGCACATTATTGAGATCGAAGAATTGCTCCATCTGTAATATCCATGTGGCGGGATCCTTGCCATCAAACTTCCTCATATCGATTTTTGGAATATGGTGAGTCTTCGATCCAACATTAGAGTCTATGGAATCATGATTAACATTTCTTTTGTTATCATCATGAGTTTCCTTTAGTACCCTTTCACCATTAGTGACCATTTCTTGTAGCAACTTATTCATATTTATCTTCAATTCTTCCATCTTATCATCCATGCCATCAATTTTAGCATCCATGCCATCAATTTTAGCGTCCATGCCATCCATCTTAGCTTCTACACCTTTCTTTAAGAAATCCATCTTAGCTTCTACACCTTTATTTAAACCATCCATCTTAGCTTCTACATCTTTCCTTAAACCATCCATCTTAGTTTCTGTTGCTTTTGGTGCAAGTGACACTTGTTGCACTTGTTCTTGTAATTTTGATATATCATATAGCATTTCTTCCTCTTCTTCATGAGTCATGCTAGAGCTTTCAGGTTCCTTATTAGGTGTTTGCATTTTCTTTCCTCGGGGCATCAGTTACCGATAATAATGCTCTACTATGCCCTTTGAATTCCTTCAAAATAAATTTTCAAACCAAGCTTAAGCAAAAATTTAAGAAAATCTACACACCTTTTTTCACTTTGTAGGAGCTCGATATTGCCTTTGATGTATCTCTGTACTTTCCAATCATCTAGTTCTGAATTTGTGACCTACAGTAGCCCTCTATGTCCTCTTTCTAATGCTACAAGTCTGACCCAAATTGGATTCTCCAAGGAAGAGTTATGCGAAATCTCCCACAGCGACTTGATTATAGACTAGTTCAGTAGAGTGAACTTGTATGACGTGCCGCGAGTCACTGTTTCGACCTTTGGATCTGAAATATGCATACAAGAAACTACAGTCCGTCCTATTTTTGTACCTTCTTACGAAATTTCAATCCAATCCCCAGAGAGAAAGTTATGACGATTTTCCCCAGGTCACCTGTTTGGAATGTAATTCAGGAGTCTGCAAAAAGACCAACTTCCTCAAATCATATCTCCTCAAATATAGCGCAAAAAGCTCTGAATTTCGGACCTGAGGTTTAGCGCAATTGCTTCTCAAATGGGTTTTTTTGCAACTTCTGAAACATTACAGAAAAAAAATTTATAGTGAAAATGCCACGACGACTTGTTTGGAGCAGCGAAACCCTAGAATCCAAAGCTCCGATACCAAATGTTATGAAACCAGCTCAAGAAAAAGATAGAAATGATAGATCAACGCCTTAAAATTCAGCCTCTTCGAGGGGGCAACCTCCTTTACATTACATAAATGAACAATTCTTGGATGATTCAAATGACAAAACCTCCTTTCTATATATAGGAGTGTTATAAACATTTTTGGACACTGCAACCCCAATCATAAATGTCCATAAACTAAGGGCTCCTAAGTCCCTAAAGGTGTTGTTCCAACCCCTAAAAGAACAAGGTCAAGTGATTACATCATCTCCCAGAAGTTCTCCATGAAAAACTACTCAGAACTGGTCAAAACTGGATCATTTCACTTGCTCCATGGCCAGGGTGCGATGCATCTCACCTTGTACACACAGGAAGTGCGTTGCATTTCAAAAAGCCCTTCTATGGGGTGCGATGGATGAGAAAATACAAGTGGCGAAGAAAGTTTGCGAGGTGGATGATCATGGAATCTTCCAGAAACTTCTCCTGTGACACTTGCCTCTCAGAATCGCCCAAGGATGAGTAAGAGATCAATGTGATCTCCAAGTGGAATCAAGAACTATCAGAGAGAAGACACTAATAAAAAACCTAGAGCTGACTCACACCTCTGCAAATATCTATATATAGATCTCTCATCCCAGAGATCCAGGGGAGGAGAGGCTGGAACTTTGCATCTTGTAAGGAATTGCTGTTGGTTTCTTGAGGTAATATCATAGTTTTGGGTGATCTAAGCTTTTCATGAGGTGAAGAAGGGCTTACTTGCTGAGAGGATGATGCTGGGTCAGAACAACTGGTTGTAACTCTCTTGGCTCTTTCTTGATTATCAATAAAGCTATTCAAGTTTTCCTCCATACTCTTGTGTGATTTATTTTTTATGCATTTGTATGGTCAATTTACATCTGACCCTAGATTGTTTATGATAATAGATCTATGTTCTCGTATAGTGTTATGCTGCTTTGATTCTGCAGGTACTCTGTGAAGCTGGGTATACAAGAAAGCAAGTAGCAAAGGAATATCAGAAGAGAGAGGAATCGAGCAAGGAACCAAGCACAAGATAGAGGTTGGTCTCCTTTATTCTTCTCTCATCTATCTTTCATAAAGGAAAACGAAAGTAGTTTTACTTTGTTTGTTTCTAAGGTAGCTACCAGCCTTAGTGGGATTAGCATTTCTGCATAGACACTTTTCCCTGTAACAAAATGGCGACTCCGCTGGGGAGCGAATAGATTGATTGTTTATCTACATTTGTTTACTTTATAAACTTATAGATGGAGCCTGAAGTCAAGCCAACTAGCCTTCGAACTGCATTTGCTATGCAAATGCAAAGTAGATCTTCGCTGCTTCAGTCAATCTCCGGGTTTTGTTTATGAATTAAAAAACTGATTTACAAGCTTTCTAATTGCCCTCGTGGTGGCTCTAGTAACCTCCTTAGATCTACCCCTAAGATTGATTTACTGATTACCACTTGCTTGGCCAAAATCCCTAAACTGAACTGCAAACTGTGACCCGGAACCCAATCAAAGTCTCGTCCCTGGTCTAGCGCACTGTCTGTTCTGTGAATCTCAAATTCAGCACACTTCCCGAGTGTAATAGGTGCGCTGCATTTTAAATTCACTGTGTTACAGGTGCGCTGATCAGACTAGGCATTGTTCCTAAATTTTGGTTTCTGTGTTCATTCTTTTCAGATCTATTCAAGAGTTTTGCTGCCTATAGTCAGTACACCTCTGTTTGAAACCCCTTTCCTTGCTGTTATTCCGCCTCCATTGTGCAAAGAATTGTAAATGTTTTTATGTATTTTTTGAGTCATTTTTAGTTCTCCTTTAAAAAGAAGTAACGTAATTGTATTGTCGTTTCTTGATTTGAAAGTGTCGCAAGTGTCGTTTTCAGTCATAGAGGAGAATCTGATTGTTCTTGATAGTAGATTACCCTGTTACTATTGTATTTGATCTGAATTAGTAGTTTTTCTAGTGTCGAAAGCAAGTTTTCATTTCCAAATCGCAAAGTGTTGTCATCGTCTTCATTTTGATTTTGAAAAGAAACTTGTTAGTAATTGTCGCTTTGAAAACTAATTCAGATTTTCACATTAGCTTTCTTTTTGTCATTCACATATTAAGAAGGCTGAAAACAAATACATGCATGTGCATTTGCATTTAGACTGTTTGATTGGTTTGATTTAGGACAGTGCATATAGTGTGTGCTGTTTTCTCTTTGTTGAAAGAATACTGTCTCTCTTTCCTTAGTAGATAGGATTTTCATTGCACAAAGAAGATAAAACGATTGTTTATCATCTTAGATTGCATTTTAGGAATTGTACATCTACATCACACAGTGAACCTGAAAGGCAAATTTCTTAAGCAAGATCAACTATAAAATAAATTTAATGAATCTAACAACGCTTTGGAACCTAACGCACAACATTTAGAAGTCTAGGCTAGAGACGTATTCCGACGTCGTAAAGCCTGGTAACTGTTGTTTTCATTGTTGGTTGGGCAATTCCTCCACTTTGAGATGATAAGTGCCAGTACAGACTTGTGCTCCCATGTACCGTCGAGTATATTTTGGGAGACCACAATAGGTTTAATCCTTTATCCATAGGAAGCCGTGTCTGCCACCCTATCAATCGCAATGCACTGAACACAGCATTCGGGAAGATTGACTGCCATACCGTAAAAAGTATTCTGCAGTTTTGCGATTGGTTTGGTAATCCCTCTGTCTAGATTTCCAGAGCAGTCCCTTTCGTTCCTTTTCAGACTCCTTAACGGAAAAGGTCCATCTGAGCACTTGTCACTTCAGGCTCATTAAAAATCGAAGGCGACTAGAGTCATATTTTGTTTTTTCTCGACTCTTAAAAATTGAAAAAAAACAAGTTGTGTCAAAGCATCTAAAATTTATTTTAATCGGAATAAAATCACTGTTCCCTCGTTGGTCTTAGAAGTTAGTCTCCCTTCATCGCAAGTTCTTGTAGAATCGCTAGGAAATCTTTTGGATAGACTAGATATGTCTGAACAACCGTCGACATCCAGGACTGTGTCATCTGACGCAACAGTGACAGAGCCTCCTGCTGCTACTCCAACGATGTTTGCCGGTATACCATCTGTCCCGGCAAGTTATCAACAACAAGCCGGAGTCCAATCAGGGACTATTTCGATGACATGGTCAGTTCCTATTTCTTCATCCGGATTATCATCTGGTATTTCTTATGTTGAAACTCAACAAATTGATCCAATGTGTCTTCAAAGGCCAATCTACCCTTTAAGTACTGGATTGCCACCATATGGAGGGCAGTATGCCTTTTCATTGTTCCCTCCCAGAGAACAACCATATGAGAGTTTACAACAAAGTTCAGGTCAAACTGGAATTACATCCAGCAGTTGGGTACAAATACTGCCTCAGCGACCAAGGGTTGTATATTCAATGCAACCAGTCCACCCTGTGTCAAATATTCCCACTATACCTGCTATGGTGACTGCGTCGCAAGTACACGCGCTACCTGTTGTATGTCAACCCCAAGTTTCTCAAGTTGCAATACAACAACCTCTTGTCTCAACGACTCAATCGCAACCTCAGGTTAGTGCCTCCTTATCTAGAGCGACTCAGGCTCAAACAAGTACTATGACTCCTCATCTTGGTCAATCATCCAGTATTGGACAATAGCAAATGGTCCAACAACCAGGGCTGGTTCAATCTCAACAACCGCAATTCCAGCAATCATATCAAGGACCTGAGCAACAAGTCTTTGTAAGTAATGGGCAACTGCATTTCCAAAGCGGTTATCAACAACCATACTATAATGGTTATGCCCATCAACCTTATCAAAGTTACCAGCATCAAATACTTTATGCTGGTATGCAAAGACCCACTGCTCAGGCGATTCCATCTTATCCTGGGTATGCTTCGCCTAACCTGAATCAACAGTTGCCCTTTGTAGCAACTCTAGAATTACCAGATCTAAACCAGCTGACGAATGATCCAATTGCTTACGCCCCTTGGTGGCCGGCGATTCCGCATAAACTTCCGTCAGATATTCCTAAATTTAATGGAAATCCGGGTGAAGACCCGTCGAATCATGTGATGACCTTTCATCTGTGGTGTTCATCTAACACTCTAAACGATGATTCGATTAGGCTTCGCCTTTTTCAACGAACGTTAACTGGTCCGGTAGCAAAATGGTATATCGAATTTCCTAGAGCTTCATTCGATAACTTCAGCACCCTAGCCACGACCTTTTTAACCCATTTTCAGTTACCAATAAGGTACGAAACAGGAACAGAGCTTCTTACTAATTTCAAACAGACAACGGCCACTCACATATCTGATCATATTCATGAGTGGCGACGTCGTCGTAGAATGGTAAAAACATATGTTCCTAATCAGCTGCTAGCTAAATGGTTTATTAAGTCATTATTACCTTCTATCACAGAAGATGTGGCAAAGGGAGGAGTCGTCACTGAAGAGCAAGTTATTGCTCGTGCATAATATCTAGACTTGATCTATACTCAGTTTGGCACGCTCTACGATAAAATACCTGATGCTCCTAGACCGGAATTTTCCGTTCCTCCCCCTCCTAAATCAAACAAAGACTCTCATGTCGGTGATGGTGTGATAGTTACGACAAGAACGAAATCGACAAAGGCTACATCTAAAAAAGCCCATAAGATTTCTGATCAAAATGAAAATGAAGAACTTCTCACCTCATAGGTAAATGCCGTGTCGACCGACAAGGGCAAACAACTGAAGCAACCAGGGGGCAAGAAGAAAAAGAAAGGGAGGAAAAAGAAGCAGGATGAGTCATCTCCTGAAAAACCTTCTGCAAACCTTTCTGGGCAAAGGAAACTCCCTGCGGGGTGTCAGATATGTGATGAGGATCATCGGACGAGAGATTGTCCACATAAAGCTGAAGTTAAGAAACTCATTAAGAGTTCAAAAACATCAGCAGTATTGACTGATCCGTTTCCAAACCCGGGAACCAAACTGGTTGCTAATCAAAATGCTTCCCGATCCCAAGTGCTTATGTTGTCTATCTCAAAGCAGAAAAATGATGCTTTGACAAGGAATAAATATTACGGGAATCCACAGCTGTCTAATAACAAGGCTAATGAAAGTAGTTCGCCAACAACTTTGACCGAAGTTGTGCCACCCATCATTCCTGAACCACTGATAAAGTCGCCAAAGGGAGTAGTACACAAATCGACATTTAATCCTCGTGCAAAAGTAGCACAGAATTATAATATAGTAGAGGACTTGGCCCAATCGCCATCCGCTATGTCGACACTTGAGGTACCGCAAAATTGCCTCTCCCAAAAGCAGGATCTATTATCAGTAATAGGTGGGACTGACCCAACGGATTCCAATCTTGTATCCTTTAATCACAAAGGATATGACCCTCAATTACCAGCTCAACTAGCTTTCCTTATTCAAGTGAAATCCCTCAACAAAATTGTTCATCGAACAATTATTGATGAGGGGGCATCTACATGTATTATGTCGATGAGTTGCTGGAAAAATTTAGGCTCACCACCCTTGTCGAGATCGTCAACGATGTTAAAAGCATTTGATGGACGATCATACACTCCATATGGGATTTTAAGTAACTTGCAAGTTGAACTAGGGGGCAAAATAGTAGAAATTGATGTTGAAGTAATCGACGGAAACCTCGATTACAACATCCTACTGGGAATGCCCTAGATATATGCCATGGCCGCAGTTGTGTCGACCTACTTCAGGAAGATTGCATTTCCCTTTCAAGGAGGAATTACAATCGTTGACCAACAAACATTTCTCCCCAATAGTTCACAAGTTATGGGAAGCATTCCAATGATACATGGAAGCGATCATTCGTTTCAAAATATCGGAGTAGGTCTCCTAAAAGACCCTGCTTTAATGGGTACTTTTGCCCTACCGCCTCCGAGTAATTTGGCGGAAGTGGCCACAGTGGAAACCTGCAATATGAAATCTTCTATATCTAATGGATTCGGAAGATTCCTAAACATTTTGTCAGCATGGATCATCGCCATTTTAGAAATATTGTAGCAATCAATTTTCTTGGCTTGGGGGCCAAACCCAAATCAACTCTCATCGAGTGTTTGGATAGATAGGTCTAAGGAATATGGCACCTCTTCAGATCCTTGGTTGCATGTACATTCTACAGACGAAGGAATCATTCAATCAATGATGATAGGAGAGGCACCATGGGAAGATTACCACCATCGCTCCCATCTTCCAAATTACCACAAAGATTATTGCAGCAACCTTAATCATCCATCGGTTTTTGATTTTCTATCAAATACTATAAATACGGTGGATTTCGAGGATGGTTCTTATCTCGTGTTGACCTCGTTAAAAAATGAAACAAGGAGTCATGAGGATAGTTCTTTTACTGTTTCAACCTCATTAAAAAATGAAACAAATCCCCTTTCCAAATCTCAAAGGTAAACCTTCATTCCAACCACCGAGTTGAATGCAATGAAGCTTGGGGGGCATGCACCTTGATTTGCGTTATTATGCTGGGGGCATGCAAACTTATGATGAGCAGTGTTACTACAGGGTTCAAGCTCATTAAAAATAAACCCGCCATGAGCAGTGTTACTGCAGGGTTCAAGCTCGTTAAAAAATAAACCCATATCGAGCAGTTTTATCGCGGAATTCAAGCTCGTTAAAAAATAAACATAAGCAATGAGCAAGTGTTTCCCCCAGCGTTTAAGCTCATTAAAAATGAACCAATTTCCAGGAAATAACCATCGTGAATGTATTACTTTAGCCTTTGAAGCCTTGGTCGTGTTCTCATCATCACCTCCACTCTGTATTGGCCGATCATTCACCTCCACTTGATTGTTTACCCCTTTTGAAGAACAGCTGCAAAGAGTGATCTTGTTAGCCATCCTTGTGACACTGCCGTGATTGGAAAATTCCAAACCTTACCTGGAATCAGCTGCTACCCGAATCTATCACTCGTTCCTAAAAAACAAGTCTCCTTTAAGCTCTTTTCAACTGACTCGTAAAATATGAAAAGATTGCCGAGCTATTGGCCTCTCCAACTCGTTAAAGCAACCGGAAGTGCTATCCCTCCTTTAGATTTTAATCTTTTTGGACCTGAGGGATTATTACACAAAAAGATCGAGCGCTTGTTTTGTTCGGCTCGTTAAAAGTACCGAAAATTCATCCCTTCTGTATTATTTTATACTTTTTCGGACTTAAGGGATTAGATGACGAAAAAGGATTTTTGGAGTTTCCTTTATGTCCTATTTCAGACTCTCTAAAATTGAAAAGGACCGAGTTATCTTTGTCGTTAAACTCGTTAAAACCTAATAGCGACAAACTTGTCCATAACAGACAAGAACAAGTTTCACTATCGCTAGGCTCGTTAAAACATAGCGATGGGTTTGCTCGAAGGGAGAATTATAGAACAAGCATATGTTATCCTCCTCAAGCTTGACAAAAATAAAGAGGTACTGGTCAGCAATGACTGGGGAAAAATTGGGAAGAAAACTTGAAGAAACTTTGTTGGTAGCAAGTCGCTCTTGAACATGACACTTTCACTCTGCATCCTAGTTGGGTTGGGTTGTTCCATTCACTGGTCATATCACCATGGTTCCATCGCACCATCCACATTTGGGGTTAATGCTACCAATCCATCATGTCAGTGTTGCCGATATGTTTAAGAGAAGTCGCTCAGAGAATTCACCTGTGTGTCACCCACTATAATACATTTTCGCTCCATTCTTTCATGACTGCCACCCTGAACCATATATCACCAGATCGTTTTCACCTCCATTAAATTCATTTGCTCCGTTCCGTGTCCTTGATGTGGGATTCATTAAGGCCCTCCTATGACGGATTGCTTCTTGTCGACATCAGCTCATTATCCAAGAAGTCAATCTAGGAACAACCCTTTTAGTACTTTGAAGCTTGCATGCCTCAATGGCAAGTTTCTCACTTCCGGCGACAGGTTTACATCAATGGCCTTCGACCGAAAGATTTTACGTGGTGTTCGACGCCAAGTCCCTTATTCACACCACGTGAATTGTACTGCAGTACCTTGAGGATCATTATCATTATTGGTGATTCCTCTCGCGCCTGTTAACAACTTACATCATTGGTTGGTAATCAGGTGATGTCTTTCCATGTTCGACTCCAGAACATCTCTCACATGGATCGACTTGTACTTTGAGTGAAGATCGAATGAGATTGAAGGCCTGGATCTAGTTTCATCCATCTGGGCTGCGATATATATTCAGGAAAATAAAGACATCAAATGTACATCATTGCTGCACAGATAATCATCCAATCTAAGGGATGATGGCTCTACCAGAATCATCAGTCTACACTCAGACGATTGTCTGTCTCATGTACATGAAAATGAATTTATAAAGCTGAGCATGGGAATGCCCGCCTCAGCTAGATCATGAAAATAAAATGAAGATAATGTATTGTATTGTATCTTATTACAGGTCTCCTTCTAGCTTGAAAGAACTTCAGATCCTCATGATAAAGCATTTCACCTGACATCAAAAGATTAATGACCTCATGCTTTAGGGGGCAACTGTTATAGACATTTTTGGGCACTGCAACCCTAATCATAAATGTCCATAAACAAGGGCTCCTAAGTCCCTAAAGGTGTTGTTCCAACCCCTAAAAGAACAAGGTTAACTGATTACATCATCTCCCAGAAGTTCTCCATGAAAAACTACTCAGAACTGGTCAAAACTGGATCATTTCACTTGCTCCATGGCCAGGGTGCGATGCATCTCACCTTGTACACACAGGAAGTGCATTGCATTTCAAAAAGCCCTTCTATGGGGTGTGATGGACGAGAAAAGACAAGTGGCGGAGACAGTTTGCGAGGTGGATGATCATGGAATCTTCCAGAAACTTCTCCTGTGACACTTGCCTCTCAGAATCGCCCAAGGATGAGTAAGAGATCAATGAGATCTCCAAGTGGAATCAAGAACTATCAGAGAGAAGACACTAATAAAAAACCTAGAGCTGACTCACACCTCTGCAAATATCTATATATAGATCTCTCATCCCAGAGATCCAGGGGAGGAGAGGCTGGAATTTTGCATCTTGTAAGGAATTGCTGTTGGTTTCTTGAGGTAATATCATAGTGTTGGGTGATCTAAGCTTTTCATGAGGTGAAGAAGGGCTTACTTGCTGAGAGGATGATGTTGGGTTAGAACAACTGGTTGTAACTCTCTTGGCTCTTTCTTGATTATCAATAAAGTTATTCAAGTTTTCCTCCATACTCTTGTGTGATTTATGTTTTATGCATTTGTATGGTCAATTTACATTTGACCCTAGATTGTTTATGATAATAGATCTATGTTCTCGTATAGTGTTATGCTGCTTTGATTCTGCAAGTACTCTGTGAAGCTGGGTATACAAGAAAGCAAGTAGAAAAGGACTATCAGAAGAGAGAGGAATCGAGCAAGGAACCAAGCGCAAGACAGAGGTTGGTCTCCTTTATTCTTCTCTCATCTATCTTTCATAAATGAAAACGAAAGTAGTTTTACTTTGTTTGTTTCTAAGGTAGCTACCAGCCTTAGTGGGATTAGCAGTTCTGCATAGACACTTTTCCCTGTAACAAGGAGTCTAAGGAGTCACAATATAATCCAACCGACCTAACAATAATAATATAAAGCCACAAAAATAACAATAGAGGGATTCTATGGGGCACAGTAATAACAATATGGGGGCAATAGAGGCACACCAATATTAATAAGTGCTATAACTACAATAGTAATGAGGTAATCACTAGTATTATAGGGACCTAACAGGGAACCTATACGATACATTGTCATAGCTGCGCGAAAGTACCTGAACCACGGGTTAGGGCTACACGAAGGTCAATCATATGCCTTCACGGAGGTATTGAAGGGTGGAATAAAGGGTAGAATGATAGAGCCTTAAGGCTTAGTGACCTGCACAAAAGTAGGGGAAGAGGGTATAAATTGACATCACGACCATCTCAGGGTGTGGAAACGTGGTTCCATCATCCCCCCATACTGCCTCGGGTGAGACTTCGGTCCATGGTTCATGGGCTAATGCCAAAAGGGACAATAGTGTAGGGATTTGTTTGGCTGACTAACATTGAACCTGGGTTAGGGCCCACAAAGCCAACAAATGGCTCGGCTGTTGGGACCAGAATATGCATGAGAGATGTGTGATGTCGTATCACTAGAATCCAACTAAGAAAGAGGTCGAAGGCTGGTTGGATAGGAAGATCCACGAATTTGCGACACAGGAGAACAAAAATCCACGACTAACAAAGGAAGAGTGGCTAGACAGGTACCTGTATACAGAAATCCACGAGATTATTTTTTGTTCCTTTCCAATTGAGTTATACAAATGGACTGCGAAGCTAGAGGATAACCAAGGAAGGTGGAGGCTTGACGGTCCTATTGTTTGGACCCCAAAGTTAGTACAGAGACTGGAAGCCTCTGAGGATAAAATCACCCGTGTTGTCGATCATTGGCATGATCATATCATAGTGGTGTTTGTGATAAAATTCGTGGTTGATACCTCAGTCAGTTACAGTGAGGCAGAGCAACGTTTTTTCAAAGGTCCATGAGGTAAGTACTTTAATTCTTTAAACACTTGGATTAAGATGTTATTGTGCTCAAAATGGGTTATGAAGCTACCTTGATGTTCAGAGCTACGGGAAGTGGAAAGACTTACATGAACGAAGAAAGAAAGGGCCTGAATATAGCTCACTAATTTCACCTCCTTTGAGTGACGAAGAGGGAGTAGCGTATGCTTCTCCATGAAGTGAAGTTCAGTTGATAAAACAAGGGTTCCCGCGACTACCACCTCCAACTTCACTACCATCGCCACCTACAGCTTTTCCCACACCACCGCCACCTCCACCCAAGTTCAACATGGTGAATTCAGTGAAGCTGCCTTTGCTTAAGGGCTTGGGAAATGAGGACCCAGACCAGTTCTGGTTTGTCGTAAAAGCTGTATGGGAAGCTTAGGGTGTCATAGATGATTACATGAAGAAGGCAACTTTGGTTAGTGCTTTACAGGATCGCGCGCTAACTTGGTACATCAAGTACTCTAATGATAACCCAAATGCTGGGTTGGCAGAGATCTAGACCGCGCTAAATAAAGAGTTAAGTAGGCCTAAATATGAGGCGCAGTCGATTGTGGGGTTCAAGGAAATTGCGATCAAACCAGTGAGACACCTTGGGAATTGGATCAAAGTTTGAAGTGTAAAATCCGCGAAGCTAATATGAAATTAACAGATGGAAAACATCGCGAGTGATTTGTGGCTTCGCTCTTGCCTCACCGAAGGGTTGCACTGTCACAACAGAAGATTACAACTTAGGCAAAGGCCTTGGAGATTGCAATAAGATTGCATGAAACATCGATGCAAGATTTGAATTTGGGGGTTTAGCAGATCCATGCGTAGTTGCAAAAGATTTTCCTCAAAATCTAAAGTTTGAAGCATGACAGAATAGTTTGACCGAAGGTGCACGAAGAGATATGGAGCCTAAAATGTAAAGGTCAGGGGCATGACAAAGACCACTGCCCAGTATTTGCGAACTATATTGCAGGAGGAGGACCGATACCTTTGAGGCCAAAAGTTCAAGTAGGACCGAGCGTGGGGCCTGCATTGTGGTGTGCTATATGTCAGTAGCAGGGAAACATATGACTGATAACTGTCATTTGCTGTAGGAGTTTGTACAAACACGGCAACAACTATTCTGTAACTTCTGTAAGTCAGTAGGGCATGATGAGTGAAACTTTCGAAGTTATGAATTGATGATGAACAGAACACCCGCCTATAGATTTCAGGCATAAACACGACCTCCTGACCAGAGCGTTGGGATGGAGCGAACAAGCTTTTAGGTGTGCGAACGAGGCTGAGGTAGAGGAGGACCTGGCAAGGGTTGGGGACAGTTGATCTATTACAATTGTGGAGGACCAGGACATTATGCCCATGAATGCACTAACCCAATGCATTTGTCGTGCAAATATTGTACTCAGTTTGATCATGAGACGAAGGACTGTCCTACACTGATAGCGAGGATATGCAACAAAGGGGTGCTACCACCGTAGCTGACTTAGAACTTGCAGATGATGAGGGTTGAGGCTTGTGAAGAGGATCTGATTGTGAATATAGTGCTCCAAAGTGGGATTGTAACCGGCGACGATAAGGGGAAACAACCCAAAGACAACAATTGTGTCCACAAAGCTTCGACAAAGGAGGCTGAATTTGAATTTGAGCGTGCATGTGAAACGTTCATGGAAGAAAAGAAGAGCTTTGCTAAGGCCTCTACCTCAGGGAGCTGGGATAATCCTGTTAAGGAAATGGACCCTTCTATGCTTACGAACTTTCTAGAGACTTCCATGAAGTTGCTGCGTGATAGCAAGGCTGTGAAGGGGTTATAGGAACTTATAAATAGATGTGTCGGAAATCCTCTAGGTGAACCACACATGGTACGAAAGATTAGTAAGCATAAAGCAAGGATAGGACGTGAGATGGGACTGACTACGTAGATAGGAGAATAGGAAATGGATAAGGTTATTCTGGATCTGGGGTTAGACGCGAACATTTTGCCGGCATGGGGTGGAGACCCATGCTGTAGTGGTCTCCGATTCAGTTAAGGATGACAAATCAGAAGAGGATCATCCCCATGGGATGGCTGTAAGGAGTAACTATAGATATTGAAGGCGCGAGCGCATTGGCTGACTTTGAATCAATAGAAATTGTGGATGACAACAATCCCTACCCTGCGCTCCTTGGCATTTATTGGGCTACTGACATGAACGGGGTAATCAACCTAAACAAGTGAAAGATAATATTTGAAAAGAAATCGCTTCACGTAATAGTACCCCTAGATCCTGCTGAAGGATCGCGCCATATTGAACCAATCCGTAGTTACTAAAGCGATGACGATTTGGACTGCATATATAAAATAATATTGCGAGACCAAGATTGGGTGAATCCAACAACGAATGGATGCATTACATGGGATTGCGAGATTTCCTTCAACTCAGACTCGGACGAAGAATTAGAGTGCTGGTGGAATCGACTACATGAAGTAACCCCGTTGAGCTGTAACATGATGACCCAACTGTTGCGATGTGTGTCATTAGAGGTAAGAAATCTGCCCATTTATGATGGCTGAATGATATAGATGTGTTTTTGGATGCATTTGAGAGGGAAGTACCAGAGAAGTAGTGATTCTAGGCTTTGGACTAGGCATTGCGTGCAATGCCCGCTATATGGTGGGGTACACACAAGGGTAGTTTTGACGATTGGCGTGAGTGTAGGAGGATGATGAGAACACGCTTTGGGAAGCCAAAGGTATGGGTGACATACAAGTATGATGGGAAGGACGATCTGTGTGCACACTTGGCCAAATGGACTAAGGCCTATGGATCGAAGCCCCAACCTGAATGGGTGCACTTGTTTATTCACACCTTGGATGTCATACGGATAATCTGGTACTTGGAGACAGAGCTCCACCATGGCATAAGCGAATGGGATATTCTGAACAAAGGGTTCATAATGACATTCAGCTTCGAAGATGGGTTTGACTATATTGATGATGCGCTACAAGAAGTTAAAGTAGCAATCTTTAGGATACCGCAGGATCCTGTGGATCTGATTCAACCCGATTGTACTACTCAGCTGAGCCATGCAATGGAATGTTATAACGTGACTGCTAAAGAAGAAGATGAGGACCCATGAAAGATTAATATCCTTGAAACCAAGGGTCATTGCAAGGTCGAGGGACCGCAGATTGAGAATCCTGATATAACCGTGCCACTGAAAATGAAATTGGTAAATATTGGAATAAATGTGGAGCCCAAATTCATGAAGATTGGAGATTATTGGGATGGCGTGATGGTAGATAAGGTCATCGAATTACTCCGCGAATACCAAGATTTGTTCCCTACCAAGTTTACAGAGTTAAAGAGGATAATAGGGGACCTGGGCGTTATGAAGATCACGTTAAAGCCCGATGCGAAGCTAATTAAGCAAAGACCTTACTATCTTAATATGAATTATAAGGAGAAGGTCTGCTTAGAGTTAGATAAGATGCTCACGACAGGCATCATTGAGCCTATAGAAGAATTTGATTAGGTGAGCCCAATTGTGGTATAGGAAAAGAAGTAGAAGGATGAAATAAGGATATGCGTAGATATCAGGAAGTTGAATGATGCTTGCATGCATGATCCTTTCCCGACTCCATTCACTGATGAGGTATTGGATAATGTAGGTGGCTAGGAAGCATACTCCTTCACTGATGGTTTTTCTGGGTACCCTTAGATCAAAATCGTGCTTGAAGATAGGAGCAAGATGACCTTCGCGATTGAATGGGGATGTTTTCGGTACACTGTAATGCCTTTAGGATTAAAGAATGCGCCTGCGATTTTTTCACGCGTAATCATTGCTGCATTCAAAGAGTTCATTCATAAGTTTTTGGAGGTGTACTTTGATGATTGGACTTTGTTTGGGTTGGTAAAATGCCATGTGGCCAGTTTGCACTTAATGTTAGATACTTGTTGAAGGTACCAGATTGTGCTCAATTTGAAGAAATGATTGTTTTGTGTTCCTTTTCGGACTCTGCTGGGTCATGTGGTTTGTAGACAAGGATTGATGGTAGATCTCGCGAAGATCATAGTGATACTTATCTTGGAGGTGTCGAGGAGTGTGAAATAACTGCGCATAACCTTGAGACATATTGGGTACTATAAGAAGTTTATCAAGGGATATGCCAAGATCACCGTGCCTATGGAGAATTTGTTGAAAAAGGATGTCACGTTCTATTGGAACGAGGACTGTCAAAAAAGCTTGGATGTGCTGAAGGGATAAATGGTCACCGCACTGATTTTAATCTTCCCAGATTGGAAGAAGGAGTTTCATGTACATGTAGACATGTCATGTATAGCACTATGAGCAGTAATGACACAGGTCGGTGAAGGAGAATTGAACCACCCAATAGTGTTCACAAGCAGGAGGTTATCCAAGGCTGAGAAGAACTATTCCACCACCGAGCACAAAGGATTAGCCATGGTATATGCACTCTAGAAGTTTAGAAACTATTTTCTGGGTGGACATTTTAAGATGTATACAGATCATTTTGCGTTGAAATACCTAGTCAATAAACCTGCATTGGGGGGGAGAATCTGTAGGTGGTTTTTATTGTTCCAGGAGTATGATTTTGAAGCCTGGATGACTGAATGCGGGACCAAACCATCTGTCATGCATCGAAACGGGGGAAGAGCCCACTAATTTAGAGGAGGGATTGCCTAACACGCAGATCTTTGCATTGCATGTCATGGATGGTCACTTTGAAGACATCATACACTTCCCGACGATAGGAACTACCACGAAAGGCTACACCGTCCAACAGGTGCGCACGGTAGAATTTTCTGTCATTGTCGGACATCTGTACAAAATGGGGTTTGATGAAGTATTACAACGATATGTACTAGAGTTTGAAAGAAGCAGTATCCTCGTAGATGGTCATGGGGGTGCCGCGGGAGGGAATTATGTAGGAAGGGTGACTGCACAGAAGATTCTACACGCAGGATTGTGTTAGTCAACCCTCCATCAGGATTCAAAAGCTTACTGCAAGGTGTGTGATGTGTGTCAAAGGACTGGTAGGCCATCGTGGAGAGATGAGTTGCCCCTAAACCCACATATGACGTTACAACCTTTCCAGAAATGGGCGATAGATTTTGTGGGACCCATTCAACCCCAAGGAAAGAAGATGGGGGCACAGTACATTATCACCATGACTGAGTATTTGACTCGATGGAAGGAGGCACAGTCTGTGAAGGATTTCACAGGAGCAACCACTACGAAGTTTGTATTTGAGTATGTACTAAAGCGATTTGGGTGTCCAAAGGTTTTGATGAGTAATCATGGTACACACTTTCTAAATGAAATGATTAGCGCACTGATGGAGGAATCTCAAGTGTATCAGTAGACAAGCATGCCTTATCACCCACAGGCTAATGGGACAGTGGAAGAACTCAATAAGGTACTTTAGAATGCACTAACCAAGGTTTGCAACACTCAACAAAGTGATTGGGCCTTGTGCATACCCGCAGTACTATGGGCCTATGGAACGACATGCAAAAAGTTGACGGAACATACACCCTTTAGGCTTGTATATGGTGTTGAAGCAGCGATGCCCATGGAATACATTGTGCCTAGTATGCACATAGCGACATTCACGGGTATGACGGATCACAGAGCCTTGGAAGAGAGGCTCACGCAGCTTGCTGAGCTTGAGGAAGAAAGATTTATGGTTGGATTTCACCAATAGGTCCAAAAGCAGCGCGAAAAAGCATGGCATGATCGACAAATTAAACTGTGCACCTTTAAGGTTAATGATTTGGTTTTGTTATATGACAACAAGTTTGATAAATTTCCAAGGAAATTCAGAATGCACTAGCTAGGGATTACGGAGATTAAGGAGATTACCGACGGTGGAGCAGTTCAGTTGGTTAAGTTGAACGGAGATCCCTTCCCAAGAAAGGTGAATGGTAGCCAATTGAAGCCATACACTAGTGATGTCGCCAGGTGACTATATGGAGGTAGCATAGTCTTAGCTCTCTAGGCAGCTGAAAGGAGGCACGGGCCTATAAACTACATTGCCCGGGTTGGGGAACTGTGGGATTGGAGGATTGTGTGGAATGAGGAGATGTCACAGGGTTCGTGATAGTGCAGAGTGAGCTGCACTACCCGGGGAGAAATTGCGTAGGTTAGTCGGAAAGTGACCATTAAAGTCACTGTTCATGATTTGATGATAAGAATGTGGCCAAATGGAGCAGGTGACTGACATTTAAGATAAAATTTATGGGTAAGATCCTTGGAAATCTGTCGCCAATCCAACATTAATGAATTGAATGTGGGGGGAACGGTCGGATTTGAATTCAAAATGGCCCATAAATTACAGGTGGAGGCCCAATGAAAAACACTTGGCATTTTGAACATTGAGTTGGTGACCTCTCAAACATGCATGATCTACACATTCTTTGAAAAATTGCTTGACTACCCAGTGTTTGATCGATTTCTTGAGTCCAACCGCAATTTCATTCATGATTTTATCCCAGGATCCAAAGCTATGGATGCCGAAGTAGTGACAACAAAGGGGGCTATGCCGGAGGTTGTTTTGGAGGCAGAAGGAGCTACTCCAGAAGTTGCAGAGGTACTAGCTGAAGTCCTCAAGTCACCATTAATGCTTAGACCGAAGCCCCCGACCAAGGAGAGTGTGAAGGATAAGAAGGGAAAGAAGGTTGTGATACCGGTGCATCCATTGCCTAGAAGAAACCCATAAAAGGACAAGCCCACCGCACAGGAAAAGGGAAAAACCATTAACTTGGAACCGGAGGAGGAAGAGATTAAGGACATCTTGATGGATGATGAGGATTTGGGGTGGAAGTGGAGGATGTTGAAGTCGAGGTTTCTAAAACTATCACTAAGTTGCCCGAATATGTCCCTCTGTGCAAAGGCAAGACCAAGGTGCCAAAGGACATCGACAAAAGCAAGGTCGCCCTGCACATACCTCCGCTACCGGATGAGATTGCCTTTAAAGGACCGCACTTGGGGTGGGTTCCACTACTGAAACTAGAATATTGGGACTTAGCTGATACTGAGAAATTCCTGCACTTGGTGACATAACAACTAATGCACTGCATTTGTTCACACAACGACTGAGATGACTACATTGGAACCGTGGAAGTGGCTCAGGGGAGTAGACAAGGCAGGTCTGCTCAACCTGCTATGGGTGCCACACTATAATCACACACCCATTACAGTATTGGTCTTCAAGAAGTTGCTATGCTTGGTGCACGATGGGTGTCTATGGTTGGAGGAGTCCGATACCCATCACCGATAGGTTGATCCATAGGATCACACAATTGACCTATACAGGGGAAAATCCAGCCATGATGTTTGGCATAAAAGGTGGCGGCAGGCCCTCGCAGAGGCCATGAAGGAGAAATTCAAGCTCATGAAGAAACCACGAGGCTATGCCATCTCAAGTATTTGTGATCCTGCGATCAATGTGGCCATGTAGATCTTGGCAAGAAAAGTTACGCGAAAGTGTCGCGTAGAAGAAGTGCCAACACCTGTCATTGCTCTAGTAGCCCAATGCATTGAAGGAGTCCAATTTAATTGGGCACGCTATCTCTGCGGTGAGTTCCTTGTGAACTTCTGTGAGGCACAAGAGCTCAGCAAGACCTTCCACTATGCATGGCTCTTGTTGACCATTGTGCTGGTAGCCTAGGAGCTGCTGGAAGATAGTCAATTTCCCTCGATCACACCAAACTTGCTAGAAGTAGCGAAGTACGCTTCACTGTGGGCGACAAGGATGCTCAACGCATCAAGGATAACAAGATCTTCTGGATCTTGATGGAAATGAATATATGCATGGCTATCAATCTAAAATCGCGATTGTGGCCTACTATGTTTGCCAAACTACAGGAGTACGTGGAGTTCAAGGTAGACTTTCAGCGAGTTGCGATCAGGGCATGGAAGGACCTTGAGTAGAAGTGGCATGACTTGCGTTACTTGGCAACAAATGATGCGATTGATGCAGTTCTTGATCATTGGTCGGCAGAGTGGTGCACTGCCTTAGACTCGGCGGTGGGGTCGAGCAAATCTACCACATAGCACAAAAAGGAGGAGGCCAAGCTCAAGATGGTGCAACTAGCTGAGAAGAGGAAGAAGGAGGCCACTGATAATGCCCAAGTAGAGCGCGATGTAGTACAACAGGAAAAAAAGTAGATAGGCGGAACAGATCACGACTCTGATAAAGGGTAAGGTCGCCTTCGCCCGAAAGAGAGGAAGAAACAGACGAGAAAACAGAGCAACATGAAGTGAACCCATAGAGGACATCGTACCATATCAAACATCCAAGAGAACAAGAAAAAGTGGGGTCACAGAAGAAATCCAAGGCCAATAAGACGTTGCTGGACCCTATCACCCTAACAGAGGGAGATTTGAATGATATTGAAGACACGGTGTAGGATGTCACCGCACAGGTACTGCAGCAGTTCGAGCAGCAGCAAAAACAATTATTGGGGGCCATCCAAACAGGTCTACATGAGCTGCAGATCCGTACATCACAGGTTGGCACGGTGTCCACAAACCTCACCATCAGTACTTTAGAAGCCGCTGAGATGCTATGTGCGAAGGACTTCCGAGCGATAGTGCTACTGAATGGAGCACTGACCACAGAAAATGAAGCTGACAGGCCCACTGGTAGTGCCGTCAAGGGAGTGGGGTTGAACTTGGTAGTGCTTCCTGGTGAGGTGCTCCACCTACTACAGGATGGGGTGATCGCAGAGTTGAGGTCCTGAGAATAGTGCGTTGTGCAGATAATTAGTGAACAACAAATCAATAATGTGAAACTAGCCCTACAACGAGACTCTGCCATCGCCATCGTGGCTGAAGTAACCGACCGAAATAGGCGCATCTTTTAGGTCATGGAAGAAGCATGCCGAATGGTCCCAGAGTTGGCCATTCCTAAGGGAGAGCCGATAGAAGTGCGCATTCACAAGCTTGTTATAGGGGTGCGTGACGCTCACACAGAGTTGGCTAAGGTTTAGCTGGAGCTGAACCTACATATTGTAGATTTTCAGTTAAAGGCCTAGCCTTCAACTCCGCTGGAAGTAAAGGAGCAGTGCGCAACAGTGTCATAGAGGCGATAACGATAGTAGACAGTGAAGTAGTAGACTGCACCCGGCTATTTGAATAGTTGTTCGAGGTCCCGACGAGTCTATAGGAGGATCCTAATGTACAATTGCTGGAGACAGAGGCACGAGAACTACAACAACACTATGACAAAGTAAAAGGTACAACGTGCACCGTCGCTCTCACACAGAGATTGGCGAAGTTGCAAGAGGTCAAAACATTGAAGGAACAGGTAGATGCGGCTCAACACAAAGAGGCAGTGCTGAAGGCGCACTTGAAGCCTTGGTTGGATGAAGCTTATTCGGTCACGACCTCCATTGAGGGCAAGCTTTCTAGTTTGCAAGTGACTCAGCAGAAGCTTCAGGCTGATAGTTCAGGACCAGCGACAAAGAAATTGGTTGAAGAAGTGAAGCAGATGGCCGCACAGTGCACCACCGAGGTTGCCGTCATATAGGTCGAGCTGGGAAGTTTTCGCGCCAAGATCTCCATGCCCACAAAGTGACTCGAGGGAGAGTCACCATGTTTGTGTTGGGGACCTATTGGGAACGGGTTCCCCAAGAGCAGTTTTGGGGCTAAAAACCCATATTTTGGGACAATTTTGTAAAAAATTGTAAAGTCTCCACATTTTGTGGTCATGGAGCACAAAGGTGTCAAGAGTCATAAAGGGTTGTCTGCCCTTATTTTGTAAAGTGTCCAGTCTGCTGTAAAGATCTACCCATGGTCCATGGACCATGGGATTGTATAAAAAAGAGCTAAGTAAGCAAGCTCTAGGCAGAGGGAGAGAGAAGAAAGCATTGGAGTTTTGGTAGAGAAGTCTAAGTGTTTTCGGGTCTTAGTGTAGGTAGAGGCTCTGTAACTAAGTGTGCAGAGGCCTAGGGTGGAAGTCTGTAGTTGAGTGCATGGACCCCTACAACTTTGTGCACAGGGTGGATAGAGTCTATATTAAACTGGAAGATATCAATAAAGAGAAGTACTCTGCAATTACTATGTATTTAGCTGATTATATTGCGTTTTGGGTTTAATTTACAATGTTTATTTGGTCCATGAATATATGTGATTATATCTGTTAATTGAACACAAGTAAAGATATTAGTTTACATGACACTAACTGTGATTGATTAGTAAGATAAGTAAAACACTTGAGATAACTTGGGAACCTATACAATACATTGTCATAACTACGTGAAAGTAACTGAACCACAGGTTAGGGCTACGCAAAGGTCAATCATACACCTTTGCGGAGGTACTGAAGGGCGGAATAAATGGTAGATTGACCGAGCCCTAAGGCTTAGTGACCTGCATGAAAGTAGGGGTAGAGGGTATAAAACGACATCACGACCATCTCACTGTGTGGAAACTTGGTTCCAGCATCCCCCCATACTGCTTCAGGTGAGACTTCGGTCCACACTCCGCGGGCTGATGCCAAAAGGGCAAATAGTGTAGGGATTTGTTTAGCTGACTAACGCTGAACCTGGGTCAGGGCCCACAAGGCCAACACTTCACCGATGTAGATTGGGAGTGGAGTCCATTAGATTAGAAGAGTACATCAAGTGGAATTTTTAGCGTTGGGTTTGCAACGGTTTCTTGTTATAGCAGGAAGCAAATATCAATGGTGCTCAGCTCGAAAGAATTAGAATACATGGCTACAAGTCAAGCAACATGTGAGGCGATCTAGATGAGAAAGATACTTATTGGCTTGTTTGGTTAGATGATGGATCCTACTGTGATTTACTGTGATAATCAAAGTTGTATCAAACTCTCTGAAAATCCTATTTTTCATGATCGATCCAAGAATACTGATATTCGGTATTGCCATCTATAGGATTGTGTGAAGAGGTGGATTATGTTGTTGCAGTACATTCTGATGGAGGAACAAAATGATGATATTTTGATAAAGGTCTTGTCTAGAGGGAACAGGTATAGGATAGGGGTCATTGATAATCCCTTTCTTACTTAGAGGGAGCATTGAAAATGTAGCAAGAAAATATCAATTTGACTTTGCCTTGGTCAAACTAAAGAAAATTCGAATTTATATTTCAACAAAAATCTTGGAGGTAATTAACTAAGGTGACATGATGCTTGTCACTCAGTTAACTTAGTTAATTTGAGTTGGGGAAGCTTGAGTTTAGTTCGATATGTTTGATTTCTAATCTGTAGCAATCTATTTCAATTAATATGAGTTATTGTTAGCTTAACTAGTTCTAATTATTAGAAGAACTAGTGGAGGTCAAGTTGTGTAAGTGGAGCTTCAACCACACTTAGTGATCAACCAACTAACTGATCAATCAACCAAAAATAATTTTTTCATGTAGATAATTTGAGTTACCCAGTTGAGATGGATATTCCAAGGCAGTGTACTATCAGTTGTAGCATATTCCAATGTGTACAAGTGGTGCATGTAGTCAAAGAAAGGACCCTAAGGAATTGCACAATTCAATAGTGGGAAATTCCTAAATAATAGGGGCCAATTTCCAAAGGGAAAAATGCAAGGAAATAGAAGCTTGAAGGGCTTGAAAATTGGATAGAGTCAGCTAGTCAGGCAGAGGGATATACTATACACTTACAGGGTGTGTTATGGCTTAAGCAAGAATATTTATTTCATCTCCATTCTCTGGTTAATGAAATATAGATAGTAAGTGGTTTTGAGAAGTTTCTTTCCCATAGATAAATATATGTGCATGTGTGATGTTTCCTTTTGCATGTCTATGATTTTTTTTTTTTCTATATAGTGAATTAAATTCCTCAGATTCGTACAACAACTTCAAGTCTTGTGATTTAGTAAATTTCACGAGTAGTTTTGAATCTACACATTAATTTCTACAAATTGATGGTTGCAAATGGAGGAACTATAAATTTCTTAAGGAAATGAGATACTATCAATCTAACCATGATGGAATAAGTACTGAATAGTCCAATGCTTTCCATTCCAATGGGTGGTTCTAATGTTGTATTATGAGTCCAATGGTTACAATCTTTGGGGACAATAACTTTTAATTTTAAAGAACTTTTCTTGAAATTTTATTGGGAAGGAAATGAAATTGAATTAATAGGCATCACAGGGAAAATAGGGAAGATAATTAGCTCTAACGACATGACAAATATTTTTAAGAAAGAACAAATAGGCATTATTGCACAATTATGCTCACTATATGTTCAAACATCAAAATCATTTGTTCCTCTATATCTCCCAAGAATCTTGGACAATCATTCCAAGTTATTTGAGACTCCCAAAGGCCTCCCACCTATTCATGATCATGATCATGCTATTTAGTTTATTCCAGGAATTGTTTCTCCAAACATCATTCCTTACAGATATCCTATGCTTAAAAGAGTGAAATTGAATGTATGGTTGCAAAAATGTTAGAGGAAGGTATAATTCCACCTAGCAAATTTTTTTCTCTACTCCAGTAGTATTAGTACACAAGAAGGATGGATCATGATGTATGTGTCTGGATTATAGGCAACTCAACAAGGTCACTATTAAAGATAAATTTCCATTCTTGTCATTGATGAATTGTTCGATGAATTACATGGAGCAATTTACTTCACCAAGTTGGATCTTCATTCAGGATATCATCAAATTATAATGAATATTGAAGACATTCCAAAAACAACATCCAGAACTCATGAAGGTCATTATGAATTTTTCGTCATGCCTTTTGGCCTTACTAATGCATGTTATGAAACCAGCTCACAAAAAGATAGAAAATATAGATCAACGCCTTAGAAATAAGCCTCTTCGAGGGGGCAACCTCCTTTACATTACAAAAATGAATAATTCTTGGATGATTCAAATGACAAAACCTCCTTTCTATATATAGGAGTCTAAGGGGTCACAATATAACCAAGCCGGCCTAACAATAATAATATAAAGGCACAAAAATAACAATAGAGGGATTCTATGGAGCACAATAATAACAATATGGGGAGAATAGGGGCACAACAATAACAATAAGGGATACAACAACAATAGTAATGGGGGAATCACTAGTATTATAGGGACCTAACATTCCCCTCTCCTTCAAAAAAGTGTTTTCCTCAACGCTTGAGTACTTCTGGATGCTTCTGTATAAAATTCTCATCCTCCCATGTGGAATCTTCAATGGGTAAGTTCTTCCACTTGATGAGAAATTCTGAAATTGATCGATTTCGTAGCTGTCGAGTTCTTGTTTCTTTGACTTCTTCAAGTTCCAATATGATTTTTCCTTCCTCATCAACTTCTGGCAATATTGTTTGAACTGGAAGCTTGTAACCTATAACCTTCTTTAAGCATGAAACATGGAAAACTGGGTGCACTCAGGAAGATGCAGGAAACTCTAATTTGTATGCCATAGTACCTATCTTTTGCAACACCTTGTATGGACCATAATACTTTGGTGATAATTTATTATCCTTCTTAGCTTGCTTGAGGGACATTTGTTTATATGGTTGTAGCCGTAGGAATACCCAATCACCTACATCAAAACTTCGTTCGCTGCGATGTTGATCTACCTGCTGTTTCATTCTATTCTGCGCTAAGGTAAGGTTATCCTTTAAGATTTGGAGAACTTGGTGCTAATGCTCGATGTGATATTTTAACGTTAGAATTTTCTCTTAAATATGATGTGATGGATGGTGGATGATATCCATAAAGTGCCATAAATTGGGTCATTTTTGTTATAGTATGGAAGGAAGTTTTATACCACCATTCAGCCAAAGGCAACCATTTGACCCATTGTGTTTATTTATCAAATACAAAGCAACGAAGATATCCTTCCAAACATTTGTTTACTATCTCAGTTTTTGCATCAGATTGAGGATGATAAGATGAACTATGAGCTAACTGAGTACCAAGACAAGAAAATAATTTTGTCCAAAAATTTCCAGTGAAAATGGGATCTATGTCACTTACAGTAATCTTTGGGTTTCCATGTAGCTTTTGAATTGTTTCCATAAATGCAGTAGAAACTGTACTCACTTTAAATGGATAAGATAATGCACAAAAGTGTGCATACTTGGTAAGTTTGTCAACTACCACCATGATAACACTCTTTCCTTCGAACTTGGGTAAACCTATGATAAAATCCATTGAAGCATCCTCCCAACATTGGCTTGGAATGGATAAAGGTTGTAATAGTCCTAGGGTCTTAATTGTTTCAACTTTATTTTGTTGGCAAACCAAACATTCCACCACAAACTTTTGAATATCCAATTTAATGCCATCGCAAAAAAATTCTTCTTAACCTTGTGGTAGGTTTTTAGAAATCCTGAGTGCCCTCCTAAGGGAGAGGTGTGCAATTCCCTAAGAATATTTTGTTAGAGTTGGGAATTATTACATAGGTATAACCGATCCTTGTACCCTAACGAATCATTTTTCCAGCTAAATGTATTAGATGTATTGGGATCTTATTGTATCTTTTGAATCAGTGCCCACACTTCCTCGTCATTCTTCCATTCATCCCTTGCTTCATTTATCCAATCTGGTTGGATAATAGAAATGGCGCAAAGAAATGCTTCCACGTCCTCATCCTTTCTTGAGAGTGCATTTGCCACAATATTTTGCTTCCCTTTTTTGTAGACGATTTGAAAGTCATAACCCAACATCTTTGTGACCCATTTTTGTTGCTCTTCTAAAGATAATCTTTGTTCTAAAAAGTATTTAAGACTATCATGATCTGTTTTTACCTTGAAGTGTCTTCCCATTAGGTAGGGTCGCCATTTCTTAAGTGCATGTACTATTTCTAGCATTTCCTTCTCATAAATAGCTCCATGTAAATACTTTCCTTTGATTGGATGACTTTTGAAAGCAATGGGTCTTTCTTCTTGCATTAAAATAGTACCAATTCCATTTCCTGAGGCATCACATTCCACAATAAAGGTTTTTGTGAAGTCCGGTGTAGCTAAGACTGGTGCTTCACACATTGCCTCTTTAAGATGTTCAAAGGTCTTCGTTGCTTCTAGAGTCCATGAAAATGCATCTTTCTTCAATAATGTTGTTAGAGGTGCTGCTATTCTCCCATAATTCTTAACAAACTTGCGATAATACCCTGTCAACCCGAGAAATCCTCGTAGATGTTTTATGGATGTGGGGATTTTCCATTCCTTAATGGTTTTAATTTTGCCAGGGTCTACCTTAACACCTTCATGAGATACAATATGACCCAGATATTCCACCTCTTATACTCCAAAGAAACATTTGGAGATTTTTGCGTATAATTGTTTCTCCTCCAATAGTTTGAGCACCATGTCAACATGTTGGACATGATCCTTCCAAGACTTGCTGTAGATTAGTATATCATCAAAAAATACTAACACAAATTTTCTAAGGAAGGGTTTGAAAATGGAATTCATCAAACCTTGAAATGTAGAAGGTGCATTAGTAAGGCCAAAAGGCATGATAAAAAATTCATAATGACCCTCATGAGTTCTAAATTTTGTTTTTGGAATTTCTTCAGTCTTCATTCTTATTTGATGATATCCTGAATGAAGATCCAACTTGGTGAAGTAAATTTATCCATGCAATTCATCCAATAATTCATCAATGACAGGAATATGAAATTCATCTTTAATAGGGAGCTTGTTGAGCTCCCTATAATCTGGACACATGTGTCGTGATCCATCCTTCTTGTGAACCAATAATATTGGAGCAGAGAAATAACTTTGACTAGGTTGAATTATACCAGCCTCTAGCATTTCTGCAACCCTATGTTCAATTTCACTCTTTTGGACATAGGGATATCTGTAAGGCCTAATGTTTGGAGTAACACTTCCTGGAATCAAATTAATAGCATGATCATGATCACGAATAGGTGGGAGGCCTTTGGGAGTCTCAAATACCTTAGAATGATTGTCCAAGACTTTTTGGAGATCTGGAGAAATGGATGATTTCAATGTGAGAACCTCTAGTGAACATAATTGTGTAATTATGCCTCGTTGTTCTTTCTTTAGAAGCTTTGTCATTCCATTAGAGCTGACTATCTTTCCTGATTTCCCTATGATACCCCTTAGTTCAGCTTCCTTTCCTTCTGAAGAAAATTTCATGACAAGTTCTTGAAAATTAAAAGCTACTGTACCCAAGGATTGTAGCCATTGGACTCCTAGTACAACATCAGCACCACCCATTGGAACAGAAAGCATTGGGCTATTCAATACATATTCTCCCATGCATAGCTTGATATTATGGCACTTTCCTGAGCAATTTATGGTTCCTACACTTGCAACCATCAGTTGACACTCTGGTGTTGGATATAGGAAGCAATTCAATTCCTTTGCTATCTTACAATGAATAAAATTATGGGTACTTCCCGAATCAATCAACACTATTACCTTTTTCTTCTTGATATGCCCTTTTATCGTGATAGTTTGAGGAGTGGTAATTCCAACCAATGCATTACAAGATATGGTCAGATTCATTTCTTCTTTTTCAAAGGTTTGTTCTTGGTGTATATCCTATTCTTTTGACGTTTCTTGTTCCTTTTCTTCCTCCTCTTCATAATCTATGTAAAATAATTTCTTCTTGGCACACTTATGACCTTTAGTGTATTTGCTATCACAATTGTAACAAAACCCTTTTGCTCTTTTTCTTCCAATTGTTGTGGTGTCAACCTTGTAGGTTGTGGATGGCTAGGGGTAGTAACACTTCCATCTTTATGATTGTGAGTGGTAGGCTTCCTTGTTGCCATAATTTTTCTTTCCACTTTTCTTGCCAACCTAAATGCCTTCTCTAATGAATCTGGTTCCCAAAGGTGAACCTCATGTTGGATGTTATCTTTTAACGTCCCTATGAACACATCAATCCTATGCTCCTCTGGAATATCTTTTAGCCTTATATTCAATTTTTGGAAGTCCTCAATGTGCTCCATCATTGAACCCTTTTTGTTTGAGATTTATCAATTGGCTAAAAAAAGTGTTGCTTTTTGTATCCTCATAATGTGCTATCATTTCATCTGTAAAAATAGCCCAAGTGACAATTTGTTTATGAGAGAAAAGCCATCGATACCATAAAAACTAATTTGGTTCCAAATATAAAGTTGCAATGTGTACCTTTTGTGTGTTTTTCACATTATGGAGATCAAAAAATTGCTCCATCTGTAGTATCCATGTTCCGGGATCCTTGCCATCAAACTTGCTCATATAGATCCTTGGAACATGGTGGTTCTTCGATCCAATGTTAGAGTCTATGAAATCATGATTAACATTTATTTTGTTCTCATCATGAGTTTCATTTACTACCCTTTTGCCATTAGTAAGCATTTCTTGTAGAAACTTTATCAAATCTGTCTTCAAATCTATCTTCAAATATTCCATGCCTGTCTTCAAATTTTCCATCTTAGCTTCCATGCCTTCCATCTTAGCTTCCACGCCATTCATCTTAGCTTCTATGTCTTTCTTTAAACCATCCATCTTAGCTTCCATGCCTTTCTTTAAACCATCCATCTTAGCTTCTACGTCTTTCTTTAAACCATCCATCTTAGATTCTGTTACTTTTTGTGCGAGAGACATTTGTTGCACTTGGTCTTGTAGTTTTAATATATCATGTTTCATTTCTTCCACTTCTTCATGAGTCATGCTAGAGCTTTCAGGTTGCTTACTAGGTGTTTCCATTTTCTTTTTTCGGGCATCAATTACCAATAATAATGCTTCACTATGCCCTTTGAATTCCCTCAAACTAATTTTTCAAACCAAGTTTATGCAAGAAAAAAAAAACTACACACATTTTTTTCACTTTGTAGGAGCTTGATATTGAATATGATGTATTTCTGTAATTTTAGATCTCCAAGGTCTGAAATTTCTTCCTGTAGTAACCCTTTGATTAATATTTCTAACTCCGCAAGTCTGATCAAGATTGGATTCTCCAATGAAGCGTTATGCCAAATCTTCCATGATGACCATAGTATAGACTTGTTCAGTAGATCAAACTTGTATGATGTGCTGTGGGTCATTGTTTCAACCTTAGGATCTGAAAATGGTACCCAAAAAACTACAAACTGTCCTCTTTCTGTAACTTCTTACAAAAATTCAATTTGATGTTCAAAGAGAAAGTTATGATGATTTGCCCAAGGTGACCTGTTTGGAATGTATTTTGGGGGACTTCAAAAACCCTAACTTCCTCAAATTATATCTCCGAAAATGTTGTGAGACAGGATTTGAAATTTGGAGCCGCAGTTTAGACCAATTTCTTCTCGAATGGGTTTTATTTTAGCTTCTAAAACTTTGTAGTGAAAGAGTTATAGCGTAAATTCTATGATGACCTATTTTAGATGAAATTCTAGAGCTTGCAAAATCCCTAACTTCCTTAGATCATATCTCCGAAAATATAGTGAGACAAGATATGAAATTTGGATCCATGGTTTAGCATGATTTCATCTCAATTGGGTTTTTCTTTTAGCTTTTGAGACATCACAGAGAAAAAGTTATAGCGAAAATACCACGATGACCTTTTGGAGCAGCGAAACCCTAGAATCCAAAGCTTTGATACCAAATGTTATGAAACGAGCTCACAAAAAGATAGAAAAGATAGATCAACGCCTTAGAAATAACCCTATTCGAGGGGGAAACCTCGTTTACATTACACAAATGAACAATTCTTGGATGATTCAAATGACAAAACCTCCTTTCTATATATAGGAGTCTAAGGGGTCACAATATAACCAAGCCAACCTAAAAATAATAATATAAAGGCACAAAAATAACAATAGAGGGATTCTATGGGGCACAATAATAAAAATATGGGGACAATAGGGGTAGAACAATAAAAATAAGGGATACAACGACAATAGTAATGGGGGAATCACTAGTATTATAGGGATCTAACAATGCACCTTCTACATTTCAAGGTTTGATGAATTCCATTTTGAAACCCTTAGAAAATTTGTGTTAGTATTTTTTGATGATATACTAACCTACAACAAGTCTTAGAAGGATCATGTTCAACATGTTGACAAGGTGCTCAAACTATTAGAGGAGAAACAATTGTATGCAAAAATCTCCAAATGTTTCTTTAGGGTATAGGAGGTGGAATATTTGGGTCATATTGTATCTCATGAAGGTGTTAAGGTGGATCCTTAACATAATTAAAGCCATCAAGGAATGGAAAATCCCCACAACCGTAAAGAATATTTGAGGATTTCATAGGTTTACAGAGTATTGTTGTAAGTGTGTTAAGAATTATGGGAAAATAGCAGCACCTTTAACAACATTACTAAAGTAAGATGCATTGTTTTGGACTCTAGAAGAAACTAAGTCCTTTGAACATCTTAAAGAGGCAATGCGCCAAGCTCTAGTTTTAGCTACTATAGACTTCACAAAAACCTTTATGGTGGAATGCGATGCATCAAGAAATGGAATTGGTGCTATTTTAATGCAAGAAGGAAGACCCAGTGCTTTTGAAAGTCATTCAGTCAAGGGAAAGTATTTACACAAACCTATTTATGAGAAGGAAATGTTGGCAATATTACATTCCCTAAAGCAATGGCGCCTTTACCTAATGGGAAGACACTTCAAGGTAAAGACAGATCATGATAGTCTTAAATAATTTTTGGAACAAATATTATCTTTAGAAGAGCAACAACAATGGGTCACTACGATGTTGGGTTATGACTTTGAAATCATATACAAAAAAGGGAAGAGAAATGTTGTTGCATATGCACTCTCAAGAAGGGATGAGGATGCCAAAGCATTTCTCTTTCCCATTTCTATTTTATAACCTAATTGGATAGCTGAAGTAAGGAAGGAATGGAAGAATGATGAAGAGGTGTGGAAACTCATTAAAAAGTTTCAACAAGATCCTAGTACATTAGATACATTTATTTAGAAAAATGACTCATTATGGTACAAAGATCACTTATATCTATGTAATAATTCCCAACTCAAACAAAAGATTATTTTGGAATTGCACACCTGCCCTTTAGGAGGGAACTCAAGATTTTTAAAAACATACGACAAGGTCAAGAAGGATTTTTTTTGGGATGGCCTTAAATTTGATATATACAAGTTTGTGGAAAAATGTTTAGTTTTCCAACAAAATAAAGTTGATACAATGCCGACTCCAGGTCTGTTACAACCTTTATCCATTCCAAATCAATAACCTTCAACAACAGGAAGAGAAGGATATGAACAAAATCTTCCATATAAAGATATAGGTAAAGAAAATGAAAAATGATGTTATGTTCAACTCATAACCATTGGTGAATCTCATTGCAAAAGAATAAGCTAACAAATTGGGAGTGGAATATTGTGATCTTTGAAACCCATATCCATTGGGATGGGTAAATAAGGATGTGAAAATAATTGTAACCATACAATACACAATTAGATTTGTTATCAATATAGATTTTATTAATGAAGCAGAAATAAATGTAGTTCCACTTGATGTATGTGGAGTGGTGTTTGGAAGTCCCTATATGTACATATAGGATGTGATTTTCATGTGAAGAACCAACTAGTATGGTCTCATAAAGGGTGGAAAATACTTCACCATAAACATGTACAAGGGATAGTCCAAAATTTCACCGACAAGAGCCAACCAAGCCAAGAAACTGATAATTTATAGAAATAATTATGTTTTACTCTTTTTTAAGAGAAACCGATTCTATAGAATAATCAATGAGTGAATTCATCCCTAGAGGGGTGTACTAAGGAAAAAAACATCAATTGGATGAGTTTCTATAGGAATACAAGGATGTGTTCTAGGAGCCTTAAGGGCTAAAACCGAAGAGGGAAATGGAGCAAAAGATCCAACTATTGTCAGACTCTCCATTACCAAATATTGGGCCATACATGCAGTCCATTATGGAAGCAAATAGGTGAAGAATTAGTTGCTAGAACAATGTGTCATTTGACGAAGTACCTTACCATGTGGTCATCCATCATAATTTTTCCAAAGAAGGATGGGATGTGGAAGATGTGTATTTATGTAACGAAAAAAGTTCGTATACTCAGAGAAATACTCTAATACCAAATGGAATGAAAAAGGTTTGTTCTTCAAGTTAAATACTCTAGAAGACTTAGAACATAAAGATCTCCATTGAGATACAAGAATATATATTAGAATTTATGAAATGAGAATGATGTTACAATTGAGAGTCAGGGCTTGCTTATATACCAAGAAAGTGCCCCTTTATGAATGGTCATGTCTCTTAGACATGCCTCTTTGTTTAACTAATTACTTATTTTCATATTATTATGTTTATTATTTATTATTTATATTTATTACTTTTACATAATTATATTCATAACATTGCCTTCCCCTTCAAAAAGATTTGTCCTCAAATCTTGTTGATGAAAGAGCTTGATCTCCTTTTCTACTACAAATGTTTTCTCATCTCAGGACAGTTATATTTGTCGATACAAGTTGATATGATCCTTGGAGTGATATATAAAATTTTCCCACGGAGGAAGGATCTGACCATCCTAAATTAATATTTTGATCACTCGAAACTTGTGATGAACTGTTATCACTGGACTAAGTTTTGCGCACTTCAGTATTCTTCGGTACTTGTTGTTTATGTTCTGAGTGATGCAGATTCATAGATTGATTGAGATGCTTGTTCTTGTGATTTAGATGTAGATAAAGAGTTCTTTTTCTTTCCCATATCATGTGTGTGGATAGATTCTGATTTACTTTAGGTTCCGATGTCGTTGAGTTGCTTACAAAATCTTCACTTGGAATTTCCTTCGTGCGACATCTGAGTGCGTTTTTTCTTTAACCGGTGTGTCTTTTTCTTGAGTTGTGATATTCACTGGATCAATACTCATTCCATTTTCTTCAACTTGGATTGAAACGATTGGAGACTTCGATACTACTTCTTGAAGTTGTTCTAACTTGTCATTTAGTGACTTCTTGTCACGTTTAAGCTTCTTTATTTGTGTAAGGAGGTTTTGGTTATGATTCCTTAGACGTAAAACCTCTTCATTTTCTCGATTGTTGATTTTATTCTTTGTAGCTTCACCATATTTTAAACTTTTGATTTGTTCTAATAATGTTTGATTAAGGATCTTTAAACATATTTTTTCTTCTTGTTCCAACTAGTTCTTCTTGAGTTCCTTCTTTATGGCCTTAACTTTCTTAACTTGTTTGAGTAATTTTTCATTGTGCTCTTTGAGGCATGAGATTTCTTTGTCTTTACTGCAGATGACTTCTTCAAGCTCTTTCTGCTTCTTTGGTATAGTTTTTTATTATCTTGAAACATTCATTCTAAAATATCCTTAAAGTCTTCTGATGAAGCCTTTATCGGTTTTGACTTCATTGTCACATCCTGGAAGGTGGTCATCATCCTCTTGTAAGGAAACATCAAAATATTTTTTTCTAAGTTTAACATGAATGCACCCAATTATTTTAACCAAGGTTGACTCAAAATGATGTCAATTTTTGGGTTAAACATAGTTACGACACAAAATTGAGAGGTGCATTCATAGTGGTCAATTATTACTTGTAAGTCATTAATTTCATATTCTTTTTTGCCAAAAATATCCATTCTTTCTCCTATGTTTGACTCTAGAATTAATATTGATTTTCCAGATTAACATTGATGTAATTTTCTTCGTGACTTGCACTGACAGTGATATTAATCTCCTTCCCTTGGGTATTCTGTTTTAATGTAATTAATCTAAAATTTAGAATTGGAATACCTGTTTAGGACAATCTTCCTTCCTTTATTTCCAAATTAGAATGCATTATTTTTTGGTCATTAATAGATTCTATTTTGCTTGTCGATATTTTTATGTCAAACAATACTTTGATTATAACTTTATATATTCTTTGGTTGAGGGACCCACTTCAATATTTTTTTAATATCTAATTGCTATAAATAATACCTTAATGTCAAAATTCTTCAATAGCCTTATACTTTGATATATTCCTTCAAAAACTCTTTTTTAACTCCTTGCAATTGAAATATTTATACCTTATAATAATTTTTTTAATAATATGCAATGGATTTGTATATTCCATTTTTAATGAACATTAATGAAGTTTTTAATTCTCACTTTAAAATGGTGATACTTTTCCTTGACAATCGTGACCATTCAAATTCCACGATAGGAACAAACACATCAATTAATGTAGATCAGAGTGAATAATAGCAACAACAAGAATTATATCAACGACCATGGAAAAATGACAGAAAATCCTTGCGGATGGAAGGAAAAAATGTTTGTGGATGCAATGGCCACAGAGTAGGGGTCAAGGTTGAGGTGTTCGGAGTATGACGATTGGTCAAGATAGTGGACGAAAGGGTGGTTGAACACGAAAGAGTCAAAGAAGGGGGAATGGATGTCGACAGTCAGGGAAGATCGCAGATAACGACTTGTGGCACCAACTTGTTGTCGGATAGTAGTAATGGTTAGTCAATCTAATAGCTTGTAATGGTTGGTTGGGCTTCAGACAATGGTAAGTTGGCTCTATTTCTGCTTAAGACCACATATAATATACTTCTTTAATTTTAATTTTTATTATTATTTATTATTTATTATTTTAATTTTATTTTTAATTTTTAATTATTTTAAATACTTTGAATTTTATTTTTATTTTCTTATAATTTTATTTTTCTTATATATATGCTCTTTTTTTTCAACCTTTTTTTATAATATCTCTTCTTTTATTTTTTTATATAACTTCTTTCCCTTTCTTAAATATAAATATATCTCTTTTTTTTCCAATTTCATATATAGATATCTATATATATATATATATATATAATTTTTTTTTAAATGGCCAAAGGCCTGAATGATCAAACCAACAAATGGAGAAGCTCCAACTATGTAGTGAAACACTTTGATCACAACAACAAAAAAATTGACGAAAAGTTGATGGCTAAAGGCCGGGATTAGAGACATGGCCCTATGCAGAGGTTGATAGGCTAGATGATCCGGATTTAAACAAGAATGCAAAAAAATACAGATATAACCATCATATAGAGATGCAATAGAAATAATACTTCATTTCATTACTGTAAAATATTGAAATATGTTTACGAATAGAAATGGAAATAAACTAGCTAGGGCGATGGTAGCTTATCTTTGAGAAGAGATGTGGTGGCTACATGCCTCTGAATTGTGTTACAATGAGGCTTGAATGCCTATTTATTTTTGAGAAACAATAGAAAACCCTAAACATCTAAAAACCTATCCCTAGAAGATGAAATGCCAAACTGTGGGCCCCGTTTGGGTAAATTGGTACATCAACTTCCTGGGGTCGTAACCTTGGCATACGATCTCCATTTGATGCACATAATATCTCATTAGAAAGATCTATCTGAGAACTACAACTTTGGGAAGAGAAACATCAGTCCATGGAACTATGTTACTCCCAGTTTTCCAAAAAAACGTCATTTAGGGCCTCAAAATGGCTTTGGAAGTTCAGGACACAAAAAACTGCTAAAAATAGTATACTGTGCTACAATTAAGGAAACTGAAATGTTGAAAGAAACAATGGTGGGGGTCCAAGTGGACTTGGTGGGTGGCAACCAATATCCTCCACCTGGATCATTCCTCCCCTTTAGGAAGCAATGGTCGCCATTGCATTGAGTTCCTCCATGAGATGAGGAAGCTTTTGCTAAACTTGGTCTCTAGTGAGCCACTTGCCCTGGTGAAGAAGTTGGCTTGCTTTGACAACTTGATACAGTTGGATATTCTACTAAAGAGTGTGATTGATCTATGTGTCTATGATCTTATCAGTTGCAGCTTGTTCCATGCAGTCTGGATTTAACTTTGTGGGTGTGAGCTATTCTGCAATGTCGGATGTGTCTAGTAATGGTGGAAAGTATGGCTGAAGGCGATCCACATTGAACACTGGGTGCAGGCCAAGGAATGGGGGAACATTGAGCTCAAATGCATTGTCTCCCACAGCCTTGGTAATGGTGTAAGGACCATATCAGAGTGGTTTGAGTTTCCAATAGGCTCCGGTAAGGCGTTCCTTTTGCAAATGCAACCAAACTTTGTCGCTCACTTGAAACTTGTGTGGCACCTGATGTTGATCATGTCGCTGCTTGCACTTGGCATTTGATTTCTCTAGAATTTCATGGACCTGCTGGCAAATATGTCGGATGTGCTCAATGAAGCTGTTTTCCTTATTTGTTTCGGACTGGACATGAGCCGAATCTACGTGAGTAGCTGCAAATGGCATGGCCACATCAATGGGACATAGTGGCTGGAATCCCAAGCCCACCTCAAAAGGGTTGTGGCCAGTCAAGTTGTGGGGAGCTCGGTTGTAGCTGTGTTGAACATAGGGGAGGCTCTCATCCCATGTGCGTGGATGCTTTGAGTTGTACATGCGTAGAATGTTTATGATCATCCTGTTGACAACCTTTGTCTGGCCATCAGTTTGAGGATGGAAGGTTGTGGACTTAGTGAGTTTGGTGTCCAACATCGATCAGAGATTGGACCAAAATGTACTGAGGAACCTGCTGTACCAATCTGAGATGATAGACTGTGGGATCCCAAAGTGTACCCACACTCATTCAAAGAAGAGTTTAGCAGTGGCTTCTACTGTGATATTCTTCTTGTAGGCCGCCATAATGGCCATCTTCGAGAATCTGTTGACGAGCACAAAAACACAGTCATTTCCATGCTTAGTAGAAGGAAGGCTCGACATGTAATCCATGGAGAAGCATTCCCAAGGTTGACTAGGGGTAGGCATTGGGGTATAGAGGCCTTGCTTCTTGATGCTCAGTTTGGAAATGGCACAGGCAGTGCATGATCTGATGTACTTCTTGACATTGTGTCGAAGATTCGGCCAATAGAAATACTTCTGTAGTACTACCACCGTTTTTTCGACCCCGAAATGCCCAGTAACTCGACTGTAGTGTGCTTCCAAAATCATCTTAACACGCTTGCTTGAAGGAACACAAAGGTGACCCAGGTGGCACAATAAGGCATATTAGAGGTGAAAATCTGGAACATGCTGACCCTCTAAGAGTGTCTGGTATGTGTGACTGAATTCTGGGTCACTTTTGTAGAGAAGTGGCTAATCAGAAGTCTCATGCCCATAAGAGTTGAGCACGGTGGTTAACGCCATGATTGGTGGTCGACTGAGGAAATCTGCAACATTATTGGTGCTGCCCTTCTTATACTTGATATTCAAATGGAACTGTTGCAGGTATGTGGACCACTTCTAATGGCGATCATTCTGCAAGTTCCCTTGGGTCTGTATGAACTGCATGAGTCGGTGGTCTGTGTGGATGATCATTTCCTTCCCCAAAATGTAATGCTTCCATTGTCAACAGGCCTGCACAATGGAATACATCTCTTTGTCATAAGTGGGATACTTCCGGACTGTGTCTGAAAGTGTCTCACTGTGATATGCCACTTGATGCCTGTGTTGAGTAAGGACTACCCAGATAGCATAGTCAGAGGCATCTATCTCAACCTCAAATGGTTGTTGCAAGTTTGGTAATGCAAGCATTGGTGCCAAGCAGAGGCGATCTTTCAACTCTGTGAATGCCTTCTGTTGAGATTCAGACCATAAGAATTTTTCTTTCACTCCTCCCTTGGTGACTTGACTCAAGGGCCAAGTGATATGAGAAAATACCAACGCGAACGTGCTGTAGAAGTTGGCAAGACCTAGAAAGATGTGAAGCACTATTAGAGTGGTTGGAGATGGCCAATCCCAAATGACTTGGATCTTGACTGGATCCACATGCACCCCCATTCATCAATAATGTATCCCAGATACTGAACTTGGGTCATGCCAAAAGTGAATTTCTCCAAATTGGCACATAACTTATGTTGCCGCAGTGTTTAGAGAACCTGTCAGATGTGGTGGAGGTGCTCTTCCCAACTTTGGCTGAAGATCAGGATGTCATCCAAGTATACAACTACAAATGAGTTGGTTAATGGGCGTAAGATGTCATCCATTAGCCTCATGAAGGTTGCAAGAGAATTCGTCAATTCGAAAGGCATAACCAACCATTCAAGAAGGCCCTCCTTGGATTTGAAGGTAGTCTTCCACACATCGGAGGGTTTGATTTGTACCTAGTGATATCCTAACTTCAAATCGATATTGCTGAAATATTTTGCCCCCTTCAGTTGGTCCAGGAGGTCATCAATCCATGGGATTGGGTACCTATTATGGACAATGATCTTGTTCAGTGCCCAATAGTCAATACATAGTCTCCAAGTCCCATCCTTCTTCTGTACCAACACAATCGGGCTCCCACAAGGTGATGAACTCGAATGGATGTGACCTTTCTGTAGCAGATCCTGAATCTGTCTCTTGATTTCATCATTCTCCAAAATGGAGTGCCGATAGATTGGTCGATTGGGCAATGACGCACCTGAGGTTAGATTGATGGAGTGCTTGACTTGAAAGTGAAGAGGAACCCCTGCGGGGGAGATGAAGATGTCCTCGTACTCCTCCACGAACTTGTCCATCTGTAGTTGTCATGTGGAGGGGCCCTATCTGGAGGTCGTGGCCATCGTCTTCTTCTCTCCTTGAGGGCGTATCATCAGGAAAACGAATTTCCTGGTTTTTGAAATGAGAATACTGCATTGTTTTGTAGTAACCAAAGAGATGGCGATAGGTGGTGCTACCTTCGGTATCCTGTACAAATTATTTCCCAAAGTAATAATAACAACACGGGGCCTTGATTCATACACAACATGTTGCTTCCACAAGTATGGTTGTCCTAATAATACATCACAAACATCAAGGGGAGAAACGTCACACAATACCTCACCTGTGAAGGGCTTGATTTTTTATGGAAGGCGACACTACTGGCTCACGTGAAGATCCATCCTTGGTGAAGCCACTCGATGGTGTGCGATTGTGGATGTGTTGTGGTTGTAAGCCCAGCTGCTTCATGACCTCTGCCAAAATGAGGTTCTTTTGGCTCCCCCTATCAACAATGGACTGTAGCGGGGAGCCCTCTACCCACATCTGCGAGTGGAAGCGACGCTCCTCCTCCTTTGGATATTCGAGTTCCTCCTTCTGGATCTTCGTGGTGGTAACGGTGGCATTGGGCTCCACATCGATAATCTTCTTCCCTTTATCATTCCCCTTGTCAAGTTTTGACTTAGAGTCGGAACTTGCATTTGATTCTGAAACCTTTAGCTCGATCACCAGTGACTGCTTGGCCCGACACTCACTTGTGTTGTGAGTGGAGTTCTTATGGAACTCACACCACTTTCTCGTGTCCTTTTTCGGCTTCCCGGCATTGTTCTTTGCTTGCAGCTTTGGCAGGTTGTCTTGGGTCACCCCACCTTGGCTTTGTCCTTTGTTTTACAGTTTTGGGGCACCTTTCCCTTGCTTCGGATTCGTAGATCCAAAGTATCACTTCTTTTGTTTAAACTTTTTCTCGATCTTGATGGCATATCGGTATCCCATGCTGAGCGAGGAGATGTTCAGGAATTCTATTTCTTCCTGGATGTACTTGTGTAGGCAGTCCGTGGTATTTGAGTACCAAATGTTGCTCCAAATCCTTGATACCCAACTTTGTGCGAAGGGTATGGAAAATATTGGAAAAATTTGGCACGTCTTGGTCCCTTCCCTGCCACAACATGTTCCACTTTATGTATTGATCCTCATAGATTCCGACAGGGTAGTACTGCTCCTTGATGGCAGTCTGGAATGAATTCCAAGTGGGTGTGATTGAAAACAGTGAGGTCATGCTTTCATTCTTCTGCTCGCAGTAGGCTTCCCACTAGTCCTTGACATGGGAGGCAGCTTTGAGAAGAGTGAAAGTAATCTTTTCCCGATCGGAAAAGTCATGAATTGAAAAATACCCTTCTAGAAGATTTAACCATTTATCTATGACATCTGCATCTATCTAACCCTCAAATATGGGAATGTCAAAGTTAACTTGTACCTTAAAGGGTGTGGTGCTTCCAGAGTGGTTGCTAGAAGTATATGTGTCACCCCTGGGTAGCTGTTGGAGGATCTGTGCGAAGATGTCCATCATCGCATTCCTTTGTCGCTCGAGGGCCTCTTCAAGCAAGATTTTGATAGGATCTCCTACCCCCTTGTATTTCTTTTCATCCGCCATGGGAGGCCATTGGGATTTGCAAGGCTGGTCTTGCAAAGGTTCGACCAGTTCAAGCCCTAACTCCTTATATCCTGACCTCGTTGGGGACATGCAAAGAAAGACAGAGAAAGAGAAGACTGCTTTGATACCACTGATCTAGATTTAAATAGGAACACAACAAATTACAGATATAACCATACATATATATATGCAACAGAAATAATACTTCATTTCATTACTATAAAATACTAAAATATGCTTACAAACAGAAATGGAAATAAACTAGCTAGGGCGATGGTAGCTTATCTCTGAGAAGAGATTCTTAGAGATCTGGCAGCTACATGCCTCTGAACTGGGTTACAATGAGGCTCGAAGGCCTATTTATTTTTGAGAAACAATGGAAAACCCTAAACATCCAAAAATCTAACCCTAGAAGATGAAATGCCAAACTGTGGGCCCCGTTTGGGTAAATTGGTACATCAACTTCCCAGGGTCGTAACTTTGGCATATGATCTCCGTTTGATGCACACAATATCTTGTTAGAAAGATCTATCCGAAAAATACAACTTTGGGAGGAGCAACATCATTCCATGGACTTGTGTTGCTCCCAATTTTCCCAAAAAAACTTCATTTAGGGCCTCAAAACGGCTCTGGAAGTTCAGGACCTGAAAAACTACTAAAAATAGTAAACTGTGCTACAATTAAGGAAACTGAAAAGATGAAAGAAACAATGGTGGGTGTCCAAGTGGACTTGGCGGGTGGCCACCAATATCCTGCACTTGGATCACCAGAGGATCGAATAACTCCAAAACAAATGTAAGGAACAAATTTTGTATACTCAGAGGAATGCTCTGATACCAAATGGAACGAAAAAAGTTCGTTCTTCAAGTTAAATACTACAGAAGGCTTCGAATATAAATATCTCCATTGAGATACAAGAATATATATTATAATGTATGAAATGAGAATGATGTTACAACTGAGAGTAAGGGCTTTCTTATATACCAATCAGGTGTCCCTTTATGAACAGTCATGTCTCTTAGACATGCCTCTTTGTTTAACTAATTATTACTTATTTACATATTATTATGTTTATTATATATTATCTATATTTATTACTTTTAAATAATTATATTCATAACAATTTATTATTGGGCGTTAAAAAAAGTTACACTTAAGAATATATACCCCTTTCCCAAGATAGATGAATTGTTGTACTAGTTGCAACAAAAAAAATGCTTCACGAAGCTGGACTTAAAGTCAGGGTGTCACTAGGATTGAGTCATAGAAGAACATACCTAGATGATCACCTTCAAAACCAGACAAGGTTTATGTGAATGTTTAATTATTCCATTTTAACTATGAAATACTCTAACTACATTCATGATATTAGTGAATGACATACTATGCCCTTTTATAGATTCATTTTCTATTGTTATTTGGGTGATATAAAGTTAGTTATAAATAATCTTTAAGTAACTACTTTCATAAGAATTCAACACAAGAATCTCATAAGCATAAAGAAAGATTATTCGGGAACAAAGACGTGTTTCTTTATATATAAAGGCAAATAAAGTACATATATCGGAAAGATATCACCTGAACACCTTCAGCAGGCTCCAAGCAAGCTTCCTCCCGGATTCGTTCCAGCCTCCAGCCTCCAACAAGAGCTCCTTCCAAGTCCTACTCAATGATGATGTCAAGGATGAATAATCACCAATACACATGGAAACAAGGGTTTCCTATGCAAAATGGGGGAAGTGCAGGATGCACCAAGGACTTCAGACCTGGTCTAAGGGAAAAATCTCAGCATAATAATCTTGCTCTCCTTTCTCTCTCCCCTTGGCCTTCCCTTTGATGTCTTTTTATACCCTCTCCAAAGTAGTTTTTTAGTTAGGAGTTGGTTGGGAACAGTTGGGCCACGGGCACTAACAGGTGATCCAGCAGGTAAACCCGCGATCACCGCCCGAAAAAGAGGAAATTATATTTTTTTAAGTGTTTTAATAGATACACGCGGGTTGGGTATGACAGACCCGCGTGTACACGCGTTTAACACAGGGCAAAGTCGCGTACAGGGAATAAAACACTGTTTTTTAAATTTTTGGACCAGGTCTGGAAGGAGGGGTTGCCCTAGGCCATAAGTGCAGCATCACAAACCATAAGAGTGAGATTTGGAGCTATAACAGATGCCCCCTAATGTATGAGGTCAGAAGGGGAACATGATGGCCGAAATACATTAAGTAAGTACAAGGAAAGGAACTCTGCCGAAAAACCGAGGAGGACTTCACCGGAATTCAGCCTGCCAAGCCACCGAAAGGAGATCAGAAAGAAACACTGTCTGAGGCGGGCATACCCATGCTCAGGAAAAGTAAAGCATGTCCGCATATCAAGTACAAGCGGATCCACTAAGTATACAAGTATAAATGACTGTAAAAATACATAATGGATCATCTGATCATAATGAGTAAGTACATGTCTGAATATCACATATAAAACTGTCAATGATGCTGAAAGATGCAACGGATCACTGAAATCAAAGACTGATCCCATAAGGTACCAACTGAACATGATGGAATAGGATGGTACTACACTGCAAACTCAGGTGCCAGCATATAGAATGTCGCCATGACTGACTGCAACATATAAGGTGGAATGGTATCAACTAGCAGTAACAGGAGCAACTGTCAAGTGAACCAATGAATGCTGATACAACCTGAGGTCTTCACCGACCGCCGTGGTACATTTCTACACCATGGGAATAAATGATCTGAAGTCGACCATGTGAGAAATCGTTTGATTACCGGTCATTGATGTATACCGTTAACAAACGCGAGACTACCCACCGATAATGATAATGAGCGTCAAGGTACCCAGTACAATCTAACAAGTGTGAATAGATGAGCTGAAGTCGAACACCTGTAAGAATCTATCAATCAGGAGACAATGATGGTTTCCCACTGTCGATAGCGAGGAATCTGCCACTAATGACTGCAAACCCCAAGGTACTGCCAAATGGACTCTAGATCTTTGCCCCAGAGCAATGAGTCGGAGTCGATAGGGAAAGATCCGCTAGAAGGAAGGCATTAAGGCATCCTCCATCAATCTAGCGCGAGTGTAACCCGTAGGCCAAAAATGTGGAAGGAATCGGACGAAAAAGATGTAGTAACCCAACCGAAAGTACGTTTCCGGCGTACACAAGATGTGGCTAGCGCACGGCAGAAACCCTCTGAACCAACCAATAATGAAAGCTGACACAGAGGCGAGGTATCCACCAATAGGGTCAAATGGAAACCAAGGTACTGCACGAATCCCAATGTGTGATAATGTATGCTGATGTCGAACACAAGGGAAACCACTCAGTCAAAGACCCATGATACTGATCGATGCTGAGCACAAGGTGACCTATCAATAATGAAAATAGGGCCAGGGTGCGGTCTCTAGGTCTACCCTCAGAGCAATGTGTCGTCGTCGATAAGGACAAGACCCGCCAGCAAGAAGTCAATGGGGACCTTCTCAAACCGGCACGAGTGAAGGACCAATATAACTGATGTGATAATAGACATGACACTGACAACCAGGGATGGCCGACTGAAAAATGAGTCAAGAGACACCGCAGAAAGGCCGACTCAGGCTAACTTCCCTTGAACAAAAGCACGACTCAATGTGACTATGTGGCAGCATATAATGAATCTGTATAAGTTCGTCATGCAGGAGGCACGAACGAACCCTCCATATGATTGGAAGAGATAACCAATCGGGGAGAACTGACTCGATAACAAGGTTATGGCTTACCTAAGTCAAACTAAATCCCACCCATGCGGAGGAGACTTTGTTTTGAGTGCTTTGTTCAAGGGCGACACGACTGACTCTAGCTGCCAACAATAAATGGAAATAATGTCCCTGTTCCCGCTCTTTTTGGAATATTTAATTTTTTTGTCTTTTTCTGATAAGCCGGAAAAAGAATAAAAGAATGCTATGGTACAGTGGAAAGAACGAGTGTCGGTGAAACAGATGCTCTAGTTCCTGGGAAAGGAACGTTCCTATGCTCAATGCAGGGAGGTGAAAAACTGGTCAGTGACACTCAGAGGTATGTCCCTTCCACGGATCTGGGTATGTCAAGCTGCAGAGGTCAAGGGCATGCAAGGTTGATTTTTTGCAGACGTCATGGTCAAAAGTGGGCTTAAACACGAGTCCAAGTGAAGCCGGTTATAGGCCAAAAGGTGCAAATGGTCAACATGCAATGCAGAAGTACAACTCAACACACATAGGAGCCTCTAGGGTATAAGGCCAGAACGAAGCGAAGAAGCAAGGAAGAATGAGTCTTCAACGCATAAGTCATGGCGGGACTACAGAGGACTCCCGAGCCTACTCAAAACGAAGCAGCATGGGCAACAAATGTCAGTGAGGTGCTAACTAGGATGCCCATGTAAAAGGATGGCTCTACCATCATGTCATGATTTAAAGAATCGGCGAGTGAAAATGGCTTGCGAACCATAACATGATGGGGTCGACCCTACGGCAGATGTATCGGTCAAATGGAGGCTAGTATGCATAATGCAACGGAAAAATGGTGTCCCTAACCTATATGCCAGTGAGAACACGATACCTGCCATGACGGGTCAGCAGTCATGGAACCGCCTCGAATCGTCGAAAAATGTCCAAAATGTCCTGAAAAACAACTCAATCTCGACATTCCAAGCTCCCAAGTTAAAAGTGACATGAAACCAAACAAAATAAAATTTTGAAAAAATTTTACATTTTCAAAACTTATAAAAAGAAATTTTGGACTTACCATTTTCACCGTTTGACTTGGAGAGCAAATTGTGGAGCAAAAGGAGCAAACTTTCCCCGTGACTTATTCAACCGTTCAAACTTGCCGAAAACTTCCAGGTAAGCACTAAACTTGTCTTGCAATCAATTGTGATAGTTTTTAGGAAGTTTAATTAATGTTTCACCGTTAGATTTTTGCAAAAAATTGCTCTGCGGCGTACACGCGGGTTGGATGTATATAAATCGCGTATACGACGGCCCTACACGCGACTGTGTATAGGGTAAACCGCGTGTGCGCAGCGAAAAATTTTTATATAAAAAACTAATGGATGAAATTGATTTTTTCTTCCAGGATGACTCTCACATGGCGTGAAAGAGAGCACTCAGCTGTAGATAATGAAGTTATGGAGAATGATGAGGCATTAGATGCCTTACGGGGATGTGGATTGTTAAAATTCTTTAAGTTGCCGAATATGAAAGCAAATGTGCGTCTGCTCGAGAGACTTATTGATTACTGGGATGTCGAGGAAGAAGCTTTTATGATTGATCAAATGCCACTCAGGATAGAAGTGGAAGATATATATTTCATCACGGGCCTTTCCCGAAGGGGAGAGGTAGTCCACTCCCGGGGCAGGACCCGGAATAGTCTCAGCGTAGACGACTATGTACAACTTTACTGCCCAGGTCATCGGAAGGTCGGGAGTCAGATCTCGATCCCACACGTGGCGAGTTTGTCACTGCGGATAATCCTGTTCACCATAGCTCGAGTGAACGGGTCATCTTCGCTACATCAGGCATCACGAGTAAACATGAGCGTAGCAGTGGACTGTCTCACCACGGTGTTTGACTGGTGTACTCCCCTACTTGCCAACATGAAGGAGCAGCTTGCTTCTATCAGGAAGGGACAGACCAAGAACTTTGGGTATGGGACCATTTTATGCACATTTTTCTTCGAGAAGGTTCCTGCACTCCGTCCCAGGGTAGCAGTTCCCATCAGTAGTCCACGTGATCCACGTATGGGCCGGTGGGCTGACTTGATGAAACGTCTGGGGGGTGGGGAAGTGCCCAGGAATGCATTCGACGACGACTTTTTTGCTTGGTGGGAGCAACAGATCATCGCCATAGACGACTACCCCTATGCTGGACTGGATTTCCGAGGAGATCCTGACCTAGTACTGCCACCAGATGCAGCATGGGGCGAGATCGGTAAGATTTTTTGATTTTTATGATTTTATGATTTTTAGGATTTTTCAAGCATAATGATGAACTTTGAAAAATATATTTTTTTTTTGATGAGATTCAAATGACTGATATGATGATCATGTTTCAGACATTGGGCCTGTGCGACCAGATGGATTCCCACGGCACGGACGGCGTGGCCGAGGAGCCGAAGAGGCGGCTGCGGATGCGGAAAGGACCCTCGCCAACGTGCAGCGACACTTGGCGAGATTGAGCTATCAAGTACCGATGGCCGAGATAGAGGACCTTCCTCCAGATATGCAGCGTCATGTGGTTGGGATGCCACGTGACTGGGTTCGCGTTTTTCGGCGCGTGGCCAATGCTATAGTTAGTTATTTAGCTGCTCATCCAGAGCCGAGGCATTAGATATGCCTGACATGATTATGGGCATTTGAGTCCCAATTTTGTATATTTTTGGACACACATATGTACACTCGAGACGCTTTGTGATATATATATATATATAGTTTGACTTTTTGATGCATGATTTTATGATGATGAATGATTGATATGCCAGTCTAATGCTTGATTAGCGATAGAATCAGCTAACCAATTTTGAGATCTTGGAATGTGCAAATAATTAATGTAAATAAATGATCTTTGCAACAACCTCACCCTTAAATATTGGCGATATAATGATGGATCTCTAACCCGATAAATGTTATTTAACTGAGACACTATCAATTGAGAATCAAGATACACTACCAACGAGTCGATCCCGTAAGAGATTGCCTCGGATAATAAATTAATAACAGCTGTATACTCGGCCATATTGTTTGAAGCAGGACCGATACACACGCCTCTCGATGTCATCAACTGACCAGTTGGGTAATAAAGTACCCAAGCTGCGGAAGCAAGATTCCGAGTGTGCCGACTAGCACCATCGGCGAATCCAAAATAAACCAAATCATCCATCAACACCTGCCAAAGCAGACCAAAAATGCTGATATCAGAAAACGCTCGATAAGATATGTACAAATATACATAAAATACAAAGAAGCCATTGCCTGGTAAAACTAAGCAAAATACTTCTTTAAATAGAGCCCATTTCGGGGCTCCGCCAGCTTGTTTCCTTCGAAATCAATTAACTCATACGATCCTTTTTCTAAGACTCGTTTGATAATGAAAGGACCGTACCACATAGGCTTGAATTTGCCTGCCCCCAAGGCGTCCTTATCTTGGTCATAGACCAAGACAAGGTCACCTTCAGAAAAAACACGAGGTCTGACAGACTTATCATACTGAGTTTTGACCCTTTTCTTATGGGCCTCATTCGTCGTGGCAGCATCTCGACGCTGCTCATCGAGATGTTCCAGATGAACTAGGCGCTCCTCGAGACTCGAAGTCTCAGGAAGAAGCTCGACAGCCAATTTCAGAGATGGAATTTCACATTCGACCGAAAGATAGATTCCACCCCGTAAACTAACTGAAAAGGAGTAAAACCAGTAGCCGTTTTAACGGAGGTTCGGTATGCCCAAAGAGCCGGATACAACATAATGTGCCAATTGGACCGATTTTTATCGATTGTCCGTTGGAGTATCGTCTTAAGAGTTTTATTGACCGCCTCGACCTGTCCATTGGCCTGAGGATAGTAAGGAGACGAATGCTCTTGACGGAAACCTAATTTAAAAGCCAATTCGGACATTAGCTGATTTTGGAAATGACTGCCATGGTCAGTGACAATCTCTCTTGGGATACCGAATCTTGAGATAACTTGATTGAAAAGAAACAAAGCTGCCGTGTCACTGTCGTTCTTATAAGTAGGCATGGCTTCAGCCCACTTCGTGAAGTAGTCTACAGCCACGATAATGTACTTGTGATTTGCCGCTGAAGGCGGATTACAAGTCGTAAAATCAATACCCCACTTCGTAAAGGGACCGACGGTGACAACGGGAAAAAGGGGAGCTGGATGCGCGCGCATCTTGCGAGTAAAAATTTGACACGGGTGACAGCGTTTTACCGCTTCCACACAATCCTTAAAGAGTGAAGGCCAAAAATAGCCGGCACGTAAGATGCGCTGGGCTGTAGCAAGCCCGGATAGATGACCACCACAAGCTCCACTGTGGCAATCATTAAGAACAGACTCTGCTTCCTCTAAGGTTAAACAACGTCGAAGAATTGAATCAACCCCTCGACGGTATAAAGTGTCACCAATGATAACATAGTTTTTAGCCAGGTGACGTAACTTGCGACGTTCGTCCTTGGAGGAAGTAGAGGGAAACTTCGAAGTCTGGAGATAAACAATGATATCTCCATACCAAGGGTCTTGTGAAGAGATGAGGAATATATGTTCGTCGGGTAAACTTTCCTCATAAACAACATCCTCTCCACAAGGAAGCTCAGAAATTAGCTCCGCGAAGACCATAGATTTCTTAGACTTGGCGGACAAGAACTCGAGGTCGAATTCTTGTAAAATGACTATCCATCTATTATATTTGCCCCCAATCACTCGCCTACTGAGGACAAATTGGAATGGATTGACCGCCGCTAAGACAAAAGTTTTGCGTAGCAAAATGTAATGACGGAGCCTCTGGACAGCATGGACTGCTGCCAAGGCCAACTTCTCAACAGGAGAATAGCGGAGTTCAGGGCCTATCAAGCCTCGGCTCAAATAATAAACCACGTGCTCGACAAGAGCATCGTCTTCCTGAACTAGAACCATACCAATGGTAGATTCTGCGGCAGCGAGATATAAAAGGAAGTCTCTACCGTAATCCGGTGGACTCAAAAGCGGGGCAGAGACTAATGCCTTTTTCAAAGCATCGAACGACCGCTGCGCAAAGTCGTCCCACAGGAATGGAACTCCTTTCCGTAGCAAACGCATGAACCCTTTAGTGATCTCGGCATAGTTTGCTATAAACCTTCTTAAGAAATTGGCCTTCCCTTGAAGACTTTGAAGTTGACGAATTGAAGACGGGGGAGGCAACTGAACTATTGCCTCAACCTTGAAGGGATCAACCCGTATCCCTTCATTGGAAACTATAAACCCTAACAACCGACCTGATGTAACCGCGAAAACGCACTTATTAGGATTCAACCGGATTTTGTAAAAACGACATCGCTCAAAGACTAATCGAAGATGACTAGGATGATCAGTTCTCTTTCGAGAACGAGCAGCGAGATCATCTAAGTATGCCTCGATGATATGTTTGATGTCGTGGAAAGCGTAAGACATGGCCCGCTGGAAGGTGGCTCCAGCATTTTTAAGACCGAAGGGCATCTTTCGATATGCAAAGGTACCCCAGGGACATATGAAGGCAGTCTTATGCTGATCCTCAGGACGGATAGAGATTTGATTATAACCTGAGAAACCATCCATAAAGGAGAAAATCGCATTACCCGCACACTCGTCAATAATTTGATCAATAAATGGCGTGGGGTAATTGTCTTTTGGACAAGCCTTGTTTAAGTCCCTAAAATCGATGCATACGCGGATTGTTCCTTGCTTTTTGTCCACAGGGACTGGATTCGAAACCCAATCCGTAAGAGGAACAGGGTATATAAAACTCGCCCTTAGCAGCTTCTCAACCTCAGCTTTGATAGCCGCTGCTTTCCTAGGGTTAACCGGCCGAAGCCTTTGACGAATCGGTTTTGCGTTTTCGTACGTCTTGATCTCATGTTGGACGATAGAAGGATCAATGCCGGGCATTTCCTCATAAGACCAAGCAAATACATCACGATATTCTTTGAATAGGTCGGTGTAAATTTGAATTTCTTCAGGGGAACACTCACTTCCGATGAAGATATTCTCGATGATGTTAGGATTTTTAGAGATGTTTATAGGTATCGTTTTTGAGATTACCGACATATTACCTTCAGCACGTGTGTGTGTTGGAGCCAAAGGGTTCGATACCGTACAAACATCACTACCAACGAGCTCGGAGAATCTAGATTCTACTTCCTGCAATGGAGGAAGAAAATATGAGCGATGGTGTAAGTCTTCCCAAGGTCGATCTATACCCATCATAATTTCGAGGATTGCTTCTTCAGAAGGTAGAACCGAATCTAAGCAGTCCAAGGCAGAGTTAGAATCAAAGCTCCAAGCGGGGGCCACATGACCATCTAGCTCCTCTTCGGAAAAGGGAGTAGAATGGTTATCTGCAGAGTCTACGATAGCCTGATATCTAAGCTCAGCTGCAGATATAGGAAACGCCATTCCATTAACTTGCCCTTCAACTAATGTGGTCGTAGGTGAAGGCAAGGTCCAAGGGTCGGAAAAATGATGAGTTCGGAAGAACCCCTCTCGAGAAGATTCCTTGGATGATGAAATAGCATTGATTCTTGCAAAAGGAGAGGGAAGATCAAACGTACCCATCAATGAGGAATACATCCCTACTCCTAAATTCTCAGTCGGCGGGCGAGGGTTATCCACCAAAGGAACAGTAGAGTCGGAGGTTGCTTGAGGATCGATTGGAGCATAGTCCAATTGATCAACCTTAACGATTTTCCCCTCATGAGGAAAGCAAATGACACGAAACAAAGTCGAAACAACGGCTTCCATCTCGTACACCCAGTTCCTTCCTAATAGGAGATTATAGTCTAGGTTAGCATCTACGACTTCAACTTCGATATTAACGACCTTCCCTCCAACACATATAGGAAAGGCCGGGATAATCCCATGCGGCTTGTGAGAATGACCATCAAATGCAGTTAAGACGGTTGGTGAAGGAACAGCCGAAGGTGAACCGATAGCCTTCCAACAAGACATGGACATGACGCATGTGGAAGCTCCTTCATCTATAACGGTGCGAAAAATATTGATTTTCCGGTATGTTGACTTTACTTGAAAAGCCATATGATGAGGGAGTCTCTTTTTGACATTTGACATGTCAAAAGAGAGCACTAGAGAGTTAGCTGAATCGACTGCTCCAATGGCGGAAAGTAAAGCACTTCTCTGAGACGGACACGACTGGAGAACTTCCAAAGCGGACATAGCACATGGGCTTTGAGCCAAATCCTCCACAATGGAGTAATTTTGAGCAGCTCTAGCATTGGGGTTAATTGTCGCGCGTTTGGCGGAACCTTTCGGTATCCTAGGTACAGTCTCAACAGGAGGTCGCTCAATATGAAGGTCATTACTTCCGGGAACCGTTTTATCCTTAGATGTTTCGGCTTCACCATAATCACGTGACCGAGTAGTCACGTTAACGTTTGAACCCATCATAAAAACATTTGATGCTTTTTCCCCTTCCTGGTTGCCCCCAGAGGAGGTCCCAGGATTCGAATTCGCGCCAGCAAGAAGTTGCTGCCCTTGGGGAAACGGGTTAGTCAACACAGCTTGCGAACTAGAAGTCCCTTGCTGTGCTAACAAGCGCTGAGCGTCTTCGATTTTAGGGCAAAGATGAGTTAGATGGTCTCCACTGCATAACTTGCAAGGAAACTTGACTTTCTTTCTCGACTCACCCTTACCACCACCAGCGTTGTTGCCGGATTTATTTGCATCGGGCTTCCCATCCGAGTTCTTCTTTTTACCACGTCCTTTCTTTTTCCCATCGGAATTTTGATTTCCTTTGGGGTTATTGGATTGGACGGCGTTAATGGAAGAATTTTGGGAAGCAGGAGGACTAGACATTGTGACTTGGTTGTTAGGAGCAGTTTGTAATGACAACTGCTGCAATTGATTTAGCAAGTTCACTGTAGTTGAGTCTACAGACCCCACGATACCATCCGCATGCGGACCTGGCTTTGGCTTAGCTAAATCAACCTTAGATCCAGGAGCATCTGGCAAGTACTTTTGGAGGATCCCAGACTGAGAGTAGATCAGTTCTAACTGCTGGGCCCTGAAAATGGCTTGCTCCTCAGAATAGACCCCAGACATGGAGACATCCTTGGAGATCTCAGGTTGCAAAGACTTCAAAAACCACTCTAGACGGTACTCCGGAGGGATTTCGGCTTTAATGAGCCTTTTTCTCCGTCTCCATTCCTGTATGTGATCAGAAATGTGGGTTGCCTTATCCTGACGAAAGGTAGCCAGAAGTTCAGTTCCGGCATCATAGCGGACAGGCAACTGAAAGTGATTCAAGAAGATATTAGCTAAGTCTGCGAACGATGTAAAGCTGCCCCCTGGCAACTCTATGTACCATTTAGCCGCATTACCAGTCAAGGTGCGCTGAAAAAGTCTCAACCTAACCGAATCTTCGATGAGGGAGTTAGATGAGCACCACAAATGGAATGTGGTTACATGATCGCCCGGATCTTCACCACTCTTCCCTTCGAATTTTGGGATGTCCGAAGGGAGTTTGGTTGGGACCGGAGGCCAGGCTGGATTGTATCTGATAGGGTCATTCGTTAGCTTAGTGAGATCTGGCAAGTTTAACGTTGCCAGAAATGGAAGTCTAGGAGGACCTAGGGGATTCCACCCAGACTGGGCAGAACTCCCCAAGTTCTGAAAAGATTGTCCTGGGATTTGAGAGGCACCAGGCTGCCCCAAGTGACCAGTAGAACCAGCTGAACCAAAGGGCAAGCCTTGTGGTCCAGCAAAATTATGAGGTTCAGAAGGCACTTGTAATATAAACAAAAAATTTTTCCTTTTTCTTTTCAGACTCCACACTCACAAAAACTAACAAAACTAAATATGCCTAAAAAGAGATGCAAATCTTTCCCTAATGCAAGAACTAAATGTGGATGCACAATTCAAAGACTACTCTAAAAACAAAGAAGGAAAGTTGCTGCTTTACCAAATTTTGTCTTGCCACTGAAATGCTTAGATAGAAGATGATTTGTTACTAATCATTTCGTCCAAACAATAAAAACAAGTTTTAAGATAAAAAACAAAGCACTTTCACTTCGCAAAAAAGGAAATCAGATGAGAAGCAAGTTTAAGAAAGTGAAACTCAAAAACTTTCAAAAGATTTTCTTTCAATCAAACCAAAAAGTCTTTTTCAAAGGAAAAACTCTCAAAAATACTGACACCAATGATTGATAAACAAACAACCAAACACTTTTGTGAATTGACACCAATGAAATGATGAGAACTCAACAAAAATAAAATGTGTTCGAAGTCGCTTTTGACAATCAAAAGCAACAATGAAAGTCCAAGAAATCAAAAGACAAGTTTCAAGGAAATGGTAACAAACAACTTTCCCGAAACGAAGGAGCAAATGGTCATAAAAATGATTTCGTTAAGCAAACACAAATGTCATGAAAACAAAATGGACCCAAAGATTTTAAGACAATCTTCCCACTCTGCCGAAACAGAGCAATCAAGATTCTTAAACAGAAACCTTGTGTGTCAAAAATCAATGACGCTTGCAATCAACGAAAAACAAGACTAGCACTCCTAGAGAGAGTTCGAAACAAGATGCCCCCTGTTAAACAGAGAACTGTCACTGGGAATTGACTGCTTTAAACTGACCCAAACCACCAGACAGACATTCAGCCAAAAGAAAAATTATAAATCTTGAAAATTATGTGATATACGCGCCTGCAATTATTTGCAGAATGCGTGTACACGCGACTGTAACTAAGGAAACCTGCGTATACGCGGGTTTTCTTAGTGCAACTTGCGTATATACGCTTCTGTAATCCAGAAAAAGTGCATATATGAAGTGTTTCAAGAAAAATAAAAAACACAAACTGAAAAACTGGAACAGCTTGGAGTTCAAGAAAATATCAAACAGTCAGAACCAACAAACAGAGGCATTGAGCCTAGATTGGCTTGAGGACTACCCAAACTAGGAACAACAAGAATGTTGTCCCCAGCGGAGTCGCCAATTCTGGTTGAAGGGAAAGTACCCCTAGAGTCCTTTGGGCTGAGACTCTACCAGACTGAAAATTGCTTATACAAAGAAACACACACACACAGCCATCTTTTTAACTTTTAAGCAAATTCTAATGTTTTAGGGTACATACCTAAGGTCCTACGTCCGAGAAGACCGTTAGGGTGCAAACCCTTCTTGGAGTTCCCTTCTTCTTTCTCTGACCTGCAAGACAAACAAATCAAAGAAATCAACAGTACATGTATAGAAGTTTATGTATAAATCATCTTTATGCTATAAAGTTAGTTATAAATAATCTTTAAGTAACTACTTTCATAAGAATTCAACACAAGAATCTCATAAGCATAAAGAAAGATTATTCGGGAACAAAGACGTGTTTCTTTATATATAAAGGCAAATAAAGTACATATATCGGAAAGATATCACCTGAACACCTTCAGCAGGCTCCAAGCAAGCTTCCTCCCGGATTCGTTCCAGCCTCCAGCCTCCAACAAGAGCTCCTTCCAAGTCCTACTCAATGATGATGTCAAGGATGAATAATCACCAATACACATGGAAACAAGGGTTTCCTATGCAAAATGGGGGAAGTGCAGGATGCACCAAGGACTTCAGACCTGGTCTAAGGGAAAAATCTCAGCATAATAATCTTGCTCTCCTTTCTCTCTCCCCTTGGCCTTCCCTTTGATGTCTTTTTATACCCTCTCCAAAGTAGTTTTTTAGTTAGGAGTTGGTTGGGAACAGTTGGGCCACGGGCACTAACAGGTGATCCAGCAGGTAAACCCGCGATCACCGCCCGAAAAAGAGGAAATTATATTTTTTTTAAGTGTTTTAATAGATACACGCGGGTTGGGTATGACAGACCCGCGTGTACACGCGTTTAACACAGGGCAAAGTCGCGTACAGGGAATAAAACACTGTTTTTTAAATTTTTGGACCAGGTCTGGAAGGAGGGGTTGCCCTAGGCCATAAGTGCAGCATCACAAACCATAAGAGTGAGATTTGGAGCTATAACACTAGTATACAATGCTACCTAGGAGGAGAACATCTCACATTTAATGCAGGTGCTAGAGACATTAAAGAAGCACCACTTGCTAGAAAAGATAAATAAATGTGAGTTTTCACATAAGTATTTGGTGTATTTTGGGATGTGTGATAGGTCGAGGAGAGTTGAATATAGATCCTTCCAAGATGGATCCCATCATGAAGTGACCAGTGCGTACCAATGTTTATGAGGTCAAGAGTATCATTGGGAAAATAAGGTACCTAAGGAAATTCATAACCTCAATTTTTAGTATTAGTAACATCACTTCATGCCATAATATTGAGTGACAAGAGTTTCTAGTAGGGAAAGGGTCAGGAGAGGGCCTTTGAGGAGTTAAAATAGAAAACTAGACATGAATAAGTTCTTGCATGATCAAACTAGCAACAACCCTTTGAAATGTAGATAGATGTGAGTTGGTATGCTATGGGAGTGGTGTTGATGTAGGGAGGTAGGCCTATATTCTACCATTATAAAGTATTCCATGGTTTGATTCTTAATCCACATAGATCACCACAATCCCTTACCTATAACTAATCATCCTTGGGAAATAAATTCTGTGGACTTTGCGGGAGATTTACCAACAACTAAGAAGAGACATGACTACATGTTCATGGTAGTTGAAAGATTTATTAAAATGTGTATTCTCACTCCTTGTAAAAATATTTTCAACATGAAAGAAGTAGCAAACTTGTTCTTTGGATAGGTGTTGGGTCCTTCATCTTTTTGGGGTCAATTTTGGTCATAATATAGTTGTGGAAAATAGGTAGCACAAGCTGGACAATGGTTTGGTTTATTTGGATAGAAGACAACAATTGAAAAGAAAGAAAAGGAAAGGATAGGACCAAATGATTATGTTGGAATTTTTCAAGTCCACGAAAGAAGGATCAAACTATTAAAGTTGAAAGAATCAAGTAAAATTGGGCCAAGAAAACGTGGATCTTGTCAACATAGTTAGAATTGACTTCACATTGTGAGTGTGGGTTAAGCTGGACAAGATCAATTGGTTGAAAGTTATATATAGATATGCAGGGCGAGCTACAAAAAGAGAGGAGATATCAAAAGAAGGCCATCATGCTGTCGAAGCTGGGACTCATAGTCTGTTGATCTAATTCTGTTGTATTCATATTGTAATTCTGTAGTTGTAACAAGTTTTGGGAGTGATTCTTGATAAATCTAGCTTGGCTAAAGCATATTTTTAGATGTAATATTTATTAGGCTTGATAATGATCAAAGAATATTATTGTAGGGAACTTGACTGTGTATTTTTTCTGAATGGATATGTATGTGTTTATGTTCTTGCTACAAAATTTTAAGATTCTATGTTAAGTTCTATGTGATGTGTCTATTTATCTCTTGCAAAAAAGGCTATTTAATTGATTTATGAATGCTAATGACAACAAATATTTTTATTAATTGATTTAAACTATCCTATCACAATCTAAAGCTTAAACATCACACATAAGTCTCGGCATGCCTCGAGCGAGACTTTCTTCCCTTGTAGAAGAATGAATATGTTGGCATTATGCTAGACTACAATGAGTTCTTTGTTGGCACCTTGTAGTTGAACCTTGGGTCTCTATAATCAAAATTTCTTCCAACAAATGGTTCCATTGCTGAGACCTAAAGATTAATTGCGTTTTTTAGATAATGGTGACTAGGATCATCAAGAGAAGTATTCAAGAATGGTGGGAAGAGAAGCTTGATTCCTTAATTTACCAATAAGCACAACTATGGAAGAAAAACCTAGATTGGGTCTATGCTGATATATTATTTGTTGAGCCCTCCTACGATCAATATGAGAAATTTTGGTGAAAATTCCCTAAGGAATTGTATTATTGGTTAAGAAGATTACAACATTCTTTGGGTGTTGAGAGTTCCAGTCAAATATTTAGAACTTGGACAACAACTGATCTAGCAACTTTACATAGGGTGGATTATGAACTTACTAGGGCTATTGAATTTTCGGTATAACCTATATTAGAAGGATATATCATTGAGTTTGCTACAAAGAATCACTAGTCATTTTCCAAAGTAGAAACAATTTTAAAATACGGGTAGGTAGAAGACATATTTATATCATCTCCTCAATCTAATATGGAAGCGTAGGAACCTCGTGCTAGGAGTAGGGTTTTTGGGGGAGTTGCTGACCGGTTGCAAAAGTTGACAGAGAGTTGTGATGGATGGGGAAAAGTTGTGAAAAATTACGATATTTTAGAGAAATATAGAGGGTGTAGATATCTGATGAACGGAGGGAACATAAGTTGCATGAGATTTAGAGAAGTCAAAGAGAGTTGCAACATATAGGTGAATTGTTGAGTAGTTCAGAGTTGTAGAGAGAAGATATGAGCATCCCAGAGTTTCACAATGAAGTAGTGGGAGAAGGATCATAATCTAGTGCAAGAGGGGGAGCTAGAGGAGATGAGTTGGGAAATCAAAATAGAAATGGTGAAGCCCATCGTGAATTATATGGAACTTTAACGCCATAAATTCTAGGTTAAAGGATCATGATGTATGATCCAAGCACACTCTTGTAGATGAGGAGGTGTACTTTTTTATGAGAATATTACTTTATGAGGATGATTCTTCCCTGACAAGTAGTAGTTTGCAAGATAGAAACATGGTTGGATATCTATTTTCCCTTCCCCTTATACTGTATCAAAACCTTGTGAGTTTAATTTCCAAGTTAGTTAAGATCCTGAAACTCCATAGTGTTCATAAGGTGTATTCAATGGGTAGTTCTGGTAGCAGTAGTCAATCACATTTCATAGATTATTCATAACTTGGTTCGAGAGGATTTATCTTAGTTATTCCTAGTCATACACTAATGGATGTGAATGTAGCTGGATCATTTACTCGATATCCTGAGTTTTCAGGCCAAGGAGATGAGGATGTAGAACAAAATTGGTACTTGTGTGAGGCTATCTAGAGATCCATACTGACTCCAGAAGAATCTAAAGTGATTGAATTATAGACTACATTGAAACATAGATATCTTCAGTGATTTTTTAAATTGTCAGCTACAACTCAAAATATGACTTTGGGTATGGTTAGACAATAATTCATTAAGGAATTTAAATAGCCTTAGTCTGAGTAGCAGGGCTTGGCTAGGTTTTGGGACATTAAGCAACAAGAAGGAGAAACTACATGGGAATGTATGCAATGATTCAAAAATGTTGTTGGGAAGTTGATTTATCTGATTCATCGAGACATTAAGAAATAATGGTTTATCAAAGCATTGATTCCTTTGACCAATATACCTCTAACGCAACAAAAAATTGATACTATACATGATGCATTACAATAAGCTATGAAAATTGAAGTGATGGCAGGATATCCTAACGATTTTGAGAAAGTTATACTATTGGTGATCTTTCTATAATTGGTTTGTAACATCAAATTTCGAATTTAACTGAGTGGTTCAAGGACATGAATACTACCAAACCCATTTGACTGCAAGTTTGTTGTGAAATCTGTCACACTAAGGGGAACCATACTACAGAGTGCCCACAATTAAGAGGCACAGGGAAATCTATTGTACCACTAGGACTACTTCCTACTCATGTATTACTTTTGGACGGGTTGTGCAATTTTCAACAAGTGTTCCTTTTCAATGACATACCTAGTACTACGCATTTCCAAATCAACAAGGTAAGTTCTAATGAGTATTGTGAAATTTTCCATGCCTATGATCATTCTCCTCGACTCTGATCCATATTAAAAAAATATTCAAATGTCCCTAATAATTTGTTTTATGATTTCCTTGGCTCTCCCACTCACCATACAAACTAGTGCAGAGCCTTGGACACTTTGGCTGATCGACTAGATCGTACCACTTTTCAGGTGAATCAGACCACTCATGGAAGAGGAGGTGGAGGATAAAAAGGAGGAAGGATTGGGGAAGAGGTCCCATCTGTTATTATAATTGTGACCAATAAGGCCATGTCACTTGAGATCATCATTTACCAAGAAGGATGTAGTGTTCACATTGCTAAGTGAATTCCCATGCAATGGAAGACTACCCTAAATTGATTTCTCAATGGGAAGAGCACAACAAGAAGAGGGGGGATAACTTGTTCAATTCATAGCGAAGAGAACTATAATAAATTCCACAACCTAATATTTATATCATTACTAGAGGAGGTAAGTAGACTAGAGATGATAAAGAAGTGCCTAAACAACCTGCTATAACAAAAGTCACATCCCCATAAAAAACCTATGTTTCCAACCAACAAAAGGAATATTATAAGGATGTTGTTGAGATTTTTAAAATTTTAATCTCTTATTGCAATCCTAAAATCATAGATCAAGAGAAAAGGCAAGAAAATATTCCTCAGTTCTTTCAAGGAACATCACAACCTGTAATGAAGTGATTCAATTTGTTCTTGCATATTTTGAGTGATGAGAAATTGTTTGGTCAATTGTGGAAGAAGATAAAAAGTGTTGTAAAAGATGAGGAGTTTTCAAATCATCCCATTTTCATGAATTTATAAGAATGAAACAACAAACAAGTTCACTGCAATAAGTGCGGAACTGGGAGGGAATTGTGCATCAATGCTCATATTACAGGATACCAAATTAAAGATACTACATTGGATTTGGGCTCTGATGAGAACATTTTACCGAGGAATACTTGGAAGGCACTAGGAATACCCAATTTTGTGTTTTCTTTGATCAAGTTTTGAATGGAAAACCAATATTACATTATTCCTATTGGTCGTGTAGAAGACGTAGAAGTAGACATTTTTGGAGTGAAGACCTATGCCGATTTTGAAGTAATCAACATAATTTGAGATAGAGACCCATATCCAACACTACTGGGAGTTGATTGGGATTTCAAGAATTATTCCATCATTGATATAAAGTGAGAGACTATGAATTTCGAGGTAGATGGAGTTTGGGTATTCAACCTTTGGATCCTTATCAAGGTCCTAGATTCACTGAGCTCGTCGATGATGCAAAAGAAACCAATGTCCTAGATCAAGTTTATCAACTAACTACAGGGAAGAGGGAGGATTATATCATTCCTTCAGTATATGGCTCTCTCAGTTAGACAGGTGTTCAACATCCTGAAGCCAATTCAGAGGATTCGCTAGAAGAGTGGCAACAAAGAGATCAAAAATTATATTCTAGATGACGCAACCATCCGATGTACTTGATGGATCGATACCGAGATAAGGCACTACCCTACTTTGAATGGTCATTAGGGAAATTTTGAGGTCTAAAATGGGCCTCCTAAGGAAATTATTTAATAATAGTGGAAATAATAAAATAAGATTATATTTCATCAATAAATTTTAGAGGGGAAAAAGAAAAACTATTTTTTCAACTCATATTTTCAAATTATCTCCCTAAGAGTTTACTCAAATTTCAAGCGAAAACACTTATTGGATGAAAAATTTGATTCCTCATCCAAGGTGTACCCATGTTGCATACTTTCGATGGACCCTACTACACGAAAAATGAGAAATACATGAAAAATGTGATTGCAATCACGTTTTTTCATGTATTTCTCAGTTTCCGTGTAGCAGGGCCCATCAAAAGTATGCAACATGGGTAATCCTTGGATGAGGAATTAAAATTGCATCCTATGAGTACTCCTGCTCAAAATTTGAGTAAAACCTTAGGGAGATAAGTCGAAAATACAAGTTGAAAAAGTAGATTTATTATTTTATTATTTTTTAATCTTTTTACTTTTTTACTCAAAAAATGGTGAATCATCCCCCATGGTTGACATCATCATCTTGGATCCTATTGGTTCTTATAAATTTTATTTTGGTTGTACATTTTTCTTAGGAGGCCCATTTTATACCTCAAAATTCCCCTAATGATTAATCTTGAAGATGATTTTCTCAAAGAATTTGAACTGAATATTGAAGAGAGTCAAATGCTTCCTATAATGGATGCTACTTATAAGCTATTCCTACCCAATGAATTTCCTACTGAGCTATGGGCACATTGATTCATCCACACTTTGGACACATTCCCTCAAGCATGGTTCCTAAATGAGGAAATGAAGAGCTAGACAACATACTAGGATGTATTAGTGTCTTAATTTTTCGAACAAAGATGCACAGATTGACGAAGTCTTGAAGGCAAGTATGTGAGTCTTATTTCCTACTGGGAATATGCTTTTTGAATCTTTTAGCACTCTAAGTATATGAATCATGGTCTTAGGAAGAATTTTCTTGCAGAAAAATACACAAGGAACCTAAAGATGATGAATTAGGAAATGTGAAGGATGATGAATTAGGGAAAAGAAGTGTTAAGGATGATCATGTGAAGGATTCTTGTTGGTTTCAAGGGGATTGACCTAGGTTTAGATTGTGCTGTGCACCAACAAAACCCTCAACTACTGGCCCTTTCGGAAATGACCTATAAGCATATTGTAGTCTCACTCGAAGTAGTTATGAGAGGTTGCAGACCAGGCTTCTGCAACTGAAGGGATATCCGCGAAGTGGCACCATGCAATTACTTATGTTTTATATCAATCTTATAACTTGGTATGCATAAGGACTTTGTGCAGATTATTAATATACAGAAACATATAAACTTCAACACATAACAATATATCTTATAATACTTCACTTTTAGTAAAAAAACACACATAATTAGATACAAAATAGTAGATAAATAAGAAGTATAGAGACACAAAATTTCCACAAAATTTCTTCTTTATTAAGAAGATCTTCAATTACATTCACTTCTCCAACCTACACACTCAATTGTAGGTGGTATGTGCACTCACCTTCAGTCTCTTCAAATTCTCCGTGCACTCAGGTGCAGAGTCTTCTCCAAAGCTAAAGACTATAGATGCGGAAACAAAGATTCTCTTATGCTTCTATCATTCTGATTCTAAGATGATCTAATTACAAAGTATTACATATCCTTTTATATAATTTATCTATACAAAAACCATGGTCCATGTTAGCCTCGCTGGTAAAAGGCCCAAAATTGGATCCATATATGCTCTTAAAGTTTCCAAATTTGCTTAAAATCATCCCAAGGGATCCAAAAATGCTCTTGAAATCTTCAACATTTGCTCAAAATCATTCAAAGGTCAAAATCAGTGCAAGAGGAGAGCCCTTGGAAGGGCGGAAATACACTATCGGGAGGCAAAAAATGCTTGAAAACCATGAAAAACCAAAATCGCAGGCTTTAAACAGTGAAAGAACAGCAGCCATTAGATCTGGCTAATCAACGACCCAGATCTAAGTGGCTAATCGCAATCGGCACTGCAGAGAGGATGATTTAAGTATGGGCACAAGACTCGCCGATCAGCGATCTTCGATGATCGGATCGACGGGTCGCATCGGCAAGATATCGACGATTTAAATAAAGGCCCCGGGCATGAGCGATTAGTGATTGTGATCAGATCGCATCGCTATATCACAACGGAGCAGCACCAAGGGGCAGGGCCTATGCATAGGTGTATGTGCAATGCGATAACCAGACCCGACGGTTATATATACGATAATTGATAATATTTCAGGTCCATGGAAAGGTCGGTTTTAATGCATTTTCCATGTATTTTTTTATATAACAAAATACAAAGGAGCACAGGGCAGTGCTGATAGCGAAGAAGCCTGGACCTGAAAGGGTCCAGGAAGTGAAATATATAAAATTTTTAAGTCCGCCAAAGGTTGGCTTTTATGCATTTTTATGTATTTTTGTTATACAAAGAAATACAAAGGGGAGACAAAGAGTGGCATCAATGCGATGAGGCCTAGACCTGAAAGGGTGTAGGGATGAAATATATAAACATTTTAGGTCTGCCAAGGCTGTTTTGTTTTCATAATTTCCAATGTTTTGACATATTTCCAATATAAAGGGAAAATCACAAAACCAGTAGGATTTCAGGAAAGCCAAAGGCGATAAGTGGTTTAGGCCAAGCTCTGCCCAATTCCATACAATAGCTGCCACATGTCCAGGACGAGGAGAGAGAAAACCACCCTCATCGGGTGATTAATTCTAGTACAAAAGAGCCACCTGAAATGGATCACCACTGTATGATCTAGAACTCCCAGATCAACGATGGAGATGTGATATCACCTGAAAGGTGGACCCGATGGATATAAACCATTTTTGAGGACTTTTGAAGTCCAGAAAGGATAGAAAGGGGCGGGATTTCTCAATATTGTTGTGTTTTCTGTTTAAAACAGAAACAGTATGGCAACATTGTTCTATATTTACAGAAAGCATGCATTGCTAACATTTGAAAGGGCACAGTGAAACACAGCACGCCCAACACAACCACAACAATAGAGATCATGGAGCAGGCAACGTAGCTAGCCTGAAACAGAAATAGCATGGGAATCTACAGCGCAACACAGCCCGAAACAGAATCTGTCATGAGGCATCAACAACGTAGCTTATCCAAAACCAAATAGTAATCATGGAGCATCTCTGGCATGAGAGAGCTCCCAGATAGCGCAGCAAACCACCAGAAGGTGGTTATTCCTCTTTCAGAAGGAGAAAACCTTCGAGCCATGCTTTCCTATTGAGGGAATCAATCAGTTAACAAGACATATCAGACAGATTAAGACTCCGAGCCTTTGAGAGCTCAGGAGCATTGTAAAAGGCCTATAAAAGGCTGAAAACTAGATGTAACAAGGGTTCAACTTCTGGAGATTGTTGCTACTCTATTCGTTCAAGCTTCTCATCTTCATTCTAGCAATATAAGCTTCTTTTGCTATTATATGTTCAATGTCCATTCTCTTTGTTGTTCTATGCTTTCACTTGAATAGGTTATTCATGTTTTCTGCTGAGTCAAATGCCAGATAACTGTCATCTTATCTCTGCATTGATAAATTAGATTTGCAAGTCTCATTTACTTCCTATAGCTGGCCATTCATATGTGTTTATGTATGCAATCTACTGGTACAGTCAGTATTCTCCATCTATCCATTGAATCTATAAACTATTGAGCATTAGTGGTCTAAAGCCTTGTATTGTTGAGGGTGTTCATGCATGTCTTGAGTGAGAATAGAGCTGAAATGATTATCTGACTTGATCCAAACCGTCATCCATTCCAATATTTTTGAGAACAATATTGAAGATTATATGTTTCCAGGCATGTCTGAGCAACAACCTAGGAGGGTTTCCTGGAGTGATAACATAATTGGTGCCATTTCCGGGGAGAGGAAACTGAAGCTTAGCTTCCTTGGGAAATGACATAGATCTATCTTTGATGATAGACAAAGTCTGGGTACTTTTTTTGTTGTAATCATCTATTTGGCAACTCTACTGGAGGCCAAACCTCTTGGTGACTCCACTTCATAGTTTTGGCTCAGTTTGTGAGGCATACTCAGAGAAATCCTCAGAAGCTACAAGCTAACCCAGTACCTGACCTTGAAAAAATCATCAAAGAGAGAAAGGTATTGCAGAAAGGAGCATCAGGTTTAGGTAAACCTAAGTAATATCCTATATTTCTTCAAGAAAGGTCTGTAATAGAACAAATACATGTTGAGAGTATAGCATCTAATACTAGCAATGAAGAAGAACTCTTAGAGATTCATAAAGCTCCTTATTCTTCAGGTTCTCCTTTTGTTTTAAGCCCAAAGGAAACCTCACCTCCTATCCATCATACTCCTTTAGTCTTATCAGTCACTCCTCAACCCTCTATCATTCAGACTGCCAGTACTCTTTTAGCCACCACAACTATGGCAGGTCCACAAGCACCTACCAAAATGGAAAGAATCATAACTGCTAGGTATGGACCTCTAATATTGCCCACTCCTTTGAATGCCATGCTTACTGGAGAATATCATAAATATAGGACTAAGTTCACTGGGACTGAAGGTGTTATTGCTGAAGAACATCTTGAGTCATTCTATAACTATGTTGATAACATGGACATTAGTGAAGATGATGTGTGGATGAGAGTCTTTGTCCAAAGCCTAGATGGAGAGGCTAGAAAATGGTTCAGAGAACTAACCCCAAGATCTATAGCAGCTATTGAAGCTTTAGATGATGCATTCCTAAAGAATTGGGGGGATAAGAGGGATCTCCTCTACTACCACACTGAGTTTGGGAACTTAAAGAGGGAAAATGGTGAGTTGCTGTCTGATTTTAATAAGAAGTTTAACCGTATGTATAGCAAGATACCAGCTGAAGTAAAAGCCACTAATACTTTGCTAAACTCACCTATGCCAGTGCTTTTTATTCTGACTTCTGCCTATTGTTGAGAGAGAGGCGATGTGCTACTTTGGCTGACATGAAAGATGCAGCCTTGGAAGTGGAATCAAACATCATGGCTGCAGAGAAGCTCAAGGGAAATGTTGCTAGAAGAAGACAGAGGGGCGAGTCTTCATCATCCTCTGATCCTAAGATAGATAAAATGACCAAAATGATCGAGTCATTAGCCTTTGAAATCTCCAAATTAAAGGTTGAGCAGCACTCTGGGAAAGGGAGAGTTCCTAATATCTTTTCTCCTAGAAATCCAAATCCAAATCCATATAGAAGAACTAATGAGCAGTTGCAGATTTTGCAAAGAAGAAAAGATGCCAATGAAGACCAAAGGGTGAAGGCCTCTTTTCAAAATATAGTCATGGAAGAAGAGCATTTTGAGGAAGATGATGAGATCCATTGTCTGGAAGACAAAGGCAATGCTTCCTTTTTAACCTCAGTTGCCTATGAAAAGTCATTATTCAATGAACAGATTAGCCAAGAATGGGATGGTGAAGCTATTCTACTAACTAAAGATCAACAAAGATATAATATGAGGTCAAAGATGAATAATTCCAAGGAAGCTCCTATTCAAAGAGTTGCCGTCCCTACAGTACAGCAAGCTAATAAGCAAAAGCAACCGGCAGTTGATCCCATCATCCTCAAAAATCCAGCTCATGAGGTAAGAGGCCTTAACAAGTCTCCTTCTCCTTTCAGTTTTCAATCAGAAATTCAGAAGCTAAGAATACCTATGCCTTTGATTGAAATAGTGAAGAATGAGTCCTTAAAAAGATCCATCCTCAAGGCCCTTGAACCTAAAGCCATCCAAGCCTCCACTGACTATGTAAATCTGCAAGATGACAAGTCAGTTGTTATTCTCAGCCCAATGATTGAAAATTGTGAAGAGAGCTCCCACTCATTCTATGTCTCTCTGACTATTCATGAAAAATTCCTACACAACTGCCTTTTGGACATGGGAGCCAACCATAATCTAATGCCCAAGGCTATCATGGATGAGTTGGATCTTGACATCACCAAGCCTTATCATGAGCTATTTTCTTTTGACTCTAGAAAAGTGAAATATCTGGGATTAATCAAGGACCTAGCCATCGCTTTGTCTCAGCTGCCCATGAAAAGCATGATGATGGATATTGTGGTAGCAGATGTACCCCCCAAGTTTGGCATGTTACTTTCCAGAGGCTGGATCAAGATATTAGGTGGATCATTACAAAATGATCTGTCCTATGCTACTGTCCCAGTCTTTGGAGGTGAGAGCAAGAGATTATACAGAGAAGCTTAATTGGTTTGTATCATCAGTGATGAGAAGAATCCCAATAATCATCCCATCTATGCCATTGACACTGATTTTGGAGCCTGTATTCTTCATATTGAAGAATCCCAATTGGCCTCCACACAGCTTAAAAAACCAGTTTGCCAGATCACCGAGGAAGAAAGCCCACAGATTTGGGACATGTTCTTTGATGGGGCTTTCTCTAAGGAAGCCGCAGGGGCAGGTGTAGTCCTTGTGTCCCCCACACAGGAATACATTCATTTATCTTTCAAATTATCCTTTCAGGTCACAAATAACATAGTAGCGTACGAAGCTTTGATTTTGGGCTTAAGCGCTACTAAAGAAATGGGTATCAAGGGCCTGAAAGTGTTTGGAGATGTAGACCTCATCATTCAGCAGGTCAATAAAGCATTCCAAGCAAAGCATCCAAGGCTAAAAGCATACAGAGATGAGGTATGGAGGCTCAAGGATTCTTTTAATGATTTCAGCATTTCTTATATTATGAGAATGAAGAACCAGCTTGCTAACTCCCTTGTTGTGTCTGCTAGCACGTTTATTCCTCCTTTGCCTCCTAAATTGACGTATGAAGTTCAGGTAAAATATAGACCATCTCTACTTGACAATGTCAAATACCGGAGAGTTTTTGAAGACAATGAGGAAATTAATAGGTTTTTACAAGCCATTGAGGATTTTACTGAAATGCACATCGACTAAGAAAATGAAACCATGGAAGAATGTGGCCAGTCCAAGCTAAAGGATGAGATTGGTCGAGGAAGCATTGTCCAGCTGCCTAGTAATCATATGCCAAAGGGATTGGTGCCTCTAGAGAAGCTGTTCGATCGTAACGATATGCCTTATAAGCCTGCCAAAACAGAAAATGAGTCTGGTGTTCATAAACACAATATAGGGAGCCCAACCCATCCGAAATACATCAATTTGTCCACTCATTTGTCTTCTGCCCAGAATTCTGAGTATTGTACCCTCATGAAGCAATTCACTAATATTTTTGCCTGGGAATACAGTAATCTTAAAACCTATGATACAAACATCATTCAACATAAGATTCCACTGGAAAAGAACACCACCCCTTTTAAGCAAAAATTAAGACCTATTAGCCCTCTCTTATTTCCTTTGATTGAGAAAGACATCAAGAAGCTGTTGGATGCCAAAATCATAGTTCCCCTAAGCTATTTGAAGTGGATAGTTAAACTTGTGGTAGTAAGAAAGAAAAATGGAGAAATCAAGCTTTGTGTTGACTTCAGAAATCTGAACAAGTGCTCTAAAAAAGATAAATACCCCCTGCCTAAGATGGAACACTTGCTGCAAAGAGTTTCAGGGGCCAGCGTCATGTCTTTCTTAGATGAATTTTTAGGTTACAATCAGGTTGTTGTACATCCAGAAGATCAGGAAAAGACCACCTTCATTACTCCTTGGGGTGCTTTCATGTACTCCAAGATGCCTTTTGGACTAATGAATGCTGGGGCTACTTTTAAGAGGGCCATGGACATAGCTTTTGTGGGAGAGAAGGACAAGTTTGTCCTTATTTATCTTGATGAAATAACAGTCTTCTCCAGCAGTTACAATGACCATTTGTAGCATTTGAAGAAGGTCTTTTTAAAGTGTAGACAATTTGGAATTTTGGTGAACACAAAGAAGTCATAGTTTACTCTAGAAGAAGGCAAACTTCTGGGACATATTGTTTCTGTTGAAGGTGTGAAGATTGATCCAGCAAGGGTTCAAGCAATTCAGAAATTATCCATCCCAAGGTCAAAAAGGGACATTCAATCCTTCCTGGGTAAGATTAACTTTGTAAGGAGGTTCATCCCAAACTTTGCAGAGCTAGTAAAGCACATCACTTCCATGTTGAAGAAAGGATCAGAAATAAAATGGATAGATGCTTCAAGAAGCTCTTTTGAAGCCAACAAGTAAGCTATCATGGAAGGTCCCACTCTAATCATCCTAGATTACACTAAAGAGTTTTGTATCTTCTCTTTTTCCTCTTATGATACACTTGCAGCAGTTCTGTTGCAGAAAAATGATGAAGGCATAGAGAAACCCGTGGCCTTTTTCAGCAAGACTCTAAGGGATGCTGAACTAAGGTATGACCTTATTGAAAAACAAGCTTATGCTCTCATAAAATCTCGAAAAGCATTCAGAATTTATATTCTGCATTCCAAAGTGGTTGAATATGTACCTTCAGCCTCAATAAAGGATGTCTTAACTCAGCTAGATATTGATGGAAAGAGAGCTAAATGGATTGCAAAATTCATAGAATTTAACATAGAGGTGAAGCCCACTAAGCTTGTCAAAGGTCAGGGCTTGGCCAAACTTATGGCTGAAGAAAATTGTAGCTTGTTAGACATAAATTGCATAGGTCTAAATTCAAATGATGAGCAGATAGAGGGAGCAACAAAAGAACAAAAGCAGAAGCAGTCTCTGGCTAAAAATCTAGCCACCTATGAATGGTATTCCAGCATAGTTCATTTTTTGCAAAAGCTAGAAGTCCCTCCAGGGCTTATCTCAAGTCAAGCCCGGGCCATTAAACTCAAATAAGCCAAATTCTGCATTAATAAAAATTTGGTTCATTGGAAAGATCCATCAGGAATCCTCTTGAGATGTCTAGATAAAGAACAATTTGTGGAAGTCATACACCAGTTCCATTCTAGCATCTATGGAGGGCATCATTATTGGAAAACCACAGCCCACAAAATCATGAGGGCTGGTGTTGGGCCATGAATACGACCACTTTGTAACACTTATTTCATCCATTTTTACTCTTCTCTATTATATCATCTATTATAATTTATCATTTAAATCCATTTTATAAATGATTTATGCTCTTATAGATGAATATTATTTATTCTCCTTTATTTCTAATAAATTGACGATTATGCGTGATTTTATCAATGATAGTTTTAATAAAACAGTTGTAACATTATTCACCATTTTTAGCCTCCAAGATAATTTCCAGATTGAAGACTTGATCATTAAAAGTGCCAACTTAGAAATTCGCTGGAATAAGAAGTGACGGTTTTGCGGTTGAGATTCTGAGCAAATGAAGCAGAACCTGGAAAATCTTGAACATGGGTTTTGTCCAGAACGGACCCAATTAACTTTATGAAAGAACGGTTTGCCCAAATTCGGCTTGTACTGAGAGAAACACAAGGTTCTTTGAGCACGATTTTCTCAGATTTATTGTTGCGGCCGTCCTCCAAATCTCAGCTGCAAAGCCAAATTCGCCTTGTTCTTGTTGATCAAATGGTTAGAAGCAAACCAATTTTGTAATAGGAACCATGTTGTACTTATCCTTCTTGTAACTTCTCTCTGATCTCTCTCTATTTAAATGAAAACAGAGATTAGAGATGGGGATGATTTGGGGATGGCTAAGAGAATGGAGAATTGATGATTTGAATTAGAGATTCAGAAGCAAGGCGTCATGATAGGATAGGAAGAAGAAGGGATTGTTGCATGTGGTAATCCTCAAGCTTTTGCTATTGTAATGATTTCATAATTTGATGATTAATACATGATTTGGGAGTTGTTGTTCATTCTTTTCATTCTGATGTAACCTAGCAGCATCCGTTGGCGGCTAAGGGCCCAGCCTCTGGTGGAGTATGCTGCTGTTGCTGTGTATCATATCTTTACAATTGCTTTCGTGTGATGGTTTGATTTCCTTTTCATTTCTTTAAATTATTTTGTTCAGTAATCTTTTGTTTATGAACATTTCGTTGAAATCATAATTGGATTGCGTCAGTGATAGAATTATTAATTATAACTTGAAATGTCCTGCTGATAATTCTAATCTAATGCTACGCTATCTAATTAAGACTATGGTTCATTTAATTGCTGCTCATTTATAATTGCAATGGCTATTCAATTAAGTTACTATTCAATTATAACTACGATTGTTGTTGCTTCAATAACTACGATTAATGTTCATGCTGATAGGTTGCTGATTCAATTACATTTATAGTTGCTGTGTCTTTCTAATTACTTAGATTTGTTGTTCGGTTCCATTTAAGATTGCTATTTAATTCTAGTATTTTAGCATTTCTATTCCTTTCCATTAATAAATCATTTTTTGTTAGATGAAGCTTTGCTGTTCATTTATGTTGATTCATTGCAAGAGTGCTTTTAAAGAGTTTTCCTAGTTTACTTTCAATAGCATCTTTAGTTCAATTTTGATTTCCTTTTAATTGCTTTAAAGCAGGACTCTCAACTATAGAGAACATTGGTTATTGCTTCCTCGTTCCCAGATTGATTGTCTTGTTTCGATTTGATTTCAATTGCATAAATCTCTCGAGGAATGAGTTATTGCTACTGTATCCTCAATTGATGTTTGCTGAGTGAATAGTTGGATTTCAGAGCATTTGAGTTTTGTTATTGTTAGATTTCTTTTTCAAGCATTCATTTACTTTTGGGTTTTAAGCACTATACTGCAAAACATTACTCTTGAGTAAATAGCCGCCTCAGACTGAGTACACTCTTGAAATAAAAAGTCGTCCCTGGGTTGATAATTAATGTGAAGGTAATTAGAGGTGAAAAAGACCCTTTTTATCGCTCCACATTTTGGCGCCGTTGCCGGGGAGAGTGTAGCCATTTCTAAAGAGTAGTGTGAATCTGATGAGTGCCTGCTAGGGAAGAGTTGGATCTTAAAAACGGAAGGTAAGAACCTGCGTGCGGAGCATGTAAAAGCCCTGCTCCACTGTCCGCTTTCCTAACAAATTTTTTGTTGCTTTGTTGGGTAGAAATAGATGTTTGAATTTTTGTGTGAATGAATTAAAAGAAAAAAATAGAAATTTTGAAAAACAAATCTCATGATTTCTCTCAAGTGGTGATGTAAGCACCACCCATTTCACTAACCGATTGACAGGAACATTTGAAGAAGGGGCCTCGAAGAAACACATAAAAAACATCTTCTATTATGGTAAGAAATGGATCACATTTTTACTTTTGAATTTCCTATCAAAGATCTAGGAGGAGTGACACAAATGCACATAATTCCCCCATTGTCTCTACCAAATTTTCATGGCTTGACAAATGAAGATCCAGATACATTCTTATTTGAGTTCGAAATACTTTGTAGAGGATATGATTATTGTACTAATGATCAAAGATTGAAAGTTTTTCCTCTTACTCTTAAAGGAGCAGCTCTCCGATGGTTCATGAGCCTAGGTGGGAATTGCATCCAATCATGGGAGGACATGAAGAACATATTCTTGAAGAAGTACCAAGACTATTGCAAATCGAATGAAGATATTTTCAGTATGATACAAGGGGAAGATGAAAGTTTGGAGGACTATGTAGATCGATTTCAATACAACCTTCAAAAATCAAAATATAAGCATTTGGAAAAAGAGATCTTAAAAACAATCCTTCTTAAAGGAATCAAAGATAAATTTTTAGAACTCTTAAATCTGATAGGAAAAGGTGATGTTTTTCAGTTGTCATATGATGATGTTTGTGAACTGTGCATAAGGTATTCAAGAGGAATCTCCAAGGCTGGTAAGAATTCTAGAGATGTTTGTTCTTTCTTTTCCGAATCTGCTACAAGAATAGGAGACATAAGAGCTGAAATCAATGATTTACTTGAACATTTTAAAGTTGATTTTATTACCTCTCTAAGCTCAAAATTGGATGCTTTGCAGGTTCATAAAAATCAAGAATTTGATGAAGTGTTTTTCACTCATGACCGAAAGGAGCATACCATAGATGGTTACTCTTCCTTATCTAGGATGGAAGTATCATATCAAAGAGGTGAGGAAGCTACAACAAGGTCAAAACCATGGAAATCATGGCCTACAGGTATGGTTCAAAACACTTCCTCTTCATTCTCTTACTTGCATAATCCATTATGGAATACTAATGTGTTAGGGCAGCCATGTCTATTTCAATATAACCACCAATCTTGTCTACAAGTTTGGCACGGTTCACCTTATGATTGCATGACTACTCTCCCTCATCTTGTAGCACAAGCACATTCTCCATATTCTCCACCGGCTCTTTTGCAACATCCTGCTTGCATATCAAATTTATCCACTCAACCCAACCAACCACATCATCACAATGCTCCATTCCTTACACATTTTCCTGCTCAACTAATTCCACACCCTCACCACAATAAACCAGTACAACATGCTTACAATGTTGAACTGCCAAATTTACCCACCCTTCCCACCCATTCTATCTCACATGCGCCATTAGAGAAAATTTACAATGAGATTCAGAATGTTTCAAATTCAAAAATTGTAGAAGTTATGGGAAAAAATGAAGTTTCTTTTAGTATGCATCAACAAACCATTTTAAAAGCTCAAGAACTTCATGATATGATGGATATGGGAAATCAAGAAAATAAAGGATATATTGAAGATTGGTTTCACTCCATCACTTGTTTGCAACATTTCTCCACACTTCAACAATTTTTGACTTCATCTTTTCAAGGGAAGTTGGCTTCTCATACCCTAATTTTTATCAACATGTATTTTTCAAATTTGGGTATGTGCATACTAGAGGCCTTATTTCTAAAATGGTTCCACTGGAAATACTCTTATACATAAACATATTCGATTCTCAAAGAAGAGTAGGATAGTGGAGAAAATAAAATAAAATAAAATAAGGACATAAATAAATGCATTTTGTTTTTTTGTAAAAATAGTTGTTTTTTTGTTGCAACACGCTATCGAAATCAACATCGGTGATAATTTTTTTAATCATTTGTGTATGTAGATGAATCATAATGGAAATAATAAGCTCTACAAACACTCATTTTCATTTTTATCACCAATTTGAAAAAATGCTTGAATATCATTTTTTTTGGCTTGCGGGCTTAATGAGATTTCTGGAAAAACAGTCGGGACAGTCATGTTTTGAGGGACCAAAAGGGAAGATTTTTAAAACCTATTTCTACCCTAAGTAGCCCTTGATGTCTACTTTCTAACCCAATTTGAATCACTCAATTTGGATTTGAAACGAAAACGTTAGAACCAAAACATTGACAGGGTGTCTAGCGGGCAGCTCAGGAACAGAGTTGGGACAGTCAGTTTTTGGAGGCCTAAATGACCATATTTTTAAAACCTGTTTCTATGGTAGATTCCCCTATGAATATAGTTTACAATGCAATTTTAATCACTCATTTTAGATATCGTATGGGGAAGTTATGATTAAAATACTGACTGTCTATCGTAAATCAGCACTCTTAAAACTCTGTCTTTCCCGCTGTTTCTTACAATATTTTACCTATCAATTCTTCTTGTATTCAAAAAATGTTTCTATTGGAGATAAATAAATGAATCTATTTTCATTTCCAATTTGAATCATTCGAATCTGACATCAAACGAAAAAGTTACGCTTGAAATATCAACTGTTGGTCTAAGCCGGGTAATCGACAATGACTCTATTATGCAGGTTGTTCTAACTAAAATTGACATATCATATCATTGAATCTTTAAACCCTGTTTCTACTAGAGATAAAACTTTCAATTAGCTCTCATTTTCCTTTGGAATCACTCAATTTCGACAAAAAACAAAGAAGTTGTGATTAAAACACCGCTGGTTAGTATGGTCGACCACTGCTCTCCCGCAGGTGACAAATAAATTTTACTTTGTTATTTTCTCTATGGATTTGTTATATAGAGTAACTACTTGTTAGTTTCTTGCATAATTCTTGGATTAGGGGAGCCCGCGCACCTCTCTTTCTCCATGATTTAATGTTTTATTGCAGGTAGATACTCGTTTTTTGCAGGTCTTGGGAAAATAAAGAAGGTCAATTTATGGACGAGTGATTTTTGAAAGAAATTTTAAATGAAACAAAGGAATTTCATCCAACTCATTACCCAACGGATTCATAATAGAAGAAATGAAGAATTGATTTCCATTTGAAGATTCATGTCCTGTCTTTGCTGCCAAAACATTTTTCAAATAAATCATTTTTTTTGACATAACATTATAGCTGTTGTAACTTAATTTATTTATTTACATACTGTTTTTTGTTGTTTCTTTTCTAATTTCTCTTATATTTTGTGTTTCAGGTGTTGCTTCATTCAAAGTGTCACCCATCATCAGCATCAATACAGTGAACAGCTAATTCATTCTTTGCGTGCTTGCATTTCATGCTTGTGCATTTTGTCGTTCCTTTTCCACGGTTCATTTTGCCGTTCCTTTTCCACGGTTCATTTTGCCGTTCCTTTTCCATGGTTCATTTTTGCTGTTCCTTTCCAAATGGAACAACACTTTTGCACTTTCACATTTTGCTGTTCCTTTTCGAATGGAACAACACTTCTGCACTTTCACGTTTTGCTGTTCCTTTTCTGAATGGAACAACACTTTTGCACTTTCACATTTCGCTGTTCCTTTTCGAATGGAACAGCACTTCTACACTTTTCATTTTTGTTGTTCCTTTCTGAATGGAACAACACTTCTGCACTTTCACGTTTTGTTGTTCCTTTCTGAATGGAACAACACTTTTGCACTTTCACGTTTCGCTGTTCCTTTTTGAATGGAACAGCACTTCTGCACTTTTCATTTTTGTTGTTCATTTCTGAATGGAACAGCACTTCTACACTTTCACGTTTTGCTGTTCCTTTCTGAATGGAACAACACTTTTGCACTTTCACGTTTCGCTGTTCCTTTTCGAATGGAACAACACTTCTGCACTTTTCATTTTTGCTGTTCCTTTCTGAATGGAACAACACTTCTGCACTTTCACGTTTTGTTGTTCCTTTCTGAATGGAACAACACTTCTGCACTTTCACATTTTGCTGTTCCTTTCTGAATGGAACAGCACTTTTGCACTTTCACGTTTCGCTGTTCCTTTTCGAATGGAACAGCATTTCTGCACTTTTCATTTTTGTTGTTCCTTTCTGAATGGAACAGCACTTCTGCACTTTCACGTTTTGCTGTTCCTTTCTGAATGGAACAACACTTCTGCACTTTCACGTTTTGTTGTTCCTTTCTGAATGGAACAGCACTTCTGCACTTTCACGTTTTGCTGTTCCTTTTCGAATGGAACAACACTTCTGCACTTTTCATTTTTGCTGTTCCTTTTCCAAAGGAACGACACTTGTGTTTTTGCTGTTCCTTTTCCAAAGGAACGACACTTTTCATTTTTGTTGTTCCTTTTCCAAAGGAACGACACTTGTGTTTTTGCTGTTCCTTTTCCAAAGGAACGACACTTTTCATTTTTGCTGTTCCTTTTCCAAAGGAACAACACTTGCGTTTTTGCTGTTCCTTTTCTAAAGGAATGGTACTTTTAGTTTTTGTTGTTCATTTTCCAAAGGAACGACACTTTTCATTTTTGCTGTTCCTTTTTTTGTTGTTCCTTTTCCAAAGGAATGACACTTTTCATTTTTGTTGTTCTTTTTTTTTGCTGTTCCTTTTCCAAAGGAACGACACTTTTAGTTTTTGCTGTTCATTTTTCCAAAGGAATGACATTTGCATTTTCACACTTTTTTTGTGTGTATTTTTGTTTTTTTGTGTGTGCATTTCCTTTGTTGTTCCCTACAAGGAACACCACTTTTTGAGTGTTTTTACTGTTCATTCAAAAGAGCAATGCTTTGGGATTATTTTCGAGAGCAACCCTTCCTTCCTCTTGTGGGATTATTCCTAATTCATCTCAACCACATTTTACTGATTTCCTTTTATGGCATGAAGTACACTACTTTTATGAGGACAAGAATTATGGATTCTATTGAAGCGAGTTAATATCATTCACGTTATGATCTTTAATAGGACAACTCCTTGATGATAGCTTATTTTCAAAAGGGACACAATTATTTATATACTACTTTACTACATTGTTTTCTGTTGAACATGATATTGATTGATCATCTTAATACCATGCTGGTTCCACCCTTCCTGGTTATAATCTTCTCTGTCTGTAATAAATGAGATTATGGGTATATTTTTCTATTGACATGTTCAACTTCTTCCACCATCTCTACTCTTAAGGAGTACTGAGCCTCCCTCATTTTATCATAAAAATATGTAATAACAACAAAATTTTGTTCGCAGATGGAGGATAGGGGGTCTCATTATGAGCCAGCCTACCATGTTCATAAGGTTGTAACAAAGTGACATTCCCATTATGGCCACCACACCAGGGTTATGATCCATTGGATAACCAAATTATCCTTGGAACAGGAGGTCTCATCACGAGCCGGCCTGATCACTTTTGCTACATCCCAGTGAATGGCAGTGTGATTATCTGGTTACCACGCCAGCACACTGATCTCTTCTGTAGAACAGCACTGTAACTCTCCATTTATAAATTGAAGATCCTGGCTCATATGGGTTAAAAAGCAACCCTGCCGAGGCTATGGACGCCTGCTGGTAGCAGCGGCTCTGCTTATGGTATTGAAGTTATATCTTATCGTCAATTATTATTATAATACCCTTTTCTTATTTTTTTCTTTTATCAGAGAAGTTATTTCCTTAACTTTTTCCCTGTTTTGAACCTTTATGCATAAGAAACTGTTTTATGATCAATCACATCATTTTCAGCTAGAATACTGTCAGTAAAGCATCTTTTTGGCATATTGTTGTTCTTTTTCTCTTTTTCATAACTTATCATCAATCCAAAGCGTCCTATCTCTTATTCATAACTATCTTTACACACTCTGCTCTCATTATAACCATAACTCTCGTCGTCCTATCATTGATATGTGTACTCTGCTTCATTCACTGCTATATTGTTCATTCCCTTGCCTTGCCATCAGCACAACACCTCTCATATGCTTTATGGTCATGGAACCCATTTTCCAATTGGAGGGGGCAATGTAAGCATTATGGGATTGCATGTGATATGATTACTACACTCTGCGATAACTTGTTGATTTGACAAAATATCAGTATTGCCTGTATATAAAAGTTTTTCTGATTGAAATTTTTGCATGCATCTTATCTGTTGCTATTCAAAACTAACACTATGGATTCAAGAACATTGTATGCCAAATAGTGCTTTGTTTACAGGAAAACAACAAGTATGGGCAGAATTCTATTCACAGCATGACCACACTATTGCACCTAAAGCGGCTCGAGCAACGCGCGAACGTGACCAATTCTTCCGACATGATGTGCTTACCTGGATTCCACCTTTTGCATCACTTTCTGCACCAACTCTGCCTACATCAGCTTCAACAACTGCCAGTGCATATATGTCATTCCACATTTTTCTTTTTGGAGGTAAAACTTGAGGTAAAATCGCATAATTTTCTGATTTATTACAAATCTAGGAGAATTTCATAGAAATCCATTTTGAGCATTATTTATCATCCTTCATTCCACATCTTTACCATTTCCCCTTTTTCAGCAGCATATCATTTTTGAGTGTGGGGGAGTGTTCCTTCATTTCTTTCTTATGACCACGTCATTCATATTATTTATCATCCATTGCTATTCTTATTCATTCTCAACACCTCCCTTATTCCATGTTGTTTTACACCAAGCATAGAATTCAACAGATAGTAGCAACCACCTCTATTTGTTTTCTAGCATCGCATGAGGGCATGCTAATTTTTCAAAGAGGGGGAGGAATTGCTACGCATGATGGATGTTTTCTATTTTCTTTCTCATTTAAGGCATACAATTTCAGTGTAGAAATTGATTTCCATAATATGAACTCAATTCTTGTGATCTCTAGGAAACACAGACATACTATTAAAATACACATACCTAGATAAATTCAAGATAAATTGGTTCATAAAATTTCGGAAATCATGCACTCTCACCTACAGCCATTTTGTTTATATCTCATGATCCGTGCATCAAAACAGTCCGATTTTTAGATCATAAAGGCATTCATATATTATAAATTTACTTGCCAAATTTCAACAAAAGCTGGTTTGTAGTTTTTGAGAAATGGTTAATGAAGTTTGTTGTTACTTATATCATATTTTGTTGCAACTTCACATATACATATAGTTGAATGTCAATGTAAAAATTGTTATGCCTTCATCAAGATTACTAAAAGTGACTATTCATTAATTAAGGAAGAATTCATTTGTTCTATCCATTTCATGAGCTGAGATGATCATATTTTTTATCGCTTGGTTAACACATGGGTTTTTGTCTTTGGGTTGCATGAAGATATGCAATATATTCAGTTTTCGTTGCATGAGGACATGCAACATATTGAGTGTGGGGGTATGTTGGGCCATGAATACGACCACTTTGTAACACTTATTTCATCCATTTTTACTCTTCTCTACTATATCATCTATTATAATTTATCATTTAAATCCATTTTATAAATGATTTATGCTCTTATGGATGAATATTATTTATTCTCCTTTATTTCTAATAAATTGATGATTATGCGTGATTTTATCAATGATAGTTTTAATAAATCAGTTGTAACATTATTCACCATTTTTAGCCTCCAAGATAATTTCCAGATTGAAGACTTGATCATTAAAAGTGCCAACTTAGAAATTCGCTAGAATAAGAAGTGACGGTTTTGCGGTTGAGATTCTGAGCAAATGAAGCAGAACCTGGAAAATCTGGAACATGGGTTTTGTCCGGAACGGACCCAATTAACTTTGTGAAAGAACGGTTTGCCCAAATTCGGCTTGTATTGAGAGAAACGCAGGGTTCTTTGAGCACGATTTTCTCAGATTTATTGTTGCGGCCGTCCTCCAAATCTCAGCTGCAAAGCCAAATTCGCCTTGTTCTTGTTGATCAAATGGTTAGAAGCAAACCAATTTTGTAATAGGAATCATGTTGTACTTATCCTTATTGTAACTTCTCTCTGATCTCTCTCTATTTAAATGAAAACAGAGATTAGAGATGGGGATGATTTGGGGATGGCTAAGAGAATGGAGAATTGATGATTTGAATTAGAGATTCAGAAGCAAGGCGTGATGATAGGATAGGAAGAAGAAGGGATTGTTGCATGTGGTAATCCTCAAGATTTTGCTATTGTAATGATTTCATAATTTGATGATTAATACATGATTTGGGAGTTGTTGTTCATTCTTTTCATTCTGAAGTAACCCAGCAGCATCCGCTGGCGGCTAAGGGCCCAGCCTCTGGTGGAGTATGCTGCTGTTGCTGTGTATCATATCTTTACAATTGCTTTCGTGTGATGGTTTGATTTCCTTTTCATTTCTTTAAATTATTTTGTTCAGTAATCTTTTGTTTATGAACATTTCATTGAAATCATAATTGGATTGCGTCAGTGATAGAATTATTAATTATAACTTGAAATGTCCTGCTGATAATTCTGATCTAATGCTGCGCTATCTAATTAAGACTATGGTTCATTTAATTGCTGCTCATTTATAATTGCAATGGCTGTTCAATTAAGTTACTATTCAATTATAACTACGATTGTTGTTGCTTCAATAACTGCGATTAATGTTCATGTTGATAGGTTGCTGATTCAATTACATTTATAGTTGCTGTGTCTTTCTAATTACTTAGTTTTTCTGTTCGGTTCCATTTAAGATTGCTATTTAATTCTAGTATTTTAGCATTTCTATTCCTTTCCATTAATAAATTATTTTTTGTTAGATGAAGCTTTGCTGTTCATTTATGTTGATTCATTGCAAGAGTGCTTTTAAAGAGTTTTCCTAGTTTACTTTCAATAGCAGTTTTAGTTCAATTTTGATTTCCTTTTAATTGCTTTAAAGCAGGACTCTCAACTGTAGAGAACATTGGTTATTGCTTCCTCGTTCCCAGATTGATTGTCTTGTTTCGGTTTGATTTCAATTGCATCAATCTCTCGAGGAATGAGTTATTGCTACTGTATCCTCAATTGATGTTTGCTGAGTGAATAGTTGGATTTCAGAGCATTTGAGTTTATGTTATTGTTAGATTTCTTTTTCAAGCATTCATTTACTTTTGGGTTTTAAGCACTATACTGCAAAACATTACTCTTGAGTAAATAGCCACCTCAGACTGAGTACACTCTTGAAATAAAAAGTCGTCCCTGGGTTGATAATTAATGTGAAGGTAATTAGAGGTGAAAAGACCCTTTTTATCACTCCACAGCTGGGTATTATTGGCCTACTCTGTTCTCTGATGTGTTTTCTTTTGTGAAAGCTTGTGACAAGTGTCAGAGGTTTGCAGGAAGATAGCAACTAAAATCTCTGCCCTTGAAGCGAGTACATGTCAATGGTCCCTTCCAGCAGTGGGGCTTGGACTTTATAGGTGAGATCAACCCACATTCCAGTGGCCAACACAAATGGATCTTAGTAGCCACTAATTATTTCAGCAAGTGGATCGAGGCTATACCCACTAAGAATGCCAATCATCAAGTTGTCATAAAATTCTTGAATGAGAATATTTTCACTATATTTGGTTGCCAACTAAACTAGTCACTGATAATGCAACAACTTTCAAGGAAAAAGAATTGATGGACATGACTGAATCCATGAGCATCCAAATAGTGCATTCTACCTCATATTATCCTCAAGGCAATGGCCTGGCAGAATCATCTAACAAGAGTCTGGTAAGGGTAATCAAAAAACTGTTAGAGGACAAAAAAAAGAGTTTGGATTCCAAGTTGAAGTTTGCACTATGGGCTGATAGAGTTACCATCAAAAAGTCCATAGGGAATTCTCCATTTAAACTGGTTTATGGCACTGATGTTGTTTTCCCTATCCAGCTGATTCTCCCTGTGGCTAAATTCTTGCAAGAAGAACAAGATGAAGAGAATGACATGGTAAGAAGAATGAATAACCTAGTTGAACTACAACATATCAGAGAGCAGCTCGTTGAGAAGTTAAAGGCTCATTAGAAGAAAATCAAAGAAACCTTTGACAGGAAGGCAAAAGTGGAAAATTTCCAAGTTGGTGATTGGGTGCTTAAATGGGATGAATTTAAGGAAAAGAAAGGTAATCATGGCAATTTTTACTTCTTATGGATAGGTCCATTTGTCATTGTTCAAATTGAGCAGAACAATACATTCATTCTGCACAGTCTGGAAGAGGGAGATACTTTGGTAGCCCAGTAAATGGGCGGTTCTTGAAACTTTATTTTGTTTAAGGCTTTAAATCCTTGTTATTGTAAATATGTTTTTTCCAGTTTTTATTTTCATTTGAAAATAGACTCCATGCCCAATGGAACACTAGGAGGAAGATTTGATTTTGTTTTTCAGGAAAGGCATTAATCTATGATCCTTGAAACCTCACAGGGAGGATTTCATCCCCAGAAGGAGCCAGTGTTACCCTCGTTGGCAAAAGGCCCAAAATTGGATCCATATATGCTCTTAAAGTTTCCAAATTTGCTTAAAATCATCCCAAGGGATCCAAAAATGCTCTTGAAATCTTCAACATTTGCTCAAAATCATCCAAAGGTAAAAATCGGCGCAAGAGGAGAGCCCTTAGAAGGGCGGAAATACACTATCGGGAGGCAAAAAACGCATGAGAACCATGAAAACCCAAAATCGTAGGCTTTAAATAGTGAAAGAACAATAGCTATTAGATCTGGCCAATCAATGGCCCAGATCTAAGCGGCTAATCGCAATCGGCGCTGCAGAGAGGATGATTTAAGTATGGGCGCAAGACCTGCCGATCAGTGATCTCCAATGATCAAATCGATGGGTCGCATCAGCGAGGTATCGACAATTTAAGTAAAGGCCTCAGGCATGAGCGATTAGTGATTGCGATCAGATCGCATTGCTATATCGCAGTGGAGAAGCACCAAGGGGTGGAGCCTATGCACAGGTGTATGTGTGATGCGATAACAAGACCCGATGGTTATATATACGATATTTGATAATATTTCAGGTCCGCGGAAAGGCTGATTTTAATGCATTTTCCACGTACTTCGTTATATAATGAAATACAAAGGAGCATAGGGCAATGCTGATAGCGATGAAGCCCAGACCCGAAAGGGTCTGGGCAGTGAAATATATAGATTTTTGAAGTCCGCCAAAGGCCTGTTTTTATGCATTTTTACATATTTTCATTATATAACGAAATACAAAGGGGGGACATAGAGCGACATCAATGCGATGAGGCTCGGACCCAAAAGAGTTCGAGAATGAAATATATAAACATTTCAGGTCCGCCGAGGCCATTTTTTTCATAATTTCCAATTGTCGAGTAGTAAAAAGAGTCCTTTTCACCTCTATTTACCCTACATTAATTGTCAATCCAGGTACAATTTGTTATCTCAAAGAGTGTACTCAGTCTGAGGCAGTCACTTTTCAAGAGTAATGCTAGTAGTATAGTGCTTTTACAAAAGTAAATAAATGCTGTAAACAAACCCTAAGTGTAATGGCAAGAAATTGAAATGCTTTGTAACTAAATCATTCAGTTAAGAAACTACAACATTTCATCAGTGAAGGGTGCAGTAATGATCTTCCCTTTGTAAACTGATGCAAATGAAAAGCAATCAAAGAGGAGATCTCCAATCTGGGAACCAGACAACAATAGTCAATGTTCACTATAGTTGTAGACCGTTTTGTTCACACCAAAACAATTACTTGAAATGATAATTCAATTAACAGAAAAGGGAACAACAACTGATCTGTTTGAAAAGATTGAACAACAAGCTTTAACTTACGGAAATGAATTAAATAGCAATCATAATATAAAGGAATTAAGAAGCAATCCTTAACTCAGAAATGGTTGGAATAGCAAACCAAGAATGGAACAACAAACTAAAGTAAGTCTACGAAATATTGAACAGCAACTGAATCGAAGGTAAACACACAACAAACTAAATCAAATGTTAACACACAACAAAGTTATAATGATGGAATCAGTAATCTGAGTCTTTATCATAATAAATATTAACCACTGTAATGAAGAACAACAATTGTGGTTACAATGGAACGATAGTCCAAATGAACAGTAATCACACTTAGAGGTAAATCGTAGCTAAATAAACAATAATGCCGATCTGTAAATGCACAACACCGTTACTCTGTAAACGAACAATAATGTTAAAGGAACAACAATGTTAAACAGTAATGCTAATCTGTAAGGGAACAACAAAGCGATACGATTTCAGAATGGACAGCATAACATTTCAGTTGCAGAAGATAACCTTACTATTCAAATATGAATGAAATATGACAGAGCTAGTACATGAAATGATAAGGAACAACAGATTACTGAATGAAGAAAGTAAAAGAAATCAAACCACACATGACCTGGAATTGGAAATAATAGTATAGGAAGCAAGTGATCCACTAGGGCCGAGCCCTTAGCCTCCAGGGACGCACTGCTACGGTTACTCCAGAATCAAAGACGGAACAGCAACAAAGTTTATATATTGATCATGAAAACAGAGTTATAGTAATCGCTCTTTAAAGAGAGTCGATGATCAAAGTTCAATTTGTAACAGCAAATTCTATAAAACAAAAATAATCTGCCGCACTGTCCCTTTTTATAGCGGCCAGGTAGAAATATCAAAGATACATATATTCTTAAGGTAGCGATCCCTCAGGATCAAAGGATCCTGAGGGATTTGCCATATCGCTATCCTTCAGTTATCTCTTCATCCTCTTGCGTTGATTTGGTATTTCTTCTTCCTTTTCCTGGCTTATGTGCTCTGATCTAGATTGCCTCGTCTGGATGCGGTTCCATATCAAAGGGACATCAGTTGGTTTTGCCTTGTCTTTTCCTTTGAAATGGTGATCTTCCATTTTCTTCATTTTCTGCATAGAAAAAGGTAATAATTAATTATTCGACGTTACTCACAAATCTCTTAAACTTTATCATAATCCTTCATCATATGCCCATTTCATAATGTAAAGAAGTTATGAATTAAAGGAAAATATAACGAAATAAGTGGCAATCACATACCTTTTCTAATGCTCAACACACCCCCCTGCTTACCCTTTTTCATGCCCTCATGAAAACATTGTAATTGACATGCAAGGCAGTTAGGGAATAGGCTGGAGAAGGGTTCTCAGTCAGTGGTCTACAACCATGATTCCTAGCTAAGAATTCAAAAATATGCCCTGTCTGACCTTCAGGAAATTCATATAAGGCTCTATATCCTGGTGCAGGATACCAAATGACTGGACTTCGGAACCTACAACCTAACCAAGACGGGCCTTCTCTCAAAATGAGGTCACCGTAGATACCCAAGTGGTCAGCAGCTAGCTTAAAATTCTCATAATTGAATGGTTCTTTGTTTTGGATATTACGATTAGAAGTCTAGTATCGGAATTTGGTTGCTGCTATGGCAAGGTATTTGATGGTAAAGAAGTATTCTACCCCTTTTCGGATGACTGCTATGTGAATAGGTCCCAATGTCTAGATCACACCCTGAGTTCTCATTAGGCTCCTATGTTTATTCCATAATTGCAATGGGTCTCTAGGTTCACCCCTCACCCATAGATCTAATCCATTCTCCTATCTTTGAAAGACATTGTAGGCTTTAAGCCACTTTATCTGATTAACACCAAAAGAAATAAATGCCTGAAGTTGGACATTACCCACAAAAGGGCTAGGGTTCTGTTATGTTTCTCCGTCTAACACAAGATTGTGCAAATAAATTCACATAAAAATCGCTGAAATTTCACCCCGTAATGCTTACAACAGTTTATGAAATCATCAATGGTTTTTATCTCTATAGGTACTCCTGCCTTGACAGCCTTAATTTTCAATTGTAAATATCTTTCCATAAAAAACAAAGCATAGTTTCTGGCGGGTGCCTTACATGCTAGAACATCAGTATACAGAGAAAATATGGTATCCATTTGATTTATGACTGTGTCTAGTCTATGGGTTACCTTTTTGACTCTTTCCTCTTCCTTTCACCATACTTCAAAGGCCTGGCTTTCCGATGCATTGATGTTCTTTAGCTACTGTTGTAACTTCTGGTATTTTTCTTGAGGAATAGTTTCCTCTGTGAGTTTCTCTATTGTTTTTTGGGCTTGTGCCAAATCTTTTCGCAGAGTTACTATCCTCAGGTCATTATCCATCATGGTAATTTTGGGCTGGAGATATACTTGGATCTCCTTATTGCGACATCTCTTCTTTATGGTCTGAGTTCCCTTCTCACTAGAGGAGAGTGCCTCTGTTTGGATCTCCTTATCACAGGACGGTGCGTTGTCCATTTGTGCTTCTGCATTTGCAACAGCCAAATGTTGTTCCTTGCGATTCTGAATAATAGGTTGGACTTGAGTCCTCTTGGTATTTTTCTTATGGGGTTTTTCCTGGGTGGTTGCATGCTTTTCCCCAGAGGTTCCTTTTGAGTTCTTCCCCATTTTTAAGACTCTTATTTGTTGTCGAAGTTTCTTAATTACGTTAAGCAATCTCTGTTGTTCCTTTCGTAATCTTTTAATTTCTTCTGTTTTCTTAGAAGGACTAGTTGTTTGTTTTCTTAGGCCTAGGCTTTGTACCTCAAGAATTTTACCTTCGTCTTGGCCAATTTCCATGTTTCCTTCTTGGAAAACTTCTTCAGTGTTCTGTTGATCGAGTTTTTCAGGGGTAGAAACCTTGGTTTGTTCTGCTGTCTCATGGGTAACTTATTCTTCTACCTCTTCTTCATCATGCAATTCTTTGCATGTATTCTGACTAGGAACAGATTGTTCCTCTTCCTTATCCTCCTCACTCTTTTCCCCAGAAACACTCTTATCATGAGCAGAGTGATCCTCTTCTTTTTCCTCCTTATCACACATTTCCTCGGATGCACTTTTATCATGAGCAGAGTGCTCCTGCAGTTCTTCTTCAGTATGGGGGTTGAGTGGGTTGTGAGGTTGGACATACTTGCCCATATTGGCCAAAATTTGGGCCAATTCATCTTCTTGCAGAGGGTTTTGCAGTGAACTTTCGCTACGCTACCCTGTTTCCTCCCCTTCCTGACCGGATTGTTCAGTCTCCTCCTCTGGTTCTTCTTACTTGTTTTCCTCCAATTCTTCTTCATTCTCCCCACCTTCCAATTGTGGGGGTTGTTCATCTTCTGAATCATGTATTTCCACAGGTTGGCTAATGTTTCCCTGGGAATCTCCCAGCATTCCTCTGCTCCTCGCCAATCTAACAGATTGTCTTCGTTTTAGTGGTCTGCTCGATGTGCTGGTGATATGTTTTCGTTTTAGGGCTGGCAAAGCCAATCCCCCATCTATCGAGAAAATCAATTCTTCCCAACTACTCTGCTATTGGGAAACACTGTAACTGACTATCGGTCGAATTAACCCATGGTGGCTTACTACTGACTCTACATGGATAGATTTCCTCATGCTTTGGGCAACATAATGTAATAAAAAATTTAAGAACACAGGCAAATTCACAACACATTTTTTCTTTAACACGGCTAAAAATTTGAGATGGCGTGGTCTTACCACGTCTTTTGTACCATCGCAAGTGATATAGCTTTGGATAATTCTCACTAATTCTACCCATGGTGCACCCAGGGTTGCTGGCAGGACTCCTTTCCCTTTGAAAGTAAGGTTCTGCCCTTCATCCTGGAAGATGGTTATGGCGTCTCGCAGTCTCACCTTTTCCAGAGTCTGCACAGGTCCAGTGGCTAGTAGTCCCGAAACTTTAGCAATTATGTCATCTGAGACTGATATCTATCTCCCTCTCACCATGGAATGATTTTCTTGCAAGTTCTGCAGAAACTCGATTGCCACCGTCTCGTTAGATTGTTGTAGATGGTTAAGGTAAGCTATCCATCCTGCCCTTGCTAAGATTTCTCGTGTAGCATCAGAGACCATTAACACCAGTGGCTCACTGCAAATTGATATTTCTCCCATGCTTAGAACACTGTAAAAACGCAGAGACGATGATGGAACAACAAGCTGTTCAAATTTTTAGCTCACTGTTAAGAAAACATAGAGAAGATAATGGAACAACAAGCTGTTCAAATTTTTAACTTGCTGCTAATTTTTGCAGAGCAAAACATGGAAATGGTGTTGGAACAACAAGCCATGCATATTGGGAAACAAAATACCGTTAGTCTTGCTATTCCTAAGTTTTGGTGAAGTCATAATACCTCTGAATAATGAGCTGACACGTATGCCAGTGAATTATGGAGGTCACCCGCGCCCCCCTGAAATGTGATAGGCTGTCCTCGATCATCAAATAAAGGAGCAGCATGCTGAACTGCCATCGTACTATGGAATAAAGGAACATCGTATAGATTTATGACATGTTTACAAGAATAAGGGGATTATCGAAATTGAGGCGTATTATAGAATCACTAATAAATATGGAAATGTCATGATATGATGTGAAAAATGGAGGATAGGACAGCTGACATGAATAAAAGTTCTTATGCGGTCATTATCAACTTTTACCATCATGATTGATTTGTAAATGATTTTCATGTATCAAAGGTTTGGAAGGGTTATATACATAATCTAATTTGAGACCATTTATTTGTAAGTTCTTATGCGAGGCGCAAGAGCTCAGCAAGACCTTCCACTATGCATGGCTCTTGTTTTCCATTGTGTTGGTAGCCTGGGAGCTGCCAGAAGACAGTAAATTCCCCTCGGTCATGCCAAACCTACTAGAAGTAGTGAAGTACACTTCGTTGTGGGTGACCGAGGATGCTCAATGCATCAAGGATAGCAAGATCTTCTAGATCTTGATGGAAATGAATATACGCATGGTTATCAATCTAAAATTGCGATTGTGGCCTACTGTGTTTGCCAAACTACAGGAGTATGGGGAGTTCAAGTCAGACTTTTAGCGTATCGTGATCAGGGCATGGAAGGACCCTGAGTAGAAGTGGCATGACTTGCATTACTTGGCAACAGACGACGCGATTGATGCAGTTCTTGATCGCTGGCTGGCAAAGTGGTGCACTGCCTCAGACTTGGCGGTGGGGTCGAGCAAGTCTACCGCGCAGTGCAAAAAGGAGGAGGCCAAGCTCAAGATGGTGCAACTAGCTGAGAAGAGGAAGAAGGTGGCCACTGATAATGCCCAAGTAGAGTGCGATGCAGTATAATAGGTGAAAAAGCAGACAGGCGGAACAGATCACGGCTCTGATAAAGGGGCGAGGTCACCTTCGCCTGAAACGGAGGAAGAAACAGATGAGAAAATAGAGTAGCATGAAGCAAACCCATAGAGGATGTCATACCACATCAAACGTCCAAGAGAACAAGAAAAAGTGGGGTTGCAGAAGAAATCCAAGGCCAGTAAGACGTCACTGGACCCAATCACCCTAACAGAGGGAGATTTGAATGACATTGGAGACATGGTGTGGGATGTCACCGCACAGGTACTGCAGCAGTTCGAGCAGTAGCAACAAAAATTATTGGGGGCCATCCAGACAGGTCTGCATGAGCTGTAGATTTGTGCATCACAGACTGGCGCGATGTCCACCAACCTCGCCATCAGTACTTTAGAAGTCGCTGAGATGCTGCGTGCGAAGGACTCTCGAGTGATAGTGCTGCTGAATGGAGTATTGACCACAGAAAATGAAGTTGATAGGCCCGCTGTCAGCACCGTCAAGGGAGTGGGGTTGAACTTGGCAGTGCTTCCTGGCGAGGTGCTCCACCTACTGCAGGATGGGCTGATCACGGAGTTGAGGTCCTGAGAACAGTGCGCTGTGTAGGTAATCACTGAACAACAAATCAATAATGTGAAGCTAGCCCTATAACGAGACTCTACCATCGCCATCGTGGATGAAGTAATCGACCGAAACAGGCGCATCTTTTAGCTCGTGGAAGAAGCATGCCGAATGGTTCCGGAGTTGGCCATTCCTAAGGGAGAGCCGATAGAAGTGCCCATTCACAAGCTTGCTATAGGGGTGCATGATGCTCACACAGAGTTGGCTAAGGTTTAGCTGGAGCTAAACCTACATATTGCAGATTTGCAGTTGAAGGCCCAGCCTTCAACTCTACCAGAAGTAAAGGAGTAGCGCGCAACGGTGTCACAGAGGCGATAATGACAGTAGACAGTGAAGTAGCAGATTGCACCCAGCTATTTGAATAGTTGTTTGAGGTCCTGACGAGTCTATAGGAGGATCCTAACGTACAACAGCTGGAGACAGAGGCACGAGAACTGCAGTAGCACTATGACAAAGTAAAAGGTACAATGCACACCGTCACTCTCACACAAAGATTGACAAAGTTGCAAGAGGTCAAAACATTGAAGGAAAAAGTAGATGCAGCTCAACACAAAGAGGCAGTGCTGAAGGCGTGCTTGAAGCCCTGGTTGGACGAAGCTTATTCGGTCATGATGTCCATTGAAGGCAAGCTTTCTAGTTTGCAAGTGACTCAACAGAAGCTTCAGGTTGATAGTTCAGGACCAACGACAAAGAAATTGGTTGAAGAAGTGAAGTAGGCGGCCGCACAGTGCACTGCCGAGGTTGCCGTCATACAGGTCGAGCTGGGAGGTTTTCGCGCCAAGATCTCCATGCCTGCAGAGTGACTCGAGGGAGAGTCACCATGTTTTTTTTGGGGACCCATTGGGAACGGGTTCCCCCAAGAGCAGTTTTGGGGCTAAAAACCCATATTTTGGGACAATTTTGTAAAAAATGGTAAAGTCTCTGCATTTTGTGGTCATGGAGCACGAAGGTGTCAAGAGTCATAAAGGGTTGTTTGCCCTTGTTTTGTAAAATGTCAAGTCTGCTGTAAAGATCTACCCATGGTCCGCAGAGCATGGGATTGTATAAAAAAGAGCTAAGTAAGCAAGCTCTAGGCAGAGGGAGAGAGAAGAAAGCATTGGAGTTTTGGTAGAGAAGTCTAAGTGTTTTGGGGTCTTAGTGTAGGTAGAGGCTCTGTAAATGAGTGCGCAGAGGCCTAGGGTGGAAGTCCACAACTGAGTGCATGGACCCCTGCAACTTTGTGCACAGGGCGGATAGAGTCTGTATTAAACTGGAAGATATCAATAAAGAGAAGTACGCTGCAATTACTATGTATTTAGTCTCTGTTAATGCATCTGATTATATTGCATTTTGGGTTTAATTTACAATGTTTATTTGGTCCACGAATATATGTAATTATATCTGTTAATTGAACGCAAGTAAAGATATTAGTTTACACGACGCTAACTGTGATTGATTAGTAAGATAAGTAAAACACTTGAGATAACTTGGGAACGTATACAATACATTGTCATAACTACGTGAAAGTACCTGAACCACAAGTTAGGGCTGCACGAAGGTCAATTGTACGCCTTTGCGGAGGTACTGAAGGGTGGAATAAAGGGTAGACTGACAGAGCCCTAAGGCTTAACGACCTGCACGAAAGTAGGGGTAGAGGGTATAAAACGACATCACAACCATCTCACTGTGTGGAAACTTGGTTCCAGCATCCCCCCATACTGCTTCGGGTGAGACTTTGGTCCACGCTCTACAGGCTGATGCCGAAAGGGCCAGTAGTGTAGGGATTTGTTTGGCTGACTAATGCTGAACCTGGGTCAGGGGCCACAAAGCCAACACTTCATTGAAGCAGATTGGGAGTGGAATCCATCAGATTAGAAGAGTACATCAAGTGGAATTTTTAGTGTTGGGTTTGCAACGGTTTCTTGTTATAGCAAGAAGCAAATATCTGTGGTGCTCAGCTCGACAGAATTAGAATACATGGCTACAAGTCAAGCAACATGTGAGGTGGTCTAGATGAGAAAGATACTTATTGGCTTGTTTGGTCAGATGATGGATCCTACTGTGATTTACTATGATAATCAAATTTGTATCAAACTCTCTGAAAATCCTATTTTTCATGATCGATCCAAGAAAACTGATATTCGGTATTGCCATCTATAGGATTGTGTGTAGAGGTGGATTATGTTGTTGCAGTACATTCTGACGGAGGAACAAAATGATGATATTTTGATAAAGGTCTTGTCTAGAGGGAATAGGTATAGGATAGGGGTCGTTGATAATCCCTTTCTTACTTGAGGGAATATTGAAAATGTAGCAAGTAAATATCAGTTTGACTTTGCCTTGGTCAAACTAGAGAAAATTCGAATTTATATTTCAGCAGAAATCTTGGAGGTAGTTAACTAAGGTGGCATGACGCTTGTCACTCAGTTAACTTAGTTAATTTGAGTTGGGGAAGCTTGAGTTTAGTTCGATATGTTTGATTTCTAATCTGTAGCAATATATTTCAGTTAATATGAGTTATTGTGAGTTTAACTAGTTCTAATTATTAGAAGAACTAGTGGAGGTCAAGTTGTGTAAGTGGAGCTTCAACCACACTTAGGGATCAGCCAACTAACTGATCAATCAACCAAAAATAATTTTTTCATGTAGATAATTTGTGTTACCCAGTTGAGATGGATATTCCAAGGTAGTGTACTATCAGTTGTAGCATATTCTAAAGTGTACAAGTGGTGCATGCAGTCAGAGAAAGGACCCTAATGAATTGCACAATTCAATAGTGGGAAATTCCTAAATAACAGGGGCCAATTTCCCAAGGGAAAAATGCAAGGAAATAGAAGCTTGAAGGGCTTGAAAATTGGATAGAGTCAGCTAGTCAGGCAGAGGGATAGACTATACACTTACAGGGTGTGTTAAGGCTTAAGAAAGCATATGTATTTCATCTCTATTCTCTGGTTAATGAAATATAGATAGTAAGTGGTTTTGAGAAGTTTCTTTCCCATAGATAAATATATGTGCATGTGTTATGTTTCCTTTTGCATGTCTATGATTTTTTTTCTAGATAGTGAATTAAATTCCGCAGATTCATACAACAACTTCAAGCCTTGTGATTTAGTAAATTTCATGAGTAGTTTTGAATCTACACATTAATTTCTACAAAGTGATGGTTGCAAATGGAGGAATTATAAATTTCTTAAGGAAATGAGATACTATCAATCTAACCATGATGGAATATGTATTGAATAGTCCAATGCTTTCCATTCCAATGGGTGGTTCTAATGTTGTATTATGAGTCCAATGGTTACAATCTTTGGGGACAATAACTTTTAATTTTAAAGAATTTTTCTTGAAATTTTATTGGGAAGGAAATGAAATTGAATTAAGAGGCATCATAGGGAAAATAGGGAAGATAATTAGCTCTAATGACATGACAAATATTTTTAAGAAAGAACAAAGAGGCATTATTGCACAATTATGCTCACTATATGTTCAAACATCAAAATCATTTGTTTCTCTATACCTCCCAAGAATCTTGGACAATCATTCCAAGTTATTTGAGACTCCCAAAGGCCTCCCACCTATTCATGATCATGATCATGCTATTTAGTTTATTTCAGGAAGGGTTTCTCCAAATATAATTCCTTATAGATATCCTATGCTTAAAAGAGTGAAATTGAATGTATGGTTGCAAAAATGTTAGAGGAAGGTATAATTCAACCTAGCAAATTTTCTTTCTATACTCCAGTAGTATTAGTACACAAGAAGGATGGATCATGATGTATGTGTCTGGATTATAGGCAGCTCAACAAGGTCACTATTAAAGATAAATTTCCTTTCTTGTTATTGATGAATTGTTGGATGAATTACATGGAGCAATTTACTTCACCAAGTTGGATATTCATTCAGGATATCATCAAATTATAATGAAGATTGAAGACATTCCAAAAACAACATCCAGAACTCATGAAGGTCATTATGATTTTTTGGTCATGCCTTTTGGCCTTACTAATGCATGTTATGAAACTAGCTCACAAAAAGATAGAAAATATAGATCAACGCCTTAGAAATAAGCCTCTTCAAGGGGGCAACCTCCTTTACATTACAAAAATGACTAATTCTTGGATGATTCAAATGACAAAACCTCCTTTCTATATATAGGAGTCTAAGGGGTCACAATATAACCAAGCCGACCTAACAATAATAATATAAAGGCACAAAAATAACAATAGAGGGATTCTATGGGGCACAATAATAACAATATGGGGAGAATAGGGGCACAACAATAACAATAGGGGATACAACAATAATAGTAATGGGGGGAATCACTAGTATTATAGGGACCTAACATGCCCCTCTCCTTCAAAAAATTTTTGTCCTCAACGCTTGAGTAGTTCTGGATGCTTCTGTATAAAATTCTCATCCTCCCATGTGGAATCTTCAATGGGTAAGTTTTTCCACTTGATGAGAAATTCTGAAATTGATCGATTTCGTAGCTGTTGAGTTCTTGTTTCTTTGACTTCTTCAGGTTCCAATATGATTTTTCCTTCCTCATCAAGTTTTGGCAATATTGTTTGAGTTGGAAGATTGTCACTTATAACCTTCTTTAAGCATGAAACATGGAAAACCGGGTGCACTTGGGAAGATGAAGGAAACTCCAATTTGTACGCCATAGTACCTATCTTTTGCAACACCTTTTACGGACCATAATACTTTGGTGATAATTTATTATCCTTCTTAGCTTGCTTGAGGGACATTTGTTTATATGGTTGTATCCATAGGAATACCCAATCACCTTCATCAAAACTTCTTTCGTTGTGATGTTGATCGACCTGCTGTTTCATTCTATTCTGCGCTAAGGTAAGGTTATCCTTTAAGATTTGGAGAACTTGTTGCTGATGCTCGATGTGATATTTTAACCGTAGAATTTTCTCTTAAATATGATGTGATGGATGGTGGATGATATCCATAAAGTGCCATAAATGGGGTCATTTTTGTTATAGTATGGAAGGAAGTGTTATACCACCATTCAGCCAGAGGCAACCATTTGACCCATTGTGTCTGTTTATCAGATACAAAGCAACAAAGATATCCTTCCAAACATTTGTTTACTATCTCAGTTTTCGCATCAGATTGAGGATGATAAGATGAACTACGAGCTAACTGAGTACCAAGACAAGAAAATAATTTTGTCCAAAAATTTCCAGTGAAAATGGCAGGGAAAATTTTAAGAACCCCCCCTAAATTTATAAATATAATAAATGGGCAAATCTCCATGGTATATAGGAAAAATGGAAGGCGATTTTATCAATAATATAATATGTATATATAATTTTTTGGCGAATCTCTCACCAGGCATGGCGAATATTTTACTCAATTATAAAATCTTGTAAGATCTTGGCGAGTCTTTCACTAAATAATAAAACTTTGTAAAGTCCTAGTGAATCTTAGCATAGGCTACATGCTGGTTTAATTCCCCCATTTAAATAGGCTACATTCCAGGTGAATACCATGGGTCAATACCATGTGCCATTTTTATTTTTATTAGAATATTTTACTCAATTATAAAATCTTGTAAGATCTTGGCGAGTCTTTCACTAAATAATAAAACTTTGTAAAGTCCTATTGAATCTTAGCATAGGCTACATGCTGGTTTAATTCCCCCATTTAAATAGGCTACATTCCAGGTGAATACGATGGGTCAATACCATGTGCCATTTTGGTGAATACGATGGGTCAATACCATGTGCCATTTTGGTGAATACGATGGGTCAATACCATGTGCCATTTTGGTGAATACCATGGGTCAATACCATGTGCCATTTTTATTTTTATTAATTCTAATATTAGGGTTAATAATGGTTTTTTTGCATGGCATTAATAACAATCTAGTCCATGGTATTTGTCCCATAGTATTTTGGCCATAGGTTTCACCTAAATATAACCCATTTTTTGAGTGTTCGTAAATATAAGGTGACTTATGGAGTAAATATAAAAAAATGTTTTATTTGTTTACCATACCTCTCGTTTATTTATATTTTTATTAATTTACCATACCTCTTTTACAAATATGGTATTTGGCCCATAGGATTCACTTAAATAAAACCTCTTTCTTGAGCCTTCATAAATAGAACGAGGGTTATGGACTAAATATAAAAAGAGGTTTTATGTATTTACGATATGTCTAGTTTATTTATATTTTTATTTATTTACCATACGTTTTGAGTAAGTATAAAAAATGTTTTATTTATTTACCATACCTCCACTTTACTTATATTTTTATTTGTTTACACCCTTACATGTATATAAGGTGACTTATGGAGTAAATATAAAAAATGTTTTATTTATTTACCATACCTCTCATTTATTTATATTTTTATTACTTTACCATACCTCTTTTATAAATATGGTATTTGGCCCATAGGATTCACTTAAATAAAACCTATTCTTGAAAATGGGCGAATGGATTCACTTAAATAAAACCTATTCTTGAAAATGGGCGAATGGAAGGTTGTAAGTCCTAATTTCAAGGGCTAAATTTACCTTTTTACCCTCTCCCTTAAAATAAGGTGGGCTATTTGAGGTGATTTGTAAAAATGTACTATGATACAAAATATTCGCCCGCTAAAAATTTAAAACCCCTTAATTTCGCCAAAGGGCGAACATTCGCCCCTAAAATTATCCTTGGAAAATGGGATCTATATCACTTACAATAATCTTTGGGTTTCCATGTAGCTTTTGAATTGATTCCATAAATGCAGTAGAAACTGTACTCGCTTTAAATGGATGAGATAATGCACAAAAGTGTGCATACTTGGTAAGTCTGTCAACTACCACCATGATAACACTCTTTCCTTCGAACTTGGGTAAACCTATGATAAAATCCATTGAAACATCTTCCCAACATTGGTTTGGAATGGATAAAGGTTGTAATAGTCCTAGGGTCTTAATTGTTTCAACTTTATTTTGTTAGCAAACCAAACATTCTGCCACAAAATTTTGAATATCCGATTTAAGGCCATCGCAAAAAAAATCCTTCTTAACCCTGTGGTAGGCTTTTAGAAATCCTGAGTGCCCTCCTAAGGGAGAGGTGTGCAATTCCCTAAGAATATTTTGTTTGAGTTGGGAATTCTTACATAGGTATAACCGATCCTTGTACCATAACGAATCATTTTTCTAGCTAAATGTATCAGATGTACTGGGATCTTGTTGTATCTTTTGAATCAGTGCCCACACTTCCTCGTCATTCTTCCATTCATCCCTTGCTTCGTTTATCCAATTTGGTTGGATAATAGAAATGGCGCAAAGAAATGCTTCCATATCCTCATCCTTTCTTGAGAGTGCATCTGCCACAACATTTTGCTTCCCTTTTTTGTAGATGAATTCAAAGTCATAACCCAACATCTTTGTGACCCATTTTTGTTGCTCTTCTGAAGATATTCTTTGTTCTAAAAAGTATTTAAGACTATCATGATCTGTTTTTAGCTTGAAGTGTCTTCCCATTAGGTAGGGTCACCATTTCTTAAGTGCATGTAGTATTTCTAGCATTTCCTTCTCATAAATAGCTTTGTGTAAATACTTTCCTTTGATTGGACGACTTTTGAAAGAAATGGGTCTTTCTTCTTGCATTAAAACAATACCAATTACATTTCCTGAGGCATCACATTCCACAATAAAGGTTTTTGTGAAGTTCGGTGTAGCTAAGACTGGTGCTTGGCACATTGCCTCTTTAAGATGTTCAAAGGCCTTCGTTGCTTCTGGAGTCCATGAAAATGCATCTTTCTTCAATAATGTTGTTAGAGGTACTGCTATTCTCCCATAATTCTTAACAAACTTGTGGTAGTACCCTGTCAACCCGAGAAATCCTCGTAGATGTTTTATGGATGTGGGGATTTTCCATTCCTTAATGGTTTTAATTTTTCCAAGGTCTACCTTAACACCTTCATGAGATACAATATGACCCAGATATTCCACCTCTTATACTCCAAAGAAACATTTGGATATTTTTGCGTATAATTGTTTCTCCTCCAATAGTTTGAGCATCATGTCAACATGTTGGACATGATCCTTCCAAGACTTGCTATAGATTAGTATATCATCAAAAAATACTAACACAAATTTTCTAAAGAAGGGTTTGAAAATGGAATTCATCAAACCTTGAAATGTAGAAGGTGCATTAGTAAGGCCAAAAGGCATGACCAAAAATTCATAATGACCCTCATGAGTTCTAAATGTTGTTTTTGGAATGTCTTTAGTCTTCATTCTGATTTGATAATATCTTGAACGAAGATCCAACTTGGTGAAGTAAATTGATCCATGCAATTCATCCAATAATTCATCAATGATAGGAATGGAAAATTTATCTTTAATAGTGAGCTTATTGAGCTCCCTATAATCTGGACACATGTGTCGTGATCCATCCTTCTTGTGAACCAATACTATTGGAGCAGAGAAATAACTTTGACTAGGTTGAATTATACCAGCCTCTATCATTTCTGCAACCATACGTTCAATTGCACTCTTTTGGACATAGGGATATCTGTAAGGCCTGATGTTTGGAGAAACACTTCTTGGAATCAAATTAATAGCATGATCATGATCACGAATAGGTGGGAGGCCTTTGGGAGTCTCAAATACCTTGGAATGATTGTCCAAGACTTTTTGGAGATCTAGAGAAATGGATGAATTCAATGTGGGAACCTCTAGTGAAAATAATTGTGCAATTATGCCTCGTTGTTCTTTCTTTAGAAGCTTTGTCATTCCATTAGGGCTGATTATTTTTGCCGATTTCCCTGCGATACCCCTTAATTCAACTTCCTTTCCTTCTGAAGAGAATTTCATGAAAAGTTCTTGAAAATTAAAAGCTATTGTACCCAAGGATTGTAGCCATTGGACTCTTAGTACAACATCAGCACCACCCATTGGAATGGAAAGCATTGGGCTATTCAATACATATTCTCCCATGGATAGCTTGATATTATGGCACTTTCCTAAGCAATTTATGGTTCCTCCACTTGCAACCATCAGTTGACACTCTGGTGCTGGATATAGGAAGCAATTCAATTCCTTGGCTATCTTACAATGAATAAAATTATGGGTACTTCCCGAATCAATCAACACTATTACCTTTTTCTTCTTGATATGCCCTTCTATCTTGATAGTTTGAGGAGTGGTAATTCCAGCCAATTCATTACAAGATATGGTCAGATTCATTTCTTTTGAGAATGCAACAAGATGATGGAGCTTAGTGGAAAGGAGTCGCCTTCACTAAGTGGGTCCGCAGGCTATTTTTGGCGCAAAGTCTATTTTTAGACTATGTATATTTTTAGACATATGGATCATGGTCTATGAGTTGCAGGATGCTATTTGTGGATGATTGGTCATGTTGGTAAAAATAGATGGACTTCTATTTTTAGACATATGGGTGGTTTCTATTTTTAGACTGCCAGGCTAAAAATAGAATAGTCATATATTATTGTCTCATAATAATATTTGGACTATAAACATTATCTTATCCTCTTGGAGCACTTCAGTTTGAGCTATAGATGTGGCACATGTAGTTGTCAGAAGGAAATACGCTTTTCTTGTGGGTCAGTTGAGCTATTGCATGCAAGACTTCAGTTAGAACTCATGTGGTTGAGTTTGGTGGAGTTGATTGTGGAGTTGATGGAGTTGTGTTTAGTTTGACTTGGTTGAACTAGTTGTATTTTAGTCTAACTAAAGAATACACTAGTGATGAGTTGTGTGAATTAATTATTAATTAATTCACTAATTATTAACTCATAAAGAAACTAAAGAATACATCAGTTAACTCAGTGCATGTACAATTCAATGGAGACAGGTGTTAGAGGTTGAGATTACTATTAGTTGTGACTATAGTTGTGCATGAGATTTGCACATGCATGGATGGAGATTTCCCATGAGGCTTGCATAGTATAACCAAAGGAATTCAATTTCACAAAGTGATTGATTCTCTTGCAGGATTGCGCAGTGGAGGCAGGCAAACAGTGGAGGAGATTTGAGGCATCAGATCTGAGCTAGTTTGTGTGTAACAGGTGCAGATAGTACTGAGTACTTGTGAGGAGTATTGTACTATGTATTGTTACATGTTCTCTATCATTATAATATACAGATAGTGTGGGGTTTTCAGCTGTATGCTTTCCCCCCGTTACATACTGTGTTAATGTGTGCATGCGATTGATGTTTCATTGTTTTTAATGCTGCTAAATTGATGATCAACGTAGAGGAGATTATGTATTGTGCATGTATTCCGCAATAGTGTATAATCGGGATAATCTCTGTGAATAAGTGTTTAATTATTCAAAATTTCTACATGGTATCAGAGCTGTTGATCATCAGATCTACTATTCAAAAAGTGTTTACATTTTATTTCTTCAGGCAGAGTTTGTAATCGGGCCAGGTAGCCTCTGGATTCATCCTTCCTTTGGAAGGTGAGATATTCGGTAAAAGACCATATAGTCAATCTCTGTACAAGAAATACTTTTTTCTTACAAATTTTAGATCAGAGGTAGTTGAATTTTGAGCTGGTGGAATTAGAATTTGCAGCAGTGTTTTCTTGGTATCAACGTGGCAATGTCTTTCAACGGATTTCGATTGGAGTATTCTCTTGAGGGAAGCTCGAACTATATTGCATGGAAGGACAGGATGGAGGCAGTGTTAGATGATAATGGGTTGAAGGATTTCATAGAGGCTGAGGTCCCAAAGCCTACTGATACTATGCAAGTTGATGCTTGGAAAAAGAAGACAGCAAAGTGTCGAAGGATTTTGTTGGAGGGCGTGAAGGATCACATTGTGTCCAGCTTGCATGGAAAGGCTTCTCCATACTTGATCTAGAAAGCGTTGACAGATCTATTCCAAAGCAAGAGCGATCAGAGGAAGTTGGTGCTCAAGGATAAACTCAAAAACATTAAATGCGAGAAGGGAGACAGTATGCCCAAGTATCTCACGAAGTTCACTCAGTGCAGGGATGAGCTGGGAAGTGTGGGGGTGACTGTCGATGATGAGGACTTGGTGAGCTTGGCTCTCCTTGGTCTTCCAAAGAGTTGGCATTCCTATCATGACTCTATCAATGGTCGAGAGAAATTGCCAGGATGGGAGAGACTTTGGACAGATCTTGTGCAGGAGGAGATCAGGCGGAATACCAGGGACGGATCTTCATCAAAGGCACCTGATGAAGAAAATTGTGCTTTGGTTGCCAAAGCAAAGAAGGGGAAGAAAAATAAATCTTCTCATTCTGGTGCGAAAGGCAAGAAGTAGGACATGTCCAAGGTGAAGTGCTTTCACTGTCACCAGCACGGACACTATGCCACTAATTGTCCGCAGAATAAGAAGAACAAGCAAGCTGCTGGATCTGCAGCAGGAGAGGCTCTAGCCTCGCAGTTTGAGCTTGATTTTTTGTTGATCACATGCTTGGTTTCAAGTGTGATGGGATCGATATGGTTCTTGGACAGTGGTGCATCTTTCCACATGACAGGAGATCGAGATTTGTTTTCTGATTTGGAGGAGAAAGATCTTGGAGTGCACATCGAGATGGGCGATGATGGTAGATACAGTGCGACTGGTATCGGTACCATTTCCTTTGAGACCCTTCGTATTGAAGGAAGTGATGCATGTTCCAGGATTGAAGAAGAATCTGATCTCTATGGTGATGTTAGAAGACAAGGGATATGATGTTGTTTTCAGCGAGGGAAATGCTTTCCTGCGCAGCAAGACAACTGGAGAAACCCGGAAGATAGGGGTTCGAGTCAGGAACCTTTATCAGTTGCATGTAGATGGATGTGCAGCAATGGCATGCAAGGCAAAAGGATTGGTGAGCCGGGATGATGGCGAGTTGTGGCACAGGAGATTGGGTCACCTTCACCATGGAGCCTTGAAGATACTACAGCAGATCACTACTGGGCTTCCTAAAGGCACTCTTGCGCAGTCAGATCAGTGCAAGGGGTGTACTTTGGGAAAGTTTGTGAAAGCCACCTTTCACGAGAAGGATTGTCACACCACGACGATCCTTGAGAGAATTCACACAGACGTGTGTGGACCTTTCTCAGTAGCATTGACAGCAAAACACAGGTATTATGTGATCTTTGTTGATGATTTCTCTAGAAAGTGTTGGATCTTCTTCATGCAGAAGAAAAGTGAGACATACTCTAAGTTCTGTGAGTTCAAAGCACTGGTCGAGAAGGAGTCGGGGAAGAAGGTGAAGGCTCTTAGGAGAGACAATGGTGGTGAATAAATCTCTGGCGAGTTCAAGGATTTCTGCAGCGCAGAAGGGATTCGAAGAGAGCTCATAGCTCCCCATAACCCACAGCAGAATGGGGTTGTTGAGCGAAAGAACAGAATGATCGTGGGTGCTGCACGGGCGATGTTGCATGATCAGGGCCTACCCCTTCACTTGTGGGTGGAAGCATGCAATACTGCAGTATATGTGCAGAACCGTTGTCCTCACAGGATACTTGGCATGAGTACACCCGAGGAGGCTTATTCTGGTAAGAAGCCTGATCTTTCTCATTTGAGGATTTTCGGTGCTAACGTTTACATGCATGTGACGAAGGATGCCAGGAAGAAGCTGGAGCCGACCGCAGAGGTTGGGATATTTTTGGGGTACACTGATATGCCCCATAACTATCGTGTGTATTTTCTAGATAGTGGCAAGATTGTTGTGCGACGGGATATAAAATTTCAGGAGGAGAAAGCCATGAAGTGTTCGCTTGAGAGGGAGCCACACTTGCATGCAGATGATGTTATAGCTCTGATACCACTTGTTATAGATCTAACCCAGAAATATATGAAAATATAAATAAACCCAAGAATAATAAGATCAAAATAGATAGAAATGCTTCTTTATTGATCAAACCTTTAAGGTAGGGCAACACCATACATTCACTCCTTAAGGAAGGAGAACACTCCACAAGCCATATGCTTGTTCATACAATAATCCTTGACATTCCTCCATGTGGGGTCTCTAGCCTCTATATAGGCTTCATACATACAATACCATGGATCATTACCATGGTTCCCTCATACCATCGAACTAATACCATGGGCCGATTACATTATTACTAACTACTTGTGGTCCCTTACATGATATGGGTTAACCACCTTATTTATTACTATGGCCCATCCCCTTATTACATTATTACCTTGGGTACCTCCCTTGGTACCCCATATTATCCCCCCTAGGTATATAACATTCCACCCCCCTTAGCATGTTTCGTCTCCGAAACATGGGAAGAACAAAAATAATAAGATCTACTCAAAAGAGTAGTCCACTGGTACCATGCACGTTGTTGGGGGGAAAAGTATCCGACTCGGAATGACCCTATCCCTACTCTAAGGGTGATAGTTCCTTAGCAACAACTGAAAGTAAAGCTTTGATATTTTTCCTTTATGAAAGTACAGAGAAGGAAGAAAAGATTGACCAACCGATGTCTTTCGCTTTTGTCGATCCTGTCTTCTCTCTTTGCCTCTTGTTCCCAGCTCCTTGCTCCCTTTGCCGGCCCAGCTACACAAAGATCCTGCAAAAACAAGAGAGGGAAACTACAAGAAACATGTACTCATAACTGATGCATGGATTAGAATGAATCAAATATACAGATAAAAACAATACATCATTGCAATACAAGTATATAGGAGAACATCAAAGCTTTATTGATAGAAGAAAAAGGTTCTGAGAAGGTTACAACCATAAATGGCTCCAATCCAGCAGCACCTCCCCAGTAGCAAGAAATCTTCTCTTCCCCTCTATAAAAGCAATCACCCAATAGCTCTAACTATAAACCAATAGCACTTCCTTGCTTTCCACAAAATTCCAGCCTCCCTAGACCTCATAGAAGAGCTCTATATATAGGAGATTTGGAGAAAGGATGAGTCAGCTTGAGACTGACCTAAAGCTGCCTTGTGTCCTCTCCCTCTTCAGTTAAACTTCAGTTCTTGAGTCCACTTGGAGATCCTTGCTTCCACATGGAGATCAAGTACCTCTTACTCATCATAGGGCGAATTCCTTGAACCAAGTGTCAGTTTGGAAGCTTCCTGGGCAGTTGACACCTTGCAGAATGACTGTGCCACTTGGCCAATCTCGCCCAGCGCAGGTAGCCTTCATTGGTTTTGACTTTCAGCGCAGGTACAAGGAGGAGCAGTTGACATTCAGCGCAGATGCTCAGTGGAGCAGTTGACATGATCCAAAAATAGCCTGTTTTTGAGTGTTTTCAGGTGGAGAACTGATAGGAAGTGCTGTGGTTCGCTGACCTTGTTCCTCTAGGGGTAAGAACAACATGTTTAGGGACTGAGGATCCCTGTAATTATTGACATTTCATGCTCCATGCTGCGAGGCACAAAAATGTCTATAACAGTTGCCCCCTAAAGTATGAGGCCGTTTATCGGGTGAAATGCTTTATCCAGAGGGTCCGAAGTTCATTCAAGTGCTGAGAGGTGCCCTGTAATACAATACAATACAATACATTATTTTTCATTCTGTTTTCATGATCTAGCTGAGGCGGGCATTCCCATGCTCAGCTTTATAAATACATTTTGGTACATAGAACAGACGATCGTCTGATGGTAGACTGATAATTCTCTGCTGAAATTATCATCCTTGAGTAGGATGATCATCTGCTGCAATGATGTACATGACAAATGCTTTTATATTTCCTGAATATGTATCGCAGCCCGGATGGATGAAACTAGATCCGGGGTCTTCAAACTCGTTCGATCTTCACTCTAAGCACAAGTCGATCCATGTGAGAATTTCGCTGAAGTCGAACATGGAAAGACATCGCTTGATTACCGGTCAATGATGAAAACCGTTAACAAGCACGAGAGGAATCACCGATAATGATAATGACCCTCAAGGTACTGCAGTACAATTCACGTGGCGTGAATAAAGGACTTGGCGTCGAACGCCACGCAAAATCTTCTGGTCGAAGGTCATTGATGTATACCTGTCGCCGGAAGTGAGAAACTTGCCATTGAGGCATGCAAGCTTCAAAGTACTGATGGGGTTGTTCCTAGATCAACTTCTTGGATAATGAGCTGAAGTCGACAAGAAGCGATCCATCAAAGGAGGGCCTTAATGAATCCCACATCAATGACACAGAACGGAGCTAATGATTTTAGTGGAGGTGAAAACAAACTGTGACATATGATTCAGGGTGGCGATCATGAATGGATGAAGGATAATGTATGGCAGTGGATGGGACACGGTTGACACTTTCAGAATGACCTCTCTTGAACATATAACGACACTGATGCGATGGATCGGTAGCATTACCCCAAAATGTGGATGGTTTGGCGAAGACCATGGTGATGAGACCGGTGAATGAAACAACCCAACCCGATGGGGTACGGAAGAAAAGTGTCATGTTCAAGAGCGACTTGCTACCATTAAGCTTTGATGTTCTCCCAATTTTTCCCCAGTCATTTCTGACCAGTACCTCTTTATTTTTGTCAAGCTTGAGGAGGATAACATATGCTTGTTCTATAACCTGCCCTTCGGGCAAGCCCATCGCTATGATTTAACGAGCTTAGCGATAGGGAAACTCGTTCTCGTCTAAAGACAAGTTTGTCGCTATTTAATCATTTTAACGAGTCTAACGACAAGGAAAACTCGGTCCTTTTCATTTTTAGAGAGTCTGAAAAGGTACAGAAAGTTAACTCCATAATTCCTTTTTCGTCATCTAATCCCTTAAGTCCGAAAAAGTATAAAACAATACAGAAGGGATGAATTTTCGATTGCTTTAACGAGCCGAACAAAACAAGCGCTCGATCTTTTTGTGCAATACTCCCTCAGGTCCAAAAAGATTAAAATGTAGAGGAGGGATAGCTCTTCCGGTCGCTTTAACGAGCTGGAAGGCCAAAACTCGGCAAACTTTTCATATTTTACGAGTCAGTGAAAAGAGCTCAAAGAAGACTCGTCTTTTGAGGAACGAGTGATAAACAGGGATAGCAGCAGATTCCAGGTACAAGTTGGAATATTCCAATCACGGCAGTGTCACAAGGATGGCTAAGTGAAATCACTCTTCGCAGCTATTCCTCAAAATGGGTAAACAAACATATGGAGATGAACGATTGGCCAAATGAACGGATGGAGGTGAGACTGCAAGAACACGACCAAGGGCTTTAATATGGCTGTCAAAGGTTACATTCACCAAGGTTATTTACCGGTTCATTTTTTCTGGGTGAGCTTGAACTCTAGGGGAAGATTGCTCACAACTTATGTTTATTTTTTAACGAGCATGAACTATGCGCTAAAACTGCTCGGATCTTGCGTTTATTTTTTAACGAGCATGAACTATGTGCTAAAACTGCTCGATTCTTTGCATGCCCCCAGCATAACAATGCAAATCGAGGTGCATGCCCCCCAAGCTTCATTGCATTCAACTCGGTGGTTGGAATGAAGGTTTACCTTTGAGAAAGGGGAATTGTTTCATTTTTTAATGAGGTTGACACAAGATAAGAACCGTCCTCGGAGCCCACTGTATTTACAGTATTTCCATTAGGGCGATGATCCATGCTGACAAAATGTTTAGGAATCTTCCGAATCCATTAGACATAGAAGATCTCATATTGTAGGTTTCCATTGTGGCCACTTCCGCCAGATTACTTGCAGGCGGTAGGGCAAAAGTACCCATTAAGGCAGGGTCTTTCAGGAGACCTACTCCAATATTTTGAAGCGAATGATCGCTTCCATGGATCATTGGAATGCTTCCCGTAACTTGTGAACTGTCGGGGAGGAAAGTTTGTTGGTCGACGACTGTAATCCCTCCTTGAAAGGGAAATGCAATCTTCCTGAAGTAGGTCGACACGACTGCGGCCATGGCATATATCCAGGGCCTTCCTAGTAGGATGTTGTAATCGAGGTTTCCATCGATTACTTCAACATCAACTTCTACTGTTTTTCCCCCAGTTCAATTTGCAAGTCACTTAAAATCCCGTAGGGAGTGTATGATCGTCCATCAAATGCTTTTAAGGTCGTTGACGATTTCAACAAGGGTGGTGAGCCTAAATTTTTCTAGCAACTCATCGACATAAGACATGTAGATGCCCCCTCATCAATAATTGTTCGATGAACAGTTTTGTTGAGGGCTCTCACTTGAATAAGGAAAGCTAGTTGAGCTGGTAACTTAGGGTCATATCCTTTATGATCAAAGGCCACAAGATTGGAATCCATTGGGCCAATCCCACCTATTGCTGATAATAAAGTTTGCTCTTGGGAGGGGCAATTTTGCGGTACCTCAAGTGTTGACATAGCGGACGGCAATTGGGCCAGGTCCTCTATTATATTATAATTCTGTGCTATTTTGGCACGAGGATTAAATGTCGATTTGTGTACTACTCCCTTTGGCAACTTTATCATTGGTTCAGGAATGATGGGTGGCACAACTTTGGTCAAAGCTGTCGTCGAACTACTAGGTTGTTCATTAGCCTTGTTATTCGACAGCCTTGGATTCCCGTAATCTTTATTCCTTGTTAAAGCATTATTTTGCTGCTTTGAGGTAGACAACATAAGCACTTGGGATCGGGAAGCATTTTGATTAGCAACCAGATTTTGACCTGGATTAGGAAACGGATCAGTCAACACAGCTGAGGTTTTCGAACTCTTAAAGAATCTTTTAAGCTCAGCTTTGTATGGACAATCTGCTGTCCAATGATCCTCATCGCATATATGACACCCCGAAGGGGGTTTCCCTTTTCTCCCTTTCTTTTTCTTCTTGTCTCCTGGTTGCTTCAGTTGTTTGCCCTTGTCGTCCGACACGGCACTTACTTCCGAGGCAAGAAGTTCTTCATTTGCATTTTGATTCGAAGTCTTACGGATTTTCTTAGACGAATCACGTGTTGACTTTGCGTTTGCAGTGCCAATCACACCATCGCCGGCATGAGAGTCACTATTTGATCCAGGAGGGGGAGGAATTGAAAATCCCGGTCTAGGGGCGTCAGGTATCTTGTCATAGAGCGTGCCAGACTGAGTATATACTAAGTCTAAATACTGGGCACGAGCAATAACTTGCTCCTCTGTTACGACTCCTCCCTTGGCCACATCTTCTGTTATAGCAGGAAGAAGCGACTTTATAAACCACTCAGCTAAAAGCTGATCTGGAACATAAGTCTTTACCATTCTGCGACGACGACGCCACTCATGTATATGATCTGATATATGTGTGGCCGTTGTCTGCTTGAAATTGGTTAAGATCTCGGTTCCAGTTTCGTACCTTATAGGTAACTGAAAGTGTGTTAAGAAAGTCGTGGCTAGGGAACTAAAATTGTCGAAAGAGGCTCTAGGTAATTCAATATACCATTTAGCCGCCGGACCAGTCAATGTCCTCTGGAAAAGGCGAAGCCTTATCGAATCATCATTCAAGGTATTCGACGAACACCACAGATGGAAAGTCATCACATGATTCGACGGGTCTTCGCCAGGATTTCCATTGAATTTAGGAATGTCCGAAGGAAGATTGTGAGGAATCGCTGGCCACCAATGGGCATAGGCGATTGGATCATTCGTCAATCGATGTAAATCTGGTAATTCTAGAGTCGCCACGAATGGCAACTGCTGATTCAGGTTTGGCGAGGCGTACCCAGGATACGATGGAATCGCCTGAGCAGTAGGCCTTTGCATACCAGCATAATGCAACTGATGTTGATAGGACTGATATGGCTGGTGGGCTTGGCCACTGTAAAGTGGTTGATTTAACCTATTCTGAATATAGGGTTGCCCACTACTTGCAAAGATCTGTTGCTCAGATCCTGGTACACCTGTTGAAACTGAGGTTGTTGGTATTGCACCATCCATGGCTGCGGAGCCATGTTTTGCTGTGCGATACTAACCGACGGACCAAGATGCGGGGTTATGGTTCCCGTTTGTATCTGTGTCGTCTCGGCAGTTGGCGATTGTGTTGCAGGGTCAATGGGCTGTTGCATTACAACTTGGGGTTGACATACAACAGGCATCGATTGAACTTGCGACACGGTTACAATTGCTGGCGTCGTCGGGATACTAGACATAGGTACACACTGTTGCATGGAATATACAACTCTCGGTTGTTGGGGTAACATAGGTACCCAACCACTCGTCGTTACTTCAGTCAAACCTGAATGTTGTTGAAAATTGCCGTATGGGTATCCCCCCGGAGGGGGAAGTGAAAGGGCATATTGCCCCCCATACGGTAACAATCCGGAGCTCAAGGGTATAGATTGCCTTTGAGGACTGGATGGTCCAAACTGATTTCCAAAGGGATCAATTTTTCTAGTTTCAACATAAGAATTACCGGGTATGATACCGGAAGAACAAACTGGAACAGACCAAGTTGTCATAATAGTCCCTGGGTGGACTCCTTCTAGCTGTTGAGAGCTAGTTGGGACAGCTGGTATGCCGGCAAACATCGTTGGAGTGACAGCAGGAGCTTCTGCTGTCGCTGTGTCATTTGGCACAGTCCTAGATGTCGACGGTTGCTCAGACATTTTAAGTCTATCCAATAAACTGCCCAGCGATTCTACAGGAACTTCCACTGGTGATGGACAAACTTCTGATGCAGAAGGAAAAAGAGTTACACCTACCCCAAAATGAGTTGGAGTATTTGCTTGCTGGTCCTCTACGATTTCCTCTATTGCAATCAGACTAGGAGGAAGAGGCAGACCATCAGGTCCGTAAAAGATTTCTGGTGCCGAAGAAGGGGTTGCTTCGACAGCGACAGTTTTTTGAGCGACAAGACTCTGTGGACCGGTTACAGATGGAACTGGTTCAGTTATGCAAGTACTTGTTCTCAGACCAGGATCAGTGAAACTATCCCTCTGTGGCTGTTGAACTTCTTCAATAGAAGCAGGGATTCCAGAAATACTAGGAGTGACCAGAATCTGAGATGTTGTTGGAACTGTTGTTCTAACTTTAATGGGAGATTTTGACCCGGTCAAGCGAGTTTGATTCGTCCGTACTACTCTCGATTCCGGAGACAAAGACGGTTGACTCGCGAGTCTCCTTGAACAACGGAGTTTTAATTGACTTTCCTCCACGGTTGCAGATTACTTGATCAACTAAAATACAAAAAGGGGAATTATGTTTCCGTATTGAATGAATTTTATTAGACGCTTTTAGACACAACTTTGCTTTTTCATGTTTTAAGAGTCGAGAAAAAGCTAAAGATGACTCTAGTCGCCTTCGATGTATTAACGAGCCCGAAGTGACAAATGCTCGGTTGGACTTTTTCAGTTATAGAGTTTGAAAAAGGCCAAAAGAAACTGCTCTGGAGATCTAGGCAGAGGGTGTGCCAAACCTTTCGCGAAACCACAGAATACGTTTTACGGTACGGGTGGTCGATCTTCGTGAATGCTATGTTCACTGCATCGCGATCAGTAGGGCGGCCGACACGGCTTCCTAAGGATAAAGGATAAATGCCTATAGGGGTCTCCCAATATACGCGACGGTACGCGGGAGCACAAGTCCGTATTAGTGCTATCGTCCCTCAGGAGGAATCACCCACCTTCGTAGAGATCGACAGTCACTACGTTTAACGACGCCGGAACACGTCTCTACCTAGACCTCTATTGTGAGCGTTATGTTACAAAGCGTTTTTAGATTCATTCAATATATTTTAAGTTGATCTTGTTTAGCAGTTTGTCTTTCAGGATCACCACGAGATGTATTGGTACAAATTCCTAAATGCAGCTAAAATGATAAGCAAGCTTTTCAATCTTTTTAGCTTTGAAAATCCTAACTACTGAGGGAAAAGAAAGACATCATCTTTTCACACAGATCACAAAGCACAAACTAATGCACTTTCTCCTAGATCAATCACGCAAACTTATCAAAAAATGCCAATGCAAGATGCAGGTATTTCTTTTCTTTTTTTTCCTTAATGTTGATGTAAGACAAAAAGGAAACTGTTGTATAATTTCGAATTCAATTTGAAGCGTAAACAAACAAGTTTTGTCTAAAATCAAAAGACGCCTTACAGGTACTTGTTTCGACACTAAAAATGTATGAATTCAAACCATAGTATCAAAAACAAACAAACTCAATCAGCTATGAACAACAATAAAACTAACTCTCAAGACCACTACGACACTTTTACAGTTCTGGATCTAAGAGGTCACAGCTATACTGGTTCGCTTTTCACAATGGGAAACTGTAAATGAATCAAGAAATACTGAAAGAACAATCACAGTTTCATCACACAACTGAGGTGGAATAATGTCAAGGACAGTTGGTTTACAGCAAGTACAAATGACAAGCAATCAGCAGCAAAATAACAGTGAAAACAGGGCCAAGACTCAGTGGGAAACCTCAGGAAGACATAGCCTAACTGGTTCAGCGCAGGCTCTGGTCTGTCAAACTGACTTTTAGCGCAGTTCCCGAAGGGAGTACCTGCGCTGAAATGCAGACTGCCTTTGGTCAGCCTGCACTGAGACACGAGAGTTGCGTTTACAAGGGTTTCCGGGTCATAAAAAGCTCAAAAATTCACTGTTTTTGCTGAAATAAAAAGCTATAGGTCAAGTACAAGCTAAGGGATGATCAAGAGGATGAAAAGCTATCACAAAGAGCACAAGAGTCCTTGTGGATCAGCTCTTCAAATCATAAACTTGCTCAGAAACTGAGCCAGAGCAGCTGCCCTCTACTTTGCAATTGAAGGACTCAATTGCAGTTCGATTTGGTGCTCTCCTTGTTTATGAGATGAATAGCAAGAAACACAATAAACCAACAAGATACTAGGTCCCCAGTGGAGTCGCCAGTTTGTTGGGGGGAAAAGTATCCGACTCGGAATGACCCTATCCCTACTCTAAGGGTGATAGTTCCTTAGCAACAACTGAAAGTAAAGCTTTGATATTTTTCCTTTATGAAAGTACAGAGAAGGAAGAAAAGATTGACCAACCGATGTCTTTCGCTTTTGTCGATCCTGTCTTCTCTCTTTGCCTCTTGTTCCCAGCTCCTTGCTCCCTTTGCCGGCCCAGCTACACAAAGATCCTGCAAAAACAAGAGAGGGAAACTACAAGAAACATGTACTCATAACTGATGCATGGATTAGAATGAATCAAATATACAGATAAAAACAATACATCATTGCAATACAAGTATATAGGAGAACATCAAAGCTTTATTGATAGAAGAAAAAGGTTCTGAGAAGGTTACAACCATAAATGGCTCCAATCCATCAGCACCTCCCCAGCAGCAAGAAATCTCCTCTTCCCCTCTATAAAAGCAATCACCCAATAGCTCTAACTGTAAACCAACAGCACTTCCTTGCTTTGCACAAAATTCCAGCCTCCCTAGACCTCATAGAAGAGCTCTATATATAGGAGATTTGGAGAAAGGATGAGTCAGCTTGAGACTGACCTAAAGCTGCCTTGTGTCCTCTCCCTCTTCAGTTAAACTTCAGTTCTTGAGTCCACTTGGAGATACTTGCTTCCACATGGAGATCAAGTACCTCTTACTCATCATAGGGCGAATTCCTTGAACCAAGTGTCAGTTTGGAAGCTTCCTGGGCAGTTGACACCTTGCAGAATGACTGTGCCACTTGGCCAATCTCGCCCAGCGCAGGTAGCCTTCATTGGTTTTGACTTTCAGCGCAGGTACAAGGAGGAGCAGTTGACATTCAGCGCAGATGCTCAGTGGAGCAGCTGACATGATCCAAAAATAGCCTGTTTTTGAGTGTTTTCAGGTGGAGAACTGATAGGAAGTGCTGTGGTTCGCTGACCTTGTTCCTCTAGGGGTAAGAACAACATGTTTAGGGACTGAGGATCCCTGTAATTATTGACATTTCATGCTCCATGCTGCGAGGCACAAAAATGTCTATAACACACGTGCATCTAGTCATCCAAGAGAAAGGTGGACCCTCGGTATCGCTGGTGCCTCGCTCGCTTGAGATGGAAATTGACCGTGGTAGCTCTTTGGTGTTGATGTGTAGTAGGTGGATTTTTGCTCCTCTCTATCTGTCCTGTGGGGGTTGTTGTCTGTGTGGCTAATTGGTTGCAATCTTTATGGTTGTCTTACGGGGTGATGTGGGTGATGATATGTTGAAGTTTTAACCCACGATGGCTTTTTCTTTAATTCACCCCTTACGGGAGCCTGACTGTTATCTGGTGCATGTTGTGGTGCCTGCTGTGGTGTCTTATCTTTCAATATTACTTCAACCACTGAGCCCTCCTCTGATGTATCATCACCTGTAACCTTTTCTGCTTCAGCCTCTGTTTGTGTTTGATTGTCGGTCATCACTGGCTCATCATCTAATATGTTAGACCCTGGAACATCTTCTACTTCAACCTCCTTGGACTCTACCTGTTTATTAATGGAAATATCCTATAATGTAATTTTCTTCTTTTAATTGAAGAATTTTCTCTACACATTAATATTGATAGTACCCACTGATTCCATCCAAGGGTATCCCAAAACAACATCCATGTTATCCATATCTGAAGCATAAAAATCACCATGCAACACATACTTATCCATAGAAATCTTCAAATCCTTGTACACTTGAACATCCTCATCATCCACTTGTGTGTTTTCAATGTGTTTTGCTGGAATTTGCAATTTTTTTGCCAAGTTGACATTTATGAGATTTTGCTTGCAACTCGGATTTATAGACACAATGACTTTCTCCTTCTGGATCAATTCATGAACCTACAATAAGGAGATACCAGTAGAAAATAACACATGTTTCTCATTATCTTGTTTTCTAGCATGAGACCTTCTGTCTAAAAGGAATTTTTCAAATGCTTCATCAGGCAGGTTGTAACACTTCGTTTTGTTAAGTAATCCCCACCATGTGGCCGCCTCATCTCTAAATTGCTCCACTACCCACCATTTCCAATGGTCATTCCATAACCACTTCTATTTTATTATGTATTCTTCAATAGTAGGACCATTATCTTTTCCTGTAAAATATAGAACCTTGCTAGAAGCCATGAAGAGGGTTTTGAAAAAATTCACTTACTTGGCGAAAATTTGAAATTGTCACAGTTTAGTCAATATAGCTTAGAATCCCTATTATGACCTGTTTTAAGAAATGGAACAATCATTCTACATCTACCCATGTGATAGAAATCCTAATCCAGACACTAGAATTTCAAATCTGCGCTGCAACTCTCCCGTCGTCACCCAAATTTTTTGAAAAAAGAGCTGATTTTAAATCAGGGATATCTTCCTCATCCGGACTCCGATTCAACTGATTTTTTTTTTGAAATCGATTATTTTTTCACAAAGAATTCAGATCTACAATCAGATTTTGTAGATCTTGCACCAGGATGTCCATATATGTGCTGCAAACTCGTTGCTCCGAAAAATTGTCTGCAACACCACTGATTTTTAGATCAGTGATATCTCCCTCATCTGGACTCCGATTCAACCGATTTTTTTTTGAAATCAGATATTTTTTCACAAAAATCTAGATCTACAATTATATTTTGCAGATCTTGCACCAAAACATACATATCAGATCTGCAAACTCGCCGCCCCCGAAATCCTGCAAAAAAAAAAAAATTTCTCCACTGTTTGCCCAAGAAAGTGCTCTGATACCACTTGTTATAGCTTTGATACCACTTGTTATAGATCTAACCCAGAAATATATGAAAATATAAATAAACCCAAGAATAACAAGATCAAAATAGATAGAAATGCTTCTTTATTGATCAAACCCTTAAGGTAGGGCAACACCATACATTCACTCCTTAAGGAAGGAGAACACTCCACAAGCCATACGCTTGTTCATACAATAATCCTTGACAATATTCCTTGAAATTCCTCCATGTGGAGTCTCTAGCCTCTATATAGGCCTCATACATACAATACCATGGATCATTACCATGCTTCCCTCATACCATCGAACTAATACCATGGGCCCATTACATTATTACTAACTACTTGTGGTCCCTTACATGATATAGGTTAACCACCTTATTTATTACTATGGCCCATCCCCTTATTACATTATTACCTTGGGTACCTCCCTTGGTACCCCATATTATCCCCCCTAGGTATATAAAAAATGAGGAGCTATTAGTTCCTAAAGATGAGCTTCAGGACGTGGATCAGCCGCAGGACGAAGTTCATGGAGTGGAAGAGACCACTCATGCAGTGCCAACCATTAGAGGGCAAAAGCGCTTGACAGAAGCTGAGCGACTGGCTCAAGATGCAGAGAAGGTTGTAGGACCACCTACAACTCAACGTAGACAGAGACAGTCACCTGATTGGTACACTGGATACATGGCTCTTGTGAGCAAATGTGTTGCGACTGAGCCATCCTCTTTCGAGGAAGCTGTGGAGGATCCTGTATGGGTAGATGACATGGTGGAAGAGTATGATTCGATTGTCAGAAATAGTTCATGGGAGATTGTCCCAAGACCGGAAGGGAAATCAGTGGTGGGTTCGAGATGGATCTACAAAGTTAAGCAGGCAGCTGACGGGAGTGTGGAGAAGTACAAGGCAAGATTTGTTGCCCGAGGCTTTTCACAGATAGAGGGGATCGATTATGAGGAGACCTTTGCACCTATCGCAAGGTATTCTTCCATACGGACGATTCTTGCTCTCTCAGCGCAGATGGGGTGGCACATTAATTAGTTGGATGTGAAGACTGTGTTCCTCAACGGAGTCATTGAGAAGGAGGTGTACATAGAGCATCCCGAAGGTTTTGAGATCCTTAGCAGCGAGTCGCATGTGTGCAGGCTCAAGAGAGCGCTGTATGGGTTGAAACAAGCACCATGTGCTTGGTACACATGGATAGACAGTTATTTCACCGGACTTGGATTCTCCAAGAGTGAGGCAAATCCTAACCTATACCAGATTGTGGTGGAGGGTAAGTTTCTTATCATTGTACTTTATGTAGATGATTTGATTCTAATAGGTGATGAGTTGTTGATACTTTCATGCAAGGATGATCTTGCTAAGGAGTTTGAGATGAAGGACTTGGGCCTCCTTCATTATTTCCTGGGATTGGAAATTTGGCAGTGCAGTGATGGACTATTTGTTTCTCAGGGTAAGTATGCTCGGGAGATACTGGAGAAGTTCAACATGCATGGCTGCAAGCCTTTTGATACTCCTCTTCCTGGAGGTTGGAGGAAGGAGGATGCTACTTCAACATAAGTAGTGGATGCCACTGTTTATCGACAGTTGGTGGGGTTGCTTATGTATTTGGTCAATACACGACCCAATATATGCTATGCTGTTAACCAGCTTTCACAAGCTATGGTTTAGCCAAACAAGCTCTTCTGGAAGGCAGGCAAGCATGTATTACGTTATGTGAGAGGCACATTGGGATATGGATTGTGGTACAGACAGGAGGATGAGGTGAAGCTATGTGGCTTCACGGATGCAGATTGGGCAGGGAGCCCAACGGACAGAAAGAGCACATCTAGAGGGGTCTTCAGTATCAGGTCGATAGCAGTTTCTTGGTATAGCAGGAAGTAGAGATCCGTGGCACTCAGTTCAGCAGAGGCCGAGTATATGGTAGCAAGTTTGGCTGCATGCGAGGCTATATGGATGAGGAAGATCCTGGTAGGGTTGTGCAGTTCTCACTTGGAGCCTATAGTGATTTATTGTGATAACTAGAGTTGCATTAAACTCTCGGCTAATCCAGTATTTCATGATAGATCCAAGCACATTAACATCAGGTACCATCATATCAGAGATTGTGTGTAGCGGAGAGTCATGTTACTTTCATACATTCCAACGGAGGATCAGGATGCTGATATCTTGACGAAGGCGCTCACCAGGAGCAAATTCGAATACCACCGAGGCAGGATAGGGGTTTCTGATAATCCATATCTTGTTGAGAGGGAGTGTTGAGAATCCAACAAGATGATGGAGCTTAGTGGAAAGGAGTCGCCTTCACTAAGTGGGCCCGCAGGCTATTTTTGGCGCAAAGTCTATTTTTAGACATATGGATCATAGTCTATGAGTTGCAGGATGCTATTTGTGGATGATTGGTCATGTTGGTAAAAATAGATGGACTTCTATTTTTAGACATATGGGCGGTTTCTATTTTTAGACTGCTAGGCTAAAAATAGAACAGTCAAATATTATTGTCTCATAATAATATTTGGACTATAAACATTATCTTATCCTCTTGGAGCACTTCAGTTTGAGCTACAGATGTGGCACATGCAGTTGTCAGAAGGAAATACGCTTTTCTTGTGGGTCAATTGAGCTATTGCATGCAAGACTTCAGTTAGAACTCATGTGGTTGAGTTTGGTGGAGTTGATTGTGGAGTTGATGGAGTTGTGTTCAGTTTGACTTGGTTGAACTAGTTGTATTTTAGTCTAACTAAAGAATACACTAGTGATGAGTTGTGTGAATTAATTAGTAATTAATTCACTAATTATTAACTCATAAAGCAACTAAAGAATACATCAGTTAACTCAATGCATGTATAGTTCAGTGGAGACAGGTGTTAGAGGTTGAGATTGCTATCAGTTGTGACTATATTTGTGCATGAGATTTGCACATGCATGGATGGAGATTGCCCATGAGGCTTGCGTAGTATAACCAAAGGAATTCGATTTCACAGAGTGATTGATTCTCTTGCAGGATTGCATAATGGAGGCAGGCAAATAGTGGAGGAGATTTGAGGCATCAGATCTGAGCTAGTTTGTGTGTAACAGGTGGAGATAGTACTGAGTACTTGTGAGGAGTATTGTACTATGTATTGTTACATGTTCTCTATCATTATAATATACAGATAGTGTGGGGTTTTCAGTTGTATGCTTTCCTCGGGTTACATACTGTGTTAATGTGTACATGCGATTGATGTTTCATTATTTTTAATGCTGCTAAATTGATGATCAACGTAGAGGAGATTATGTATTGTGCATGTATTCCGCAATAGTGTATAATCGGGATAATCTCTGTGAATAAGTGTTTAATTATTCAAAATTTCTACAATTTCTTCTTTTTCAAAGGTTTGTTCTTGGTGTATATCCTCTTCTTTTGACGTTTCTTGTTCCTTTTCTTCCTCCTCTTCATAGTCTATGTAAAATAATTTCTTCTCGGCACACTTATGACCTTTAGTGTATTTGCTATCACAACTGTAGCAAAGCCCTTTTACTATTTTTTCTTCAAATTGTTGTGGTGTCAACCTTGTAGGTTGTGGATGGCTAGGGACAGTAACACTTCCATCTTTATGATTGTGAGTGGTAGGCTTCCTTTTTTCCATAATTTTGCTTTCCACTTTTCTTGCCAACCTAAATGCCTTCTCCAATGAATCTGGTTCCCAAAGGCGAACCTCATGTTGGATGTTATCTTTTAACATCCCTATGAACACATCAATCCTATGCTCCTTTGGAATATATTTTAGCCTTATATTCAATTTTTGGAAGTCCTCAATGTGCTCCATCATGGAATCCTTTTTGTTTGAGATTTATCAATTGGCTAAAAAAAGTGTTGCTTTTTGTATCCTCATAATGTGCTATCATTTCATCTGTAAAAATAGCCCAAGTGACAATTTTTTTATGAGAGCAAAGCCATCGATACCATAAAAATTGATTTGGTTCCAAATATAAAGTTGCAATGCGTACCTTTTGTGTGTTTTTCACATTATGGAGATCGAAAAATTGCTCCATCTGTAGTATCCATGTTCAGGGATCCTTGCCATCAAACTTGCTCATATCAATCCTTGGAACATGGTGGTTCTTCGATCCAACGTTAGAGTCTATGAAATCATGATTAACATTTATTTTTTTCTCATCATGAGTTTCCTTTACTACCCTTTTGCCATTAGTGAGCATTTCTTGTAGAAACTTTATCAAAATTGTCTTCAAATCTATCTTCAAATATTCCATGCCTGTCTTCAAATTTTCCATCCTAGCTTCTATGCCTTCCATCTTAGCTTCTACACCATTCATCTTAGCTTCTATGTCTTTCTTTAAACCATCCATCCTAGCTTCCATGCCTTTCTTTAAACCATCCATCTCAGCTTCTATGTCTTTCTTTAAACCATCCATCTTAGATTCTGTTACTTTTTGTGCGAGTGACATTTGTTGCACTTGGTCTTGTGATTTTGATATATCATGTTGCATTTCTTCCACTTTTTCATGAGTCATGCTAGAGCTTTCAAGTTGCTTACTAGGTGTTTCTATTTTCTTTCTTCAGGGCATCAATTACCGATAATAATGCTTCACTATGCCCTTTGAATCCCTTCAAACTAATTTTTCAAACCAAGTTTATGCAAAAAAAAAAAACTACACACCTTTTTTTCACTTTGTAGGAGCTTGATATTGAATATGATGTATTTTTGTAATTTTAAATCTCCAAGGTCTGAAATTTCTTCCTGTAATAATCCTCTGATTAATATTTCTAACTGCGCAAGTCTGATCAAGATTGGATTCTCCAATGAAGCGTTATGCCAAATCTCCCACGATGACCTGAGTATAGACTTGTTCAATAGATCGAACTTGTATGATGTGCTGCAGGTCATTGTTTCAACCTTAGGATCTGAAAATGGTACCCAAAAAATGACAGTTCGTCCTCTTTCTGTAACTTCTTACAAAAATTCAATCTGATGCTCAAAGAAAAAGTTATGATGATTTGCCCAAGGTGACCTGTTTGGAATGTAATTCGGGTGACTTCAAAAACCCTAAATTCCTCAGATTATATCTCCGAAAATATAGCGAGACAAGATCTGCAATTTGGAGCCGCAGTTCAGACCGATTTCTTCTCAAATGGGTTTTTATTTTAGCTTTTGAAACTTTGTAGTGAAAGAGTTATAGCGTAAATTCTATGATGACATGTTTTAGATGAAATTCTAGAGCTTGCAAAATCCCTAACGTCCTTAGATCATATCTTCGAAAATATAGTGAGACAAGATATGAAATTTAGATCCGAGGTTCAGCATGATTTTGTCTCAAATGGGTTTTTCTTTTAGCTTTTGAAACATCACAGAAAAAAAGTTATAGCGAAAATGCCACGATGACCTGTTTGGAGCAGCGAAACCCTAGAATCCAAAGCTCTGATACCAAATGTTATGAAACCAGCTCACAAAAAGATAGAAAAGATAGATCAACGCCTTAGAAATAACCCTATTCGAGGGGGAAACCTCCTTTACATTACACAAATGAACAATTCTTGGATGATTCAAACGACAAAACCTCCTTTCTATATATAGGAGTCTAAGGGGTCACAATATAACCAAGCCGACCTAACAATAATAATATAAAGGCACAAAAATAACAATAGAGGGATTCTATGGGGCACAATAATAACAATATGGGGACAATAAGGGCAGAACAATAACAATAAGGGATACAACGACAATAGTAATGGGGGAATCACTAGTATTATAGGGACCTAACAATGCACCTTCTACATTTCAAGGTTTGATGAATTCCATTTTGAAACCCTTAGAAAATTTGTGTTAGTATTTTTTGATGATATACTAATCTACAACAAGTCTTGGAAGGATCATGTTCAACATGTTGACAAGGTGCTCAAACTATTAGAGGAGAAACAATTGTATGCAAAAATCTCCAAATGTTTCTTTGGGGTATAGGAGGTGGAATATTTGGGTCATATTGTATCTCATGAGGGTGTTAAGGTGGATCCTTAACATAATTAAAGCCATCAAGGAATGGAAAATCCCCACAACCGTAAAGAATCTTCGAGGATTTCATAGGTTTACAGAGTATTGTAGTAAGTGTGTTAAGAATTATGGGAAAATAGCAGCACCTTTAACAACATTACTAAAGTAAGATACATTTTTTTGGACTCTAGAAGAAACTAAGTCCTTTGAACATCTTAAAGAGGCAATGCGCCAAGCTCCAGTTTTAGCTACTATAGACTTCACAAAAACCTTTATGGTGGAATGCGATGCGTCAAGAAATGGAATTGGTGCTATTTTAATGCAAGAAGGAAGACCCAGTGCTTTTGAAAGTCATCCAGTCAAGGGAAAGTATTTACACAAACCTATTTATGAGAAGGAAATGTTGGCAATATTACATTCCTCGAAGCAATGGCACCCTTACCTAATGGGAAGACACTTCAAGGTAAAGACAGATCATGATAGTATTAAATAATTTTTGGAACAAATATTATCTTCAAAAGAGAAACAACAATGGGTCACTAAGATGTTGGGTTATGACTTTGAAATCATATACAAAAAAGGGAAGAGAAATGTTGTTGCATATGCACTCTCAAGAAGGGTTGAGGATGCAAAAGCATTGCTCTTTCCCATTTCTATTTTCTAACCTAACTGGATCGCTGAAGTAAGGGAGGAATAGAAGAATGATGAAGAGGTGTGGAAACTCATTAAAAAGTTTCAACAAGATCCCAATACATCAGATACATTTATTTAGAAAAATGACTCATTATGATACAAAGATCACTTATATCTATGTAATAATTCCCAACTCAAACAAAATATTATTTTGGAATTGCACACCTCCCCTTTAGGAGGGAACTCAAGATTTTTAAAAACATAGGACAAGGTCAAGAAGGATTTTTTTTGGGATGGCCTTAAATCTGATATTTAGAAGTTTGTGGAAAAATGTTTGGTTTTCCAACAAAATAAAGTTGAGACAATGAAGACTCCAGGTCTGTTACAACCTTTATTCATTCCAAATTAATAACCTTCAACAATAGGAAGAGAAGGATATGAACAAAATCTTCCATATAAAGATATAGGTAAAGAAAATGAAAAATGATGCTATGTTCAACTCATAACCATTGGTGAATCTCATTGCAAAGAGTAAGCTAACAAATTGGGAGTGGAAGATTGTGATGTTCCAAGCCCATATCCATTGGGATGGGTAAATAAGGATGTGAAAATAATGGTAACCATACAATACACAATTAGATTTGTTATCAATATAGATTTTATTAATGAAGAAGAAATAAATGTAGTTCCACTTGATGTATGTGGAGTGGTGTTTGGAAGTCCCTATATGTACATATAGGATGTGATTTTCATGTGAAGAACCAACTAGTATGGTCTCATAAAGGGTGGAAAATACTTCACCATAAACATGTACAAGGGATAGTCCAAAATTTCACCGGTAAGAGCCAACCAAGCCAAGAAACTGATAATTTCTAGAAATAATTATGTTTTACTCTTTTTTAAGAGAAACCGAGTCTATTGAATAATCAATGAGAGTGAATTCATCCCTAGAGGGGTGTACTAAGGAAAAAAACATCAATTGGATGAGTTTCTATAGGAATACTAGGATTTGTTCTAGGAGCCTTAAGGGCTAAAACCGAAGAGGGAAATGGAGCACAAGATCCAACTATTGTCAGACTCTCCATTACCAAATATTGGGCCACACATGCAGTCCATTATCGAAGCAAATAGGTGAAGAAGTAGTTGCTGGAACAATGTGTCATTTGACAAAGTACCTTACCATGTGGGTCATCCATCATAATTTTTCCAAAGAAGGATGGGATGTGGAAGATGTGTATTTATGCAACGAACAAAGTTCATATACTTAGAGAAATACTCTAATACCAAATGGAATGAAAAAGGCTTGTTCTTCAAGTTAAATACTCTAGAAGGCTTAGAATATAAACATCTCCATTGAGATACAAGAATATATATTAGAATTTATGAAATGAGAATGATGTTATAATTGAGAGTTAGGGCTTGCTTATATACCAAGAAAGTGCCCCTTTATGAATGGTCATGTCTCTTAGACATGCCTCTTTGTTTAACTAATTATTACTTATTTTCATATTATTATGTTTATTATTTATTATTTATATTTATTACTTTTACATAATTATATTCATAACATTGCCTTCCCCTTCAAAAATATTTGTCCTCAAATCTTGTTGATGAAAGAGCTTGATCTCCTTTTCTGCTACAAATGTTTTCTCGTCTCAAGATAGTTATATTTGTCGATACAAGTTGATATGATCCTTGGAGTGATATATAAAATTTTCCCACGGAGGAAGGATTTGACCATCCTAAATTAATCTTTTGATCACTCGAAACTTGTGATGAACTGTTATCACTGGACTAAGTTTTGCGCACTTCAGTATTCTTCGGGACTAGTTGTTTATGTTCTGAGTGATGCAGATTCATAGATTGATTGAGATGCTTGTTCTTGTGATTCAGATGTAGATAAAGAGTTCTTTTGGTTTCCCATATCATGTGTGTGGATAGATTCTGATTTACTTCAGGTTCTGATGTCGTCGAGTTGCTTACAAAATCTTCACTTGGAATTTCCTTCGTGCGACATCTGAGTTTGTTTTTTCTTTAACCGACGTGTCTTTTTCTTGAGTTTTGATATTCACTGGATCAATATTCATTCCATTTTCTTCAACTTGGACTGAAATGACTGGAGACTTCGATACTACTTCTTGAAGTTGTTCTAAGTTGTCATATAGTGACTTCTTGTCAATGTAAGCTTCTTTATTTGTGTAAGAAGGTTTTGGTTATGATTCCTTAGATGTAAAACCTCTTCGTTTTCTTGATTGTTGATTTTATTCTTAGTAGCTTCACCATATTTTAAACTTTTGATTTGTTCTAATAATGTTTGATTAAGGATCTTTAAACATATTTTTTCTTCTTCTCGTTCCAACTAGTTCTTCTTGAGTTCCTTCTTTATGGCCTTAACTTTCTTAACTTGTTTGAGTAATTTTTCATTGTGCTCTCTGAGGCATGAGATTTCTTTGTCTTTACTAGAGATGACTTCTTCAAGCTCTTTCTGCTTCTTTGGTATAGTTTTTTATTATCTTGAAACATTAATTCTGAAATTTCCTTAAAGTCTTCTGATGAAGCCTTTATCGGTTTTGACTTCATTGTCACATCCTGGAAGGTGGTCATCATCCTCTTGTAAGGAAACATCAAAATATTTTTTTCTAAGTTTAACATGAGTGCACCCAACTATTTTAACCAAGGTTGACTCAAAATGATGTCAATTTTTGGGTTAAACATAGTTACGACACAAAATTGAGAGGTGCATTCATAGCGGTCAATTATTACTTGTAAGTCATTAATTTCATATTCTTTTTTGCCAAAAATATCCGTTCTTTCTCCTATGTTTGACTCTAGAATTAATATTGATTTTCCAGATTAACATTGATGTATTTTTCCTCGTGACTTGCGCTGACAATGATATCAATCTCCTTCCCTTGGGTATTCCCTTTTAATTTAATTAATCTAAAATCTAGAATTGGAATACCTTTGTAGGAGAATATTCCTTCCTTTATTTCCAAATTAGAATGCATTATTTTTTGGTCATTAATAGATTCTATTTTGCTTGTCGATATTTTTATGTCAAACAATACTTTGATTATAACTTTATATATTCTTTGGTTGAGGGACCCACTTCGATATTTTTTTAATATCTAATTGCTATAAATAATACCTTAATGTCAAAATTCTTCAATAACCTTGTACTTTGATATATTCCTTAAAAAACTCTTTTTTAACTCTTTGTAATTGAAATATTTATACCTTATAATAATTTTTTTAATAATATACAGTGGATTTGTATATTCCCTTTTTAATGAACATTAATGAAGTTTTTAATTCTCACTTTAAAACGGTGATACAACTTTTCCTTGACAATCGTGACCATTCGAATTCCACGATAGGAACAAACACATTAATTAATGTAGATCAGAGTGAATAATAGCAACAACAAGAATTATATCAATGACCATGGAAAAATGACAGAAAATCCTTGCGGATGGAAGAAAAAAATGTTTGTGGATGCAATGGCCATAGAGCAAGGGTCAAGGTTGAGGTGTTTGGAGTATGACGATTGGTCAAGATAGTGGACGAAAGGGTGGTTGGACATGAAAGAGTCAAAGAAGGGGGAATGGATGTCGACGATTAGGGAAGATCGCAGATAACGACTTGTGGCACTGACTTGTTGCCGGATAGTAGTAATGGTTAGTCAATCTGATAGCTTGTAATGGTTGGTCGGGCTTCAGACAATGGTAAGTTGGCTCTATTTTTGTTTAAGACCACATATAATATACTTCTTTAATTTTTATTTTTTTATATTATTTATTATTTTATTTTTATTTTTAATTTTTAATTATTTTAAATACTTTGAATTTTATTTTTATTTTCTTATAATTTTATTTTTCTTATATATATGCTCTTTTTTTCAACCTTTTTTTATAATATTTTTTCTTTTCTTTTTTTATATAACTTTTTTTCCCTTTCTTAAATATAAATATATCTCTTTTCTTTTTCCAATTTCATATATATAATATATATATATATATATATATATTTAAATGGCCAAAGGCTTGAATGATGAAACCAACAGACGGAGAAGCTCCAAATATGTACTGAAACACTTTGATCACAACAACAAAAAAGTCGACGAAAAGTTGATGGCTAAAGGCCGGGATCAGAGACATGGCCCTGTGCAGAGGTTGATAGGCCAGATGATCCAGATTTAAACAAGAATGCAACAAATTACAGATATAACCATACATATAGAGATGCAACAGAAATAATACTTCATTTCATTATTGTAAAATACTGAAATATGCTTACAAACAGAAATGGAAATAAACTAGCTAGGGTGATCGTAGCTTATCTCTTAGAAGAGATGTGGTGGCTACATGCCTCTGAATTGTGTTACAATGAGGCTTGAATGCCTATTTATTATTGAGAAACAATGGAAAACCTTAAACATCCGAAAACCTAACCCTAGAAGATGAAACACCAAACTATGGGCCCCGTTTGGGTAAACTGGTACATCAACTTCCTAGGGTTGTAACTTTGGCATACGATCTCCATTTGATGCACACAATATCTCATTAGAAAGATCTATCTGAGAACTACAACTCTTGGGAGAGAAACATCGGCCCACGGAATCATGTTACTCCCATTTTTCCCAAAAAAACGTTGTTTATGGCTTCAAAATGGCTTTGGAAGTTCAAGACACGAAAAACTGCTAAAAATAGTAATCTGTGCTACAATTAAGGAAACTGAAAAGCTTAAAGAAACAATGGTGGGGGCCCAAGTGGACTTGGTGGGTGGCCACCAATATCCTCCACCTGGATCATTCCTTCCCCATTGTGTTGAGTTCCTGCATGAGATGAGGAAGCTTCTGCTAAACTTGGTCCCTGGTGAGCCACTTGCCCCGGTGAAGGAGTTGGCCTACTTTGACAACTCGATACAGTTGGATATTCTACTAGAGAGTGTGCTTGATCTGTGTATCTATGATCTAATCAGTTGCATATTGTTCCATGAAATCTGGATTTAACTTTGTGGGTGTGATCTATTCTGCAATGTCGGATGTGTCTAGTAATGGTGGAAAGTATGGCCAAAGGCGATCCACATTGAACACTGGGTGTAGGCCAAGGAATGGGGGAACAATGAGCTCAAATGCATTGTCTCCCATAGCCTTGGTAATGGTGTAAGACCATATCAGAGTGGTTTGAGTTTCCGATAGGCTTTGGTAAGGCGTTCCTTTTGCAAATGCAACCAGACTTTGTCACTCACCTGAAGCTTATGTGGCACTCGATGTTGATCATGTCGCTGGTTGCACTTGGCATTTGATTTCTCTAGAATGTCATGGACATGCTGGAAAATATGTTGGATGTGCTCAATGAAGTTGTTTGCCTTATCTGTTTCGGACTGGACATGAGCCGAATCTAAGTGAGTAGCTGCAAATGGCATGGCCACATCAATGGGACATAGTGGCTGGAATCCAAAGCCCACCTGAAAAGGGTTGTGGCCAGTCGAGTTGTGGGGGGCTCAGTTGTAGTTGTGTTGAACATAGGGGAGGCTCTCATCCCATGTGCATGGATGCTTTGAGTTGTACATGCGTAGAATGTTTATGATCATCCTGTTGACAACCTTTTTTTGGCCATCAGTTTGAGGATGGAAGTTTGTGGACTTATTGAGCTTGGTGTCCAACATCGATCAGAGATTGGACCAAAATGTACTGAGGAAACTACTATCCCAATCACAGATGATAGACTGTGGGATCCCAAAGTGTACCCACACTCATTCAAAGAAGAGTTTAGCAGTGGCTTCTGCTGTGATATTCTTCTTGCAGGCCGCCATAATGGCCAACTTCGAGAATCTGTTGATGACCACAAAAACACAACTGTTTCCATGCTTAGTAGAAGGAAGGCTTGACATGTAATCCATGGAGATGCATTCCCAAGGTTGACTAGGGGTAGGTAGCGGGGTATAGAGACCTTGCTTCTTGATGCTCAGTTTGGCAATGGCACAGGCAGTGCATGATCTGATGTACTTCTTGACATCCTGTCGAAGATTCGGCCAATAGAAATACTTCTGTAGTACTACCACCATTTTCTCGACCTCGAAATGCCCAGAAACCTGACTGTATTGTGCTTCCCAAATCATCTTAGCACGCTCACTTGAAGGAACACAAAGGTGACCTAGGTGGCACAACAGGGCATCTTGGAGGTGAAAATCTGGAACATGCTGACCCTCCAAGAGTGTTTGGTATGTGTGGCTGAATTTTGGGTCGCTTTTGTAGAGAAGTGGCCAATCAGAAGTCTCGTGCCCATAAGAGTTGAGCACGGTGGTTAACGCCATGATCGGTGGTCAACTAAGGCAATTTGCAACATTATTGGTGCTACCCTTCTTATACTTGATATTCAAATGGAACTGTTGCATGTATGTGGACCACTTCTAATGGCGATCATTCTGCAATTTCCCTTGGGTCTGTATGAACTGCACGAGTCGGTGGTCTGTGTGGATGACCGTTTCCTTCCCCAAAATGTAATGCTTGCATTGTTGGCAGGCCTGCACAATGGAATACATCTCTTTGTCATAAGTGGGATACTTCTAGACTGTGTCTAAAACTGTCTCATTGTGATATGCCACTGGATGCCCATGTTGAGTAAGGACTACCTCGATAGCATATTCAGAGGCATCTGTCTCGACCACAAATGGTTGTTGCAAGTTTGGTAACGCGAGCACTGGTGCCAAGCAGAGGCGATCTTTCAACTTTGTGAATGCCCTTTGTTGAGATTCAGACCATAAGAATTTTTCTTTCACTCCCTTGGTGACTTGACTCAAGGGCCAAGTGATATGAGAAAATCCCAACATGAACCTGCTGTAGAAGTTGGCAAGACCTAGAAAGTTGTGGAGCTCTATTAGAGTGGTTGGAGATAGCCAATCCCAAATGACTTGGATCTTGGCTGGATCCACATGCACCCCCATTCAACAATAATGTATCCTAGATACTAAACTTGGGTCATGCCAAAAGTGAATTTCTCCAAATTGGCACATAACTTATGTTGCCGCAGTGTTTGGAGAACCTGTCGGATGTGGTGGAGGTGCTCTTCCCAACTCTGGTTGAAGATCAGGATGTCATCCAAGTATACCACTACAAATGAGTTGGTCAATGGACGTAAGATGTCATCCATTAGCCTCATGAAAGTTGTAAGAGCATTCATTAATTCGAAAGGCATAACCAACCATTCAAGAAGGCCCTCCTTGGCTTTGAAGGCAGTCTTCCACACATCGGAGGGTTCGATTTGTACCTAGTGATATCCTAACTTCAAATTGATCTTGCTAAAATATTTTGCCCCCTTCAGTTGGTCTAGGAGGTCATCAATCCATGGGATCGGGTACCTATTATGGAAAATGATCTTGTTCAGCACCTGATAGTCAATACATAGTCTCCAAGTCCCATCCTTCTTCTGTACTAACATGATTGGGCTCCCACAAGGTGATTAACTCGAACGGATGTGACCTTTCTGCAGCAACTCCTGAATCTGTCTCTTGATTTCATCATTCTCCAGAATGGAGCGCCGATAGATTCGTTGATTGGGCAATGGGGCACCTGAGGTTAGATTGATGGAGTGCTTGACCTGACAGTGAAGAGGAACCCCTGCAGGGGAGGTGAAGATGTCCTCGTACTCCTCCACGACCTTGTCCATCTGTAGTTGTCATGCAGAGGGGCCCTGTCTGGAGGTCGTGGCCATCGTCTTCTTCTTTCCTTAAGGGGGTATCATCAGGAAAACAAATTTCCTAGTTTTTGAAATGAGCTTACTGCATTGTTTTGTAGTAACCAAAGAGATGGCGGTAGGTGGTGCTACCTCCAGTATCCTGTACAACTTATTTCCCAAAGTAACAATAACAGCACGGGGCCTTGATTCATACACAACATGTTGCTTCCACAAGTATGGTTGTCCTAATAATACATCACAAACATCAAGGGGAGAAACGTCACACAATACCTCATCTGTGAAGGGCTTGATGTTGTATGGAAGGCGACACTACTGGCTCACGTGAAGATCCGTCCTTGGTGAAGCCACTCGATGGTGTACGGTTGTGGATGTGTTGTGGTTGGTAAGCCCAACTGCTTCACGACCTTTGCCAAAATGAGGTTCTTTTGGCTCCCGCTGTTAACAATGAACTGTAGCGGGGAGCCCTTTACCCACATCTGGGAGTGGAAGAGATGCTCCTCCTCCTTTGGATATTCGAGTTCCTCCTTCTAGATCTTCGTGGTGGTAACGGTGGCATTGGGCTCTGCATCGATACTCTGGTTTCCTTTGTCATTCCCCTTGTCGGGTTTTGACTTAGAGTCGGAACATGCATCTAATTTTGAAACCTTTAGCTTGACCACCAGTGACTGCTTGGCCCGACACTCACTTGTGTTGTGAGTGGAGCTTTTATGGAACTCACACCACTTTCCCTTGTCCTTTTTCAGCTTCTCGGCATTGTTCTTTGCTTGCAGCTTTGGTGGGTTGTCTTGGGCCACCCCACCTTGGCTTTGTCCTTTGTTCTGTAGTTTGGGGGCACCTTTCCCTTGCTTCGGATTTGCAGATCCAAAGTATTGCTTCTTCTGTTTAAACTTTTTCTCGATCTTGATGGCATATCAGTATCCCATGCCGAGCGAGGAGATGTTCAGGAATTCTATTTCTTCCTAGATGTACCTGTGCAGAAAGATGTGGTATTTGAGTACCAAATGCTGCTCCAAATCCTTGATACCCAACTTTGTGCGAAGGGTATGGAAAATATTGACAAAATACAGCATGTCTTGGTCCCTTCCTTGCCGCAGCATGGTCCACTTTATGTATTGATCCTCATAGATTCTGATAGGGTAGTATTGCTCCTTCATGGCAGTCTAGAATGAATTCCAAATGGGTGTGGCTGAAAATAGTGAGGTCATGCTTTCATTCTTCTTCTCGCAGTAGACTTCCCACCAGTCCTTCACATGGGAGGCGGATTTGAGAAGAGTGAAAGTAATCTTTTCCTGGCCGGAAAAGTCATGAACTGAAAAATATCCTTCTAGCAGATTTAACCATTTATCTATGATGTTTGCATCTATCTGACCCTCAAATATGGGAATTTCAAAGTTAACTTGTACCTTAAAGGGTGTGGCGCTTCCAGAGTAGCTGCTGGAAGTATATGTGTCACCCCTGGGTAGCCGCTGAAGGATCTGTGTGAAGTTGTCCATCATCGCATTCCTTTGTCACTCGAGGGCCTCTTCAAGCAAGATTTTGATAGGATCTCCTGCCCCCTTGTCTTTCTTTTCATCCACCATGGGAGGCCATTGGGATTTGCAAGGCTGGTCTTGCAAAGGTTCGACCAATTCAAGCCCTAACGCCTTATATCCCGACCTCGTTGGGGACATGCAAAGAAAGACAGAGAAAGAACAGACCGCTCTGATACCACTGATCCAGATTTAAATAGGAACACAACAAATTACAGATATAACCATACATATAGAGATGCAACAGAAATAATACTTCATTTCAGTATTATAAAATACTGAAATATGCTTACAAACAGAAATGGAAATAAACTAGCTAGGGCGATGGTAGCTTATCTCTGAGAAGAGATTCTAAGAGATGTGGCGGCTACATGCCTCTGAACTGGGTTACAATGAGGCTCGAAGGCCTATTTATTTTTGAGAAATAATGGAAAACCCTAAACATCCAAAAATCTAACCCTAGAAGATGAAACGCCAAACTGTGGGCCCCGTTTGGGTAAATTGGTATATCAACTTCCCGGGGTCGTAACTTTGGCATATGATCTCCGTTTGATGCACACAATATCTTGTTAGAAAGATCTATCCGAAAAATACAACTTTGGGAGGAGAAAAATCAATCCGTGGACTTGTGTTGCTCCCAATTTTCCCAAAAAAACTTCGTTTAGGGCATCAAAATGGCTCCAGAAGTCCAGGACCCGAAAAACTGCTAAAAATAGTAAACTATGCTACAATTAAGGAAACTGAAAAGCTGAAAGAAATAATGGTGGGTGTCCAAGTGGAATTGGCGGGTGGCCACCAATATCCTCCACCTGGATCACCAAAGGATCGAATAACTTTAAAACAAATGTAAGGAACAAAGTTTGTATACTCAAAGGAATGTTGTGATACCAAATGGAACGAAAAAATTTTGTTCTTCAAGTTAGATACTACAGAAGGCTTCGAATATAAATATCTCCATTGAGATACAAGAATATATATTATAATGTATGAAATTAGAATGATGTTACAACTAAGAGTAAGGGCTTTCTTATATACCAATCAGGTGTCCCTTTAGGAACGATCATGTCTCTTAGACATGCCTCCTTGTTTAACTAATTATTACTTATTTACATATTATTATGTTTATTATATATTATCTATATTTATTACTTTTACATAATTATATTCATAACAATTTATTATTGGGCGTTAAAAAAAGTTACACTTAAGAATATATACCCCTTTCCTAGGATAGATGAATTGTTGTACTAGTTGCAACAACAAAAAATGCTTCACCACGCTGGACTTAAAGTTAGGGTGTCACTAGGATTGAGTCATAGAAGAACATACCTAGATGATCACCTTCAAAACCAGACAAGGTTTAAGTGAATGTTTAATTATTCCATTTTAACTATGAAATGCACTAACTACATTCATGATATTAGTGAATGATATACTCTGCCCTTTTATATATTCATTTTCTATTATTATTTGGGTGATATACTAGTATACAATGCTACCTAGGAGGAGAACATATCACATTTAATGCAGGTGCTAGAGACATTAAAGAAGCACCACTTGCTAGAAAAGATAAAGAAATGTGAGCTTTCACATAAGTATTTGGTCTATTTTGGAATGTGTGATAGGTCGAGGAGAGTTGAATATAGATCCTTCCAAGATGGATCCCATCATGAAGTGACCAGTGCGTACCAATGTTTATGAGGTCAAGAGTATCATTGGGGAAATAAGGTACCTAAGGAAATTCATAACCTCAATTTTTAGTAGTAGTAACATCACTTCATGCCATAATATTGAGTGACAAGAGTTTCTAGTAGGGAAAGGGTCAGGAGAGGGCCTTTGAGGAGTTAAAATAGAAAACTAGACATGAATTAGTTCTTGCATGATCAAACTTGCAACAACCCTTTGAAATGGAGATAGATGTGAGTGGGTATGCTATGGGAGTGGTTTTGATGTAGGGAGGTAGGCCTATATTCTACCATTATAAAGTATTCCATGGTTTGGTTCTTAATCCACATAGATCACCACAATCCCTTACCTATAACTAATCATCCTTGGGAAATAAATTCTATGGACTTTGCAGGAGATTTACCAACAACTAGGAAGAGACATGACTACATGTTCATGGTAGTGGAGAGATTTATTAAGATGTGTATTCTCACTCCTTGTAAAAATATTTTCAACATGAAAGAAGTAGCAAACTTGTTCTTTGGATAGGTGTTGGGTCCTTCATCCTTTTGGGGTCAATTTTGGTCATAATATAGTTGTGGAAAATAGGTAGCACAAGCTAGAAAATGGTTTGGTTTATTTGGATAGAAGACAACATTTGAAAAGAAAGAAAAGGAAAGAAAAGGAAAGAAGAGGACCAAATGATTATGTTGGAATTTTTCAAGTCCACAAAAGAAGGATCAAACTGTTAAAGTTGAAAGAATCAAGTAAAATTGGGCCAAGCAAACGTGGATCTTGTCAACGTAGTTAGAATTGACTTCTTCACATTGTGAGTGTGGGTTAAGCTCGACAAGATCAATTGGCTGAAAGTTATATATAGATATGCAGGGCGAGCTACAAAAAGAGAGGAGATATCAAAAGAAGGCCATCATGCTGTTGAAGTTGGGACTCACAGTCTGCTCATCTAATTCTGTTGTATTCATATTGCAATTCTGCAGTTGTAACAGGTTTTGGGAGTGATTCCTGATGAATCTAGCTTGGCTAAAGCATATTTGTAGATGTAATATTTATTAGGCTTGATAATGATCAAAGAATATTATTGTAGGGAACTTGACAGTGTATTTTTTCTAAATGGATATGTATGTGTTTATGTTCTCGCTACAAAATTTTAAGATTCTATGTTAAGTTCTATGTGTTGTGTCTATTTATCTCTTGCAAAAAAGGTTATTTAATTGATTTATGAATGCTAATGACAACAAAAAATGTTATTAATTGATTTAAACTATCCTATCACAATCAAAAGCTTAAACATCACACATAAGTCTCGGCATGCCTCGGGCGAGACTTTCTTCCCTTGTAGAAGAATGAATATGTTGGCATTATGCTAGACTACAATGAGATCTTTTTTGGCACCTTGCAGTCAAACCTTGGGTCTCTATAATCAAAATTTCTTCCAACAAATGGTTCCATTGCTGAGACCTAAAGATTAATTGTGGTTTTTAGATAATGGTGACTAGGATCATCAAGAGAAGTATTCAAGAATGGTGGGAAGAGAAGCTTGATTCCTTCATTTAACGATAAGCACAACTATGGAAGAAAAACCTAGATATGGTCTATGCTGATATCTTATTTGTCGAGCCCTCCTGCGATCAATATGAGAAATTTTGGTGAAAATTCCCTAAAGAATTGTATTATTGGTTAAGAAGATTACAACATTCTTTGGGTGTTGAGAGTTCTGGTTGAATATTTAGAACTTGGACAACAACTATGTTGTGGGGAAAAATGCCTATGCAGGACGATCCTATCCACCTAAGGTGTGACAGTACCTTAGCAACAAACGAACACAGCTACTTCGGTTTCTTCCTTTATGAAATATGAAAGAGAGGAGATTGGTAGACTTACCGTCATCTTTCGGTTGTCCCTCGATCTAGATCCTCTCCTCTTTGTGTGTCCACAGCTACTTGCCTCTTCGCTTTTGCTCCCACGAGATCACAAGAGAACAGCTACCTGTGACAAGAGAACAGCTACATGCAACAAGAGAAGGACACAATACAAAGGCAAATATACATATTCATAAATGATTCAGGATTAGAAGTAAATCAAATACACTAATGCAAATCATACAAAATACACCAGCATATAGGAAAGAACCAAGAAGCTTTATTGATTGATAAACAAGGTTCAGGAAGAGATACAATCCATAAGGTTCCAACCCAGCATCTCCTTCCCAGCAGAATGGAATTCCTTCTTCAGCCCCTTTCAAAGCATAAGCACCCAATGATCTAACCACAATCCAACAACAATTCTTTGCAATTACAATATTCCCCGCCTCCCATGACCTCCTGAGAGAGATCTATATATAGGAGTTTTGGAGAAAGGATGAGTCAGCTTGAGGCTGGCATGGAGTTGACTAGTGTCCTCTCCCACTTCAGTTCTTGAGTCCACTTGGAGGTTCTTGCTTCCACTTGGAGATTTGGAACCTCTTACTCATCACTAGTCGAATTCTCTGATCCAAGTGTCATTTTGGAAGCTTCCTGGGCATTGACACCTTGATAAATGAGTCTGCCACTTGTCCAGTTACGCTCAGTGTAGGTAGCCTTCTTTGCAGTTGACATTCAGTGCAGGTAGACAGTGGAGCAGTTGACATTCAGCGCAGATGCTCAGTGGAGCAGTTGACATGATCCAGAAATGGCCTGTTTTTGAGTGTTTTCAGGTGGAGAACTTTTGTGAATTGCTGTGGTTTGCTGGCCTTGTTCCTCTAGGGGTAGGAACAACATGTTTAGGGACTTTGGATCCCTTAATTATTGACATTTCATGCTCAGTGATGTAAGGCACAAAAATGTCTATAACAGTTGCCCCCTAAAGTATGAGGCCGTTTATCGGGTGAAATGCTTTATCCAGGGGAGTCCGAAGTTCATCCATTTGCTGGGAGGAGACCTGTAATAAGATACAATACAATACATTATGATTCATACAACTTTCATGATCTAGATGAGGCGGGCATTCCCATGCTCAGATTTATAAATACATTTTGGTACATAGAACAGACGGTCGTCTGATGGTAGACTGATAATTCTGGCGAAACTATCATCCTTTGAGTAGGATGATCATCTGCTGCAATGATGTACATGTCAAATGTCTTTATATTTCCTGAATATATATCGCAGCCCGGATGGATGAAACTAGATCCGGGGTCTTCAATCTCGTTCGATCTTCACTCTAAGTACAAGTCGATCCATGTGAGAATTGCGCTGAAGTCGAACATGGAAAAACATCGCTTGATTACCGGTCAATAATGTAAACCGTTAACAAGAGCGAGAGGAATCACCGATAATGATAATGACCCTCAAGGTACTGCAGTACAATTCACGTGGTGTGAATAAAGGACTTGGCGTCGAACACCACGCAAAATCTTCTGGTCGAAGGTCATTGATGTATACCTGTCGCCGGAAGCGAGAAACTTGCCATTGAGGCATGCAAGCTTCAAAGTACTGAAGGGGTTGTTCCTAGATCAACTTCTTGGATAATGAGCTGATGTCGACAAGAAGCGATCCGTCAAAGGAGGGCCTTAATGAATCCCACATCAGTGACACGGAACGGAGCTAATGATTTTAATGGAGGTGAAAACAATCTGTGACATATGATTCAGGGTGGCGGTCATGAATGGATGAAGGATAATGTATGGCAGTGGATGGGACCTGGTTGACTCTTTTCTGAACGACTTCTCTTGAACATATGGCGACACTGATGCGATGGATTGGTAGCATTACCCCAAATATGGATGGTGTGGCAAAGACCATGGTGATGTGACCGGTGAATGAAACAACCCAACCCGATGTGGTACGGAGGAAAAGTGTCATGTTCAAGAGCGACCTGCTACCATCAAAGACTTCTTGATTTTTCCCAATTTTTCCCCAGTCATTGCTGACCAGTACCTCTTTATTTTTGTCAAGCTTGAGGAGGATAACATATGCTTGTTCTATAACCTGCCCTTCGGGCAAGCCCATCGCTATGTTTTAACGAGCCTAGCGATAGGGAAACTCGTTCTCGTCTAAAGACAAGTTTGTTGCTATTTAGTGATTTTAACGAGTCTAACGACAAGGAAAACTCGGCCCTTTTCATTTTTAGAGAGTCTGAAAAGGTACATAAAGTTAACTCCAAAATTCCTTTTTCGTCATCTAATCCCTTAAGTCCAAAAAAGTATAAAACAATACAGAAGGGATGAGTTTTCGATAGTTTTAACGAGCCGAACAAAACAAGCACTCGATCTTTTTGTGCAATAATCCCTCAGGTCCAAAAAGATTAAAATCTAGAGGAGGGATAGCTCTTCCGGTCGTTTAACGAGCTGGAAGGCCAAAACTCGGCAATCTTTTCATATTTTACGAGTCAGTTGAAAAGAGCTTAAAGAAGACTCGTCTTCTGAGGAACGAGTGATGAACAGGGTTAGCAGTTGATTCCAGGTACAGGTTGGAATTTTCCAATCATGGCAGTGTCACAAGGATGGCTAGGTGAAATCACTCTTCACAGCTGTTCCTCAAAATGGGTAAACAATCATATGGAGGTAAACGATTGGCCAATGAAAAGTGGAGGTGACGGTACACAAACACGACCAAGGCTTTTATGGTTGATCAGGTTACATTCTTAATGGTTATTTACCGAGATGGGTTCATTTTTTAACGAGCTTGAATGCGCCAAAACACTGCTCAAGCTTATGTTTATTTTTTAACGAGCATGAATTCCGCGTTAAAACTGCTCGGATCTTCGCTTTTCTATTTTTTAACGAGCATAAATTCCACGGTAAAATTGCTCGATATACCAGTCATATGATAAGAGTGTCTCATTGGAGATCGCTATTTTTTATTGGAGCTTCATCTCACCACGCTTTGCTCCGCATCCTTTCTTTATGCAAGTTCGGAAACGGCTAACCCAAAAAGCAGATAAATAACCGCTCTTAGCTTGCACTCCAAAAGGTTTGCATGCCCCCAGGTATAAAATACAATTTCAAGGTTGCCCCTCCTCCTTCTCACCTCTGCCTTTCTTTGGGTGTTCACAGCTACTTGTCATCTTGCTAGTTTAGTTTTAACGATACTTGTCTTCTCGTTAGTTTTAACGGGTCTATACGATACTTGTCTTCTCGTCAGCCCAACTTTCAATAGATTTTTCGCAAGATCACAAGAGAACAGCTACTTGCGATAAGAGAGCAGCTACTTACGACAAGAGAAGAACACTACTCAAAGACAAAACATTTGTGTTACTGAGGGAGGCTTACCTCTTTCTGGTTACCCAAAGATTGTCTCGTTAGACAAAACACTTCCTTGGCCTACCTTTTTCAGGTTACCTAAAGATTGTCTCGTTAAACAAAACACTTCCTCGGCAATGCCTACCGAAATATACAAAGGTGAGTGAAAAGCAGATTATTCCACTCACATAACTTTGACAGAAGAATCCTATTCTAGAACAACCCTCTTTCCTAGACGGACGGGGTACGGACTAGTCATATTCTCCCGCGGAAACCTACCTTATACCCAAAGTTCTCTGCCGAAGCAGACCAGGACACATGCCCCCTGGGTTCCAGTCATGTCCTCCTGGATTACTCGCGCTCATCAGGAGGACGGACCGTGGGTTGAGACACTTCTTGCATGAATAGACCATTTAGGGATGGTATACGACTATTTGCGATGTGTGATCCGGGAAACGAAAGTTGGTCCACAAGCTTGATCATTCTTCCTTCATGCGGAAAACACATTACTCTAAAGAGTGAGGAGACTATGGCTCCCATGCAATACATATAGTCTCGTCCAAGGAGTAGGTTATAATCCAAGGGTCCTTGAACGACCATCACGTTCATTTGAACGGTCTTCCCTTTCAATGTTATTGGCATATTGGGGAGGATCCCTAAAGGGCGACTGGTTCCCTTATCAAAGCCTGATAGATTTCTCATTTCAGGCAAAAGCGCAGGCGAACCAAGCGCTTTCCAAGCAATAGAGGAAAGGATACTCACAGATTCCCCTTCATCAATAACTGTACCAGCCATTACCATTCTGTATATTTGTACAATGATTTTGAATGGTATGCTAGCTGGCAAGCGGGGTCTGCCTAGTTGGTTCCAGTTAAAGGACACAACCAGGTTTCTTGGTGGTGGGACCGAGTAAACGGCCGGATAGTGCTCTGATGAACTTCCTTCCTGCGATAAAGGAATGGCGGCATTGCCCCCTTGATCATCAGAGTCAGTGCTGATGAAGAGAATTTGGACGGTGTCGTCTTTACTCTCATCTGTGATGGTGTCATTCGAAGATAGAGCCTCTGAAGGAAAAACCGGGTCAACTGCCATTTCAACCTTTAGACTTTCGTTAGGTATGGATTCAGACGGTTCATCTTCAATGACAGGTGCTTCGGTTGACCACCTGGGTGGGTCAACCGGATTCTCAACTAGCGAGGGACTTGGCAAGAGTTTTTGATATCCAGGAGGAAGATTCGCTCGTAATATCAGGCGATCTTCCAGAACTCTTTTCGCCTCGTCTAAGAAGGGACAACGGTGGATGGCGTGATCGCCTTCACACAGTCTGCAGGGAAATTTAGTTTTCCCGTTCTGTCCTGGAGCTTCACTCCCACTAGTTGACGGTGAACAATCGACATGGCTATCAGAGGTCGATGCTACCGAATTGTGCAAACGGGGGGACCAGTCTCTTAGTATCCGGGGGATACATGGACAATCTCTATGGAAGTGGTCTCCCCTGCATATGACGCATGGCGATTTAGGCCTTACGAGTGCGGTGTGTGGATTTCTGTTAGATGACGCTTGTTTGCCCCCAGTCGCCTTAGGCTCCTTCTGCTTCTTTTCTTCTTCTTCTCCTTCTTCTCCTTAGGAACTCGGTTCTTCGACCAACCAGTTCCATCAAGCGAAGAGGAAGAAGGAGAGGAAGATGAAGTGGAAGGCTGGTGGGAAACTCTTGTCTGATCTAACTGTTGACTCGACTGTTCAGGAATGGTGGTATTCTGAACGACATTGGTTGAAAAGAGCCATACTGGTAGGCCAATTGTCAGTCCTGGAAGCGACAATGTGGCCATGTGGGGCGCACCAACATCTCCCCAAGAGGAGAAAGGACTAGGATTTCCATCAAGGGGAACTCCTTGTTTGGTGTGCTCCATCTCTTCAACCTAAAGATCAACACGGGAATAAGGGTGATTCTTCCGTTTAAAATAAATTGTTAACGACGCTTTAGACACAACTTGCTTTTTCACTTTTAAAGAGTCGAGAAAAAGCTAAAGATGACTCTAGTCTCCTTCGATGTTTTAACGAGCCCGAAGTGACAAATGCTCGGATGGACTTTTTCTGTTATAGAGTCTGAAAAAGGCCAAAAGAAACTGCTCTGGAGATCTAGGTAGAGGGTGTGCCAAACTTTTCGCAAAACCACAGAATACTTTTTACGGTACGGGTGGTCGATCTTCGTGAATGTTGTGTTCACTGCATTGCGATCAGTAGGGCGGCCGACACGGCTTCCTAAGGATAAAGGATATATGCCTATAGGGGTCTCCCAATATATACGCGACGGTACGTGGGAGCACAAGTCCGTATTAGTGCTATCGTCCCTCAGGAGGAATCACCCACCTTCTTAGAGATCGACAGTCACTACATTTAACGATGCCGGAACACGTCTCTACCTAGACCTCTATGTTGTGTGTTATGTTGCAAAGCGTTGTTAGGTTCATTCAATATATTTTAAGTTGATCTTTTTAAAGTTTGTCTTTCAGGATCACCACGAGATGTATTGGTACAAATTCCTAAATGCAGTCTAAGATGATAAGCAAGCTTTATAATCTTTCAACTTTGAAAATCCTAGCTACTAAGGGAAAAGAGAGCGACTATCTTTTCTCAAAGAGCAATCAGCACACTCTAATGCACTCTTCCTAAATCAAACATGCAATCTTATCAAAATGCAAAATGCACAATGCAGGTGTTTGTTTTCACTTTCTTAGTATAAATGCCTACAAAGAAAGCTTTTTGTACAACTTTGAATTTGCTTTTAAATGACTGTAAAAATAAACAAGTTTACTTTTTCCAAAATCAGCAAGGGTAGAAGAGATTACAAGCACTTTGCGATTTTTCGAAAGAAATACTTGTTTCGACACTTAAAAGTGACAAATTCAAACCAATAAGCAAAAGCAAATGATAATCAAACTGCAAACAACCAATGAACTCTCTCCTAAGATCACAATCAATCAATCAATCAGATTTGAATCAAGGCTACAGGATGACTATTTCGCTCATGCAAAGGAAAACTGTAAATGACACCACAAACACATAAAAACACTTACAGTCTTTTTGTACAAAAATGAGGCAGAATTCAAGCAAAGAAAAGGGGTTTCAGATGTGGTACCTATGCTGGTTAAAGGCAGCAAAAACAGAGATCAAAACAGGGCAAAAGACAGCAAGGAACCCCAGCTGCACAAGGCCACACTGGTTCAGCGCAAGTGTAACACTGTCAGTTTGACATTCAGCGCAGGTAGCCTTCACGGGACCTGTGTTGAAATGCAGACTGCCTTCACAGTGTCTGCGCTGAAAGGAGAAACTCTCGTTTCTCTTAGTTTCCGGGTCATAAAATGCTCAAAAATCAACTGTTTCAGGCCAAATCAGAAACACAAGCAAGGTATAAACAGAGGGATGCTTTGAGAGGGTACTAAAGACTATCACAAAGGATCATCAAGTCATTTGTGAGTCCATTGTTGAGATCATAGACAAAAACCCAGTGAAGGATCAAAGCAGCAACATTCTACTTTGCAAAGCAGTTCGATTGTTGCTGTTAAGTCTATGAGGTAAACAATGATGCAAACAAACAAAATGACTACAACAAAGTTCTTCCCCAGTGGAGTCGCCAATTTGTTGTGGGGAAAAATGCCTATGCAGGATGATCCTATCCACCTAAGGTGTGACAGTACCTTAGCAACAAACGAACACAGCTACTTCGGTTTCTTCCTTTATGAAATATGAAAGAGAGGAGATTGGTAGACTTACCGTTATCTTTCGGTTGTCCCTCGATCTAGATCCTCTCCTCTTTGTGTGTCCACAGCTACTTGCCTCTTCGCTTTTGCTCCCATGAGATCACAAGAGAACAGCTACCTGTGACAAGAGAACAGCTACATGCAACAAGAGAAGGACACAATACAAAGGCAAATATACATATTCATAAATTATTCAGGATTAGAAGTAAATCAAATACACTAATGCAAATCATACAAAATACACCAGCATATAGGAAAGAACCAAGAAGCTTTATTGATTGATAAACAAGGTTCAGGAAGAGATACAACCCATAAGGTTCCAACCCAGCATCTCCTTCCCAGCAGAATGGAATTCCTTCTTCAGCCCCTTTCAAAGCATAAGCACCCAATGATCTAACCACAATCCAACAACAATTCTTTGCAATTACAATATTCCCGCCTCCCATGACCTCCTGAGAGAGATCTATATATAGGAGTTTTGGAGAAAGGATGAGTCAGCTTGAGGCTGGCATGGAGCTTACTAGTGTCCTCTCCCACTTCAGTTCTTGAGTCCACTTGGAGGTTCTTGCTTCCACTTGGAGATTTGGAACCTCTTACTCATCACCAGTCGAATTCTCTGATCCAAGTGTCATTTTGGAAGCTTCCTGGGCATTGACACCTTGAGAAATGAGTCTACCACTTGTCCAGTTACGCTCAGCACAGGTAGCCTTCTTTGCAGTTGACATTCAGCGCAGGTAGACAGTGGAGCAGTTGACATTCAGCGCAGATGCTCAGTGGAGCAGTTGACATGATCCAGAAATGGCCTGTTTTTGAGTGTTTTCAGGTGGAGAACTTTTGTGAATTGCTGTGGTTTGTTGGCCTTGTTCCTCTAGGGGTAGGAACAACATGTTTAGGGACTTTGGATCCCTTAATTATTGACATTTCATGCTCAGTGATGTAAGGCACAAAAATGTCTATAACAAACTAATCTAGCAACTTTACATAGGGTGGATTATGAAGTTACTAGGGCTATTGAATTTTGGGTATAACCTATATTAGAAGGATATATCATTGAGTTTGCTACAGAGAATCACTAGTTATTTTCCAAAGTAGAAGCAATGTTCAAATACGGGTAGGTAGAAGACATATTTCTATAATCTCCTCAATCTAATATGGAAGCGTAGGGAACTCGTGCTAGGAGTAGGGTTTTTGGGGGAGGTGCTAACCGGTTCCAAAAGTTGAGAGAGCGTTACGATGGATGGGGAAAAGTTGTGAAAAATTACGATATTTTAGAGAAATATGGAGGGTGTAGATATCTGATGAATGGAGGGAACATAAGTTGCATGAGATTTAGAGAAGTCAAAGAGAGTTGCAACATATAGGTGAATTGTTGAGTAGTTCAAAGTTGTAGAGAGAAGATATGAGCATCCCAGAGTTTCACAATGAAGTAGTGGGAGAAGGATCATAATCTAGTGCAAGAGGGGGAGCTAGAGGAGATGAGTTGGGAAATCAAAATAGAAATGGTGAAGCCCATCGTGAATTATATGGAACCTAAATGCCAGAAATTCCAGGTCAAAGGATCATGATGTATGATCCAAGCACACTCTTGTAGATGAGGAGATGTACTTTTTTATGAGAATATTACTTTATGAGGATGATTCTTCCCTGACAACTAGTAGTTTGCAAGATAGAAACATGGTTGGATATCTATTTTCCCTTCCCATTATACCCTATCAAAACCTTGTGAGTTTAATTTCCAAGTTAGTTAAGATCCTGAAACTCCATAGTGTTCATAAGGTGTATTCAATGGGTAGTTCTGGTAGCAGTAGTCAATCACATTTCACAGATTATTCACAACCTGGTTCGAGAGGATTTATCTTAGTTATTCCTAGTCATACACTAATGGATGTGAATGTAACTGGATCATTTAATCAATATCCTAAGTTTTTAGGCCAAGGAGATGAGGATGTAGAACAAAATTGGTACCTGTGTGAGCCTATTTGGAGATCCAAGCTAACTACAGAAGAATCTAAAGTGATTGAATTATAGACTACATTGAAACATAGATCTCTTCGGTGATTTTTTAAATTGTAAGATACAACTCAAAATATGACTTTGGGTATGATTAGACAATAATTCATTAAGGAATTTAAATAGCCTTAGTCTGAGTAGCAGGGCTTGGCTAGGTTCTGGGACATTAAGCAACAAGAAGGAGAAACTACATGGGAATGTATGCAACAATTCAAAAATGTTGTTGGGAAGTTGACTTATCTAATTCCTTGAGACCTTAAGAAATAATGGTTTATCAAAGCATTGTTTCCTTTCACCAATATACCTCTAACACAACAAAAAATTGATACTATACATGATGCATTACAATAAGCTATGAAAATTGAAGTGATGGCAGGATATCCTAACTACTTTAGAGAAAGTCATACTATTGGTGATCTTGCTATAATTGGTTTGTAACATCAAATTTTGAATTTAACTGAGCGGTTAAAGGACATGAATACTACCAAACCCATTTGACTGCAAGTTTGTTGTGAAATCTGTCACACTGAGGGGAGTCATACTATAGAGTGCCCACAATTAAGAGTTGTAGGGCAATCTATTGTACCACCAGGACTACTTCCTACTCATGTATTAATTCTGGAGGGTTTGTGCAAGTTTCAACAAGTGTTCCTTTTCAACGACGTACCTAGTACTATGCATTTCCGAATCAACAAGGTAAGTCCTCTAATGAGTATTGTGAAATTTTCCATGCCTATGACCATTCTCCTCGACTTTGATCTATATTAAAAAAATATTCAAATGTCCCTAATAATTTTTTTTATGATTTCCATGGCTCTCCTACTCACCATACAAACTAGTGCAGAGCCTTGGACACTTTGGCTGATCAACTAGATCGTACCACTTTTCGGGTGAATTAGTCCACTCATGGAAGAGGAGGTGGAGGATAAAAAGGAGGAAGGATTGGGGAAGAGGGCCCATATATTATTATAATTGTGACCAATAAGGCCATGTCGCTTGAGATCGTCATTTACCAAGAAGGACGTAGTGTTGACATTGCTAAGTGAATTCCCATGCAATGGATGACTACCCTAAATTGATTTCTCAATGGGAAGAGCACAACAAGAAGAGGGGGGATAACTTGATCAATTCATATCCAAGAGAACTATAATCAATTCCACAACCTAATATTTATATCATTACCAGAGGAGGTAAGTAGACCAGAGATGATAAAGATGTGCCTAAACAACCTGCTATAACAAAAGTCACATCCCCATAAAAAACCTATGTTTCGCACCAACAAAAGGAATATTATAAGGATGTTGTTGAGATTTTTAAAATTTTAACCTCTTATTGCAATCCTAAAATCATAGATCAAGAGAAAAGGCAAGCAAATATTCCTCAGTTCTTTCAAGGAACATCACAACCTGTAATGAAGTGACTCAATTTGTTCTTACATATTTTGAGTGATGAGAAATTGTTTGGTCAGTTGTGGAAGAAGATAAAAAGTGTTGTAAAAGATGAGGAGTTTTCAGAGCATCCCATTTTCATGAATTTATAAGAATGAAACAACAAACAAGTTCACTGCAATAAGTGTGGAACTGGGAGGGAATTGTGCATCGATGCTCATATTGCAGGATACCAAATTAAAGATACTGCATTGGATTTGGGCTCTGATGAGAACATTTTACCAAGAAATACTTGGGAGGCACTAGGAATACCCAATTTTGTGTTTTCTCTGATCAATTTTTGAATGGAAAACCAATATTACATTATTCCTATTGGTCGTGTAGAAGTAGACATTTCTGGAGTGAAGACCTATGGTGATTTTGAAGTCATCAACATAATTTGAGATAAAGACCCATATCCAACACTACTGGGAGTTGATTGGGATTTCAATAATTATTCTATCATTGATATAAAGTGGGAGACTATGAATTTCTAGGTAGATGGAGTTTGGGATTCAACCTTTGGATCCTTATCAGGGTCCTAGATTCAAAGAGCCCGTCGATGATGCAAAAGAAACCAATGTCCTAGATCAACTTTATAAACTAACTATAGGGAAGAGGGAGGATTATATCATTCCTTCAGTATATGGATCTCTCAGTTAGACAAGTGTTCAACATACTGAAGCCAATTCAGAGGATTCGCTGGAAGAGTGGCAACAAAGAGATCAAAAATTATATTCTAGATGACACAACCATACGATGTACTTGATGGATCGATACCGAGATAAGGCACTACCCTACTTTGAATGGTCATTAGGAAAATTTTGAGGTCTAAAATGGGCCTCCTAAGGAAATTATTTAATAATAGTGGAAATAAAATAAGATTAGATTGCATCATCAAATTTTAGAGGGGAAAAAGAAAAAACTATTTTTTCAACTCATATTTTCAAATTATCTCCCTAAGAGTTTACTCAAATTTCGAGCGAAAACACTTATTGGATGCAAAATTTGATTCATCATCCAAGGTGTACCCATGTTGCATACTTTTGATGGACCCTGCTACACGAAAACTGACAAATACATGAAAAGATGTGATTGCAATCACATTTTTCATGTATTTCTCATCATGGAGCCTGCTACACGAAAAATGAGAAATACATGAAAAATGTGATTGCAATCACATCTTTTCATGTATTTGTCAGTTTTCGTGTAGCAGGGTCCATCAAAAGTATGCAACATGGGTAATCCTTGGATGATGAATTAAAATTGCATCCCATGAGTACTCCCACTCAAAATTTGAGTAAAACCTTAGCGAGATAAGTCGAAAATACAAGTTGAAAAAGTAGATTTATTATTTTATTATTTTTTAATCTTTTTACTTTTTTACTCAAAAAATGATGAATCATCCACCATGGTTGACATCATCATCTTGAATCCTATTGGTTCTTATAAATTTTATTTTGGTTGTACATTTTTCTTAGGAGGCCCATTTTATACCTCAAAATTCCCCTAATGATTAATCTTGATTCTTGAAGATGATTTTCTCAAAGAAATTGAACTGAATATCGAAGAGAGTCAAATGCTTCCTATAATGGATGCTTCTTATAAGCTATTCCTACCCAATGAATTTCCTACTGGGCTATGGGCACGTTGATTCATCCACACTTTGGACACATTCCCTCAAGCATGGTTCCTAAATGAGGAAATGAAGAGCTAGACAACATTTTAGGATGTATTAGTGTCTCAATTTTTCGAAAAAAGATGCCAGATTGACGAAGTCTTGAAGGCAAGTATGTGAGTCTTATTTCCTACAAGGAATATGCTTTTTGAATCTTTTAGCACTCTAATTATATGAATCATGGTCTTAGGAAGAATTTTCTTGCAGAAAAATACACAAGGAACCTAAATATGATGAATTAGGAAATGTGAAGGATGTTGAATTAGGGAAAAGAAGTGTTAAGGATGATGATGTGAAGGATTCTTGTTGGTTTCAAGGGGATTGACCCAGGTTCAGATTGTATTGTGCACCAACAAAGCCCTCAACTACCGGCCCTTTCAGAAATGACCTGTAAGCATATTGCAGTCTCACTCAAAGTAGTTATGAGAGGTTGCAGACCAAGATTCTGCAACTGAAGGGATATCCGCGAAGTGGCACCATGCAATTACTTCTGTTTTATATCAATCTTATAACTTTGCATGAATAAGGACTTTGAGCAGATTATTAATATACAGAAATGTATAAACTTCAACACATAATAGTATATCTTACAATACTTCACTTACTTTAGTAAAAAACACACATAATCAGATACAAAATAGTAGATAAATAAGAAGTATAGAGACACACAATTTCCACAAAATTTATTCTTTATTGAGAAGATCTTCAATTACATTCACTTCTCCAACCTGCAAACTCAACTGTAGGTGGTATGTGCACTCACCTTCAGTCTCTTCAAAGTCTTCGCGCACTCAGCTGTAGAGTCTTCTTCAAAACTACAGACTACATATGTGGAAACAAAGATTCACTTATGCTTCTATCATTATGATTCTAAGATGATCTAATTACAAAGTATTACATATCCTTTTATACAATTTATCTATGCAAAAACCATAGTCCATGTTAGCCTTGCTGGCAAAAGTACCAAAATTGGATCCATATATGCTCTTAAAGTTTCCAAATTTGCTTAAAATCATCCCAAGGGATCCAAAAATGCTCTTGAAATCTTCAGCATTTTCTCAAAATCATCCAAAGGTCAAAATCAGTGCAAGAGGAGAGCCCTTGGAAGGGTGGAAATACACTATTGGGAGGAAAAAAAAACCATGAAAAACCAAAATCACAGGCTTTAAATAGTGAAAGAATAGTACCCGTTAGATCTAGCTGATCAACAGCCCAGATCTAAGCGGCTAATCGCAATTGGCACTGCAGAGAGGATGATTTAAGTGTGGGTGCAAGACCCACCGATCAGCAATCTTCGATGATCGGATCAGTGGGTCACATTGGCGATTTAAATAAAGGCCCCGAGCATGAGCGATTAGTGATTGCGATTGGATCGCATCGCTATATCGCAATAGAGAAGCACCAAGGGGCAGGGCCTATGCACAGGTGTATGTGCGATGTGATAACCAGACCTGACGGTTATATATACAATATTTGATAATATTTTAGGTTTGCGGAAAGGTTGGTTTTAATGCATTTTCCATGTATTTTTTTATATAACGAAATACAAAGGAGCACAGGGCAGCACCGCTAGCGATGAAGCCTGAACCGGAAAGGTTCTGGGAAGTGAAATATATAAATTTTTGAAGTCTGCCAAAGGCTGTTTTTTATGCATTTTTATGTATTTTTGTTATACAACGAAATAAAAAGGGAAGATGTAGAGTGGCATCAATGCGATGAGGCCTGGACTTGAAAGGGTACGGGGATGAAATATATAAACATTTTAGGTCTGCCAAGGCCATTTTGTTTTCATAATTTCCAATGTTTCAACATATATCCAATATAAAGGGAAAATCACAAAACCAATAGGATTTCAGGAAAGCCAAAGGCAATAAGTGGTTTAGGCCAAGCTCTACTCGATGCCATACAATAGTTGCCACGTGTCTAGGATGAGGACAGAGAAAACCACCCTCATCGGGCGATTAATTACGGTACAAAAGAGCCACCTGAAATGGATCACCACCGTTGGATCTAGAACTCCCAGATCAACAGTGGAGATGTGATATCAACCCAAAGGTGGACCTGATGGATATAAACCATTTTTGAGGACTTTTGAAGTCTGAAAAGGACAGAGAGGGGCGGGATTTCTCAATATTGTTGTGTTTTCTGTTTAAAACATAAACAGTATGGCAGCGTTGTTCTGTATTTACAGAAAGCATGCATTGCTAACATTTGAAAGGGCACAGTGAAACACAGCACGCCCAACACAACCAAAATAATAGAGATCATGGAGCAGACAGCGCAGCTAGCTTGAAACAGAAATATCGTGGGCATCTACAGTGCAACACAGCCCAAAACAGAATCTGTCATGAGGCATCAACAACGCAGCTTATCCAAAACCAACAAGTGATCATGGAGCATCTCTGGCACGAGAGACCTCCCAGACAGCGCAAGAAACCACCTGAAGGTGGTTATTCCTATGTCAGAAGGAGAAAACGTTCGAGCCATGCTTTCCTATTGAGGGAATCAATTAGTTAACAAGACAGATTAAGACTCCAAGCCTTTAAGAGCTCAGGAGCATTGTAAAAGGCCTATAAAAGGCTAAAAACTAGATGTAACAAGGGTTCAACTTCTGGAGATTGTTGCTACTCTGTTCCTTCAAGCTTCTCATCTTCATTCTAGCAATATAAGCTTCTTTTGCTATTATATGTTCAATGTCCATTCTCTTTGTTGTTCTATGCTTTCACTTGAATAGGTTATTCATGTTTTTTGCTGTGTCAAATGCCAGATAAATGTCATCTTATCTCTACATTGATAAATTAGATTTGCAAGTCTCATTTGCTTCCTGTAGCTAGCCATTCATATGTGTCTATGTATGCAATCTGCTGGTACAGTCAGTATTCTCCATCTATCCATTGAATCTATAAACTATTGAGCATTAGTGGTCTAAAGCCTTGTATTTTTGAGGGTGTTAGCACCTAAATCTGCCTCAGGCTGAAGGAAGGCAAAAATTAGGGTAACCACAAACCACACTCAGTCTGGTAGCTAGACCTACCAGAGCAGGAGAGGGCTCTCTCCGAGTCATACTCAGCGAATGGATAAGAAAAAATGGTCTGAGATGACTTACAATGCAATATTTACCTTAGGCTAGTAAGTGAAAAGGGATTTTGAAAACAATTTTATGAATGACCGAGCTTCTGGGATGTATATGGGACTGGCGCTCAGCAAAAAACAGAGAATTGAATATGAAGGCACAGATTATTCCGTGAGGCAAGGTAGGCGGGAAGAGTAGCAATTTTGGTTTAAGGTAACGTGGAACGGAAAGATTGTTGAAGAAAGTGAAAAGGGCATAGTCACATGAATCCTTTTCAACAGAAGAATAACACTGCACATGAAATTTTCCCACAGGCAGAGCAATATAAATTGAATTATACCTAATCTCACTTAGAAAATTTCATTGAAATGAAACGTGAATTGAATTATGAAACATAACAAGATACATATGGAACATAAGAACACATTTGCTACACTCACAGCCACAAGAATCTCATGAAACAGAGCTGCTGCCTTTCATTAATTCTCTATAAAAAATACACAGTGCAGAAACAGAGTTTCTTTCCCACAGTCTCCCAGAAGTTACAAGCCAGCCAACTCTTTGCAAATATCTTGCATACAATATATAGAATGTGTAAGGAAGAGATAGAATGCCCAAGGGTTGGGGAGTTACTCGAATCATTACAAAATGGAGATGGAGAGCCAACCATCAGCTATAGGTGCAGCGCTGCAAACATGACATTTGGCATTGGGTGACCATTTGCCTTCCTTCGCCACTTGGATAGAAGCCAATCTGGAGAAAAACTCTTTAAATGCCACCTTTGGTGCCAAAAAAACTGAATTGTAGATGATCAGGCCCACTTGGAGAAGTCACGAACCGAAATTTTGCGAAACGGAAGAAAATTGGCAATTTTTCCTCTGTGCGCCGCGCCATTTTCTCTGTGCATCGCGCTACTTTGGGGCCTGTTTTGGGGCACTTTCAGGTGTCCAAAATGTGCCCAAGTGGGCTTGTTGGAAATCCTGTCCTGTCTACTTTCTAACCCCACTAGAATTTTCAAATTTGGTGCTCATTTGCCCCTCCAAATCTTCATTCTCCCAAGACTACTTTCTGTGTGTGAAAAAGGTGGAAGAGAGGCCATTTTTGGGTGTTTTTTGACCTTTAGGAGACTCATATCTTGTCAAAATTTCTTGCCCGGACACTAGTAGTCGTAATTTTCCATGCTGAATCCAAAACTGCAAGCCATTCCTCATTTGTAGCTCTAGAATTTTAGCGTCGCGCCAGTGGCGCGGCGCACAGGGAGAAAATCCCTATTTTTTGCACAAAAATGTCTAGGTCCGCACTTTTCCTTCACATTACCTGCGGTCCCGCACCCAATGGTCATGGATCCTGCGGACCTGACCGCACCTTTTCTTTGTGACAGGTGCGGACCTTAAGTGCGCCTTCTTGCAGATCAATTTTGGAGGCCTTCCTGGTGTCCAAATTGGGTGTAGGATAGCCCGTTGGAAAGTTCTTTGAGTATAATTTCTAACCCAACTGGAATTTTTCAATTTGGAGTTCATTTTCCCTATAAAATGTCAAATATTCCAAGACTAGTCAAAATGTGCCTAGTGAGGCTGCCTCAAGGTAGAGTGCTATTACAGTCAACTTTTGAATGCCTTCCTCAACTCCAAATTGAGTTCATGATAGCTCATTGGAAATCTATTTGTGTCTAGTTATCATTTGACTCATCAAGAAAGTAATTTGGCCAACCGAGATAGGAGAAAACTTGATTTCCCAAGGCCACTCCAATGGTGCATTCAATTCCCTGAGGTAATGGTATTTTTGACATTTCTCTTAAACCATGACACCTATGTAAAAAGGGAAGGATTTTTTTCTTCCTTGGACTATTGTGGACAAAAACCTCTCTCAAATTTCAAAAATTCATCTTTTATGGCTCAGAAAAATCATTTGAGTGAAACCTGTCCCGATGTGTGGAACAGGGGATTTGTCGAAATGAATCGAAATGAAGGGGATTAGGGGCTTCTATATTCTTGAGGAAATTTTGGGAAGTAGGGAGGGATGTTAGGAAGTAGGGGAAAGTGTAATCTCTAAAATTGAGTGAGGGGAAGGGGTCCAAAAGGGCAAAACACAGGCCTAGCCTTGAAAATTGTCAAGTTGTAGCAAGAAACTAGGTTTGTGCGAAAATGAAGAATTTGGGGGATCTCAGTGATGGTAAGTGTTTGATAAGGTACTTTAAGGATAGGGGAAGGTGTATGAACATCAGGATACAAGTTTTGCCGATGATTTGGCCGTCCAAGAGAAATTGCCTTCAAAACCCTAGGAGAGGGAAATGACCTTACCTAGGCGTAACTGAAGCATGAACAAGGGGTAAAATGACCCAGTGGGACTTGACATGATAATGAAAACTCTCTGAATGATGGTACACTCAGCTGAACGGTGACATGGACTGAAATTTTGACAACTTTGATAAGGGTAAAATCAAACCCTAGTCCTAATGTCTAGTGACCAAATTTTGCTTGAAGACTCACTGAAATGACAAAATTTGACTGACACCTTAAAATCACTTTGTAAGAGCATGTTTGATCACTGGAGGAAGGCTGCAAACACTGACACTAACATTGGCTCCAATAGGGATGGCAGCTCCTTGGAGGTGCCAAGAACTGCAGATCTTTGGGTGAGCAGACAGTGCCTTCGTCCATTGGGCTATGGAGTCCATTATTCCAACAAACCAACATGACTCAATTTATTGACAGAAATTTGACTCAAACTGACTCAATGTGAACTGAAATGACTGGAAAAATTGAATCTATGCAAAAGAAAATGACTCATGACTGATTTAACTAAAACAAGAACTGACAAAACTTATTCAATGGCAGTAGTCCATCAAGATTCGAGGCTTTCAAATCATGATGACAGCCACCTGCGTACTAATGCAATATGTACAATCATGTGTAATGTGTCTTCCAATGTAACCAATCAAGTAAATGCCTCCTTGATTGATTCTCTGGATCAGATCTTCTGGTCAACAACAGATACTAGTAACTGGGCCTCCAAAAACATAATTGACCATGATCTCCTTCATCACTGAATACTGCAATAATGACCTTCACTGCTAACTGTAATAGATTTGCCATTGGATCATGAAAAACATGAAGATTTTCCTCCTGCTGAAGAAGCAAGGTGTCCATTTCTTGTGATGCTAATCTCTTTTCACAAATAAGAGTATGTTCCTGGTCCTCAAAAAATTTTGAACAAGCAGATGAGCGGATTTCCTCTTCAAAGAACACTTCAAAACATGAAACATAGGAAGAAGAATCTGAAATGGCATCTTGAATGGTCTGATCTTCGATAGTCTGAACATCTTGTAGGTCACCTTCATATGATATGACAGCCAGATTGTCTTTGCATTCATCAATCATGAGAAAAGAAACTTCGAATGATTCTTGAAACCCAAGCATGACATTTCTATCATCTACCAACGATTCATCCAAGGAAACTTTTTCACTTACTTGAACAAAGATCTCATCTTGCTGTTCATAGAGGGAATGAGCTACCTCCTCACCATCTGTCTCTTGATCTGATTTATCATCCCCATTATCTGAGATTGGAACATCATTTTCTTGCATATCATCTTTTATTTCCACCAGATCTGAAACAAAACTTCTTCTTTCATCATTTCCAGCCATATGGAATTCTTCAACCTGCTGATCTATAAAGCTGTTCACCGGACTGTCATCCTTTTCTTTAGAGATATTATGAAGATTCTGCCTTATAAACTCAAATGCTTCGTAACACAAGGGTACAAAATCCTCTTGCATCATTAAATCATGTATTTCTGTTACCTCACCTTCATCTGTAATCTGACCTTGAATTGTGTTTGGTGGCTGCAAATCTGGTTCTATATCCAAAATTATTTCATCAATCATTTCAGGGGAAGATTTCTTATTAACGACCTACTCAAAAATTTCGCCATCTATCTCATCTTCAACATTAAAACTGAGAGATTGCAAATTTCCTACAAGCTTTTCATTTGAAGATTTACTATGCAATTTACCCTGCAAAAACTGAAATGATTCAAAACAGAGAGGTAAGGAATCTTCTTGTATCGTTTGATCATATATGCCATCTTCTACGTCTTCATGTGCAACCTGACTCTTAATGGCATTTGGGGGCTGGAACTCTGAATATAAGAAGTCTGGAACAAAGTTTTCATCTCCCTCAAGAGGATCCAAATCAAGATTTGTCGATAGCTGATGTTTGATTGCATGGAAATTATCTCTGATGAATTGACATGAATCAAAGCACAAAGGCAAAGATCCTTCACTTACTTCAAAATCTGCTGCACTTTCCTCATCGTTTCCATAGCTGATATGCCTCGGTTGATCACTGTACTCGAGCTGTTGTAAGCGAACTTCCTCATCTCACAAACTGGCTGCTAATTTGTCTGCAAGATTAGCTTCTATTTGGAGAGCATAATCATCATCATCATATTGATCAAATTGAGGCAAATCGTCAGTGTAAAACACGTCATCAAGCATACATGTCATATCAACAGGTCTTTCTTCTCCAATATGATCTACAAAACAATCCTTATGACTACTGAGATAAGAAACAAAATGTTTTGGATCAGCCACTTGTTCATGAATGCCATTTTCATCTTTTGCAGTCATTTTCCTCACCATCTCTTCTACTGCACTCACCAAAATGTCAAGCTTTTCCTCTGAAGGTGTAGTTTTCTCTAAATCCACATTTTTCATCTCGTCTCCTTTCAACCTTTCCCTTCTGATCAGCAAATGAGCCTCTACATTTATTGCATTGTTCTGCATCTCTTCAAGTGTTGCGACATTCTTTTCTCTCAGTTGAAATTCCATTTCCGGATCAAAGGCACCCGGGTAGTGCAAGAGAGCAGATCTAAGAGTGGGTCTTATATCAACCAGCATTAAATAATAAACTTGATTAAATCTGGATGAAAACTGTTGTACTGTCTCCCCTGGCAGTCTTTTCAGCTAATTATACTCTTCTATGATAAGGAAAAGGTTCTGTTCGATCCTCCACCTGTCAAGAAAAACTTTGATGAACTGTTGTAAATCTGTGATGCTCGCATCAAGCAGGGCTTTGAACCAACTCTTGACTTTGCCTTGCAAAGAAAGAGCAAAAAGCCTTATACTGACATCTTCTTCATCAATTTCGAAAAGGTCTAGAAAAGTCTCAACATTCTGCACATGTTGCTCAGCATTGACACTCTTACATTCACCGTCAAATCTTGGCAAGTATAGATCATAGTTTTTGGGGAAAGCATGAAGAACAGAAGGTAAAACAAGAGGTTTATACCTATCTGGGATTATAACAGCTGTAGGAATATATACAAGAGCGACGGGATTAGGTTGGTGTTCTTTAGGCTCATCACTCTGAAGAGAGTCATCATAAGATGTAGGAAAAGTAAGGAAGCCAGGATCAAAGGGAAACTCACTATTTACACTTTTTGAATAGATTGAGTGAAGATTTTGATCACCTTTATCATACAATAAGTTCTGAAGAACTTTTAGGGCAGCTTCAAGAACAACGAAGAAGTAATTTACAAGAAAACAGAGTCGAACCTGAATACCATTCCACTTTGGATACCCAAACTTTGTGTAAGATCCTTCCATTTTCGCAGAGAAAGAGTTAGTCCTCCAGTGGAGTCACCATGAAGCACCGATTGCTGGGTTCTTAAGTGAAAGGAGTCGCCATGAAGGATTGATTGTTGGATTCTTCAGTGAATGGAGTCGCCAGGTGAATGATTTCAGCCTTCTTCTATCTGATCGTTGTCCACCATCAACCATCAGATTTGAACTTGAGATATGTACTGGGGCAAAACAATCTTCAAGCAAACCATTTTCATCCCCAGTATGGTCGCCACTATGTTAGCACCTAAATCTGCCTCTGGCTGAAGGAAGGCAAAAATTAGGGTAACCACAAACCATGGTCAGTCTGGTAGCTAGCCCTACCAGAGCAGGAGAGGAATCTCTCCGAGTCACGCTCAGCGAATGGATAAGCAAAAATGGTCTGAGATGACTTACAATGCAATATTTACCTTAGGCTAGTAAGTGAAAAGGGATTTTGAAAACAATTTTATGAATGACCAAGCTTCTGGGATGTATATGGGACTGGCGCTCAGCAAAGAATAGAGAATTGAATATGAAGGCACGGATTATTCCGTGAGGCAAGGTAGGTAGGAAGAGTAGCAATTTCGGTTTAAGGTAACGCGGAATGGAAAGATTGCTGAAGAAAGTGAAAAGGGCATAGTTGCATGAATCCTTTTCAACAGAAGAATAACACTGCACATGAAATTTTCCCACAGGCAGAGCAATATAAATTGAATTCTACCTAATCTCACTTAGAAAATTTCACTGAAATGAAACGTGAATTGAATTATGAAACATAACAAGATACATATGGAACATAAGAACACATTTGCTACACTCACAACCATAAGAATCTCATGAAACAAAGCCGTTGCCTTTCATTAATTCTTTGTCAAAAATACACAGTGCAGAAACAGAGTTTCTTTCCCACGGTCTCCCAGAAGTTACAAGCCAGCCAACTCTTTGCAAATAGCTTGCATACAATATATAGAATGTGTAAGGAAGAGATAGAATGCCCAAGGGTTGGGGAGTTACTCGAATCATTACAAAATGGAGATGGAGAGCCAACCATCAGCTACAGGTGCAGCGCTGCAAACATGACATTTGGCATTGGGTGACCGTTTTCCTTCCTTCGCCACTTGGATAGAAGCCAATCTGGAGAAAAACTCTTTAAATGCCGCCTTTTGTGCCAAAAAACCGAAGTGTAGATGACCGGGCCCACTTGGAGAAGTCACGAACCGAAATTTCGTGAAACGGAAGAAAATTTGCAATTTTTCCTCTGTGCGCCGCGCCATTTTCTTTGTGCATTGCACTACTTTGGGGCCTATTTTGGGGCACTTGAAGGTGTCCAAAATGTACCCAAGTGAGCTTGTTGGAAAGCCTGTCCTGTCTACTTTCTAACCCCACTGTAATTTTCAAATTTGGTGCTCATTTTCCCCTCCAAATCTTCATTCTCCCAAGACTGCTTTCTGTGTGTGAAAAAGGTGGCAGAGAGGCCATTTTTGGGTGTTTTTTGACCTTTAGGAGACTCATATCTTGTCAAAATTTCTTGCCCGGACACCAGTAGTCGTAATTTTCCATGTTGAATCCAAAACTGCAAGCCATTCCTCATTTGGAGCTCTAGAATTTTAGCGTCGCGCCAGTGGCGCGGCGCACAGGGAGAAAATCCCTGTTTTTTGCACAAAAATGTCTAGGTCCACACTTTTCCTTCACATTACCTGCGGTTTTGCACCTAAGATCCTGCGGACCTAACCGCACCTTTTCTTTGTGACAGGTGTGGACCCTGAGTGCGCAACGGTATTTTTGACATTTCTCTTAAACCATGACACCTGTGTAAAACGTGAAGGAGGTTTTTCTTCCTTGGCCTGGTTTGGACAAAAATATCTCTCAGCTTTCAAAAATTCATCTTTTATTGCTCAAAAACATCATTTGAGTGAAACCTATCCTGATGTGTGGAACAGGGGATTTGTCGAAATGAATCGAAATGAAGGGGATCAGGGGCTTCTATATTCTTGAGGAATTTTTGGGAAGTAGGGAGGGATGTTAGGAAGTAGGGGAAAGTGTAATCTCTGAAATTTAGTGAGGGGAAGGGGTCCAAAAGGGAAAAACACAGGGCTAGCCTTGAAAATTGTCAAGTTATAGCAAGAAACTAGGGTTTGTGTGAAAATGAGGAATTTGGGGGATCTCAATGATGGGAAGTGTTTGATAAGGTACTTTAAGGATAGGGGAAGGTGTATGAACATCAGGATACAAGTTTTGCCGATGATTTGTCCGTCCAAGAGAAATTGCCTTCAAAACCCTAGGAGAGGGAAATGACCTTACCTAGGCGCAACTGAAGCATGAACAAGGGGTAAAATGACCCAGTGGGACTTGACATGATAATGACAACTCTCTGAATGATGGTACATTCAGCTAAACGGTGACATGGACCGACATTTGGACAACTTTGACAAGGGTAAAATCAAACCCTAGACCTAATGTCTGGTGACCAAATTTTTCTTAAAGACTCACTGAAATGACAAAATTTGACTTTGACACCTTAAAATCACTTTGTAAGAGCATGTTTGATCACTGGAGGAAGGCTGCAAAGAATGACACTAACAGAGGGTGTTCATGCATGTCTTGAGTGAGAATAGAGCTGAAATGATTATTTGACTTGATCCAAACCATCATCCATTCCAATAGTTTTGAGAACAATATTGAAGATTATATGTTTCCAGGCATCTCCGAGCAGCAACCTAGGAGGGTTTCCTGGAGTGATAACATAATTGGTGCCGTTTCCAGGGGGAGGAAACTAAAGCTCATCTTCCCTGGGAAACGACATAGATCCAGCTTTGATGACAAACAAAATTTGGGTACCTTTTTGGTTGTAATCATCTATTTGGCAACTCTACTGGAGGTCGAACCTCTTGGTGAATCCACTTCATAGTCCTGGCTCAGTTTGTGAGGCATACTCAGAGAAATTGTTATGAAACCAGCTCACAAAAAGATAGAAAAGATAGATCAACGCCTTAGAATTCAGCCTCTTCGAGGGGGCAACCTCCTTTACATTACATAAATGAACAATTCTTGGATGATTCAAATGACAAAACCTCCTTTCTATATATAGGAGTCTAAGGGGTCACAATATAACCAATCTGACCTAACAATAATAATATAAAGGCACAAAAATAACAATAGAGGGATTCTATGGGGCACAGTAATAACAATATGGGGACAATAGGGGCACAACAATATTAATAAGGAATACAACTACAATATTAATGGGGGCATCACTAGTATTATAGGGACCTAACATGCCCCTCTCCTTCAAAAAAGTGTTGTCCTCAACACTTGAGTAGTTCTGGATGCTTCTGTATAAAATTCTCATCCTCCCATGTGGAATCTTTAGCGGATAAGTTCTTCCACTTGATGAGATACTCTGAAATGGATCGATTTCATAGTTGTCGAGTTCTTGTTTCTATGACTGCTTATGGTTCCAATATAATTTTTCCTTCCTCGTCAAGTTCTGGCAATATTGTTTGAACTGGGAGCTTGTCACCTATAACCTTCTTTAAACATGAAACATGGAAAACTGGGTGCACTCGAGAAGCTACAGGAAGCTCCAATTTGTATTCCATAGTACCAATCTTTTGCAACACCTTGTACGGACCATAATACTTTGGTGACAATTTGTTATCCTTCTTAGCTTGCTTGAGGGACATTTGTTTATATGGTTGTAGTCGTAGGAATACCCAATCACCTACATCAAAACTTCTTTCACTGCGATGTTGATCTACCTGTTGTTTCATTCTATTCTGCGCCAACACGAGGTTATCCTTTAAGAGTCGGAGGACTTGTTGTTGATGCTTGATGTGATGTTCCACTGCTTGAACCTTAGAATTTTCTCTTAAATATGATGTGATGGATGGTGGTTCATATCCATAAAGTGCCATAAATGGGGTCATTTTTGTCGCAGTATGGAAGGAAGTGTTATACTACCATTCAGCCAGAGGCAACCATTTGACCCATTGTGTCTATTTATCAGATACAAAGCAACGAAGATATCCTTCCAAACATTTGTTTACTATCTCCCATTGCCCATCAGATTGAGGATGATAAGATGAGCTATGAGCTAACTGAGTACCAAGACAAGAAAATAATTCTGTCCAAAAAATTCCTGTAAAAATGGGATCTCTGTCACTTACAATAATCTTTGGGTTTCCATGTAGCTTTTGAGTTGTTTCCATAAATGCCGTAGAAACTGTACTGGCTTTAAATGGATGTAATAATGCACAAAAGTGTGCATGTTTGGTAAGTCTGTCAACTACCACCATGAGGACACTCTTTCCCTCAGACTTGGGTAAACCTGTGATTAAATCCATTGAAACCTCCTCCCAACGTTGGCTTGGAAAGGATAAAGGTTGTAATAGACTTGATGTCTTAATTGTTTCAGCTTTATTTTGTTGGCATACCAAACATTCCGCCACAAACTTTTGAATATCTGATTTAAGGCCATCCTAAAAAAATTCCTTCTTAACCCTATGGTAAGTTTTTAAAAATCCTGAGTGCCCTCCTAAGGGAGAAGTGTGCAATTCCAGAAGAATCTTTTGTTTGAGTTGGGAATTCTTACAGAGGTATAAGCAATCTTTGTACCATAATGAATCATTTTTCCAGCTAAATGTATCAGATGTACTGGGATCTTGTTGTAACTTTCGAATAAGTTCCCACACTTCTTCATCATTCTTCCATTCCTCCCTTGCTTCGTTTATACAATCTGGTTGGATAATAGAAATGGCACACAACAATGCTTCCACATCCTCATCCTTTCTTCAGAATGCATCTGCCACAACATTTTGCTTCCCTTTTTTGTATATGATTTCAAAGTCATAACCCAACATCTTTGTGACCCATTTTTGTTTTTCTTCAGAGGATAATCTTTGTTCTAAAAAGTATTTAAGGCTATCATGATCCGTTTTTACCTTGAAGTGTCTTCCCATTAGGTAGGATTTCCATTTCTTAAGTGCATGTAGTATTGCCAACATTTCCTTCTCATAAATAGCTTTGTGTAAATACTTTCTCTTGATTGGACGACTTTCGAAAGCAATGGGTCTTTCATCTTGCATTAAAACAACACCAATTCCATTTCCGGAAGCATCACATTCCACAATAAAGGTTTTTGTGAAGTCTGGTGTAGCTAAGACCGGTGCTTGGCACATTGCCTCTTTAAGATATTCGAAGGCCTTTGTTTCTTCTGGAGTCCATGAAAATGCATCTTTCTTCAACAATGTTGTTAGAGGTGCTGCTATTTTCCCATAATTCTTAACAAACTTGCGATAATACCCTGTCAACCCGAGAAATCCTCGCAAATGCTTTATGGATGTGGGGATTTCCCATTCCTTAATGGCTTTAATTTTGCTAGGGTCTACCTTAACTCCTTCATGAGATACAATATGACCCAGATATTCCACCTCTTGTACTCCAAAGAAACATTTGGATCTTTTTGCAGATAATTGTTTCTCCTCCAATAGTTGTAGCAGCCTGTCAACATGTTCAACATGATCCTTCCAAGACTTGTTGTAGATTAGTATATCATCAAAAAATACTAACACAAATTTTCTAAGGAAGGGTTTGAAAATGGAATTCATCAAACCTTGAAATGTAGAAGGTGCATTGGTAAGGCCAAAAGGCATGACCAAAAACTCATAGTGACCCTCATGAGTTCTAAATGTTGTTTTCAGAATGTCTTGAGTCTTCATTCTGATTTGATGATATCCTGAATGAAGATCTAACTTGGTGAAGTAAATTGATCCATGCAATTCATCCAATAATTCATCAATGACAGGAATGGGAAACTTATCTTTAATAGTGAGCTTGTTGAGCTCCCTATAATCCAGACACATGCGCCATGATCCATCTTTCTTGTGCACCAATACTACTAGAGTAGAGAAAGAACTTTGGCTAGGTTGAATTATACCAGCCTCAAGCATTTCTGCAACCATACGTTCAATTTCACTCTTTTGGGCATAGGGATATCTGTACGGCTTGATGTTTGGAGGAACACTTCCTGGAATCAAATGAATAGCATGATCATGATCACGAATAGGTGGGAGACCTTTGGGAGTCTCAAATACCTTGGAATGATTGTCCAAGACTTTTTGGAGATCTGGAGAAATAGATGATTTCAATGTGGAAACATTTAGCAAACATAATTGTGCAATTACACCTCGTTGTTCCTTTTTTAGAAGCTTTGTCATACCGTTAGAGCTTATTATCTTTCCCCATTTCCCTGCAATACCCCTTAACAACTTCCTTTCCTTCCGCATAAAATTTCATGAAAAGTTCTCGAAAGTTAAAAGCTATTGTACCCAAGGATTGTAGCCATTGGACTCCTAGTACAACATGAGCACCTCCTATTGGAATGGAAAGCATTGGGCTTTTCAATACATATTCTCCCATGGATAGCTTAATATTATGGCACTTTCTAGAGCAATTTATCGTTCCTCCATTTGAAACGATCACTTGACACTCTGGTGCTAGATATAGGAAGCAATTCAATTCTTTTGCTATCTTACAATGAATAAAATTGTGGGTACTTCCTGAATCAATGAACACTATTTCCTTTTTCTTCTTGATTTTTCCTTCTATCTTGATGGTTTGACGAGTGGTAATTCCAGCCAATGCATTACAAGATATGGTCGGATTCATTTCTTCTTTATCTAGGCTTTGTTCCTGGAGTATATCCTCTTCTTTTGACCTTTCTTGCTCCTTTTCTTCTTCCTCTTCACAATCTATGTAGAATAATTTCTTCTTAGCACACTTATGACCTTTAGTGTATTTGCTATCACAACTGTAACAAAGCCCTTTTGCTCTTTTTTCTTCCAATTGTTGTAGTGTCAACCTTATAAGTTGTGGAAGGCTAGGGGAAACAACACTTGCATCTTTATAGTTGTGAGTGGTATTATTATAGACATATTTGGGCACTGCAACCCCAAACTCATATGTCCATAAAATAAGGGCTCCTTAAGTCCCTAAAAGTGTTGTTTCACACCCTAAAGGATCAGGGTCAATTGATTACATCATTTCCCAGAAGTTCCACCTAAAAAACTACTCAGAACTGGCCAAAATTGGACCATACAAACTGCTCCATGGGCAAGGTGCGATGCATACTAACTGCCTAACTGGCTAGGTGCAATGCATACTCAAATGGCCTTCTGTGGGGTGCGATGAGCGAGAATAGACAAATGGCAGAGACATTTTGCAAGGTGGATGATCATGGAATCTTCCAGAAACTTCTCTTATGACACTTGCCTCACTGAATTCGCCCAGGGATGAGTAAGAGATCATGAAATCTCCAAGTGGAACCAAGAACTATCAGTGGAATGACACTAATCAAAAACCCAGAGTTGACTCACACCCTTGCAAGAAATCTATAAATGGATCCCTCATCTGAGAGATCTAGAGACTGGAATTTTTCATTTTGTAAGGAAGTGCTATTGGTTCGTTGGTGAGAAGAGACATTACATTGTTGGGTGATTTGCTTGTTCATGAGGTGAAGAGGGATTCTACAACTAGGAGGATGATGCTGGATCAGACAGTTGGGCTGTAATTCTCTCTTACATTACTATTAATAAAGTTCTTTGAGTTTTCCTCCATATGATCTTGTATTTGTGAATCTTACTGTTTATGAATGAAATTGTCTGGTCAATGTGTTTCTAATTCCACATTGTTTATGATGTTTTAGATGAGATGCTATGATAGTTTGTTGTTACTTTGACTCTACAGGTACTCTTTGAAGTGGGACAAGTAGGAGAGGAGTGGCGAATTCTATCAAGGAAAGGAGAAATCAAGCTAGGATCAAAGCGGAAGATCCAGGTTGGTCCTCTTTTCTTCTCTTCCATCTATCACACTTAAAGGAACTCTTGAAAATCTTTCATTGTTTGTTTCTAAGATAGCTACCTGTCTTAGTGGGATTAGCAGTTCGAATAAACACTAGTTTTCCCTGAAACAAAATGGCGACTCCACTGGGGATCGAATAGTTTGTTTTGTTTGTTTATTATTTGCTTTATAAACTACAGACAGAGCCTGAAGTTAGCCAACTAGCCTTCGAAACGCCTTTGCTATGCAATTGCGAAGTAGATAAATGCTACTTCAGTTAATCTCTGGGTTGGTTTATGAACTGAACATATGACTTACAAAGCATCCTAAGTGCCCTTGTGGTAGCTCAGAACCTCATCAGATCCTACCCTTATGCTTTGTGTTTACTGTCCATCATTACTCAGCCTAAATCACTGAACTTCGTTGGAAGTTTTGAGCAAAAACCAAGCTCAATTTCGCTCCCTAGCCCATTGCATTGTCTGTAACTGTGAAACCTGGATGCATCGCACCTCCCGTGTGTTGCAGGTGAGATGCATCCCTGTTTCCCTGTGTTGCAGGTGCGATGATTGAGTGAACTGTTTTTCTTCTCTGAAATTTGGTTTTTTTCTCTTTGTTTTTAGCTTTATTCAGTAGTTTTGTTGTTCATGATCAGTACCTTCTTGCTGTAACCATCTTCCTTCACATTATTTCAGCCTCCATCAGTTAGGAATTGTAAATGTTTTTGTGTATTTTTCAATCATTTACAATCTTCCTTTGTCGAAAGTAGCCTAATCGAACTGTCGTTTTGATGCAAGTGTCGTAATTTTCATTCTGAATCAAAAGAAGTGTGTCGTAAAATCTTCCTCTTCTAGATAGTTGATTGTACTTTTTTCATTGTACTTGGTTTTGAAATTATTAGTATTTCAAGTGTCGAAAACAATTTTCAATTCAAAATCGAAAAGTGTCGTCTTAGTCTTCCTTTCATTTTGAAAGGAAAAATTGTTAGTACTGTCGCTTTGAAAGAAAATAGTTCAGATCTGTACTTAGCTTTCTTTTTTGTCATTCACACATTAATAAAGCGGAAAAAAAATACATGCATGTGCATCTACATTTTAACTGCTTGTGAAATTCGATTTAGGAAAGTGCATTCAGTGTGTGCTCTATGCTCTCTGCTGAAACAAAATCATTATCTTCTTTCCTTTGTAGCTACGATTTTCATTGCTAAAAGAACATAAACGACTGTTTATCATTTTAGATTGCATATTTAGGAATTTCACATCTACATCACGCGGTGAACCTTGAAAGACAAACTTCTAAGCAAGATCAACCCTAAAATAAACCTCAACGAACATAAAAATGCTTTGGAATCTAATGCAACACATCTAGAAGTCTAGGCTAGAGACATGTTCTAGCGTCGTAAAACTTGGTAACTATCGTTTTCATCGAAGGTTGGGTGATTCCTCCTCTTTGATACGACAAGTGCCAGTACGGACTTGTGCTCCCCGTACCGTGGAGTATATATTGGGAGACCATAATAGGCTGATATCTTTTATCCTTAGGAAGCCGTGTTTGCCGCCCTATCGATCGTAATGCACTGAACACAACATTCAGGAAGATTGACTGCTGTACATAAGTCCTTGGTAATTTCTCTATCATTTATCACCAAGGTATATTTTGCAGTTTTACGATCGATTTGGTAAACCCTCTGTCTAGGCTTCTAGAGAAGTCACTTTTGTTCCTTTTCAACTCCTTAAAAGAAAAGGTCAATCTGAGCACTTGTCACTTCAGGCTCATTAAAAATTGAAGGCGACTAGAGTCACCTTTAGCTTTTTATTGACTCTTAAAAATTGAAAAAGCAAGTTGTGTCAAAGCATCTTAAAATTTATTTTAAACATAATAACATCCTTGTTCCTATGTTGATTTGAGGTTGAGATAATGGAGTCTACCAATCAAGGAATCCCCCTTGGAGGGAATGTCCTTTCTCCTCTTGGGGAGATATTGGTTCTCCATATATGGCTACATTGTCCCTTCCAGGAATCACAATCGGCCTGCTGGTATGGCTTTTCTCGACCTCTGTCGTTCAAAACACCGCAATTCCTCAACAATCTCATCAGTAACCAGATGATACTGAAGTTACCCCTTCGCCTTCTACTTCATTTGTTTCTCCTTCCCCTTCTTCCTCTTCACTTGGTGAAACTAGTGACACTAAAAACCAAGTAGCTGAGAAGAAAAAGAAAGGGAAGGAGAAGAAGAAGAAGCCAACTAAACAAGGGAACAACAATGCATCGTCTGGCGAAAATCCACACACTAAAGTTTCCAAACCAAAAACTCCATGCTTAATCTACAAGGAGAGACATTACCATCGAGATTTCCCTTGCATCATGCAGATCTTGAGGGAATGGTCTCCCCGGTTGCACCATTCGGTGTCATCAACCCCTGAAAGTCAGGTTGACAGCACACCATCAACTAGTGAGAACGAAGTCAACAGACAAAAAGGAAAAGTTAGAGTTCCATGTAGGTTATGTGAAGGTGATCATACTCTTCACCATTGTCCTTTTCTGGATGAAGCCAAAAGCATTTTGGATAACTGTCCTACTTCACCACAACAACTTCCACCTGGATACAAGAAACTCTTGCCAAGTCCTTCGCTAGTTGAAAACCCAATTGACATAACTCAATTGTCGATCGAATCACCTATCATTGAAAGTGAACCTTCTGAGTCCATACTAGATCAAAGTCAATTGGTTGAGATGGCAGTCGACCCAGTCTTGCCTTCAAAAAATCCACCTTCAGATGATATAGTTTCCAAAGTGGATGAGAACGACACTGTTCAAATTCTTTTTATCGATATAGAGTCTAATGAACTTGGAGGAAATCCGCCCATTCCTTCACAACAGGAAGAGACCCCCTCAGTTCATGAAACTTATCTGGACATTTGTCCGTTACCTCCTTTGAGTAGTCTAGTCATTTTCTTTGATTGGAATCAACTAGCGAAACCTCACCTTCCATCTAATGTACCATTCTGAATCATAGTACAAGTTTACAAAATGATCATGTTTGGCACAATCATAGATGAAGGGGCTTCGGTGAGTATCCTTTCCTCAACTGCTTGGAAAGCGCTTGGTTCGCCATCGCTTTTGCCTGAAAAACAAAATTTGTCGGGCTTCAACAAAGGAACTAGTCGACCATTAGGGATCCTTCCAAAGTTACCGATAACTTTGAGAAAGAAAACCATTTATTTGAACGTGATGGTAGTCCAAGGTCCACTAGATTACAATCTACTCCTTGGACGTGATTATATATATAGCATGGAAGCCATTATTTCCACATTCTTTCGAGTGATGTGTTTTCCACATGAAGGCATACTGGTGTAACTGGTCGACCAGCTTTCATTTCCTGGTTCAAACACAGCTATAAATAAACCATCATCCCTAAATGGTCTCTTCACATCAAGAATGTCTCTTCCATCTTCATCCCATCCACCTAATTACTGTGAGTAGTTTGGTGAGTGTGATGAAGATTAGGGGGCATGCACCCTAGTCTGCTTCGGCAGGTGAACCCAAAGGAAAAGAGAGATTTACTTGAAAGGTCATAATACTTGGACCGAATAGCATTCCCGTATAGGTTATGTGATCAGTCTGACGTGATTATTTCCTTTGTACGATTGTGAATCTCACAACATTCACCTTCGTACGTTATGTGATTGGAATCTCACAGCAATCACTTTTGTCTATTTCGATGGACATCACAAAGGAAAAGTTTTTGTCTCCCAACAGAAATGATCCTACCTAACTGCAAGGACTTCCATTTGATAACCTGGAAACTCTCCTTTTACTGAAAGACCTGGGGGCATGAAAACCTTTGCATGCAAGTGAAAAGTGACCTTTGATTTTCTTAGTTTGTAGGTTCTTAACCCTTTAACCTCGTAGCTCGATCATTTCTAGCTTACATAAAAAGGTCATGAGCACATGTTATAGTAGTGATCAAGCTCATTAAAAAATAAATCTACCAAGAGACATTATCAAAAGACTGGTAAGAGCAATGTTCCCGCAAGGTTCAAGCTCATTAAAAAATCAACCTGCACTGAGCACATGTTGGCACAAGGTTCAAGCTCATTAAAAAATAAACCCACCTTTGGTAAATGACCTTTGTGTTCACTTTGCTATTTGCCCTTTGTGAACTTTGGTTGTGTTCCTTCTGTCACCTCCATTTCATTCGTCTGACCATACGCTTCCACTTGATTGTTTACCCTTTCGAGGAACATCTATGACGAGTGATTCTGATTGCCACCCTCTTCACATTGCCATGTTTTGAGAAGTTCCAAACTTACCTGGAACCAGCTGCTACCTAGAAATACCACTCGTCCCTACAAAACGAGCCTCTTTTAAACTCTTTTTTAGACTCGTTAAATATAAAAGATTGTCGAGCTATTGGTCTTCACAGCTCGTTAAAGTAAGGGGAACTCCATCCCTTTCATATATTTTAATATTTTTGGACTTGAGGGATCATTAAACAAAAAGATCGAGTGCTTGTCTTTGTCGGCTCGTTAAAACTATCGAAAAGTCATCCCTTTCGTATTATTTTACACTTTTTCAGACTTAAGGGATTGTGCCACAAAAAAAGACTGTTGGAGTCTCCTTTTCATCCATTTTCAAACTCTCTAAACATGAAAAGGACTGAGTTATCTTTGTTGTTAAACTCGTCAAAACAATAGTGAGAAACTTTTCCACCCAGATAAGAACAAGTCTCACTGACGCTAGGCTTGCTAAACACAAAGCAACAGGTTTGACTGAAGGGCAAATTATAGACCAAGCATATGTTATCCTCCTCAAGCTTGTCAAAAATAAAGAGGTACTGGTCAACAATGATTGGGGAAAAATGGGAAGAAAACTTGAAGAACTCTATTGGTAGCAAGTCGCTCTTGAACATGACACTTTCACTCCATCACCATGATTGAGTTGGGCTGGGTTTTTTCCGTTCACCGTCACCATTGGTCCACCGTGCCATCCATGGGGTTAACGCTACCAGTCCATATCAGTGTCACCAATATGTTCAAGAGAAGTCATTCAGAGAATTTACCATCCAGCGAACGCCTCATCCACTGCATTACATCCACGCTTCATTTTTCATTACCGCCATTCCTAAACCTCATATCATTCGATCATTTTCACCTCCACAAAAATCATTTGCTCCGTTTCACGTCATAGATGTGGGATACATCAAGGCCCTCCTATGATAGGTCACTTCTTGTCGACATCAGCTCATTATCCAAGAAGTTGACTTAGAAACAACCCTTTCAGTACTTTGAAGCTTGCATGCCTCAATGGCAAGTTTATCACTTCCGGCGACAGGTTTACATCAATGACCTTCAACCGAAAGACTTTGCGTGGTGTTCAACATCGGCTCATATATTCACACCACGTGAATTGTGCTGTAGTACCTTGAGGGTCATCATCATTATTGGTGACTCCTCTCGTGTCTGTTAACAGCTTACATCATTGGCTGGTAATCAGGCGATGTCTTTCCATGTTTGACTTCAGGACATATTTTCACATGGATCGACTTGTACATTGGGAAAAGATTGGACGAGTTTTGAAGAATCTGGATCTAGTTTCATCCATCTGGGCTACGATATATCCAGGAAAATAAAGACATCAATTGTACACAGAAGCTACATAGATAGTCATCTAAGCTAGGGAAGATGACTCTTCATGCGAAGAATCACAAGTCTGCAATAGCAGATGATTGTCTGTCCTATGTACATGAAAATGAATTTATAAAGCTAAGCATGGGAATGCCTGCCTCAGCTAGATCATGAAAATAATATGATGATGATGTATTGTATTGTATCTTATACAGGTCACCTTCCAGTTCGAATGCCTCGGATCCTCATGAATAAAGCATTTCACTCAACATCAGAAGATTTACGACCTCATGCTTTAGGGGGAAGCTGTTATAGACATATTTGGGCACTGTAACCCCAAACTCATATGTCCATAAACTAAGGGATCGTTAAGTCCCTAAAAGTGTTGTTTCACACCCTAAAGGATCATGGTCAACTGATTACATCATTTCCCAGAAGTTCCACCTAAAAAACTACTCAGAACTAGCCAAAATTGGACCATACAGACTGCTCTATGGGCAAGGTGCGATGCATATTGATTGCCTAATTGACCAGGTGCGATGCATACTCAAATGTCCTTCTGTGGGGTGCGATGAGCAAGAATCGACAAATGGCAGAGACAGTTTTCAAGGTGGATGATCATGGAATCTTCCATAAACTTATCCTGTGACACTTGCCTCACTGAATTCGCCCAGGGATGAGTAAGAGATCATGAAATCTCCAAATGGAACCAAGAACTATTAGTGGAATGACCCTAATCAAAAACCCAGAGTTGACTCACACCCTTGCAAGACATCTATAAATGGATCCCTCATCTGAGAGATCTAGATGCTGGAATTTTGTATTTTGTAAGGAAGTGCTGTTTGTTCGTTGGTGAGAAGAGACATTACATTGTTGGGTGATTTTCTTGTTCATGAGGTGAAGAGGGCTTCTACAACTGGGAGGATGATGCTGGATTAGACAGCTGGGTTGTAATCCTCTCTTACATTACTATTAATAAAGTTCTTTGAGTTTTCCTCCATATGATCTTGTATTTTTGAATCATCCTATTTATGAATGCAATTGTATGGTTAATGTGTTTCTGCTTCCACATTGTTTATGATGTTTTAGATAGAGATGCTTTGATAGTTTGTTGTTACTTTGACTCTGTAGGTACTCTTTGAAGCAGGGCAAGTAGGAGAGGAGTGGCGAATTCTATCAAGGAAAGGAGAAATCAAGCTAGGATCAAAGCGGAAGATCCAAGTTGGTCCTCTTTTCTTCTCTTCCATCTATCACACTTAAAGGAACTCTTGAAAAGATTTCATTGTTTTTTTCTAAGAAATCTACCCATCTTAGTGGGACTAGCAGTTTGAATCGACACTAGTTTTCCCTAAAACAGGTATGCTTCCTGGTTGCCATAATTTTGCTTTCCATTTTTCTTGCTAACTTGAATGCCTTCTCTAATGAATCAGGTTCCCAAAGGTGAACATCATGTTAGATATTATCCTTTAAAGTCCCTATGAACACATCAATCCTATGCTCCTCTTGACTATTTTTTACCCTTATGTTCAATTTTTGGAACTCCTCAATGTGCTCCATTATTGAACCCTTTTGTTTGAGACTTATGAATTGGCTAAAAAAAGTGTTTCTTTTCGTATCCTCATAATGTGCTGTCAATTCTTCCGTAAAAATTTCCCAAGTGATAATTTGTTTACGAGAGCAAAGCCATTGATACCATACAAATTGATTTGGTTCCAAATATAAAGTTGCAATACGTAGCTTTTGTGTGTTTTGCACATTATTGAGATCGAAAAATTGCTCCATCTGTAATATCCATGTTGCGGGATCCTTGCCATCAAACTTCCTCATATCGATTTTTGGAATATGGTGGGTCTTCAATTCAACATTAGAGTCTATCAAATCATGATTAACATTTCTTTTGTTCTCATCATGAGTTTCCTTTACTACCCTTTCACCATTAGTGACCATTTCTTGTAGCAACTTATTCAAATTTATCTTCAATTCTTCCATCTTATCATCCATGCCATCCATTTTAGCATCCATGCCATTCATCTTAGCATCCATGCCATTCATCTTAGCTTCCATGCCATCCATCTTAGCTTCTATGCCTTTCTTTAAACAATCCATCTTAGCTTCTACACCTTTCTTTAAACCATCCATCTTAGCTTCTACATCTTTCTTTAAACCATCCATCTTAGATTCTGTTACTTTTTGTGCGAGTGACACTTGTTGCACTTGGTCTCGTAATTTTGATATCATGTTGCATTTCTTCCTCTTCTTCATGAGTCATGCTAGAGCTTCCAGGTTGCTTACTAGGTGTTTGCATTTTATTTCCTCGGGGCATCAATTACCGATAATAATGCTTTACTATGCCCTTTGAATTCCTTCAAACTATTTTTTCAAACCAAGCTTATGCAAAAATTTAAAAAACAAACTACACACCCTTTTTCACTGTGTAGAAGCTTGATATTGAATCTGATGTATCTCTGTAATTTCTGATAATCCAGTTCTAAATTTACGATCTGTAGTAGCCCTCTATGTCCCCTTTCCAATGCCACCAGTCTGATCCAAATTGGATTCTCCAAGGAAGAGTTATGCACAATCTCCCAAGATGACCTGATTATAGATCTTTCCAGAAGAGCGAACTTGTATGAAGTTCCACGTGTCACTGTTTCGACATTTGGCTCTGAAAAATATATACAAGAAACTATAGTCCGTCCTCTTTCTGTACCTTCTTACAAAATTTCAATCCGATGCTCAGAGAGAAAGTTATGACGATTTTCCCCAGGTCACCTATTTGGAATGTAATTCAGGAGTCTGCAAAAATACCAACTTCCTCAGATCATATCTCCGCAAATATAGTGTGAAAAGATCTGAAATTTGGACCCGTGGTTTAATGCGATTTCGTCTCAAATGGGTTTTTTTATTTTATTCTCAAACATCGTAGAAAAAAAGTTATAGTGAAAATTCCACGATGACCTATTTGGAGCAGCGAAACCCTAGAATCCAAGGCTCTGATACCAATTGTTATGAAACCAGCTCACAAAAAGATAGAAAAGATAGATCAACGCCTTAGAATTCAGGCTCTTCAAGGGGGCAACCTCCTTTACATTACATAAAAGAATAATTCTTGGATGATTCAAATGACAAAACCTCCTTTCTATATATAGGAGTCTAAGGGGTCACAATATAACCAAGCCGACCTAACAATAATAATATAAAGGCACAAAAATAACAATAGAGGGATTCTATAGGGCACAGTAATAACAATATGGGGACAATATGGGCACAACAATATTAATAAGGGATACAACTACAATATTAATGGGGGCATCATTAGTATTATAGGGACCTAACAGAAATCCTTAGAAGCTACAAGCTGACCCATTACTTGACCCTAAAAAAATCATCAAAGAGAGAAAGGTATTGCAGAAAGGAGCATCAGGTTCAGGTAAACCTAAGTAATATCCTATCTCTCTTCAAGGAAGGCCTGTAATAGAACAAATACATGTTGAGAGTATAGCATCTAATACTAGCAGTGAAGAAAAACTCTTAAAGATTCATAAAGCTCCTTATTCTTCAAGTTCTCATTTTGTTGTAAGCCCAAAGGAAACCTCACCTCCTATCCATCATACTCCTTTAGTATTATTAGTCACTCCTTAGCCCTCTATCATTCAGACTGCCAGTACTCTTTTAGCCACCACAGCTATGGTGGGTCCACAAGCACCTACCAAAATGGAAAGAATCATAGCTGCTAGATATGGACCTCTAATACTGCCCACTCCTTTGAATGCCATGCCTATTGGAGAATATCAAAAATATAGGCCTAAGTTCACTGGGACTGAAGGTGTTACCGCTGAAGAACATCTTGAGTCATTCTATAGCTATATTGATAACCTGGACATTAGTGAAGATGATGTGTGGATGAGAGTCTTTGTCCAAAGCCTAGATGGAGAGGCTAGAAAATGGTTCAGAGAACTAACCCCAAGATCTATAGCAGCTATTGAAGCTTTAGATGATGCATTCCTAAAGCATTAGGGGGATAAGAAGGATCTCCTCTACTACAACACTGAGTTTGGGAACTTAAAGAGGGAAAATGGTGAGTTGTTGTCTGATTTTAATAATAGGTTTAACCATATGTATAGCAAGATACTAGTTGAAGTAAAACCCACTACTACCTCTGCTAAACTCACCTATGCCAGTGATTTTGATTCTGACTTCTGCCTATTGTTGAGAGAGAGGCAATGTGCTACTTTGGCTGACATGTAGGATGCAGCCTTGGAAGTGGAATCAAACATCATGGCTGCAGAGAATCTCAAGGGAAATGTTGCTAGAAGAAGACAGAGGGGCGAGTCTTCATAATCCTCTGATCCTAAGATAGATAAAATGACGAAAATGATCGAGTCATTAGCCTCTAAAATCTCCAAATTAAAGGTTGAGCAGCACCCTGGGAAAGGGAGAGTTCCTAATACCTTTTCTTCTAGAAATCCAAATCCAAATCCATATAGAAGAACTAATGAGGAGTTGCAGATTTTGAAAAGAAGTAAAGATGCCAATGACGACCAAAGGGTGAAGGCCCCTTTCCAAAATACAGTCATGGAAAAAGAGCAGTTTGAAGAAGATGATTAGATCCATTATCTGGAAGACAAAGGCAATGCTTCCTTTTTAACCTCAACTACCTATGAAAAGTCATTATTCAATGAACAGATTAGCCAAGAATGGCATGGTGAAGCTGTTCTACTAACTGAAGATCAGCAAAGATATAATATGAGGTCAAAGATGAATAATGCCAAGGAAGCTCCTATTCAAAGAGTTGCCATCCCTACAGTATAGCAAGCTAATAAGCAAAAGAAACTGGCAATTGATGCCATCATACTCAAAGCTCCAGCTCGTGAGGTAAGAGGCCTTGACAAGTCTCCTTCTCCTTTCAGTTTTCAATCAGAAATTCAGAAGCTAAGAATACCTATGCCTTTGATTGAACTAGTGAATAATGAGTCCTTAAAAAGATCCATCCTTGAGGCCCTTGAAGCTAAAGCCATCCAAGCCTCCACAGACTATGTAAATCTGCAAGATGACAAGTCAGTTGTTATTCTTAGCCCAATGAGTGAAAATTGTGAAGAGAGCTCCCCCTCATTCTATGTATCTCTGACTATTCATGAAAAAATCCTTCACAACTGCCTTTTGGACATGCGAACCAGCCATAATCTAATGCCCAAGGCTGTCATGGATGAGTTGGGTCTTGACATCACCAAGCCTTATCATGACTTGTTTTCTTTTGACTCTAGAAAAGTGAAATGTCTGGGATTAATCAAGGACCTAGCCATCACTTCGTCTCAGCTGCCCATGAAAAACATGATGATGGATATTGCGGTAGCATATGTACCCCCCAAGTTTGGTATGTTACTTTCCAGAGGCTAGATCAAGATATTAGGTGGATCATTACAAAATGATTTGTCCTATGCTACTGTCCCAGTCTTCGGAGGTGAGATCAAGAGATTATATAGAGAAGCTCAGTTGGTTTGTATCATCAGTGATGAGAAGAATCCCACTAATCATCCCATCTATGCTATTGACACTGATTTTGGAGCCTGTATTCTTCATATTGAATAATCCCAATTGGCCTCCACACAGCTTAAAAAACCAGTTTGCCAGATCGCCGAGGAAGAAAGCCCACAAATTTGGGACATGTTCTTTGATGGGGCTTGCTCTAGGGAAGCTACAGGGGCAGGTGTAGTCCTTGTGTCCCCCACACAGGAATACATTCATTTATCTTTCAAATTAACCTTTCAGGTCACAAATAACATAGCAGAGTACGAAGCTTTGATTTTGGGCTTAAGCGCTGCTAAAGAAATGGGTATCAAGGGCCTGAAATTGTTTGGAGATGTAGACCTCATCATTCAGCAGGTCAATAAAGCGTTCCAAGCAAAGAATCCAAGGTTGAAAGCATACAGAGATGAGGTATGGAGGGTCAAGGATTCTTTTAATGATTTCATCATTTCTTATATTCTAAGAATGAAGAACCAGCTTGCTGACTCCCTTGCTGTGTCTCTAGCATGTTTATTCCTCCTTTACCTCCTAAATTGACGTATGAAGTTCAGGTAAAATATAGACCGTCTCTACTTGACAATGTCAAATACTGGAGAGTTTTTGAAAATGATGAGGAAATTAATAGGTTTTTACAAGTCATTGAGGAATTTGCTAAAATGCACATCGACTAAGAAAATGAAACCATGGAAGAATGCGGCCAGTCCAAGATGAAGGACGAGATCAGTCAAGGAAGAATTGTCCAGCTACCTAGTAATCATATGCCAAAGGGATTGGTGCCTCTAGAGAAGTTGTTCGATCATAACGATGTGCCTTATAATCCTGCCAAAACAGAAAATGAGTCTGCTATTTGTAAACACAATATAGGGAGCCCAACCCATCCGAAATACATCAATTTGGCCACTCATTTGTCTTCTGCCTAGAATTCTGAGTATTGCACCTTCATGAAGCAATTCATTGATATTTTTGCCTGGGAATACAGTGATCTTAAAACCTATGATACAAACATCATTCAACATAAGATTCCACTGGAAAAGAACACCACCCCTTTTAAGCAGAAATTAAGACCTATCAGCCCTCTCTTATTTCCTTTGATTGAGAAAGAGATCAAGTAGTTGTTGGATGCCAAAATCATAGTTCCCCTAAGGTATTCGAAGTGGATAGCTAACCTTGTGGTAGTAAGAAAGAAAAATGGAGAAATCAAGCTTTGTGTTGACTTCAGAAATCTAAACAAGTGCTCTAAAAAAGATAACTACCCCTTGCCTAAGATGGAACACTTGTTGCAAAGAGTTTTAGGGGCCAGCGTCATGTCTTTCTTAGATGGATTTTTAGGTTACAATCAGGTTGCTGTACATCCAGAAGATCAGGAAAAGACCACCTTCATTACTCCTTGGGGCACTTTCATGTACTCTAATATGCCTTTCGAACTGATGAATGCTGGGGCTACTTTTCAGAGGGCCATGGACATAGCTTTTTTGGGAGAGAAGGACAAGTTTCTCCTTATTTATCTTGATGACATAACAATCTTCTCCAACAGTCACAAAGACCATTTGCAACATTTGAAGAAGGTCTTCTTAAAGTGCAGATAGTTTGGAATTTCGGTGAACCCAAAGAAGTCACAATTTACTCTAGAAGAAGGCAAACTTCTGGGACATATTGTTTCTGTTGAAGGTGTGAAGATTGATCCAGAAAGGGTTAAAGCAATTTAGACATTGTCCATCCCAAGGTCAAAAAGGGACATTCAATCCTTCCTGGGTAAGATTAACTTTGTAAGGAGGTTCATCCCAAACTTTGTAGAGCTAGTAAAGCACATCACTTCCATGTTGAAGAAAGGATCAGAAATAAAATGGACAGATGCTTCAAGAAGCTCTTTTGAAGCCATCAAGCAAGCTATCATGGAAGCTCCCACTCTAATTAGCCCAGATTACACTAAGGAGTTTTGTATCTTCTCTTTTGCCTCTTATGATACAATTGCAGCAGTTCTGTTGCAGAAAAATGATGAAGGCATAGAGCACCCCGTGGCCTTTTTCAGCAAGACTCTAAGGGATGCTGAACTAAGGTATCTCCTTATTGAAAAACAAGCTTATGCTCTCATAAAATCTCTGAAATCATTCAGAATTTATATTCTGCATTCCAAAGTGGTTGCATATGTACCTTTAGCCTCAGTAAAGGATGTCTTAACTCAGCTAGATATTGATGGAAAGAGAGCTAAATGGATTGCAAAATTCATAGAGTTTAACATAGAGGTGAAGCCCACTAAGCTTGTTAAAGGTCAGGGCTTGGCTAGACTTATGGCTGAAGAAAATTTCAGCTTGTTAGACATAAATTGCATAGGTCTAAATTCAAATGATGAGCAGACAGAGGGAGCAACAGAAGAACAAAATCAGAAGTAGTCTCTGGCTAAAAATCTAGCCACCTGTGAATGGTATTCTAGCATAGCTCATTTTTTGCAAAAGCTAGAAGTCCCTCCAAGGCTTAGCTCAAGTCAAGACCGGGCCATTAAACTCAGTTCAACCAAATTCTGCATTAATAAAAATCTGCTTCATTGGAAATACCAATCAGGAATCCTCTTGAGATGTCTAGATAAAGAACAATTTGTGGAAGTCATACACTAGTTCCATTCTAGCATCTGTGGAGGGCATCATTATTGGAAAACCACAGCCCACAAAATCCTGAGGGCTGGGTATTATTGGCCTACTCCGTTCTCTGATGTGTTTTCTTTTGTGAAAGCTTGTGACAAGTGTCAGAGGTTTGCAGGAAGACAACAGCTAAAATCTTTGCCCTTGAAGCCAGTGCATGTCAATGGTCCCTTCCAGCACTGGGGCTTGGACTTTATAGGTGAGATCAACCCACATTCTAGTGGCCAACACAAATGGATCTTAGTAGCCATTGATTATTTCACCAAGTGGATTGAGGCTATACCCACTAAGAATTCCAATCATCAAGTTGTCATAAAATTCTTGAATGAGAATATTTTCACTAGATTTGGTTGCCCAACCAAACTAGTCACTGATAATGCAATAGCTTTCAAGGAAAGAGGATTGATGGACATGATTGAATCCATGGGCATTCAAGTAGTGCATTCTACCTCATATTATCCTCAAGGAAATGGCCTGGCAGAATCATCTAACAAGAGTTTGGTAAGGGTAATAAAAAAACTGTTAGAGGACAACAAAAAGAGCTGGGATTCCAAGTTGAAGTTTGCACTATGGGCTGATAGAGTTACCATCAAAAAGTCCATAGGGAATTCTCCATTTAAACTGGTTTATGGCACTGATGTTGTTTTCCCTATCCAACTGATTCTCCCTGTGGCTAAATTCTTGCAAGAAGAACAAGATGAAGAGAATGACATGGTAAGAAGAATGAATAACCTAGTTGAACTACAACATATCAGAGAGTAGCTAGTTGAGAAGTCAAAGGCTCATCAAAAGAAAATCAAAGAAACCTTTGACAGGAAGGCAAAAGTGGACAATTTCCAAGTTGGTGATTGGGTGCTTAAATGGGATGCATTTAAGGAAAAGAAAAGTAATCATGGCAATTTTGACTCCTTATGGACAGGTCCATTTGTCATCGTTCAAATTCAGCAGAACAATACATTCATTTTGCACAGTCTGGAAGAAGGCGATACTTTGGTAGCCCAGTAAATGGGCAGTTCTTGAAACTTTATTTCATTTAAGGCTTTAAAGCCTTGTTATTGTAAATATGATTTTTCCAGTTTTTCTTTTCATTTCAAAATAGACTCCATGCCCAATGGAACACTAGGAGGAAGATTTGATTTTGTTTTTCAGGAAAGGCATTAATCTGTGATCCTTAAAACCTTAAAGGGAGGATTTCATCCCCATAAGGAGCCAGTGTTAGCCTTGTTGGCAAAAGGCCCAAAATTGGATCCATATATGCTCTTAAGGTTTCCAAATTTGCTTAAAATCATCCCAAGGGATCCGAAAATGCTCTTGAAATCTTCAACATTTGCTCAAAATCATCCAAAGGTCAAAATCGGTGCAAAAGGAGAGCCCTTAGAAGGGCAGAAATACACTATCAGGAGGCAAAAAACACTTGAAAACTATGAAAAACCAAAATCGTAGGCTTTAAACAGTGAAAGAACAGCAGCCGTTAGATCTGGCTGATCAATAGCCTAGATCTAAGCGGCTAATCGCTATCGGCGTTGCAGAGAGGATGATTTAAGTATGGGCGCAAGACCCGCCGATTAGCGATCTCCGATGATCAGATCAGCGGGTCGCATCAAAGAGGTATCGACGATTTAAGTAAAGGCCTCGGGCATGAGCGATTAGTGATTGCGATCAGATCGCATCGCTATATCACAGTGGAGCAACACCAAGGGGTGGAGCCTATGCACAGGTGTATGTGCGATGCGATAACCAGACCCGATGGTTATATATACGATATTTGATAATATTTCAGGTCTGCGGAAAGGCCGGTTTTAATGCATTTTCCATGTACTTTGTTATATAACAAAATACAAAGGATCATAGGGCTACGCTGATAGCGATGAAGCCCGGATCCAAAAGGGTCTGGGAAGTGAAATATATAAATTTTTGAAGTTCGCCAAAGGCTGGTTTTTATGCATTTTTACATATTTTCATTATATAACGAAATACAAAGGGGGGACATAGAGCGACATCAATGTGATGAAGCTTGGACCCAAAAGAGTTCGGGAATGAAATATATAAACATTTTAGGTCCACAAATGCCGTCTTTTTTCATAATTTCCAATTGTCGAGTAGTAAAAAGGGTTTTTTTTCACCTCTATTTACCCTACATTAATTGTCAATCTAGGTACAATTTGTTATCTCAAAGAGTGTACTCAATCTGAGGCGGTCACTTGTCAAGAGTAATGCTAGTAGTATAGTGCTTTTACAAAAGTAAATAAATGTTGTAAACAAACCCTAAGTGTAATGGCAAGAAATTGAAATGCTTTGTAACTAAATCATTCCGTTAAGAAACTACAAAACTTCATCAGTGAAGGGTGCAGTAATGATAACTCTTCCCTTTGTAAACTGATGCAAATGAAAAGCAATCAAAGAGGAGATCTCCAATCTGGGAACCACACAAAAATAGTCAATGTTCAGTACAGTTGCAGACTGTTCTGTTCACACCAGAACAATTACTTGAAATGATAATTCAATTAACAGAAAAGGGAACAACAACTAATCTGTTTGAAAAGATTGAACAACAAGATTTAACTTACGGAAATGAATTAGACATCAATCGTAATCTAAAGGAATTAAGCAACAATCCTTAACTCAGAAATGGTTGGAACAACAAACCAAGAATGGAACAACAAACTAAAGTAAGTCTACAAAATATTGAACAACAATTGAATCGAAGGTAAACGCACTACAAATTAAATCAAATGTTAACACACAACGAAGTTATAATGATGGAATCAGTATTCTGAGTCTTTATCATAATAAAAATTAACCACTGTAATAAAGAACAACAATTGTGGTTACAATGGAACGACAGTCCAAATGAATAACAATCACACTTAAAGGTAAATCGTAGCTAAATAAACAATAATACCGATCTGTAAATGCACAACACCATTATTCTATAAACGAACAATAATGTTAAAGGAACAACAATGTTACACAGTAATGCAAATCTGTAAGGGAACAACAAAGCAATATGATTTAGAATGAACAACATAACATTTCAGTTGTAGAAGATAACCTTACTATTCAAATATGAATGAAATATGACAGAGCCAGTACATGAAATGGTAAGGAGCAGCAGATTACTGAATGAAGCAAGTAAAAGAAATCAAACCATACATGACTTGGAATTGGAAATAATAGTACAGGAAGCAAGTGATCCACTAGGGCCGAGCCCTTAGCCTCCAGGGACACACTACTGCGGTTACTCCAGAATCAAAGATGGAATAACAACAAAGTTTATATTGATCATGAAAACAGAGTTACAGTAATCACTCTTTAAAGAGAGTCAATGATCAAAGTTCAGTTTGCAACATCAAATTCTATAAAACAACAATAATCTGCCCTTTGGGCTAACAATGTTGTCCCTTTTTATAGCGACCAGGAGGAAATATCAAAGATATAGATATTCTTAAGGTAGCGATCCCTCAGGATCAAAGGATCTTGAGGGATTCACCATATCATTATCCTTCAGTTATCTCTTCGTCCGCTTGCGCTGATTTGGTATTTCTTCTTTCTTTTCTTGGCTTATGCGCTCTGATCTGGATTGCCTTGTCTGGATGCGGTTCCTTGTCAAAGGGACAGAAGTTGGTTTCACCTTGTCTTTTCTTTTGAAATGGCGATCTTCCATTTTCTTCATTTTCTGCATAGAAAAAGGTAATAATTAAATAATTCCGCGTTACTCAGAAATCTCTTAAACTTTATCATAATCCTTCATCATATGCCCGTTTTATAATGTAAAGAAGTTATGAACTAAAGGAAAAGATAACAAAATAAGTGGCAATCACATACCTTTTCTAATGCTCAACACACCCCCCTGCTTAACGTTTTTCATGCCCTCATGAAAACATTGTAATTGACATGCAAGGCAGTTAGGGAATAGGCTGGAGAAGGGTTCTCAATCAGTGGTCTACAACCATGATTCCTAGCTAAGAATTCAAAAATATGCCATGTCTAACCTTCAGGCAATTCATATAAGGCTCTATATCCTAGTGCAAGATACCAAATGACTGGACTTCAGAACCTACATCCTAACCAAGACGAGCCTTCTCTCAAAATGAGGTCACTGTAGATACCCAAGTGGTCAGCAGCTAGCTTAAAATTCTCATAATTGAATGGTTCTCTGTTTTGGATATTTCGATTAGAAGTCTGGTATCAGAATTTGGCTATTTCTATGGAAAGGTCTTTGATGGTAAAGAAGTATTCTACCCCTTTCCAGATGACTACTGTGTGAATAGGTCCCAATGTCTGGATCACACCTTGAGTTCTCATTAGGCTCCTATGTTTATTCCATAATTGCAATGGGTCTCTAGGTTCACCCCTCACCCATAGATCTAATCCATTCTCCTGTCTTTGAAAGACATTGTAGGCTTTAAGCCACTTTATCTAATTAACACCAAAAGAAATAAATGCCTGAAGTTGGACATCACCCACAAAAGGGCTAGGGTTCTGTTCTGTTTCTCCATCTAACACAAGATTGTGAAAATAAAATTCACATAACAATCGCTAAACTTTCACCCTGTAATGCTTACAACAGTTTATGAAATCATCAATGGTTTTTATCTCTATAGGTACTCCTGCCTTGACAACCTTAATTTTCAATTGTAAATATCTTTCCATCAAAAACAAAGCATAGTTTCTGGTGGGTGCCCTACATGCTAGAACATCAGTATATAAAGAACATAAGGTATCCATTTTATTTATGATTGTGTCTAGTCTATGGGTTACCTTTTTGACTCTTTCCTCTGCCTTTCACCATCCTTCAAAGGCCTGGCTTTCTGATGCATTGATGTTCTTTAGCTGCTGTTGTAACTTCTAGTATTTTTCTTGAGGAACAGTTTCCTCTATGAGTTTCTCTATTGTTTGCCGGGCTTGTGCCAAATCTTTTCACAGAGTTACTATCCTCGGGTCATTATCCATCATGATAATTTTGGCCTAGAGATCTACTTGGATCTCCTTATTGCGACATCTAGTCTTTATGGTCTAAGTTTCCTTCTCACTGGAGGATAGTGCCTCTGTCTAGATCTCCTTATCACAGGTTGGTGCGTTGTCCATTTGTGCTTCTACATTTGCAATAGCCAAATGTTGTTCCTTGTGATTCTGAATAATAGGTTGGACTTGAGTCCTCTTGGTCTTTTTCTTATGGGGTTTTTCCTTGGTGGTTGCACGCTTTGTCCCAGAGGTTCCTTTTGAGTTCTTCCCCATTTTTAAGACTCTTATTTGTTGTTGAAGTTGCTTAATTATGTTAAGCAATCTCTGTTGTTCCTTTTGCAATCTTTTAATTTCTTTCGTTTTCTTAGAAGGATTAGTCGTTTGTTTTCTCAGGCATAGGCTTTGTACCTCAGGAATTGTACCTTCGTCTTGGCCAATTTCCATGTTTCCTTCTTGGAAAACTCCTTCAGTTTCTGCTGATCGGGTTTTTTAGGGGTAGAAATCGTAGTTTGTTCTGCTGTCTCCTGGGCAGCTTATTCTTCTACCTCTTCTTCATCATGCAATTCTTCAGGTGTATTCTGACTAGGAACAGATTGTTCCTCTTCCTCATCCTCGTCACTCTTTTCCCCAGATACACTCTTATCATGAGCAGAGTGATCCTCTTCTTTTTCCTCCTCGTCACACATTTCCTCAGATGCACTTTTATCATGAGCAAAGTGCTCCTGCAATTCTTCTTCAGTTTGGGGGTTGAGTGGGCTGTGAGGTTAGACATACTCACCCATATTGGCCAAAATTTGGGCCAATTCATCTTCTTGCAGAGGGTTTTGCAGTGGACTTTCGCTATGCTGCCCTGTTTCCTCCCCTTCTTCCTGACCAGATTGTTCAGTCTCCTCCTCTGGTTCTTCTTCCTCGTTTTCCTCCAATTCTTCTTCATTCTCCCCACCTTCCAATTGTGGGGGTTGTTCATCTTCTAAATCATGTATTTCCACAGGCTGGCTAATGTTTCCTTGGGAATCACCCAGCATTCCTTTGCTCCTCGCCAATCTAACAGATTGTCTTCGTTTTAGTGGTCTGCTCGATGTGCTGGCGATATGTTTTCATTTTGGGGCTGGCAAAGCCAGTCCCCCATCTATCGAGAAAATAAATTCTTCCCAACTACTCTGCTGTTGGGAAAGATTGTAACTGACTATCAGTCAAATTAACCCATGGTGGCTTACTATTGACTCTACATGGCGAGATTTCCTCATGCTTCGGGCAACATCATGTAATAAAAAATTTAAGAACTCAGGCAAATTTACAGCACATTTTTGCTTTAACACGGCGAAAAGTTTGAGATGATGTGGTCTTACCACATATTTCTACCATCGCAAGTGATGTAGCTTTGGATAATTCTCGCCAATTCTGCCCACGGCTCACCCAGGGTTGCTGGCAGGACTCCTTTCCCTTTGACAGTAAGGTTCCGCCCTTCATCCTAGAAGATGGTTATGGCATCTCGCAATCTCACCTTTTTCAAAGTCCACATAGGTCCAGCGGCTGGCAGTCCCGAAACTTCAACAATTATGTCATCTGTGACTTCTATCTGTCTCCCTCTCACCATGGAATGATTTTCTTGCAAGTTTTGCAGAAACTCGATTGCCACCGTCTCGTTGGATTGCTATAGATAGTTAAGGTAAGCTATCCATCCTGTCCTTGCTAGGATTTCTCGTGTAGCATCAAAGACCATTAACACCTGTGGCTCACTGCGAATTGATCTTCCTCCCATGCTTAGCACACTGTAAAAACATAGAGATGATGATGGAACAATAGGCTGTTCAAATTTTTAGCTCACTGTTAAGAAAATGCAGAGAAGATAATGGAACAACAAGCTGTTCAAATTTTTTACTTGCTACTAATTTTTGTAGAGCAAAACACGGAAATGGTGTTGGAACAACAAGCCATGCATATTGGGAACAAAATACCGTTAGGCTTGCTATTCCTGAGTTTTGGTGAAGTTATAATACCTCTGAATAATGATCTGACACGTATGCCAGTGAATTATGGAGGTCACCCGTGCCCCCCTGAAATGTGATAAGCCGTCCTTGACCATCTAATAAAGGAGTAGCATGCTGAACTTCCATCGTATTGTGGAATAAAGGAACAACGTATAGATTTATGACATGTTTACAAGAATAAGGGGAATACCGAAATCGAGGCGTATTATAGAATCGCTAATAAATATGGAAATGCCGTGATATGATGTGAAAAATGGAGGATAGGACAGCTGACGTGAATAAAAGTTCTTATGCGGTCATTATAGACTTTTACCATCAAGATTGATTTGTAAATGATTTTCATGTATCAAAGGTTTGGAAGGGTTATATACATAATCTCATTTGAAACCATTTATAAAGATATAAGAAAAAGGGTTTTATAATGACTATTGGTGTATAAGAAATATGACTTCAATACCATCAACAAAGCTCTGTTGCCCACAGGTGTCCATAACCTTGACGGAGTTGTTTATTTCACCCTTGGAACCATAATCCTTTGTGTATGCCTAGGAAAGTGCTGCGCAATGTCAGAATGGAGGCCATTGTGCTAGCTTGATAACCAGATGAATCAAAATGCCATTCACTAGGAAGGAGTGAAAGGTGGTCAGGTCGGCTCGTGATGAGACCTCTTGTTCCAAGGACTTTTTTTGTTTTTCTGATGTGCCTCTTGGATCATATCCTTGGTGTGGTGGCCATAGTGGGAATGCCACTTCACTTTCTTCCTTATGATCATGGTAGGTTGGCTCTTGATGAGACCCCCTATCCTTCATCTGACAAATCATGTTAGTAATCGCATAGATAAACATTTTTTCTTTTTTCTTTTTTTCTTTTATATAGCACTTTTCCTATTTATATACAGAGGGTGGCTCAACACTCCTTAAGAGTAGGGATGGTGGAAGAAGTTTGAACATCTCAATAGAGAAAAATATGCCCTTATTCTTATTCAATAACAATGATCAAAGAGAATTATGGGGATTTAGAAAGAACCATCATGATAAAAAATAATCAATCATATTGGTATTAGTGGAAATAGTGACAGCTAGGTGATATAAATAGTTGTGTCCTTTCCTCTTTTCTCTTATCAATTCAAAGCAATTTCTTCTAAAGATGACGATTTTTCTTTGATTTGCTGATTTCAGTATCCTCTAGTTTTTGTATTCTTGCATAAATGTATAGTTGTGCCTTAAATGACCATCGCTCACAAAAATCCTCACACATACACACAAAAAGAAAAAAATGCACTCCAAAAGTGTTGTTCTCAAGATGGAATAGCTACTGTTTCTTTAGAGGGACAACAAAAGAATATTTGCATACAAAAACCACAAGCAAAAAGGAAAAAAACATGCTCGAAGCTGTTGTTCCTTGAGAGGAATAGCAGCTGTTCCTTGAGAGGAACAACAGCTGTTCCTTAATTGGAACAGCAAATAAAGCAAGCACAAAAAAGAGATGTGGAAATATTGTTCCTTCGGAAAGGAACAACAAAAGTGAAAGTGCTATTCCTTCAGAAAGGAACAACAGAAAAACGAAAGTGTTGTTCCTTCAGAAAGGAACAACAGAAAAATGAAAGTGTTGTTCCTTCGGAAAGGAACAACAGAAAATGAAAGTGTTGTTCCTTCGGAAAGGAACAACAGAAAAACGAAAGTGTTGTTCCTTTGGAAAGGAACAGCAAAAAGGTGGAAATGCTGTTCCTTCAGAAAGGAACAACAAAATGCAAAAGTGTTGTTCCTTCGGAAAGTAACAACAAATGGCGAAAATGTTGTTCCTTTGGAAAGGAACAACAAAAAGTCAGAAGCGATGTTCCTTCAGAAAGGAACAACAAAGCGATGAACTATTGTTCCTTCCAAAAGGAACAAAAAAATGCAACAGTGCTGTTCCTTTGAAAAGGAACAACAAAGCAGTGAAAATGTTGTTCCTTCGAAAAGGAACAACAAAATGTAGAAAAGTGCGGAAATGCAAAAATCTGTACATAAAATAATTTACACAAACAGAACAGCAAAAGTTATGTACAAAATTTTGAAAGCAATCAAATTACTTAGTGAACCAAAGGCGAGAAAGAGTCTTCTTCCTCAGCCAGAATCTGCATGTCAGAGTCTTTCCGAATTTGCTGGTAGAAGGATTCCCAAGTAAGCAGTTTGCAGTACAGTCAAACTCGATGGCCATTTTCTTTAAAGGTATGTCCAGATCTATCAATGGTAGTTAAAGTAATGGTGCCATTATCATGCACTTTTTGGATTTCATACGGTCCCAGCCAGCGAGTTTGAAGTTTCCCTGGAAAATCCTGAAACCTGGAATCGTATAGGAGTGCCCAATCTCCTTTGTGGAAGACTTTGTTTTTTATGAGGGCGTCGTGCCATTTTGCTCTCTGTTGTTGGATTAATGCAGTATGTTGAAGAGTGGAGAGCCTAATTTCATCTAGCTCATTGATTTGCTATAGTCTATTAATCTGGGCCTCATTTAAATCTAGACCGACTTCTTGTGCTGTTCTCAACGTTTGTATTTCGAACTCTATTGGAAAGATGGGTTCCTTTCCAAATACTAGCTGATATGGTGAATAACCAGTAGTGTTTCTCCAGGTTGTTCGGTATGCCCACAAAGCTTCCGACAATCTTGTAGCCCAATCGCGTCTGTGTGACGCAATGGTTTTTGTTAATATTGCTTCTATTACTTTATTCGTGCTCTCTACTTGGCCATTTGCTTGTGGGTGGTATGGAGTGGTAATCTTGTGCTGAATATGATAGTTTTTTAATGTTGCAGCAATTTTATTACCAGCAAACTATGGTCCTCTGTCCGTGATTATGTCTCTTGGAAGGCCATATTGAACAAATATTTGGAATAGGAAATGAATAACAGAATCCTCTGTAGCTCTTGGAAGTGCCTCTACTTCAACCCATTTGGTCAAATATTCTATTACTACCAAAATATATGTTTTCTGGTTTGATGATGGGTTGATCGGACCAACAAAATCAAGCGCCCAACGCTCAAATGGTTCAATGAATAGCTATGGGTTCAAAGGAATTTCGTCGAACTGTCTAGGGTGTCCTACTCTTTGTCAACTGTCACAAGCTTGAACAAATTTCTTTGTGTCTTTGAAGATTGTGGGCCAATAATACCCTGTTTGCAGAACTTTGTGAGTAGTTTTTCGATCTGCGAAATTTCCACCACATGGTTCGTCATGACAGGATTTTAGAATGTCAAATATTTCATCTTCACGGATGCATCTTTTGATGTGCATATCTGCCCCTGTATGGAATAGGTAACCCCCAATCCGAGAAAATTGGGTACTATGTTGCGCAATTTGTTTCGTTCATTGGGGGTCAGATGCTTTGGTAGTTTGCCTAATGCTAAATAATTTGCAACATCAGCATACCAGGGTGTTTTGACAGTAACAATGAATAAATGTTCATCTGGAAATTGATCTTCGACTGTTGCTGCATCCACTGGCTTTGGCATTCGTGAGAGAAATTCAGCTACAGGATTCTCTTTCCCAGGTCGATCTTTTATTGTGATGTCGAATTCCTACAATAAAATCAACCACCTTGTTACTCTACGATTTGTAATTGGTTTATTTGTCAAATATTTTATGGCAGAGTGATTTGTATATAAAACAATAGGATATCCAGTGATATAATGCCTAAATTTATTTACAGCATGAATTATAGCTAAAATTTCTTTTTCAGCAACAGTATAGTTTAGCTTAGCAAGAGACAAATTCTTGCTAATATAATAGATTGCATATGGTTTTTTGTCTTCTTCCTACCCAAGGACTGTTCCAATAGCTGTGTTTAATGCATCTGATGAAATTTGAAATGGCAGGTCCCAATTTGGACCTCTGAGCACTGGGGCTATTGACACAAGCTTTTTTAGATCCTCAAAAGCATGGTCACATTTATCTGTCCAAACAAAATCAACATTCCTTGTTAGTACGTATAGAGGTGCAGCTATTTGAGAAAAATGTTCTATAAATCTCCTATAATAACTAGAAAATCCAAGAAAATGGCGTACCTCTATCTGTGTGGTAGGAATAGGTATTAACAAAATTATCTGAAATTTGGGCGGATCTACCTATATTCCAGCTGCTGAGATATAATGACCTAGGATGAGTCCTTTGATCATCATCATATAACACTTTTCATGGCTCAAGCAGAGCCTAGTGGCAATACATCGTTGAACCGATCTGCTACGATGTTGTCTTCAGTAAGGGAAAGGTTTTCCTTAAACACATCACCATGAGACAGGTGAAGCAGATCGGTTCATGAGTCAAGAATCTGTATGCTCTTGAAGTTCAAGATGCTTGCAAAGCCTTGAGGAGCAAGGCAACTGTTAGAGACTTGGTGGTTGAGAGGGAGAGTACATTACCTCTCAACATGCAGTGCCAGAAGAAGTCTCAGACAATTGAGGAGGAGCCACAATTGGTGAAGCAGCTTGAGGAGGTTGCGGAACAGCCACAACTGGAGAAGCTGAGAGGAGACAGAGTGGAGGCATCCACTCATGTAGAGACCTCAAGTAGGGGGAAATTTCGAGCCAAGTCAGTAGAGGGATCACATGCAGCCATACCTCCAGGTGTGAGGTGGGGCGATTTGAAGTGATAGTCCCAAGTAGGCTGAAATAGGGGTAGGATCCTTGAGGTACCTAGCCTCTTTGATTAGACCTTTCTATGGGAGCCCCAACGAGGAGTAGCAGGACTAGCTGAGTGGGTAGAGACAGATGTGGATGGAGCGGCAAAGGGAGCTTCAGCATCAAAGGGTGTTTCTAGCCCAACAAGGAGGTCAGTTGGGAGATCAGTTACATACTTCTCAATAATTGAGTTGTAGTGCAGCAGTGGGTAGCACGATGCAACTTTATGAGAGGAGGTGCAGTGCAGATGCAATGCTAGGAGATAGGACCAGCAGTAGCACGGATGCAGTGGGAGAAATCAATGGGATTGATGCAGTCAAAGATCAAAGTGACAAAGGCTAGATCAGTCAGATACTGGAGATCATAGAGGTGCAGAGTTTTCAGTTGACAGAGGCAATAATAGTCAGAGACTTTGACGACAGATGCATCATACTGATTTAGGTTGTATATTTTTTGTTTCTAGAGTTGTTGGAGCAACAACACTTGAGAGAAGTGTTGCATGCAGAACATTCCAAAGGTTCAGGATCAGTTTCGAGTTGAATGCCTTTCTTGTTGACAGGGAGTGTTGAAAATAGCAACAAGAAATGCTAAAAATAGAAATCCTATAAATAGTAGTGCTATAAATAGTATTTCTGGTACTAATGTTGGAAATAGCAACAAGGAATGATAAAATAGAAATGCTAAAAATAGAATTGCTATAAAAAACATTTTGGGATACATTCCAATTTTAGTTAGTCCCTGAACTAAAATTGAGAATTAAAATTAAAATTTGATCTTAGCAGTTGTTTGAAAAATAATTAATTAATTCATATTGAGTTAATTAGTTGGAGAAAATCAAACATGAAGTCTATGTGAAGACATGCAACAATTATCCCTTTGATTGAGGAAGTTATCCCTTAATTAAGGAGATCAGGATGAGTTATACTTTGAGTTGTAATTAGTTAGCTTAGTTAACTGAGTTAAGTCCAGTTAGATTAGTTCCAACAGTTTTTGGAATGGATTGTGAGTTCAGTTAGTTAATGCATGCATGCATGTAACTAGTGTACTTCAGATAACTGAATATTCTCTCATAAATAACTCATGCATGTCAGTTCAGTCAGAGACCCAGTTGAGATTAGAGAAAGGGACAGTGTACTATGAGTTGGAGGATTTTTCCTATATAGGAAACTCATCCATGAAGAAGGAATTATCTCCTTTAGGATTGCGCAGTTATTTCAGAGGTTAGTGAGCAGTGTGTGAGGTAATTACACATAGGTGGCAGCTTGAGGACCTAGGAGAAACTACGCAAGGAAATAAGAGGCTTGGAGGATTGAAGGAATTCATATGTGTTGTTATTCTGTCTACAAATAGCAGTGAGGGATTGCACTGAGAGCTGGATAGCTTGTGAGCTAAAGCTTTGTGTAATCTTGAGATATTTCCACTTGTATGATAATACAAATAGCGCGCTTTTTAGTTGAGGCTTTCCCCAGAGTATTCTTCTATGTTCATGTGTGATTGATTTCTTATTTCTCTGTTATATGTGTTCTATTTGATCTTGCTCAAAATCTATTAAGCTTCCGCAAGTTTGTTGTAGAAGTAGATCTAGTATTTTTCTTTAGTATATTGCATTATCAGGTGATCTACAATGAGAATTTCTACAATTTTTACTAAATAACCACTGTCAATCCAGGCAATCCTCCATGCCAATGATAGATCATGACCAAGAAACCACATGCATGTGCCATGCATGCCAAAAATAGTAAGAAAATCATACATTCAACTCGGTACTTGCAAGCAAAACCCGATGTAGTTGCTGATCTTGATGTCCTCTTACGCTTTCCTACTCTTCCTTCACCTTATTGCTCTGAATCCCAAGTATTCCACACTCCTCCAAGAGTGCTCCAAGAAAACTCTAAGTATCCAAGAGTATGAGATAGAGAGAGAATAGAATGAGAGCTCAAAAACTAAACTGACAAAAGTCTTAACTCACAAAAGCCATGAAGTGATCCTTAGAAGACTTTTTATTAATAAGGCCTCTATTTTCTTCAATTTTCCATTATTTTCCTTCATTTTCCTCCTCACATGCAACCTGTGACCTTTCACCTTCCTTTTCTCCTATTTTTCATTATTTTCATAAATAAATGCCAATAAATGCCATTTTTCCTTTCAAAGCCTTAGCGATTGCCTTTGCCAATTTCCATAGTCATAATAAACCAAATGAGCACCCACACTAGGATTTTTTTCCCAAAATTCAATTTGGAATACGTGTCCTGTGACCATGCTTATTATTTTGCCTTTATTATCTTTTATTACATGGATTTTTTACCAAGGATGTTACACAAAAGAACCTCATTTCAATAGAGATCGTGAAGCAGTTGGGCCTACTGACCACACCACCCCTGCAACTATACACCATCAGGTGGCTTCACCAAGGATGAGATATTTGTGTCAGCCAACAGTGTCGCCTTCCCTACAACATCAAGCCCTTCACAGATGAGGTACTATGTGATGTTGCTCCTCTTGAAGTTTGTGATGTATTATTAGGCCAACCATACTTGTGGAAGCATAATGTTTTGTATGATTCTAGGGCCCACACTGTTATTATTACTTTGGGCAATAAGTTATACAACATAATGGAGGTATCACCACCTACCATCATCTCTTTGATCATTGCGAAGTAATGCAATAAGATCAATTCCCAAATCGAGAATTTTTTCTTCCTTATGATTCACCCTTAGGGAAAGAAGAAGATTGTGGCCATATCCATGGACTCAAGACAAGGCTCCTCCGCATGGAAACAACATATGGACATGGTCGTGTAGGAGTAAAAGGACATCTTCACCCCACACACAAGGGTACCCCTACACTTTTAGGTCAAACACTCCATCAATTTGACCCTGGGCACATCACTACTCAACAAGCCAATCTATCGACACTTTGTTCTCGAGAATGATGAAATCAAGAGGAAGATTCAAGAGTTATTGTAGAAAGGGCACATCAAGCCAATTTCATCACCCTATGAGAGCTCAATCGTGCTAGTATAGAAGAAGGACAAGACTTGGAGACTCTATATTGAATATCAGGTGCTGAATAAGATCACTGTACGTAATAGGTATGTATCCAATCACACAGATTGATTACCTTCTGGACCAGTTCAAGGGGGAAAAATATTTCAACAAGATTGACCTGAAGTCCGGTTATCACGAGGTACCAATTAAAACCCCCGATGTGTGTTGTTAACACCCAGGTTGTTCCCTATGACTCCCAAGGGAATACGGCCGGGGTAACCACTAACCAATCTTTGGATCACTGTTTCTAGCCAAACTGTGATCAGAGAGGGCTCTCTCTTTATGATTTGTAACTGTTTATGATAGGGTTTTAGGCTAGCTATTATGCACTGGTTTTGTTTATGTTTTGGTTGATGAAACTCCTTTTAGATTCCAGTGATGTAGTTTTCAGAGAGGTTGAGTACCATTGGGCAATGGAGTCTGTGGCTATAGGTGTCTAGAAACTTTGAGATGAACTGGTGAAACTTACAGGGCCATTTGGATGTTTCATAGAACAAATTTTTGATTAAAAACAGGAAACAGGTAAGGCAGACAAATGAAAGCATTCAAGAATTTTCACTCGTTGTTAACTGTTTCCACCAAACTGGTTACGAGAAAAGACAGATGTCACAGGGGCAAACTTTGAATCCCTGGGAATGTCTATCACAGTGAAAGATATAGATTCAAAGTGCAGCAACTAAGAATTACACTTTTGTTACTATATCTGAGGAAAACATTGATAATAGCTCAGTTTGAGTTCAGGGTAATCATGGATTAAGTCCTGAAACTATTCTTCTACTTTGCTATTAAGTGTAAAATATCTGAAACTATAAGAGAGAACAAAAGACTCAAAAACATGTAATACAGAGATTTTGAGAAGACTTATTGTTTTATGAAACAACTGGAATCCTGCAACATTCACCATTCATCACAACGCACCAAATACACCATGCTTTGGAAATTCCATTCTCCTTTTCTATTATTTCTCTCTGGGAAGTTTACAACGAGCGAGAGCTCTTCAAAGGAAAATTACAACAACCCCTTCAACTGCTGTGAAGGGTGAATATATACTTGCGGTGATTTACAAAATATCTGAGTTCTGAGTTATCTCAGATTTTACATTCTTACCAACCACGTAAGATATTATGATCAAAATTTAATACAGCATTGATTACAGAGCACAGGCATTTTAATGCTCTGTCAGAAGATATTTTAGCCTTTGGAAACAGCTAAGTCGGTCTAGATATTCTGAATAAATGCTGGAAGACCTGTCTTTAAGGCTTGTACGCTGTATCCTGGACTTGTCACCTGTGATTGTGACTGCTGCTTGTGGTGAATCAATGGTCCTGCTGAGTTGGCTCAGCCTCTGCCTCTTCCCTGTAGATATCTTTCTTCAAAATTGTGCCTGCGCATGTATGCTCATTTGCCTGGAGAATTAGCGCTACTGATTCTGGCCTGACAAAATTGTCTGTGTCAAATTTCTCCAGACATCCTGTGTGGGCAGTTGGTGTGCTAAGATTGCCCCTAGAGTTTCATCTGCTTCTATGAATTTGAAGAAGTTAGGTGGTGTATCAAACAGATGCTCAACTTCATTCATGAGGAAAAATAGGTTCTCCACCCTGTCATACATAGTCTGCCCGGTGGCTGGCCCTGCGTCTCCTGAAGTGCTGGGCGGTTTTGCAATCTCTGCTACGGCATGGGCATCAATTCTCTTATTGTAATTGTCTAGGGTGAGCAGTCTTCCTACACTGCTTAAAATGCTGGGGAGGCCTCTGTTCTGTAGTGCCACGAATTTTTCCAGGAATCTGTTGATTTCAGTCTGCATATCCTGTGTCCTCCTCTCCAGTGTTCCAACTAAGTTCCTCAATGTTATGACTCTTTTGGCTACAGCAATTATTTCTGTCCTGTTGGTGATTCCTATGACAGCTAATTGAGAGCTAGTCTTATAGTTCAGAATATTGATCATCCTAGTAGCAGCTTCTGGCATGTGTCCAAGGCTTGCCCTGGCTCTCTGTATTTCTCTGTTTGCTTTAGTGATGAGCACCATTTTCTCATCCATGGTCTCAATATATTGCCACTGGTTGGCAATGGACCGCCCAATGTTGCTCCATAGCACTGCTTTCATTTCAGCTGTCACTTTTTCTAGTGCAAGCTCTTTCTCTAGTTCAGCAATTCTCCTCTTAAGAGCTCTTACCTCTCTCTCCTTGGCTGCCTCATTCTGTTTGCTCTTGTCAAACTTTTCATTTACCTTAGCCAAGGTTTTCTTAAGTTCATCCAGCTCTTTCATTTGAGATTCCATGGCTTTGATCTCAGCTTGCAGCTTTTGCATGTCTAAACTAGTAGCCTGTTCCGATGTTGTAGTTGTTGTTGCTGCGGATGGCACTGTAGTTGGTGCTGTAGCTTCTGTTTGCTGAGGAGGAGGAGTAGTCTTTGGAGGGACTTCCTCAAGATTTATTATCACAGGAGGAGGCTGGGAGGGTTGGCCCTCTTCTCTTTGCTTCAGTGCTTCTTGTAGTGTTGCCTTTGCAGCTTCAGTTTGTCCTAGCTGGTCTTGAGTCCTAACCAGCTCTTTGTATAGGGATACCAGCAGGTCTGTAGTATCCTTTTCTTGCCTTTGCTGGGCAACTTCATCTGTTTGTGGATGGATGGTGGCCGGGAGTTTGATTTTCTTTCTTAGGGCCGCCATGTCTGCATCCCTTATCTTCAGGAGTTCTTGGATGCCTTTGACATCTTTAGGATCATGCCCTATATCTATAATTACCTCTTCCAAGGACTTGATCCTGTTGTCCTTGGCTTGTGATGATGCTCTTTCTAATTCCAGCTGAGAAGCTGTGTTATCCAGGCTGCTCTTTAGTTTGTAGTTCTCCAATGTCTCATCTGCCAGGCAGGCATACACCATTTCACCAGTTTGTTTATGTAATTCAATCTTGTCCATAGGGTGTATGTCTTTGGCAAGAACCTCCATGTTGGTTCTTAGATAGTCCGAGGTGGACTGAGGATGCAAAGTTGTGGGCATGAAGTGGCTCATTGTCATTTTGCCTTCGCTCACATCGAAAGCAGACATGAGTCTCTGCTGGTTGCTAGGAGCTAGGTTTAACAAGTGATTATACAGCTGCACTTTTATGGGATCACTCCTCCTTTTGATGTCAATGAATTGCTGCTTTATACTTGACTGCCCTTCTCTATGTTGACCGGAGGAGCTGACCTCTCCTCCCATAGTCATGTCATGTCCACGCTGAGATGAGCTGGCCGAAAGTTCTCCACTGGGTGGGCCCATGCCCATGGCTTGCCTTACTGCTATGTCCTCCTCTTGGGAGTCATTCAGTCTTTGTCTCTTCTCTCCTCTGATGAAGGATGAGGTGTGGGGGGTCTCTCTCTCCCTTTTCCTGGTCAAGTCCTCCTTCTGTGGTGTTTGGAGGACTGAGGTGTCTACATTGGTGTCTTTCCTGGGAGGCACCTCTGTTTGGGGCTGCTGCTCAGTGTAACTAGGTAGATCTGTCCCCTTTTCCTGCTGCAAGGGCTGCTGTTCACTGGACTGTGCTTCTTCTTGTTGCTGCCCCAGTTCTTGTTGTTCCATTTCTTCTTGCTGCTGTAGCAAGGTGTCAACTTGTTCTTCTGTCAATATAGGTGGCTGTTCCACCTGTTTTCCTTTGTCTTTGCTTGCTGCCTGGGGTGTCTTCTCAGTAGTTTGCTGCTGTGCTGCTGAAGATTTAGCAGCTGTTCCAATTTGCCTTCTGTAGGAGAGGGGCACCTGTCCACAAGTTTCCAAGTCAGCTTCTTTTTGCACATTCCTAGCTTCTTTCTCAAGTAATTCTTCCTTAGTGACTTGTTCTACTAGTGTACCCTCTTCCCAATCTAGTGCATTGGCATACTGTTCAATTTCAGGTTGTCTTTTATGTGCATAGTTGCCCAATTTGTATCTAATTCTCCTGAGGGAGATAGAATGATTGGGGTCATAGGGAATCCATTCAAAACTGGTCTGCAATCTGAGGCCTTCCAGGATGCTGTGTGCCTCTTTCCACCCTTCCTCTTTCCTGTTATATAGGAAGGAACCTAGCTGGTTTCTTACCTTCAATTGTGACTTCTTGTTTCTACTCTGAAAGTGAAGGTAATCTGAGTTCCCAAACTGCCTGAAATATTCTAAGGCAAAAAGCCTCAAGGGGACATACCTTGGCAACCTAAATGGGTTCAATTCACAGCCATAAATCCTAATGACTGTGTGGTTCTGGTAGAAGTACCAGTTGCCAATATTGTAAGATTTGTTCAAATGTAGAATCCTCTTCATATCATCGGTTAATCTAGGAGGAGTACCTTGCAGAGCTGTTAGGGCTGGATGAACAAATAAATCAATAAACTCACAGTATGTATAGGGTGATACTGAGGTAGAATGAAAGACAGATGTCCAGAAAACAACTGATCTTGGGATTCCTTGGGCATTGAGTGGCCTCAAAGGAACAGAGAAGGTAGCTGGCTGGTAGAAAAGGAATAAATGATATATATAGGAGCTGTACCTGAACAGTCTCTCCCTTTTCAAATTCATGAACTGCTCATGGATTTTCTCTGCTATGTAAGTTGCATAATCATACTGCACAGCTGGAGGCTTACCAGGGGCAAACATAGACAACATTGCCATTATGCTTTCATCTACATCTTCCAACCCCCTGAATCCTAGGACATAGCCAATTAGATCCACCAACATTCTGCCCAACTCATTTAGATATTGGTACCCAATAGGAGGGGTTCTGACTGTTTCAGAGCCCGGTGTGACAAACAGTTGGTTGATTTTGACAATCTGGTCACTGGACAGCTTGATCCCTCTGTTAATCAGATCCTGCATGGATAGAGGGGTCAATTTCTTGGCTGTTTTGAAGCGCAGCATCTGGTTTATGCTCTCTGGGGTGATCTGGAACAGAACTAGGCCTGTGGGGCTCATGACTGCTCTTTGGCTGGGGTCATAGCATTCCTGGCAGCTATAAATGAGCTCTGGCATAGGATTGACTTGGGGAAGGTTGTATATGGGCAAATTTGACTCCCAAATCCCCAAGATATCTGCCCCACTGAGGTGCTGGGCTCTTAATTCATTCAACATTTGAATATTGTACTTGGTTCCCATAGGGAACCAATCCAGCATTTGGTAGTCCATGTCTCCCAGGGCTTTCCATGCTAATTCCTGGTGAGGAGCATTGATGGGCTTAATATTCAGTGCAATAGGGGTCTCCATAGCTTTTCAAGTTGCAAGAATTGCAGGTGGACAGGTGGAATGGTAAAAACACAGTCTGGAGGCAGTTCTCTGTGGAAACAGTTGATGTTTTGAGTATCCAAGGGGAATTCTCTCAATAGCAATTGAAATACTACTGGAGTCTAGTGACAGAACTTCTCTGTGGTCTAACTGAACTCTCCAATCGGGTGAATTATGTCTATTAGGAGCTCTGCCGGGAAAACGCAGAATTACAGTGGTTTTATGTGAATTGCAGGTTTCTAAAGCTCTGCAGATACTTCTTGGCCCTCACAATGACAATGGTGGATGAATGAATGGAAATGAACGGTGTAAATATCGTTTTTATGGTTCTACTATCCCTCTGAGCAATTTCAAGCTTAATGAAGGTCGTATGGAGGGCGAAACGGTCTAAATACCTGTAATTCGACGAGCAGAGGTTGAAGCAAAGGTGCACAGTTGCTGCTTGAGGAGGTCGCCCGGGCTAGTAGACTGGTTGGCGAAAATTGAAGTGCAAACGGTCATGCAGAGCGTCCAACAGAAATAACAGTGAAAGTGGTAAAAACATGGGAAAATTGGTAAATATGGGTTATTTTACCAATTTGGCGCTTTTTTCTGCTGACGTCAGCATGACGTCATTGGTGGGTCATGGTGAGGTGACGTCAGCTGACGTCATCGGGCGACGTGGCAGTGGGTGACTGGTCAAAGGGGCGGTGAGGTGGCAACCCAGTCAGCAGTGAGGTGGACCAATGACAAAGGCAGGTACGAGCAGATAAGGACGTGGCGGCGAGTCAGCGACGGGTAAGTGGCAGTCAAACCGCAGCGGTTACGGTTAAGGCCTTAACCGCCGCGGTTTCTCGGGGCGGTTTAGGTACGGCGCAGAGGCTGTCAGAGTCGGCTCCGAGATGGTTCATCGGTTGACGCGTGGAGGAGGCGTGACAAGGCGCAACGTCACTTTCCCGGAGGTTAAAGTGCCGCCATAGGATGCACTCCGATATTGATGTGGACCGTCGGATCTGATGGGCTTGATCCGACGGCTGGCGGAGGAGAAAGGTGCGCGCTTCATACTGCGGGCGGAAAAGATTAGAGTTTGTGGGTTTTTATGGGTTTTTCAAATGTTTTGGTTAACCAATAATGTGGTAGGATCGGGGAACGTGCCAGAGGCGGGTATTAACCTTTGCAAAGGTTTTTATAGGCAAAAGGGGTTTGGAGAGGGGGTTTTATCAATGCAGAGGTGATTTGAGGGTAAATTAACTTGCAGCAAAGGGGAAATAGGGTGGAATAGGTTCACCAAAGTGGCCAGATGCCATTTTGGTCCCTTTTGAAAAATACACGGCTATTATGCCTAGGGGAGGGAATATACATAAGATTTGGGGTTTTATACACCTTAGTGTTAGTATTATTAGGGGTGGGGGTAAGATAGGGGAGGTTATATAGTAGAATTAGGAGTTAATATGAATGAAGGAGGGGAATTAGAAAGGGGGTGTTAGTGATGGACTAGAGAGTGAAAGAAAAGAAGTTAGTGATCCTCTTTGCTGTGAGTTCATGGAATTCACCACCTTGTTTGCTGATAGATTTATTGCCTTGGCAAGAGACCTATTGATACCTGTGTAATGGTGATCGTATTCTTTCTGCAACCACAACTGCCTACCCAACTATTTTGCCTAGCATTTTTTGTTTCTTCTTGGAGGGGCACTTGGACTTGCAACCCTCAATTGCCTTTTCTTTTCTTTGGCTTTTTCCTTTTCTCTCTATCTACTTCTACCCTTATGTCTTCCAAGGTCCCAGATTAAACTTTTGGGAACCTTTGCTTCTCTACCTAAACTACTTGTCTGCCAAGATTAAGCTGTTTGGACAGACCTCTTTCTCTATTCTACAACTCAAAATTGAAACATGGCATGATCCAGTTTAGACTGTTGAATCATCCACAAAATTTGAAATAAGGTCCTCAATACTTGAAACACTTTACCCAGCTCTTGCTTTCTAGGAAATATGGGATCTTTGGGATACCAGAGCAGAGCATATTTGGCTTTTCTCTTGCCAATCATGAAATATGAAACCTATTAGTATAGGTATCCAACATGTGTAATACTGCATTCAAATCCAAGGAGGGCCTTTTTGAATGGTTGGTCATGCCTTTCGAGTTGACAAATGCCCACACAACCTTGATGAGGCTGATGGACAACATCTTGCGACCCTTCACCAACTCACTCATGGTAGTTTATTTGGATGAAATCCTAATCTTTAGCCAGAGTTGTGAAGAGCACCATCACCATATTCGATAAATCCTCCAAACCCTGTGTCAACACAAATTATGTGCCAATTTGAAGAAATGCACTTTTGGTATGACCTGAGTTCAATATTTGGGGTACATTATTGATGAGCAGGGTTTTCATGTGAACCCAACCTAGATACAAGCTATTGAGACTTAGCCATCCCCAACCACTTTAACTGAGATCCAAAACTTTCTAGGTCTTTCCAATATCTACCGTAGGTTCATGTTGGGTTTCTCTCATATCACTTGGCCTTTGAGTCTAGTCACCAAGGGTGGAGCAAAAGCAAAGTTATTTTGGTCCAAATCCCAATAGAATGCATTTTCTGAGTTGAAGCATCACCTCTACTTTATACCAATGCTCAAATTACCAAACCTGCGACAACCATTTGAGATTGAGACATATGCCTCCAATTATGTTATTAGTGCAGTTCTTACCCAATAGGGGCACTTGGTGGAATATTACAGTGAGACACTTTCAGAAACAATCCAAAAGTATACCACATGTGACAAAGAGATGTATTCCATTGTGTAGGCCTGCTAAAAATGGAAGCATTACATTATGGGGAAGGAAATGGTCATCCAAATAGACCATCGACCCCTGCAGTTCATATAGACACAAGGAAAGTTGTAGAACAATCGTTGTTAGAAATGGTCCACAAACCTACAACAATTCCATTTGAACATTAAGTACAAGAGGGGAAACACTGATAAAGTTGCAAACTACCTCAGTCGACTGTCGGTCATGGCATTGACCACTTGATCGATTCTTGTGGATACGAGAGTTCATAATTTCCACATATTTGCAAGAGTGATCCAGGATTCAACACCACATACCAAATGCTCCTGGAAGGTAAGCAGGTTCCATACTTTCACCTCTAGGATGTGTTATTATGCCACCTTGGACACCTCTGTGTACCTCTAAGCGAGCATTCCATGATGATTTTGGAGGCCCACCATAGTTGAGTCGCTAGATATTTTGGGGTAGAAAAGACAGTGGCAGTACTGCAGAAGTATTTTTATTGGCCAAACCTTTGACATAATGTTTGGAAGTACATCAGATCCTGCACTTCCTATACCATTTCAAAACCTAAAATCAAGAAGCAAGGCATGTATACTCCTCTGCCTTCTCCTATCCATCCCTAGGAATTCATCTCCATAGACTACATGTCGGGCCTTCCTTCTACCAAGCATGGCAACGACTGTGTTTTCATGGTCATTGACAGATTCTCTAATATGACCATTCTAGAAGCTTGAAAGAAGAGTATCTCAGCAAAATCCATTGCCAAAATATTCTTTTAATGAGTATGGATACACATTGGGATCCCATAGTTCATTATCCCAGATCAAGACATCATATTCCCGCTTTCATTATGGTCAAGCCTCTGGTCGTTGTTGGATAACAGGCTCACTAATTCCACAACCTTTCACCCTCAATTTGATGGCCAGATAGAGGTTGTCAACATGATAATCATGCGCATCCCACATATGTACAACTCGAAGCACCCACACACATGGGATGAGAGCCCCCCCTATATCCAACACAACTTTAACAGGGCTCTCCATAACTCAACTAACCATATCCCCTTTCAGGTGGGACTGAGATTCCAGCCACTATGACCCATTGATGTTGCCATACCATTTGCAACTACTTAGGAAAATCCGACTCATGTCCATTCCAAAGCTGACATGGATAATATTTTCATTGAGCACATTCAACACATCTGCTAGCAAGTTCATGACATATTGGATAGAGCAAATGCAAAGTATAAGTTGTAGTGTCATGATCAACATCGGGTGCCACACAAGTTCAAGGTTGGTAACAAAGTTTTGTTACATTTTCAGAAGGAGTGCCTCACTGGGCCCCACCGTAACATTTTCCCACTTCAATATGGTCCTTACACCATAACTATGGCTGTGGGGGACAATTTTTTCGAGCTCAACATTCCATCGTTCCTTGGCTTGAACCTAATATTTAATGTGGACCGACTGCGTCCATACTTTCCCCAATTGTTGGACACATCTAATGTTGCTAAGCAGTTGACACCAACATAGATCAACCCAAGGTGTATCGAATAGGACACAACTGATATGATCATGGACACATAGATCTACAATGCTCATCAGCAGAGGATCCAACTATATTGAGTTGTTAAATCAGGCCAACTCCTTCACTAGGGACCTGGTTAACAGAAATTTCCTCACCTCATGGAGGCTCTACACACAATGGGGACCATTTCTGTCTAAGCGGAGGGGGGGACTGATCCATGTAGATTTTGGTGGCCATCCACCTATTCCACCTAGACCTCTAGTTGGTTTCATCATTTTCCTTGATTATAGTAGCATTTACTATTTTTAGTTGTTTATCGGGTCCTGGACTTCCAAAGCTGGTTTGACCCCCTAAATGGAGTTTTTTTGAGGTTTCCTACAAGCCCATAGCCACCAGAAGGAGCCTACTACAAATCCTATAGTGCTCAAATATATTTTTCTAATGAGGTATCATATGCGCCAAACGAAGATCATATGACCAAGTTACGAACCTAGGAAGTTGGCTACCCAACTAACTCCAACGAGGCCTACAAACTCTTGGTGTTCCATCTCCTAGGGTTTCCTTTTATTTTTAAATAATAAAAATTCCATTGAGCCTCAGTGTAACACAATTAATAGGCATGTAGCCGCCACATCTCTTCTCAAAGATAAGCTACCATCACTCGAGCTATTTTATTTCCATTCTATATGTCAACATATTTCAATTCTCTGATTTTAATGAAATGAAGTTTTATTTATGTTGCATATTTGTGTTTCTATTTATATATGTGTTCTGTTGCATTCCTACATAAGCCCGAATTACTACTAGAAGGGGAAGGTTTTGTAGATAAGGCCCTTAAATCTTTCTCATAGTCAACACCACATATCTACATTAATGCAAATTTCCTCCACATATTCCAAGGGTCATGCTTCCTCATTCAATACACTAGTTAAGGATATGGGTAAAGAATGGAAATAATTCTGGGATATAGTTTCAAAACCAAATGATGCAAATAAATAAAATGAGACTTCATAGGTGAACACTTCAAATGTTATTGCTCATCAAACAGTGCCAACTACTTGTGACTCTTCAAAATATATCCTTACACACTCTGGTGCCATTTATAAGACCCCTCTTAATAATCAAGTTAATTTTGAAGTGATTCTTGCTAATCCTACTTCAAAAATTTAGTTAAATATTAGGGAAATACCTCTTATTGAAGTATTCTATCATCCTCAACATAAAGTTGTAATCAATAAAAGTAGGAAGAAATGAAGAACAAAAAGTTAGCTCTCTTCTACTACTATGGAAACTAGTTCCTTAGAATTGCTCTGCAAAAGTGCCTCCACTGCTCATGAATAATTCGAAGAATTGGCACAATATGCAGGGGCATATTCTTCAATGAGCGTAGACAAAGAAACTCATGTTAAGTAATTTATCAAAGAAAAATATGACAAAATACAACAGTTAGAACAAAAAATTGCTCAACTTCGGACAAAGCTTCAAGCACGAGTTAATTTAGTCAAGAACCAACATTCTATTGAGATCAAATATAGGGATGATCAATTAAAAGTGTTACAATAGATCTTAGAGTAAGAAAAAGCTGAAGTGTTGGATTTGGCATAGTTCAAACATGAAGCATATGTGCTTAATTCATAGCTCCAGAAACAACAAAAAATATTTTGTGATAGTTTGAGTCGTATATAGGCACAATACAAGCTGAGTAATTCATTGGTTGACGAATTAGTGGATATAGAAAGCCAATATGATGAGACCAAACATAACCTCAATGAACTGTTAGAATGGTAAGACAATGCAAAGGGAAAGCAACCAAACCTTCCCAAAATTCATGAAATGCATAAATCTATTGTTCTTGGGAGCTGAAAGGATATAATACATATGGTTAGGAAAATGGGTGTTGATACTCATGACCTTTCAAGTTCCATTATACACTCTATCACATAGTCTCTATTAGAGGTGAATTTAATTTCAGATCATGAAGAATATGTTCTTCCTGATATAGAAGCTTTACAAAATAGATGGATAAATGACATGATAGAATGCAATAAAAGGATTGAGAAACTACAGAAAGTTAATCTGGAGTTAAATTGGTGGCTCTTGATTAAACCTCTCAGTCATTGGATTTCTCTTAAGAATCCTACAATAGCAAAAATTCAAACACTGCCACCTTTATAAGCATCTATTTTCAGTTGCCAGAAAATAATAAAGCCTCATTCTCCTTATGAGCTAATACCTCTTCTATAAGTTCATTGGGAATGGAAGAAAGCTACTGGCTCAACATCAACAACAAGTCATCTGATTTGATCCTTATTTCAAGATGTAATTATTTTATTATTTTATGCAAGTTTGTCTTGGTTAAGTTGAGGAAATATTAGGGACATTGTTTCTCCCTTCACTTTGTAAAGAAGACCATTTATATGGCTTTCAAACTCATGAAAGGGTTCTACAATTTTGCAAAAAGGAGATTTTGTTGCACTTTTGTACTAATTTTTTTTTAATATATCTGAACCATATTTGATTCCAGCATGAAAAGACTACGAGTAGATTGGGTAATTTTATCTTCTCTGTTTTCTGTTTATCTTTAATGGAATCTATTTATTGAAGTTTAAATATTTTTCTTTGTATCTTGATATCATTGATTGAAAAATCATCACTTTTGATGTGTGAATGTCTATCTGTTTCTAATACATTGAACAAATTAGCACTATCTCATATGTGCCTGTGCTGAGCAATAATTTGATTAACTATTTAATCAAATTAATATCTTTAACTACATTTATAAATGCTTTATTATGAAGAATGTTTTTTTTCATCTTGTGACATTATATTTCTCTCACATATGAATTATAAAACTTGGGTAAATTATATTATTAAATCAGTCATTATATTAGTTTTATTCTATTGTCATAATCAGTCCACTTCCACTCCTTTCCTTTCCATTTCCACTTAATCCTCACCTTGCAGGTAACTGGACCCAAATAAACCAGTCAGAACCACCATTCTCAATAGAAAAGGTTCTAACTTGGGACTCTCACCGAGTGGTATCCAAAATGTTGATGAAGTCATTTTTGTCCATCAACATTTTTGGCAGTGGAAGGAGGGCCATCTGAATATGAATGGCAAAAATTATCTCAAAGGAAAATTGCTAGCAATTCTACGAGTCAGTCATTGCCCTTATCCTCTCCTCCAACTTCCATATCTCATTCTCAATCTCCACCTCCTAGATATGAAGTTGTTGAGCCTTCTCATACATCTCCTAGCCTTGTGAGAAGATCCTTGAGTGAGCCTTCATTGAACACTCCTGTTCCTGTTTAGACTCTCGTGTCTCTTGAAATTCAAATGATCATCCAAAAGATTGAAAGTTTATTGGAGAACAATCCCATAAACCAGAGATCTCTAAAGGAAGTGTTTCCTCTTCTTTGGAATCTTCTTGAATATTAGCTAGAGTAGAATGTGAAAAAATATGAATTAATATTTTTGAGTTTCCCCTAGAAACTCATTGTAAAAAGAGACTTGTTGTTGGTTTTGATTCATCTGCTAGCGATAATATCACATCTTCCTCACCTCCCCCCATGCCTACAATTCCATTAACCACATCCCAACCATCACAATCTTCTTTTGTATCATCTTCTTTTTCCATTTCTATAATAATCCCACTTATCACTGTCAATTATACATCTCCATCATCATCCACCTTACCATTGTTATGTACTTCTATTTCCTCTATATCTGCTACTAGATCCTCTACTACAGGTTCCACTACTTCTACCAAAATTGAAAACATGCCTTGGACGAACCTAGGAGATCTTATCCTTACCCCTGCTCTACACAAAATCCTAAAACACCAAGAAAGGTGGTTATGAAAGTACAATCCTAACGATGGCCTCCCTGTTGAATAACACATTCACAATTTTATGTTGGCTATAAATCTCAATGTTTTTCTGATGAAGATGTCATATCCAAATTGTAACCCTACACCTTTGAGGGAAAGGATGGGTCATGGTATTTCTCTTTTCCTGGTAATTCAATTACTAATCGGGATACCTTTGAACAATTGTTTTTGAAAAAGGTTGGAGATGATAAAACACCAAATTATTTGAGAAATGAATTATCTAACTTAAAGATTGAACCAAATGAAAATTCATGTATTTCAACTCCAGATTTAATAAGGCTTTAAAAAATATTCCAGATGGGTCAAAACTAGTAGAGGAGGTTAGGGCCAATTGGTATATTAGGTCTCTTCCATCATCAATGGCCATGTTCATCTATAGGGCAAGCAAACAGTCACTTTTAGACAATATGAAGGAAGCTTTGGTAGTTGAAAAAGGAATGCTTGCACTTGAAAAGAAGTCCCTGCCAAAGATAAGCTACCAATAAAGTCACATTGAAGGATGAGAAGAAAAATAAAAAACACCTATTTGACATGGATGGATTCCAAAAGGTTCTCAAAACATTGTTTAATGAAGTGGATGACTTGAAGAAAAAAGTAGTTGAAAGTTCCTCTTCTAAAAGATCCTATAGAAATTTCTAAAGGACACAAAAATCTCCACCTCCTGCTTAGTCTCCTGTGTATATCTCAGTCGTTGATGAATATGATGAAGAAGAAGAGGAGGAAGAAGTTCAATCAACTGAAGAAGAAACAAAAGAAGAGGAGGTATCTAAAGCCAATGGTCTTTGGGATTACATTTTTCCTGTATTTGATGTAGAATAGGATGTATAAGCTCTCCTTGTAACGACTAGAAGCGAAATATCAACTGCTACACTTGTTGCATGTCAAAAAACAATAACTGACTCATAAAAAAAAAGTATGTCCAATAAAACTTCTAGTCCTGCATCTAATACTCATAAAAACACTCCTTTATATAATTCCTCATCTAAAACCTTGATAATATTTGATAATATTGAATACAATATTATTGAATATATCAAGAAGACTAAGGTAAATATATCTCTTTATGAAGTTAGTAAGCTAAAGCAACAACAAAAACTATTATTAAGTGCTTTAAATGCCACTTATAATTCTCCTCTTCAATCAATTGTTGTTACGACTAAAGCTTCTAAGAGTAAAATGTTGGGTCCCTATAATACTAGTGATTACCGCATTACTATTATAGTTGTTGTTAGAGTCGGTCTTTACATCCCTCCGTCAGAGATCATTTCTCTTATTGCATTTCACTTTTAGGTGTCTCATACAATTCATTCATCCGCATTCTGTTAGGGGCATGCCATAATCTGATGGAAGGGCCTTGTCACTCATTCCCCTCATGTCTTGTACCTGCTGGCTCAGGTCTTTTCATCAAGGTCCATCAAAATCATTTTCCAATCAATGATAGTCAATATCTGGTCTCTTGGTCAACAAAGGGTCATTTCAGTCATTAGGTCTAGGGTTTAGCGAATTAAGTGTTCAAAGTGTCCAATAATGCTAGCAGGCTAGAGGGAGGTTTTAAACAATTTTTTATTTCAAAAATTTCATCGTCATATTGCTGGACTATGACTTTTCTTCAAAACTCTGTTTTGAAGAAAATTCCACATTTCGTCTTTTGTAATAAATTGCCATGTAAATTTCAAAATTTTCAGTTCTTGGATATTTCAGATGCAGCCCTGGTCATCCTTTGCCAACATCCAGGCCATCATCCCTGCAAAAAATTGACAAAAGTTTCATCATTCCAGCCAAAAATCAAACAGGAAACAAAAAGAACAGAGTTGTATTAAAATGAAAAAGTGCGAAAACTAAAACATAAGAAAGTGGGTTCTTGAGAAACAAAAAATCAAACCCATCACTATGTAAGATATTTTCATTGTTTGAAATACCCATTGGCATGCCAAGAGATCAATTGAAGTTGATTTGAGTTGGGAAAGAGCGAATTTTGTGTTTGAAAGCCAAGACTGTGTGTTGGAGTGCGCGCGGTGCATTGGAGGAAGGCGTGGCGCACATAGGCCGCGTGGCGCATTGGGTCAATTTTTACTGTGTAAAATTGCACTGTCGCGGCGCATCCAGGAGGTGCAGCGCACTGCGTTTGTGCGCGGCTCACAGAGCCGATAGGCCAATTTTCTATCACTGTTGTCATCAAAAACCAAATAACTCCATTTATTCTGCTCCAAGTAAGTTTGAGAGTTCTTGCTATTGAAATTAGCTTATGTTGGGTATTGTTTGGAGGGAAGATTTGAAAGTTTAAAGTTTGAAAATATAAACCCTATATTTATATCAAGATCTACCCCTTTGGGTTTTGGAATTGGTGTTTTGAAATTGTGATTTTGGTGCCAAGTCTCCTTTCCCACCTGTGATCCTTTCCCTTTCATAATTCTATCATTATAGTTAATCCCTTATGCCCTAACCTCCCAAACCACTCATATCCCTGCTTCCCATTTTCCCTATCCTAAAATCCTATCATTCCCTATCAATTTCCCTCTCCCATATCATTTGCAAATTCCCAAACCCCACATCCCTAAACACAGTCAAGTGACTGTTAGCACATTTCAAATTTCACTTGACAAACACTACCATCCACTATACCCATTGTCCCTATTTATCACAGTCCCTCATTTCCCTTTGGCACATTTGGCATTGAAAACACAACACCTATTTCTCATTTTCAAAAGCAATCAAACACATACTTGACATACACCTTTGCAGCACCATGACAGACACTAATTCATCATATGAACAAGACAGTGATTCTACCACAGAGCTTCATGCATCGAGGAGGCCTTGTAAGGGTCGCAAACATGTCAGAGAGGAGCCTACCTCTTTGACTGAACTGCAGGCTTGCCCACTTTCATGGCATGTTTCCAACAATAATCATGCTTTTAGTATTGTGAATTGATTGCTCAGATTCAGCATCATCAGGAATTGGCTCGGTTATTTGTTTTGCATTTGCATGATGGTCAGGTAACTCTTGCTGGTGTAAATTTCACCTTGACACCAGAGATCATTTCTCAAGCAACAGGAATACCGAATGTAGGTGAGGAGTGGAACAAAATAATGTAGGTGGAAAAAGTACATTATGAACCATATATCAGGCCTAGCTATGTGAGATAGCTCAGCAGGGTGTTCCCATTCTGGTTTTTGAAGGAATCCTATGTGCTATTGATGAGACTCATTGCCAGATATTTCAGTTGTGAAGGCCGCTTCTCACGCCTATATGCATACCATATCAGGTTATTGATGCATTTCACGAGAGTGAAGATGATGAAAATTCCATATTTCATGTGCTGAAGCATCGAGAGGATGACTACTCTTGTGCAGAAGAAGACTCTTGAACAACAGTACAACAACATTTATCACTATGAGCTCATCAAGATCATTGTTGTGCATCAGCTTGGTTTGCAAGGTATCACATGCGAACGCTTCATTTCCCGTGAGTTCTTCACAGCTTCAGCAGCTCATCAAGAGGCTTTCCATCATGTAGGTTAACCTTCACATTAGCATGGAGGTCGGGAGGCAGATACTACTAGTGTGCCGACATATGTCACCTATCAGAGAGGCATAGGAGGATTGTTTGCAGCAGCCCGACGAATACTATCTCCACCTAGGGTGGAAGGGGTCTCGTTGTCGCCATCAACAGCACATGTATAGGTACAGGACAGAGGCAAGAATCCTTTATAGGATGAGGGCCCTTCAGTAGGCCAAGACACTGATTTCATCCTCATTGATGATGATGTGAGCTCTCCTAGCTCAAAGCTGAGGGAGATTATTCAGGAGCAGAAGGCCGAGATAGATGTATTGACCGACAAGCTGCAGAGAGCTCAATGGGTCATAAACTATTTGGAGCAGCGAAACAAACAACTGGAGGATCAACATACAGTCATGGAGTTACAAAACATTCGGCAAAACCGCCAAGCTGCCCAAAGGAGGAGGATAGAGTTCACTCCATTGGAGTAGGAGATTGAGGTTGATCGAGAGACTTCGCTCAAGAGGGTCAATATTCACCTTGAGAAGCTATTGGCGAAGGAAAAAAAGGACAAGGACATGCTCAGGCACATGAAAACTCATTATTGGGCACGAACTCATGTTTGCAATGCAAGGATCAAAATCTTGAAGGCAAGACTAAGGAGGGCACTAAAACGACGTAAAAGACATGATAGGCTCCAAATTTTGGCCAAATATTATTTGGCTGAGCATGATACTTGATCATGGACCTTCAGCCCAAATTTCAGCAAATTTGGAAAAAAATTTGTCAATTTTGAATTTTTTGGCTTCAAAACAGATTTTCCTGCCCAACGCATAGCGCCACTTGGCGTGCGCTTATAATTGGGAGGTCCTATGGAGGAAAACTTTGTATTTCTAGATTTTTCATCAAAATTTATGCATGCTCATGGATTACCTAAGGATTTCATCAAGTTCTGGGTTGCCTAAAGGGTCAAAAACACCCTAAAAATGACCTCTCTGCCACCTTTTGCACTCACAGGAAGCAGTCTTGGGAGATTGAAGTTTTGGAGGGGAAAATTACATCCAAATCTAGAAATTCCACTTGGGTTGGAAATTAGACAAGTGGGGCTTTCCAACGAGCTATCTTGGGCTCAATTTGGACTTCGGGAAGTGCCTCAAAATCAGCTCCAAAGTTGTTCTACACATACCGGTTTTGGGCGCGGCGCATAGAGAATTTTGGCCTATTTTTCACTCAGCAGCTCAGAATTTCGCCCAGTTTTGACTAGTTTTACTTTTTTATGTAACTCTTAATCTACCTTGATGTAATTTCATGAACATGATGTAATTTTGGCACATATTTACTTGTTTTAGTATATTCATTCACTAAAAAGTGAAAAACGACTGAATGAATCAGTTTCCTAACATATAGAGGCAAGTTGTTTCATTGCCTATTTTTCGAGTTCCTTGTTTAGATATGGTTGAAACAGCTCCTATAATGATGAGCTCGACCCCTAGAGGCATGGGAAGGAGTTAATCTTGTCTATATCATGTAATTTCTGAGTCATTTTCAGGGTTGGACACTTGGGATTGCTTGGCACTTTATTGTACATTCATTTTCAACATTTTTGGCAAAGGAAAGACCAGGGTTTTGCAGCACTTGTTGGGATCCTTGTGGATCTGTGTTTTGATGGTGTTTTTTTTCATGTAATTGTAAGTTCATTGATGTTTTATGTATGCCATTTCCCTTCTCTTTGCTTTTGAAATTTTACAAATTGAGTGACAAAGGTAGTATTCATGAGTTTGTTGTGCTTTGCCTTAAACTTTGTTTAGTTTTACGTGTTTTCATCTGTTTGGAGAGGATTCTTGCAGCCTCTTGCCCTATTCAGCTCCTCAATAGTCTTTTCTATCCATTCATTTAATCTAAAGCATCAAAACTACTTCCTACCTTGCCCCAACCGGAACTCTACAAAAATTTGGCTTTATCCTCGAACCCAAATTTGCCTTTCCCTTTTTCCAACAAAACTCCCAAAAAATCAAATCAAATCCTTGCACTTCATACCTAGCCTAAAATTAGTTTTTATTCCAGTCATCTCAAGCCCCATCGAATATTTTTTGCTGAGATTGACCCAGAGAGAGCCCTCTCCTGTCCTCATAGGGCTAGCTACGAGGCTGAGTGTGGTTTGATGTTGGCCCTGGTCCTACCTTTTCAGCCTGAGGTAAATCTAGGCACTAACATAGTGGCGACCATATTGGGGACATAAATCCTTTGTTTGTTGGTATTCTTTTTTATATAAACTACAGACGGAGCCTGAAGATTAGCCAATTAGCCTTCGAAACGCTTTTGCTTTGCATTAGTGCAAGTAGATAACTCTACTTCAGTCAATCTCCAGTCTAGTCTTATAAATGGAGTATCTAACTTACAGATCACCCCAGTATATCTGAGAATTCTAAGCTTTTGGGTGATAGGTTTAGAATTTGATAGGCTGAACAAGTTGTTTATGTCCCTTTGATTTCTTGAAATAATAACACACTAGCTTCCAGAAGACATACCAGAGCAAATCCAGATCCTGATCCTCCTCCCGTCTACGAAAATCCTAACCTTATTCCAAGAATCATTCACCAAGGAAGTTCTATCATTCCCGTGTTCAAAGCTCAGTTGTGTCCTGTTGGTTTTGAGTATATTGAGGATCAAGAATTTGATGAGCAGTTTGAGTTGTCTTTGTCTGAAACCAAATCTAAAAGTGATGTTGCTTCCACTGTCTTAAATCCTGAGTTTGTTCGAAATCTTGAAACTGAAAGGGTCAATAAATCCATTGATGATTACATTTTGAACCAGCTCCAGACTTCAATTACGGCTTCTAATATTGTTGATTTCTTAAAGATTGCTTCTGCAACCCTTGGGTCATCCGCAATTGTGTCTAGTTCACGAATTCCCACCAAACCTCCCTTCATTCCTACCCTTCCCCTGCAGCCTACAATTTCTGATCAAAAATTTGCAGTCATATCACCTCCATCTACTCCTTCTACTCCTAAAATAGCCAAGATTGCTTCACCTCCAAATACACCTCCTCATACCCCTCATACATCAACTCCACCTACTCCCCCAACATCACCAAGACCGATTGCAAATCCACCAAGAGCAATGGCTGCTTGTTTTGCACCTCTCGTGCTGCCTCAAGTTTTGGATGATATGCCCGCAGATTATCAGAGTAAAATTCCTTTGTTTGATGGCACTCCTCATGGTACCACAACTTAGCAACATGTGGACAGAATGACAAATTTCTTCGATCTTCATGAGATTGATGCAGAAAACGTGACCATGAGATTATTCGTGCAAACTTTCGGCAGTGAGGTAAGAAGATGGTTTAGAGCTTTGGCAGCTAGAAGTATTCCCGCATTAGAAGAGCTTCAAAGACAATTCTTGGATCGTTGGGAAGTAAAGAAAGATTGTCTTCAAATCACTTCTGAATATACCAAGATCAAGCGGAATGTCGGTGCGTCCGTGCAAGACTACTGTATTAGATTCAATGCGGTTTATAATGCAATTCTTGATGATTTAAGGCCATCTAGAAAGTCAGCTTTGCTTAAGTTCCCGGATGGTTTTGATCCGAACATGGCATATCAATTAAGAGAGGGAGATCCAGCTACCTTAGAAGAAATGCAGAAAATTGCCGTTAGTGTTGAGGCAAATTTGAATGACAAGAGAGCTAGATTGAAAGCCGAGAAGAAAGTCTCAATAAAGGAAGAAGCTTCTACCTCAGACCAAGTACTCCGCAAGGTAGAAAAGATGATTGAAAGGTTAACACTTGATAAGCCTGAACCGTAGATTCAGAATCCCAATTTCCATGGCCAGCAGCAGCCACAATTCAGGATCAAAGAGTGTGAGCAGCAAGCACAAGAACCAGCATCACAACAACAGCAAGTAAAGACACCTCTTCAGCAAAATTTTGTTCGTCCCAAATCTAATGATGAAGACAATGTAATAGGAGAAGAAAATCACTTCTTTACTCCTGATGATATGCCCACCTTTATCACTGAAGATGATGAGTATGCAGAAAATTCAGCTGCACAGAAGGATGAGGATTTTATCTTGGCGAATGACACAGCTCTTGAAGAAGAGTCGGATGAGTATCAGAGAGGTTATATGAATGCTTTGTCTGCCCAGCAATGTCAGTATTCACTTAGAAACAAAAATGTCCCCATCAATCCAATCCAGAAGAGAAAGGAAGTTCCAGCATCTAAGAATGAGTCACCTGTTGTACCAAAGAAAGGAAAAGAAATTGCTGATCCTACTACTAGTAAGTCTCCACCAGCAAATGAAAGAGTAAATCAGCCAATTGTATCAAAAGATAAAGCTGAAAGAAAAGATGTTCCAGCCAAAGAGGTAGAAAAGATTTATGCTTTTAGTTTAGAAAATGAAATTTCTAAATTGAAGGTATCCATTCCCTTGACTGAACTAATGAGGAACAGCAGTTATAGAGGTCAAGTCTCTAAAATTTTGAATTTTGACCCAATGTCTGATATGGTGAGTGTGGAAGATGATCAACCTGAACTGATTTTTGGACCAGCATTAAATGGTGAGTCTCCAGACAGTGATGTGCCACCTTTTTATATCAGTCTGAGATTGCATGAGTTTGTGTTGCATAATGCTATGTTTGATTCTGGCGCTTCTCACAATCTTATGCCGAAGGCTATCATGGAGAAGTTGGGTTTGGACATCACTAGGAAATATCATGATCTTTATTCATTTGATTCTAGCAGGGTGAGATGTATTGGGATCATTAAAGACTTGGTTGTAAGTTTGGATCAGATTCCAACGAAGAATGTTTTGATGGATGTTGTTGTGGCAGACATTCCTCCCAGATTTGGAATGCTTCTTTCCAGGTCCTGGGGAGAAAAATTGCAAGGGACATTACAACTAGATTTCTCCTATGCAATGATTCCTGTGTTTGGCCAAATGAGAAAATTGTATTGGGAACAAAAAATGAAATACATGATTACAAGCAAGGAGAAACCGATTAATCATCCGATTAATTATGTACATATAGATTTAGACTCTTTTTTTTTGTATTCAGATAGTTTCAATGATATCGATAGTCAGTTAGTTGTAGCAGATGATATTTCAGAAATAGCAGAGAATTTCATAGAAGTTTTGAAGAAAGAAGGACAAGAACAGGAAAATACCATTGAGCAATCAAATAAAGATAATGGACAGCAAGCAGAAAAAACAGAGCTAATAGAGTTTCAGCACTTAGAAGAAGAGGAAGATGGTCTGTGGACCATGGATTTCGATGGAGCAGTGGGAAATGATGGTGCTGGAATTGGTATTTGGGTACGCAGTCCTTTGTCTACTCCGAACAAAGTGCTTAGTAATGTGCGAGTATGTTCTTACAAGCTAGCTTTTGATTGTTCAAACAATGAGGCTGAGTACAAAGCTTTGATTGCTGGCCTAAAAATTCTAAGAAAGTTGAATGCTAAGAGGATTGTTGTATATGGTGACTCTGAATTGGTGATTAAGCAAGTCAAAGGCGAATATCAAGCAAAGCATCCTCGGATGCGGGCTTACCGAAATGCAGTTCTAGATATCCTGAAGTTGTTTTCAGATTATACCTTAACGTGTGTGCCTCGTATTCAAAATAGCATTGCAGATGCACTTGCTAAACCAATGAGTAATTTGAAGATTCCGATGAACTCAAGTAATAAATTCGAAATCCATGTGAAACATCGTCCGACTATCCTGGACAATCAGAGATATTGGCAAGTTTTCCAAGATGACGAGGAGATTGATGATTTTCTGCAAAACAAAGGTAAGTTTAAAGATACCTCAATTGATGTAGAACATGATGATGGTAAAGATGATGTGCAGATCAATCAAATGGAAGTGTTGCAGCTTAAGGATAATATTATTCCTAAAGGCTTGATACCTTTAGAAGAACTCTTTGATCACGATGACGTAGCCCACAAACCAACATTGCAGCCAACAGAGAAGGGAGTCGAAGAGGTGAATATTGGAACAGCTGAAAATCCAAAGATGGTAAAGCTGTCCAAAGCATTGCTGCAAAAGGTAAAGGCCAAATATATTAGTTTTTTGTCATCCTTTACTGATGTGTTTGCTTGGGACTATTATGACTTGAAGACATATGATACTAGTATAATTCAGCACATTATTCCTATTAAGCCTAATCAGAAACCTTTCAGACAGAAGTTGAGAAGGCTAAATCCAAATTTGCTGCCATCAATTGAGGAGGTAAATAGGTTGTACAAATCAGGAATCATCGTTCCCATCAGATTTTCTGATTGGATATCTAATTTGGTACTCGTACGAAATAAGACAGGTGAGATTCGTTTGTGCATTGATTTTAGGAATCTCAATAAAGTTTCATTGAAGGACAATTATCCGTTGCCAAAAATGGATCACATACTTCAACGAGTAGTTGGAGCATCTCGTATGTCACTACTCGATGGTTATTCAGGATATAACCAAATTTTGGTCCATGAAGACAATCGAGACAAAACAGCATTCACCACTCTGTGGGGGACTTTTCATTACGCTAAAATGCCTTTCGGTTTGAAGAATGCTGATGCCACATTTCAGTGGGCAATGGATATGGCTTTCGCAAATGAGAAGGATTTGTTTTTGGTTGTGTACCTTGATGATTTGACAGTGTTTTCCAATTCAGATGAAGAACACATGTATCATTTGAAAATTGTCTTTCAAAAGTGCAAAAAATATGGTGTGTCGCTGAATCCGAAGAAGAGCTTGTTTTCCATGGATGAGGGCAAACTACTTGGACATATTATCTCAAAAGATGGCATTCGTATTGATCCAGCATGTGTAGAGGCGATTCAGAAAATTGACCTTCCCCGGAAGAAGAAGGAGATACAATCTTTTAATGGTAAGATGAATTTTTTACGCCACTTTGTGCCTAATCTTGCTGAACACCTAAGAGAGATTACAAACATGCTTAAGAAGGACAGCCAAGTGAAGTGGACCGAAGAGGCTGTAAAATCTTTCAATCTAGTAAAATTGGCTCTTTCTTCAGCTCCGGTTCTAATCAGCCCGGATTACACTCAGGATTTTATACTGTTTTCATTTGCTTCGGAGCATACTATGGCAGCTATATTAATGCAGAAAAAAGATGAGCACGAAAGACCAATTGCTTTTTTCAGCCAAACTATAAGAGATGCAGCCTTGAAGTACAACATCATTGAAAAGCAAGCCCTTGCACTTGTAAAAGCATTGAAAGATTTTTGGGTATATATTCTGCATTCTCATATTTTGGCTTATGTTCCTAACGTTGCTGTCAAAGATATTTTGGTACAAACAGATCCAGAAGGAAGACGAGGCAAGTGGATTGCAACTTTGCTGGAGTATGATGTGGAGATAAAGCCCACAAAGCTTGTTAAAGGACAGGGAATGGCAAATTTAATGGTTGAATCGAATTTTCATGTCTTAGACATAAATCTGATTGCTGCTATGTCCGATGAGAATGAGGAAGGTTCATCAATTCAGGTATCTGAAATATTTGTTCTTTCTCCGTGGTATTCAGATATCATATATGTGCTTTAGAATTTGTCCCACCACCTGGTATGGCTAGAAACAAATGTAGAACTCTCAAGTTAAAGGCTGCTAAGTTTTGTATTTTGAATTCTGCACTTTATTGGAAAGATCCCGGTGGTGTTTTGTTGAATTGTTTGGTGGAGGAAGAAGTGAAGCAGGTCATGGAGGATTTCCATAAAGGAGATTGTGGCAGTCACCTTTTTTGGAAGACAATGGGAAATAAAATTCTAAGAGCGGGATACTATTGGCCGACATTGTTTGCTGATGTGTATAAGACTATCAAAAGTTGTCATAAATGTCAGATTTTTGAAGGAAGGAAGAAATTACAGCCTTTTCCGCTTAAGCCCATTGAGGCGAGTGCCCCTTTCAGCAGTGGGGGTTGGATTTCATTGGTGAAATTCATCCTACTTCTTTAGGTCAGCATAGATGGATCCTCACAGTGACAGATTATTTCACGAAATGGATTGAAGAAATTCCCACTAGACAAGCTACAGATGTGGTAATAATTTCATTCCTTGAGAATAACATTTTGTCTCATTTTGGTTGCCCGAATAATTTAATCACTGATAACGCAACATCTTTCAAATCAAAAAGGATGGTTGAGTTTTGTCATAAGTATCACATTACTTTGGGCCACTCAACCGCTTATCATCCACAAGGTAATGGATTAGCAGAGTCTTCCAACAAATCTTTGGTTAAAATCATTGAAAAGTTGCTGGAAATAAACAAGAAGAGTTGGCATAAGAAGTTGGTCAATGCACTTTGGGTAGATCGAGTGAGTCAGAAGAAATCCATTGGTATGTCCCCCTTTGAGCTAGTTTATGGAGTTGATACAGTGTTTCCTACCTCTCTCATAGCTCTAGTAGTCAAACTTCTTCAGGAGGCTGGTAGTGAAGATGATCCTATGCAGAGAAGACTAAATCAAATGATCCATTTGCAGCAGACAAGAGAAGAAGTTTTTCAAAACACGTTCAAGCTACAGGAGAGAATTAAGAAAATTTATGACAGAAAAGCAAAGGCGGACAAATTTCAGTTGGATGACGTGGTGCTAAAGTGGGATGCAAGGAATGAGGAAAAGGGCAAGCACGGTAAGTTTGAAAATCTCTGGAAAGGTCCCTTTAAGATTGCAGCGTATCGGGGTTAGAATGCCTTTCTTCTGAAGGAGATGAATGGGGAAGATTGTCCAGGAGGGCCGGTCAATGGTCGGTTGCTCAAGCAGTATCATTTCTGAGTTGTTTCTATTGTTTACATTGTCACTGTAAATACCATTTTATTTCAGTTTCATTGCAAGTGTGTGCTGTGATCTTTTCTTCAGTCTGGGGCCCAAAGTGAAGGCTATAATTCTAAAGAAAGATTTTAGTTTTGGGATCAGTTTGTCGAGTTAGTTTTTCAGTCATTTTGGTTTCATAATTGAGTCAGTTTGAGTCAAGTTTCAGTCAATAAATAAGTCAAGAGTCTTGTGTTAATTTGTCAAAATAATGGACTCCATACCCCAATGGACGAAGGCACTGTCTATCTCTCCCAGAGATCTGCCATTCTTGGCACCTCCCAGGAGCTACCATCCCCATTGGAGCCAATGTTAGAGTCGGTCTTTACATCCCTCCGTCAGAGATCATTTCTCTTATTGCATTTCATTTTTAGGTGTCTCATACAGTTCATTCATCCGCATTCTGTTAGGGGCATGCCATAATCTGACGGAAGGGCCTTGTCACTCATTCCCCTCATGTCTTGTACCTTCTGGCTCAGGTCTTTCCATCAAGGTCCATCAAAATCATTTTCCAATCAATGACAGTCAATATCTGGTCTCTTGGTCAGCAAAGGGTCATTTTAGTCATTAGGTCTAGGGTTTAGCGAATTCAGTAGTCAAAGTGTCCAATAATGCCAGTAGGCCAGAGGGAGGTTTTAAACAATTTTTTATTTCAAAAATTTCATCATCATATTGCTGGACTATGACTTTTCTTCAAAACTCTGTTTTGAAGAAAATTCCACATTTCATCTTTTGTAATAAATTGCCATGTAAATTTCAAAACTTTCAGTTTTTTGATATTTCAGATGCAGCCCTGGTCATCCTTTGCTGACATCCAGGCCATCATCCCTGCAAAAAATTGACAAAAGTTTCATCATTCCAACCAAAAATCAAAGAGGAAACAAAAAGAATAGAGTTGTATTAAAATGAAAAAGTGCCAAAACTAAAACATAAGAAAGTGGGTTTTTGAGAAACAAAAAATCAAACCCATCACTATATAAGATATTTTCATTGTTTGAAATACCCATTGGCATGTGAAGAGATCAATTGAAGTTGATTTGAGTTGGGAAAGAGCGAATTTTGTGTTTGAAAGCCAAGACTGTGTGTTGGAGTGTGTGCGGCGCATTGGAGGAAGGCGCAGCGCACATAGGCCGCGTGGTGCATTGGGCCAATTTTTACTGTGTAAAATTTCTCTGTCGCGGTGCATCCAGGAGGCGTGGTGCACTGGGTTTGTGCGCGGTGCACAGAGCCGACAGGCCAATTTTCTATCACTGCTGTCATCAAAAACCAAATAACTCCATTTCTTCTGCTCCAAGTAAGTTTGGAAGTTCTTGCTATTGAAATTAGCTTGTGTTGGGTATTGTTTGGAGGGAAGATTTGAAAGTTTAAAGTTTGAAAATATAAACCCTATATTTATATCAAGATCTGCCCCTTTGGGTTTTGGAATTGGTGTTTTGAAATTGTGATTTTGGTGCCAAGTCTCCTTTCCCACCTGTGATCCTTACCCTTTCATAATTCTATCATTATAGTTAATCCCTTATGCCCTAACCTCCCAAACCACTCATATCCCTGCTTCCCATTTTCCCTATCCTAAAATCCTATCATTCCCTATCAATTTCCCTCTCCCATATCATTTTCAAATTCCCAAACCCCACATCCCTAAACATAGTCAAGTGACTGTTAGCACATTTCAAATTTCACTTGAAAAACTCTACCATCCACTATACCCATTGTCCCTATTTATCACAGTCCCTCATTTCCCTTTGGCACATTTGGCATTGAAAACACAACACCTATTGCTCATTTTCAAAACCAATCAAACACATACTTGATATACAGCTTTGCAGCACCATGACAGACACTGATTCATCATATGAACAAGACATTGATTCTACCACATAGCTTCATGCACCGAGGAGGCCTCGTAAGGGTGGCAGACATGTCAGAGAAGAGCCTACCTCTTTGAGTGAACTGCAGGCCTGCCCACTTGCCATGGCATGTTTCCAACAACAGTAATGCTTTCAGTATTGTGAATTGGTTGTTCAGATTCAACATCATCAGGAATTGGCTCGGTTATTTGTTTTGCATTTGCATGATGGTCAGGTAACTCTTGCTGGTGTAAATTTCACCTTGACACCAGAGACCATTTCTCAAGCAACAGGAATACCGAATGTAGGTGAGGAGTGGAACAAAGAATCAGGTGGAAAAAGTACATTATGAACCATATATCAGGCCTAGCTATGTGAGATAGCTCAGCAGGGTGTTCCCATTCCAGTTTTTGAAGGAATCCTATGCGCCATTGATGAGACTCATTGTCAGATATTTCAGTTGTGAAGGCCGCTTCTCACGCCTCTATGCATACCATATTAGGTTATTGATGCATTTCACAAGAGTGAAGATGATGAAAATTCCATATGTCATGTGACAAAACATCGAGAGGATGACTACTCTTGTGCAGAAGAAGACTCCTGAACAGCAGTACAACAACATTTATCACTATGCGCTCATCAAGATCATTGTTGTGCATCAACATGGTTTGCAGGGTATCACATGGGAAGACTTCATTTCCCATGAGTTCTTCACAGTTTTAGCAGCTCATTAGGAGGTTGTTCATCATGCAGGTGAACCTTCACATCAGCATGGAGGTTAGGAGGCAAAGACTACTAGTGTGCCGACATATGTCACCTATCATAGAGGCATAAGAGGATTGTTTGCAATAGACCGACGAGTACTATCTGCACCTGGGGTGGAAGGGGTCTTGGTACCATCATCAACAGCACATGTACAGGTACAGGATAGAGGCAAGAAGCCTATGCAGGATGAGGGCCCTTCAGCAGGCCAAGACACTGATTTCATCCTCATCGATGATGATGTGAGCTCTCCTAGCTCAAAGAGGGAGATTATTCAGGAGCAGAAGGCCGAGATAGATGTATTGACTGACAAGTTTCAGAGAGCTCAATGGTTCATAAACTATTTGGAGTAGCGAAACAAACAACTGGAGGATCAACATACAGTCATGGAGTTACAAAACATTCGGCAAAACCGCCAAGCTGCCCAAAGGAGGAGGATAGAGTTCACTCCATTGGAGCAGGAGATTGAGGTTGATCGAGAGACTTGGCTCGAGAGGGTCAATATTCACCTTGAGAAGCTGTTGGTGAATGCAAACAAGGACAAGGACATGCTCAGGCACATGAAAACTCATTATTGGGCACGAACTCATGTTTGCAATGCAAGGATCAAAATCCTGAAGGCAAGACTAAGGAGGGCACTAAAATGATGCAAAAGGCATGATAGGCTCCAAATCTTGGCCGAAGCTTCTTTGGCTAAGTATGATACTTGATCATGGACCTTCAGTCCAAATTTCAGCAAATTTGGAGAAAATTTTGTCAATTTTGAATTTTTTGGCTTCAAAACAGATTTTCCTGCCTAACGCGTAGCGCCACTTGGCACGCGCTTATAATTGGGAGGTCCTCTGGAGGAAAAAATTGTATTTCTGGATTTTTCATCAAAATTTATGCATGCTCATGGATTATCTAAGGATTTCATCAAGTTCTGGTTTGCCTAAAGGGTCAAAAACACCCTAAAAATGACCTCTCTGCCACCTTTTGCACCCTTAGGAAGCAGTCTTGGGAGATTGAAATTTTGGAGGGGAAAATTACATCCAAATCTAGAAATTCCACTTGGGTTGGAAAGTAGACAGGTATGGATTTCAAACAAGCTATCTTGGGCTCAATTTGGACTTTGGGAAGTGCCTCAAAATCAGCTCCAAAGTTGTGCTACGCATACAGGTTTTGGGCGCGGCGCATAGAGAATTTTGGCCTATTTTTCACTCAGCAGCTCAGAATTTCGCCCAGTTTTGACCAGTTTTACTTTTTTATGTAACTCTTGATCTACCTTGATGTAATTTCATGAACATGATGTAATTTTGGCACATATTTACTTGTTTTAGTAGATTCATTCACTAAAAAGTGAAAAACAACTGAATGAATCAGTTTCCTAACATATAGAGGCAAGTTGTTTCATTGCCTATTTTTCAGTTCCTTGTTTAGATATGGTTGAAACAGCTCCTAGAATGATGAGCTCGACCCCTAGAGGCATGGGAAGGAGTTAAGCTTGTCTATATCATGTAATTTCTCAGTCATTTTCATGGTTGGACACTTGGGATTGCTTGGCACTTCATTGTACATTCATTTTCAACATTTTTGGCAAAGGAAAGACCAGGGTTTTGCAGCACTTGTTGGGATCCTTGTGGCTCTGTGTTTTGATGGTGTTTTTCTTCATGTAATTGTAAGTTCATTGATGTTTTATGTATGCCATTTCCCTTCTCTTTGCTTCTGAAATTAAACAAATTGAGTGACAAAGGTAGAATTCATGAGTTTGTTGTGCTCTGCCTTAAACTTTGTTTAGTTTTACATGTTTTCATCTGTTTGGAGAGGATTCTTGCAGCCTCTTTCCCTCTTCAGCTCCTCAGCAGTCTTTTCTATCCATTCATTTAATCTAAAGCATCAAAACTACTGCCTACCTTGCCCCAACCGAAACTCTGCAAAAATTTGGCTTTATCCCTGGACCCAAATTTGCCTTTCCCTTTTTCCAACAAAACTCCCAAAAAATCAAATCAAATCCTTGCATTTCATACCTAGCCTAAAATTAGTTTTTATTCTAGTCATCTCAAGCCCCATCGAATATCTTTTGCTGAGATTGACCCGGATATCATCAAAGTTCATATGTTTTTTCATTTCAATCATGATTTTATTAGGTTTACCATTATAAGGTAACCAAAGATGAGACCAGTCGATAGAAAAGTATCCATTTAATTTTTGTGATCAGTCTTTGCTAAGAAGCAAACCATAAAATTTAGGGATATCAGCCACTAAAATAACAATGATTTGGAAGACTTTAGGATTGGATGACATTCTGATTAAAACTTCATTCATTTCACCCAAAAATTTAACTTTTGTTTTGTCCAATTGAACTATCTAAGTAGATGATTTTTGTGGCTTGAAGTTTAGTTTAAGGAATATTGAATAAGGCATGATATTTGATGAAGCACCAAATTCAATTAAATGGTTGTGAACACTTTTATGTAAAATCTCAAAATTTAAAAGAAAGGGTGGTGTATGAGAATTTAACCTGTCACCAATGAGAATTACGTTTATTTGACTAATTTTATCTAAATATGGAGAAGGAGGATTAGACTTCATTTTATGTTATGAAACCAGCTCAAGAAAAAGATAGAAAAGATAGATCAACGCCTTAGAATTCAGCCTCTTCGAGGCTGCAACCTCCTTTACATTACATAAATGAACAATTCTTGGATGTTTCAAATGATAAAACCTCCTTTCTATATATAGGAGTCTAAGGAGTCACAATATAACCCAGCCGACCTAACAATAATAATATAAAGCCACAAAAATAACAATGGAGGAATTCAATGGGGCACAACAATATTAATAAGGGATACAACTACAATAGTAATGGGGTAATCACTAGTATTACAGGGACCCAACATGCCCCTCTCCTTCAAAAAAGTGTTGTCCTCGATGCTTGAGTAGTTCTGGATGATTCTGTATAAAATTCTCATCCTCCCATGTGGAATCTTTAGCGGATAAGTTCTTCCACTTGATAAGATACTCCGAAATTGATTGATTTCGTAACTGTCGAGTTCTTGTTTCTGTGACTGCTTCTGGTTCCAATATAATTTTTCCTTCCTCGTCAAGTTCTGGCAATATTGTTTGAACTGGGAGCTTGTCGCCTATAACCTTCTTTAAACATGAAACATGGAAAATTGGGTGCAATCAAGAAGTTGCAGGAAGCCCCAATTTGTATGCCATAGTACCAATCTTTTGCAACACCTTGTACGGACCATAATACTTTGGTGATAATTTATTATCCTTCTTAGCTTGCTTGAGGGACATTTGCTTATATGGTTGTAGCCGTAGGAATACCCAATCACCTACATCAAAACTTCTTTCGCTGCGATGTTGATCTGCCTGTTGTTTCATTCTATTCTATGCCAACATGAGGTTATCCTTTAAGAGTTGGAGGACATGTTGTTGATGTTCGATGTGATGTTCCATTGCTTGAACCTTAGAATTTTCTCTTAAATATGATGTGATGGATGGTGGCTGATATCCATAAAGTGCCATAAATGGGGTCATTTTGGTTGCTATATGGAAGGAAGTGTTATACCACCATTCAGCCAGAGGCAACCATTTGGCCCATTGTGTCTGTTTATCAGATACAAAGCAACGAGGATATCCTTCCAAACATTTGTTACTATCTCAGTTTGCCCATCAGATTGAGGATGATAAGATGAGCTATGAGCTAACTGAGTACCAAGACAAGAAAATAATTCTGTCCAAAAATTTCCAGTGAAAATGGGATCTCTGTCACTTACAATAATCTTTGGGTTTCCATGTAGCTTTTGAATTGTTTCCATAAATGCAGTAGAAACTGTACTGGCTTTAAATGGATGTGATAATGCAAAAAAGTGTGCATACTTGGTAAGTCTGTCAACTACCACCATGATGACACTCTTTCCCTCAGACTTGGGTAAACCTGTGATAAAATCCATTGAAACCTCATCCCAACGTTGGCTTGGAATGGATAAAGGTTGTAATAGACCCGGTGTCTTAATTGTTTCAACTTTATTTTGTTGGCAAACCAAAAATTCCGCCACAAACTTTTGAATATCTGATTTAAGGCCCTCCCAAAAAAATTCCTTCTTAACCCTGTGGTAAGTTTTTAAAAATCCTGAGTGCCCTCCTAAGGGAGAAGTGTGCAATTCCATAAGAATCTTTTTTTTTAGCTGGGAATTCTTACAGAAGGCAATAAGTTTAGATGTCAAGTACTTAAAAGTCTCCGGTGACTCATAATTTGTAATCAAATAGGTAAGAAGCACCATCCATTATGTTTCTAATCATTTGAAGCATTATCAATAACTAGTGCAAGATTTGACATCTCACTTTCTTACATTCAATATTTTCCCCATATGTAGATTACATAATGAAAGTGTTGATGTATTAGCTAATGTCACTTCTAAGTTAATTACACCTGAAGACTTTAGCGCTGACCATTTTTCCATTGAGTTAATTTTCCACCCATTAATGTCTAATAATATCACCAATTGGTGAGTCTTTAACGATGATTCATATATCATCAATTTTCTTACATTTAAAGGGACTTATGAAGATCAAATAATCAATGAGAACTCACATGACTAGGAATTAACTGCATCCTTTGAGGAAAATAAGACTGAAGATGCTTTACCCAAAATCTTTGGTTAAATCACAGGGGCTTCACTCAATGAACCTCTGACATATCATGTGCATTCATGGAATACTAAACAATACCCTTAATTTGACTACATACTAGAAAATACCTCTAAAATTCACATTATTTAACCACCTATCAATGCGAACCTAATACACCTTCCCAATTTAAAAAACCCCTACTTTCACTAGATATTGTAGGTATCCATTTTTTCATTAACATTTTTTAAACCCCTTTATATTTTTCCATTAACTTTGAGCTCCATTTTTTATACCTTCCAATATAAAACCCTTTACCCCTATTACATGTTCAATAAATTATGTCATTTTTTCCTCAATATACATTCCCCAATATGAATGCATGTGGTATGGTATTGCTCTTCCAATGAAGCCCCATGGGTTAAATTAGAAGATCTATATGACCTGAAAGATAGTTTCAAGTGTCCAATCAACTATAAGATCCAAAGCTCATCCTTAAGGTTTGAGATTGTTAATTGGGGCACTAAACACAACCCTCATAATATCAATTTAGGTATTGCACTGTCTTTTGGTGAAAGGATTGGATTTATACATTTTCTTAGAAGATACACAAATATATTCACTTGGAGTTATGATGACCTTAAAACGTATGATACCTTAATCATACAACCTACCATTCCAATGCTACCAGACATAAATACAATTCAACAAAAGCTAAGAAAATTCATCCTAAGCTTGAGCCACAAATAAAAGATGAGTTGAATAAATTGTTAAGAGCCAATATTAATTTTCCAGTTAGACATTTTAAGTGGGTCTTCAATCTGGTTCCTCTAAGGAAGAAAAATGGTGACATCAATCAAGATATGCATTGATTTTAGAAATTTTAATAAAGCTTCTGAGAAAGACAATTTTCCTTTCCCACCAATAGAACAGATTTTTCAATCCGTTTTTGGGTTAGAATTATTGTCTTTCTTGGATGGTTTTTCATTTTATAATAAAATTTTGGTTCACCCTAGTGACAGGTTGAAGACCACTTTCAGAACTAAATGGGGCATTATGCATACCAAAAAGTTCCATTTGGTTTGATTAATGCAATTATGATGTTCTAGAGAGCCATGGACATTTCCTTCAAAGGACTGATTAATAAATCAATAGTAATTTACCTTGACGATATCACTATCTATTCTAAGAAATGAGGTAATCATCTCCACGACTTAAAACATATCTTTGAATGATGTAGAAAATATGGAATCTCTTTAAATCCAAAGAAATATTTCTTTGCATTGATTGAAAGAAAACTATTAGGATTTAATGTCTCAAAAGAAGGAATAAAAATTGATCATGATAGAGTAAAGGATATTTATGAAATCACTCTCCCCCATAATAATAAATCTATGTAGTCTTTTCTAGGACAAATTAATTTTGTAAGGCACTTTATTCTATATTTTTCCTTAATAGTTCTGCCTTTACAAAACATGATTAGAAAGAATGTAACCTTCAAATGGAGTTTAGTTGAGAAACTTTCCTTTGATTCAATTAAATAAGAAATAATACAAGCTCCATCTTTATCTTCTCTTGACTTCACTAAAGAATTTGTTTTATATAATTTCGCTTCTCACAATTCTTATGCAGCAATGCTAACACAAAAAAAATGGAGGAGAAGAAGTCCCGAGCTTTTAACAGTTCAATTTTACAAGGAGAAGAGATAAATTATTATGAATTTGGAAAGTAGGCCTATGTAGTTTTCGAGCCAGTTAAACATTTCAAGCCCTTTTTGCTCAAATCTCATACCAAGGTAATTATACCATACTCAACATTAAGAAACGTATTTATACAAAATGATCTTGGCGAGAAAAGAGCACATTGGGTTGTTTCCCTTCTAGAATACATTTGGAGATAAAACTTGCTAAAATTGTGCAAGGACAAGGTTTGTGTAAGTTGATTACTGGTTCTACTGATTCTAAATTAGAAAATATTTTAGATGAACAAGAATATGTACAACATGTGTCACCACCTTTGATTCGCAATATGCATGTCTGATTTATTATTTTACTCATAGACATGCTCCTTATGATTTAGAATCCAATAAGAAAAGGGCCCTGATATTAAAATATAATTAGTACCAACTTGTCAGTGAAATACTTTTCCGAAAAACTATGACTCTATATTTCTCAAATGTTTAGAGAAAACTGAAGCTGAAAAAGTTTTGTAGGAAATGCATGATGGACCCGCTGGTGGAAATTATGGAGGAGATAATACAGCACACAAAATACTAGATGCTAGCTACTGTTGGCCAACCTTGTTTAATGATGCCCATGCCTATGTCAGGAAATATAAATTTTTTCAAACAACTTCAGGAAAAGATAAAAAAAGTAGCATTTCCATTAGAACCAGTCAGCATTGATCAATAATTTGAACAATGGGGATTGGAAGTAATTGGTGAGATCATTCCTCATTCTTCTAAACATCATAGATATATTCTCACTACATCAGATTATTTCACTTAATGGGTGGAGTCCATTCCCCTTAAAGTGGTTAATTTTGAACAAGTTATTAATTTTATTGATCAACACATTATTACTAGATTTGGTATCCCAAGCTCCTTGACGTTTAATAATGCTTCATATTTTTCTGGAAACACCTTAACTGAATTTGCTTAAAAAATAGGTTTTAAAGTAAAATAATCTGCCAGCTATTACCCCCAAGGCACTAGATTCACAAAATCTACAAACACAGATCTCTTCAAAATTATTAAAATAATTGTAGACAAATATAAGAAAATTTGGCATAAAGCTTCAATCTATGCTTTATGGGCTGACAAGATAACCTTCAAAGCATTGTTAGGTACTTCTCCCTACTTCCTAGTATATGGGAAGGAAGTTGTTCTCCCACTTAATATTTCTTTGCCTTCTTTATATTTAAACAATCCATTGAGGAATAGCCTTGCTCTACACTACAAGAAATATTGTCATAAATTTTTAAACTTGAGGAAGAAAGAGAAAAGGCATGTCAATCTTATACCAAAAATAAAAAAATCATTAAAGATTGGTTCAATAATAATTCAATAGGAAACAAAGATTTCTAGGTTGCTGATCTAGAATTGAAAAGGGATAAAGCTCATTAAGAGAAAGGAAAGCATACTAAATTTAAAAAATTATGCTTAGGCCTGTTTCAAATTGCTAGGAAAATAGGTCCATCTACTTTTATTTTGCAAAATCTCGAAGGGATGAAAGAGAATCTCCCTGTAAATGGACTTATCTTTATGAAATATTTTTCTTGAAATATTAATATCACCTTTGTAAATATGTAAATAATCATATGTAAAACCAATATGTTTGTTATTTGTTCATGATAGTTGGTGACCTACTACATTTTCAATCGTGTTTATAAATTCTTTATAGAGAATTTTCATTAGTATAAAGTTAAATACAAGCAATATTACTTAGACGTTGCCTTAACAATGAATAGATGTCTTATGATTTATTCATTATATATCAGAAAGTTTGATCCAGAAAATACTTTATAGATTATTCTCTTCCATAAGTTTAATTCCCTGTAATGATCATTTTATAAATTAGGTAAATTATCAGATGAAATGCTAGCCAATAACATGAAATACAATGCCTTAAGTTTCTTCCTCATCATCCAACTCCTGTGAAATGCCATTGTTAAAAGCAATATCAAATAAGCTCATCAAAAGGAATTTTTAAAAAATAGACTGGAGTTTAGAAATGTATGTAAACCCACTACAATATGAATAGGCTCGCTGGCAGCGGCTAAATACATACATGACATGAAGGTAACTTCGCCGGGGTACTGGACAAGCGTGTTGGCAGCGAATCGATGCTGGATATGGAAGACCAAAATGATTAGCATGTACGAATAGTATGGGGCTATGATTAGTAATCAAATCATAAACCCATCCTCCATTAATTAATTAATGTCTCCCTTCTAGGATAGGAATAATTCAAAAAGTATAAGTCTAACTTCTTATGTCTTTGATGATCATAAGTATAGCTATCATTTTCTTTAGAACATTTTGAGTCTACTATTGTATATGACTTCATAAATTTTTCTCTATCTTAATCTAAGCAGAGATTACTGATTCACCCAATGTGTCACCAATTGTTGTGGCAAAATTCAACCCCCCATTTAATTGAAGCCATAATAAGAAGGAGGAACCTTTTTATTTTATTTTTTAGTCTTCGAAGTGTGAAATAATTTTAATTGAGCCCTTTTCTTTAATAAATTTTCATTATCGCATAAAGAAAATAAAATATTTTGACTATTTTGCGTCCAAAAATTAATTAATTTCTTTAAAATCGAGGTTTAGGCTTGTGTGATTCATTGTATTCATATTTATTAAGAAATGTGTGCTCAATTTTTTAACACGTGTCCTTGAAGGAAGACTCCAACCCTTAAATTACAACTTCGTTTCGTTAGGATCCCTTTAATGGGATGAGGTTTCAAGGCCCCACATCGTTATAAATGTATTTAAGTGTTGATTGGTCTTGTCGTCAAATCACTAAGCACATCATCCATGTCACAAATACCTTAGAGGATTTATGTTACAATCCTTTTGTAAACACCAGGAGTAAGGCAACAGGACAAATCATGTTATGAAACCAACTCACAAAAAGATAGAAAAGATAGATCAACGACTTAGAAATTAGCCTCTTCGAGGGGGAAACCTCCTTTACATTACACAAATGAACAATTTTTGGATGATACAAATGACGAAACTTCCTTTCTATATATAGGAGTCTAAGGAGTCACAATATAACCCAAGTTGACCTAAGAATAATAATGTAAGGGCACAAAATTAACAATAGTGGGTTTCTATGGGGCACAATAATAACAATATGGGGACAATAGGGGCACAACAATAAAAATAAGGGCTACAATGACAATAGTAATGGGGGAATCACTATTATTATAGGGATCTAACATGCCCCTCTCCTTCAAAAAAGTGTTTTCCTCAACGCTTGAGTAGTTCTGGATGCTTCTATATAAAATTATCATCCTCCCATGTGGAATCTTCAGCGGGTAAGTTCTTCCACTTGATGAGATACTATGAAATTGATTGATTTTGTAGTTGTCAAGTTCTTGTTTATGTAACTGCTTTAGGTTCCAATATGATTTTTCCTTCCTCATCAAGTTCTGGCAATATTGTTTGAACTAGGAGCTTGTCACCTGTAACCTTCTTTAAGCATGAAACATGGAAAACTAGGTGCACTTGAGAAGCTGCAGGAAGCTTCAATTTGTATGCCATAGTACCTATCTTTTGCAATGCCTTGTACAGACCATAATACTTTGTTGATAATTTATTATCCTTCTTAGCTTGCTTGAGGGACATTTTTTTAAATAGTTGTAGCTGTAGGAATACACAATCACCTACATCAAAACTTCTTTCGTTGTGATGTTGATCTGCCTGTTGTTTCATTCTATTTTGTGCCAAAGTGAGGTTATCCTTTAAGAGTTGGAGAACTTGTTGTTGATGCTCGATGTGATCTTCCACTGCTTGAACCTTAGAATTATCTCTTAAATATGTTGTGATGGATGGTGGATGATATCCATAAAGTACCATAAATGGGGTCATTTTTGTTGCAGTATGGAAGGAAGTGTTATACCACCATCTAGCCAGAGGCAACCATTTGACCCATTGTGTCTATTTATCAAATACAAAGCAATGAAGATATCCTTCCAAACATGTGTTTACCATCTCAGTTTTCCCATCATATTGAGGATGATAAGATCAGCTATGAGCTAACAAAGTACCAAGACAAGAAAATAATTATGTCCAAAAATTTCCAATGAAAATGGGATCTTTGTTGCTTACAATAATCTTTGGGTTTCCATTATAGCCCTTATTGTTATTGTTGTGCCCCTATTGGGGAATGGAGGTGTGACCCGAATAAGTTCAAAGAATAATCATCCGACAAGTATTCCATTATTTCCCTAACTTCCTCTTATTTTTATATCGCTGCTATGCTCTCTCGACTATTTTCCTAATAAAATGTCTCTCAATTTCCTAGTGATTCAGTCCAGCTTATTGAAACTGCTTCTCATGTTTATATCTCTGATTGAGCTTAAATATTATCAGATAATATGGTCAAACATATTTTACATTTCTGGACAAAAAAACCTCCACTAATATTATGCCATTTTACATGTCCTTTTATGTAATGGATGCCATCTATTTTTCATTGGATTTCCTATGTATGGGTTAGAAATGGACGCTTGCAAAGCCCCTTCTATTCAAACTTATCAAAGTATCCTCTTGGAAGAGAATTATTTCGATCAATTTTATCGCATCTGTCATCTTGTGATGATTCCCATATATCGAACCATCCTTAGTTTTGCAGTTCCAAGGATGTCCCTTGAGGCCATGGACAATTTGGTAAGAATCGGAAATTATTTTATCAAGGAGCTCTTTACCTATATTAGGGTTTGGAGAAGAAATTCCCCCCCTCATGTTCTCCCGCTTTATGTCCCAGATAAGCTCCTTTCTAGAGAAATTTCTTACCAGAATATAGGAATTGAGATTACCTTTGAACAAAAAAATGCTTCTAAGAGATTTAGGCTAAAATTTCCTTTTCAAGTCAGTCTATTCACTCTTCAAAATTATCAACATGCTAAAAGGAGATATTGGCATTAAATGAATTAAAGCTTGCCACCATTCCTATTAGAGCTTTTGATCCTTCTCAGGTTGCCCAAAATGTAGTTGCTGAAGCATTGAGAAGAAATTATGTTCATGATCGTAATCAATATGATGATCTATTTTGTCAAGCCTCCTCTTGTGAGTCAATTTGTTACAAAGAAAAATAGTTGCCTCCAGATTTTTTTTGGCAATTTATTGTTTTCAAAGATTCTAGAAGAGCTCCTCTATGTTGAGAAGTGTATCAAGAAAGGCTCAATTTGACTTATCCTTGGTCATATTAAGAAAATTAAAAATTTCCACATCAGAAGACAACTTGGAGGTAGTTAACTAAGGTGACATGGCTCTTGTCACTCAGTTAGCTTAGTAAATCCGATTAAGTGGGCTTGGAGTTCAGTTTTCATGTGTTGATTTCTAATTTGTAGCAATCTAGTTCAATTATTTCTAGTTGTACTCAATTAAACTAGTTCTAACAGTTAATAAAACTAGTTGGAGGTCAGTTGTGTAGTGGGACAACAGTCTAACTCAAAGATCATCCAATTAATTGATCAATCAACCAAAACTATCTCGTGAATGCAAGGAATTCAAATTGTTCGGCTATGGTTAAGATTCCAAGGCAGTGTAACATCAATTGTAAACTAGTTTTGAGTGTACAAGTGTTGCATGCAATCAGTGATCAATCCTTGGGAATTTCACAATCATTTTGGAGGAAAGTCCTAAAGAATAGGGGCCAAATTACTTAGGATTTGCACAAGAAAATAAGAGCTTAGTGGGGAAAATATTGACTAAGTTTGGATCAGATCTTCTCATTGATCAAAGAGAACAATTATTCATTTGCAGGTTGAGCTCAAAGTTGGAGCTAGCAATTGTAATATATTCTCTATTCATCTGATTAATTCAAGCAAGCTTAAGGGCTTTTTACCAGTTGGTTTCCACTAGATACATCTATGTTCTTGTGCATGTGATTGATGCATGTTTGTGAATGTTGTTCCAAATTGTGAATTAATTTATGCAGAGCAATAGAGTAGAATAGTTTATTTTGATTTAGATTAAATTTCCTAAGAGTTGCAATTCTATCACCAAATTTCTACATGGTATCGAAACAAGATTCACATTAGAACAAGAATTTCAAAGTTTTTCCTCAGGAGGTTTGAATTTGTAGCTTCAGTGTAGAAGGATTTCCTCAGAGTTGGGAGAGTGACCTTCAATGGACTGAGATTAGAGTATGCCATGGAAGGCAACTCAAATTTCATTTCTTGGAAGGATTTCATGGAGAAAGTGCTTCATGATAATGGATTGCTGGAATATGTCAAGACAAACATTCCAAAACTAGGATCAGTTGATGCCCAAAATCTATCCCAATCGAAGAAAGATGTAGCTAAGGTGAGGAGAATAATACTAGAGGGAGTGAGAGACCACATTGTCTCAAATATCCATGGAAAGGAAAATCTTTTCGTAACGTGGAAGGAACTGACTGAGATATTTGAGAATAGCAGTGACCATAGAAAATTTTGCCTCAAAGACAAACTTCAAAACATTAAGATGCAGAAGAATGATACTATTCCACAGTATCTCACCATATTTACACAAGTTCAGGATGAGCTTGGAGGGGTTGGTGTGAATGTTGCAGAAGATGACTTGGTGAGCCTAGCTCTTCTAGGCCTTCCAAAATTATTACATAGCTACCAGGACTTGGTGAACAAGAGGGAGAAACTACCAAATTGAGAACACTTACGGTCCGATGTGGTATAATAAGAAATTAGGTGAAATGCTAGAGATGGGGGTCCATCTAAGAGAGAGGATGAAGAAAATTTTGCGTTGCTTGGAAAGGGAAAGTAGGGAAAAGGGAAGAAATCTCAAAGAAAACTAGATTCTAGCCAAGGGGGCAAGAAGAAAGACTTATCCAAAATAAAATGTTTCAATTGTCATGAATTCAAGCACTATACTACAAAGTTTCCACAAAAAAAGTATAGAAAGAAGAAATCACGAGAAATAGGTGAAGCATTGGCTTCATAGTTCAAGTTAGACTTCACCTTGATCACATGCATGGATAGCACTGTGATGGGGAGTGTGTGGTACTTGGATTTAGGTTCCTTGTGTTATCTCAAAATCAGGCCCTAGAAGGCTGTAGACCAGGAAGACTTCAAGTCACTGTTTCAAACCAATCTTTTAGCTAAGGCTTAGCCTCCTTAGCCTGAGAGGGCTCTCTCAAAGGATTAAAGGTTTTTGATTATAATAAAGATGACTAACTCTTGTGAAACAAATAAAAATGAAAATGGTGGAAACACAACTAACAAGTATCCATTGGGCTTATGGAGTCATATATGATTCAGTATTAACAGTAGGGTTGGCTTTGCATAAAAGTCAAGGCATTCAGATTTCAACATATGTAGAGCATACCAAACATATAGAAGATAATTTACGAGTATATAAGGAAATTAGAACACTGTAAGTGATTTCTAAGTAATCAAATACTCATAACATTGTAGATAACATGAAAAGACAACAAAAGAAACTCATACATTGAACTCTCTATGATTCTTGAGAAGCATAAGCCAGTACTGTATTACCAAAAAAAACAGAGTCTTTACATAAGCCAAATATCAGATCTTTTTTTATAAATTTCCAACCCTTATTACATTGCTCTTTCTCCTATATATAGAGCTCTTCTACCTAACTGAGATTCCTCCTCAAGCATGAGGGGAACTTGAAATCTACTTCTAATGACACCTATTCAAATTTTAACTGCCTATTAAATGTAACAAACTGCTACTAGACTTTCTAGAGATCTAAATCAAATAGGAGTCTAACTCCATATTATGCTAATAATAGCCTTAATTACAATCATTTTGGTTCTTTGACAAGTGGTTTTTTTTAGTTTGGCTGTGATGGATGTTCAAAGCTCCATACTGGTCCTCAATGTCACATCTTCTCCATTGCCCCTGAAAAATAGGAAACTACCCCTGTTTATCGGCTTTTGGTTTTCCTCAAAGATGTTCGAATCCAATGAACCATGCCCTTCATCTTTGATTATACAAATAATATCAGAATGCCACGTCCTTGATGTGTTGTCAACCTCTTCCATGTGTGAAGAAAAAAGCTCCTCCAAGTTGTCTGACATATCTTGGACTGTAGTAAATGTGATCACTTTATGACAAAAAGTTTAGAGTTGGATTCGAATATATGTTTCCTCCACTTGTCTTGACCTTGTTGAAAGTTGATACCTTTAGATGATCCCTTGAAGATACTCCCTTTTCAAAAAATTTCCCTTTGTATTTCAAAATTAGCTGACTGAGTTTAGATTATGTAGCTTCAGCAGTTTCATAGTGCGCTACGAAACTGATGTGCGTTAGTCATCATCTTCCGCAGTTTCGTAGCGCGCTACGAAATTGCTGTGTAATTCCAAAAAACACAGTTTCAACCAAAATTTTGCCATTTTGAGCCTTTTGATATTTAAACATCTTTTTCAATTGCTCCAAAGATTTTCAAAATTGAATGGAAAGGTATGATTCTTCAAGAAGGATTATAACAAGGAAAACCATCAAAATTTGAAACATAACCTTACTTGATGTGTGACTGCCTTAAGGAAATTCTTTCTGCTGGCTTAACTGTAACTTTAAGTCTTCAATTTGTTTCTTCATGGCTTTGATCCTAGATCTCAGGTTTGTATTGACCTTTCTGATAAATTGTGCTTCCTTTATTGCAGGGACAGTCCAGCTACGGAATTGAACATTAAAATCAATCACCTCGGGTATTTGAAATGTTTTGTCCTCCCACCGAGCTTGCATTTGGTTAAACTAAGCCTCCTTAACTGCAAATTTCCTGGAGGCCTTCTTCAATCTAGCAATTTCAAAGTTTGCCAATTCCAACCTCCTTTTCAACTCTTCCACACTATCTTCTTCTTGAATAGTAACTGCTCTGCCTTTATCCTTTCCTTCATGAGGCTGTGTTTCCTCCCCTGTTTCATCTGCTCTTGGCAGTACCTCTTGTACCTGTTTAAAATTCCTCGTTATGGGTCTCCTTGGTTTAAATACAAATTGATCAACCTGATCATCAAACTTGAGTTTTTTCGAGGCTTTGACTCTCTTATCCTTGTCTTTTCCTGGCTCTATCAAATCTGCTTGAACCAGGGGAGATTCTTCAATGTCAATGGCTTGCAGTAAGTCATTTAAGTCTCCCTTTGAAACAGGGCTTTCTTCAATAATCCTTGATTTGCCTTTTTCTTTAGCTACCTAGCTCCTAGTTTTTCTTCTTTGAACTCTTTCACCTGTGCTTGATTCATGTGCTCTTTCTTTGATCTGAGCTTTCTCTTTAAGGGACTGCTGGGGTGTATCCTGGATAGTCAGTTGCTTGGTGAATTCTCTTACTTGTTTCCTAGCCTTCAACTTTGAAAACCTCTTGGATCTTGTTTCTGCCTGATGGCCAGTTGTTGTTGGAAGATCTTTTGCAGCTTGAGGACTGAGACCGGTCTCTTTTTTGAAACTAGACATGAATATGAATGTGGGCCAGTCCCTACCTACTCTCTGGAGTTCATGCAGAACAATCAACTTAATTAAACCATGGTGAAACAATGAGGTCTCACAGGCTTCTTTCCTTAGCTGCACCTTATCACACATTTTGCTTAAGCTACGAAATAAGTAAAAAGGTAAATCAATGGATATCTTTCCTGTAAAATGTAGCAGAAGCTTGAAATGGTATGAATACACCTTATTATATCTCCCTTCACAGGTAAGGTACCTTTGTATACAGGTAAGCAGATTGGCATATGAGTCCTTGACATAATTTCTAGGCACAGACTTGTTTAAATTTGAGTCAATGTACTCCGGCTTCAGAAATTCTTTACAGGGGGTCATATCAAATTTGAAATTCTTAAACCAAGTTTCTTGTCCCCTTGGAATCTCAGTAACTGTGGATATTACCTCTGGTGAAACTTGCAATTCGAGCATCCCAACCTTCGAATTCAGCCCTGTGAAATTCAAAGCAAATTCCTTGGTGATTTGTGCATGACCTCCCTGGAGTTTCTCACAAAAATTCCAACATCCAACCTGCTTGAATGCATGCTCCACTTCTTTGTTTTTCAAGACAATGTCTACACCTTCAGGTTCGTTTCTCAAGCATTTTCCTGATCTGTGGTCTTTCCTTTTTGCTGATCCCTCCATGAGACTTCAGCGTAATGGAGGTTTGAAATGCTAGTGCTGCTCAAACTTCAAACTCTGCCTCGCTTGAATGGCTACCTCGCTTGGTAACTGCCTCGCTTGATAACTGCCTCACTTGATAACAATGCATTCAAATTGAAAACTTGCAGACTTGTTCCTCATGCAACGAATACAATCATCATTAAGACTGTGAATACCTGGCTTTTCTTGGAACTTGCAATCTGTGTATACCCATGTACCTAGCGGCTGTAATGATGGAGATAAGCGGTTGGACATGATATGTGGAGTGTATAAGCTGACAGTGAATGATGCAACCATAACTGAACTTGACAGATTTGACAGTTAGGAAAGATTCGCTGCGGATTGCACGAATCTCTGATTTCGTAGCGCAGTCAGTGTAAATTTTGAATTATGCGCTACGAAATCACCTAAAACATGTTGCGCTGCGAAACTGCTAAAAAGGATTTATGCGCTGCGAAAACACTTCAAAATGATTACATGCGCTACGAAATCACCTAAAGAGCTTTGTGGCACATAGTAACTTTTGAACAAAACTGACACATGGCTATGAGACCGGTGATGAATGAGAATGACCAGTGATGAATGAGAATGCATAGTTGACTCAAGACTTCTAAGACTCTAAGGAAAACAAAAATCAAACTTAGACTAATGTGAGAAATTTTGGCATTAGAATTCTTAAGTGATAACACCTTGTTCCACATGATAGGGTGTAGAGAGTTTTTTAGTGACCTGGAGGAGAAATATCTACAAATGCATATTGAGCTTGGGGAAAATGGAAGGTACAGTGCTGCCAGGATTGGTACAATAACCTTTAATAGGGATTCAAGATCCCCTCTTCACCTAAAAGATGTTATGTTTGTACCAGGATTGAATAAGAACCTCATCTTTGTAGAATTTTTGGAAGACTGTGGCTATGATGTGATATTTAGTAAAGGGAAATCCTTTTTGAGACACAACTACCAGATAGGTGAAGCAGATTGGGGTTTGTGTGAAGAACCTGTACAAACTTGATGTGGAATAATGCATCACATTAAGAAGTAAGGAAGAGAAAGCGCAAAGTCAAGATGTTGGTGAACTCTCACATAGAAGACTTAGTAATTTGCACCATGGTGCCCTTAAAATTATGTAGCAAATAACCACTGGCCTCCCTAAAATATCACTTGAGTAGCAGGATGTTTTCAAGGGTTGTACCTTGGGGAACTATGTAAAATCCACATTCTAATAACGAGACAACAAAGAAAATGTAGTCTTGGAGAGAGTCCATTATGATGTTTGTGGACCCTTCTAGACAACCTCCACTGCTAGACATAAATACTATGTTATTTTTACTGATGATTTCTCAAGAAAGTGTTGGATCTTCTTCATGCGAAATAAGGATGAGACATTCTCAAAATTTGTAGAATTCAAGGCACTAGTTGAGAAAGAGATCAACAAGATGGTGAAGGCTCTTAGGAGCGAAAATGAAAGTGATTATGTTTCGAATGACTTAAAGGACTTGTGTGCCAAAGAAGGAATTCAAAGAGAATTGACATCTCCCCATAACCCACAACAAAATGGGGTAGCTGAGAGAAAGAACCTGAGCATTGTGGGAGTTGCGAGAGCTATGCCACATGACCAAGGCTTGCCACTGCATTTGTGGGCAGAGGCATGTGACAAAACATTTTACTTGTAGAACTGGAGTTCTCATCAGATTCTTGGTATGATTACACTGGAGGAGGATTTCTCCGGGAGAAAGTCGTATGTGTCTCATTTCAGAATTTTTGGAGCCTCTATTTACTCCCATGTCTCCAAATATTCGAGGAAAAGCCTTAAGCCAACAACAGCTAGAAGTTTTTGTGGGTTACACTGAAACTCCACACAATTACCAGGTTTACTTACCTTCCCTCAGAATGTGAATTATGTGAAGGCATGTAAAGTTTGATGAGAAGAAAGCAATGAGATTCTGCTTTGAGAAGAAGTTTCAAATACCACCAGAAGAGGAGATTTTAGCTCCAAATAAGGAGCCTCAAGAGGAGCCTGAGGATGTTGTGGAAAAACCACAAATGGAGGAGCAGAGAGGAGGCAGAGTGGAGACATCCACTCAAGAAAAACCATCTAGAGAGGGTAGAAAGAGAACCAAGGAAGATGATAAATTGGTGCAGGATGCATAGGAGAATGTGAGATCCCCTTCAAATTTGTGCAGGAAAAGGAGGTCACCTAAGAGGTACAATGGTTACATAGCTATAATGATTGAGCTTGTAGAGACTGAGCCATCCTGGTTTGAGGAAAAAGTTGAGAAACTAGTTTGGCTTATTGCAATAGTGGAAGAATATAAATCCATCATGAAGAAAAATGTTTGGGAAGTGGTCCCAAGACCAGATGATAATTCAGTTGTGGGTTTGAGATGGATCTTCAAGGTTAAGCATGCAACATATGGAAGCATAGAGAAGTATAAGACTATATTTGTGGCCAAAGGATTATTTCAAGTTGAGGGAATTGATTATGAGTAAACATTTGCTCCCATAGAAAGGTATTCATCCATTAGATCAATTCTTACACTGGTTTCACAGATGGGGTGGAAGATCCACCAGATGGATGTAAAAACAACATTTCTCAATGGTGTTATTGAGGAGGAAATGTACATAGAGTAACTAGAAGGTTTAGAGACATTTTATCGAGAATCTCATGTGTGCAAACTCAAGAAAGCATTCTACGATCTCAAATGGGCACCCCGAGATTGGTACACTTGGATTGACAATTATCTCACTAGATTGGGTTTCACAAAAAGAGAAACAGATGCGAACCTCGATCATATTTTTGTATAAGGTAATTTACTTATCATTGTTTTATATGTTGATAATGTAATTTTGACAGGTGATGGCCAGCTGATCAACTCTTGTAAGGAGGACCTTGCAAGGGAATTTGAGATGAAAGACATGGGTTTCATGCACTACTTCCTCAAGCTAGATGTATAACAAGGGGATGTGGAATTGTTTGTGTCTCAAGGCAAGTATTCCACTGAGATACTGCAGAGATTTCGCTTGGAGAGTTGTAAGCCAATGGTGACACCTCTAGCGACCAATAGGAGGAAGGAGAATTCCACTTTAGGTGAAGAGGTTGATGCTACCATTTACCACTAGCTAGTAGGTTCACTAATAAATATTGTGAACACACGATAGAATATGTGTTATGTAGTAAAACAACTGATACAAGCTATGGTTAAGATGACCAAATTGTATTGGAAGGTATCTAAGCATGTTTTACAGTACCTCAGAGGCACTAACTAGTATGGATTATGGTACAAACATACACAGAAAATGAATTTGTGTGGCTTCACACATGTAGATTGGGTAGGGAGTTGATTCAACCGAAAGAGTACATCACGTGGAATTTTCATTGTTGTGTTCGTATAAATTTCCTAGTACAACAGGAAGTATAGGTCTATGACACTCATCTCAACAAAAGTTGAATACATGGCTGGAAGTCAAACAACATTCGAGGTGATCTGGATGAGAAAGATACTTGTGGGACTCTTTGGTCAGGAGATGGATCCAACTGTGATCTATTATGATAATTAGATTTTCATAAAGCTCTCTGAGAATCCAGTATTTCATGATCGATCCAAGCATATATATATCTGGTATCATCATTTACGAAACTATGTGCAGAGGAGGATAATGTTTCTACAATACATTCCAACAAAGGAACAAGATGTTGACATCTTGAAAAAGGCTTTGTCAAGAGGGAAGTTCTAATTTCACAGGTGCAAGATAGGAGTGGTTGATAGGCCCTTTCTAGCTAAGAGGGAGTGTTGAGAAGTGTAGCAAGAAATGCTCAAGTTGACTTAGCCTTTGTAAAATTTCAAATTTCAAAATTTAAATATCAGTAGACAACTTAGAGGCAGTTAACTGAGGTGGGCATGGCTCTTTCAATTAGTTAGCTTAGTAAATTTGAGTTAGTGGATTTGGAGTTTAGTTTGCATGTGTTCATTGCTAATTTGTAGCAATCCAGTTTAGTTATTTCTAGTTGTGCTCAATTAAACTAGTTCTAACAATTAATAGAACTAGTTGGAGGTTAGTTGTGGAGTGGGATACTAGTCTAACTCAGAGATCATCCAATTAACCAATTAATCAACCAAAAATATCTCATGCATGCAATGAATTTGAATTTCTTAGTTGTGGTGGAGATTCCAAGGTAGTGTAAAATTAGTTGTAGACTAGTTTTGAGTGTACAGGTGTTGCATGCAATTAGTGATCAACTTGGGATTTGCATAATAATTTTGGAAGAAATTCCTAAAGAATAGGGGCCAATTTTCTCAAGATTTGTGAAAGGAAATAACGGCTCATGTGGGGAAGAAACTGACTAAGTATGGTTCAAAGCTTCTCATTGAGCAGAGAGAATAATAATTATTCTTTTGCAAGTTGAGCTCAGAGCTGGAGCTAGCAATTGTAATAGATTTGATATTCATCTTATTAATGCAAGTAGGCTTAAGGGGTTTTTACCAGTTGGTTTCCCCTAGATATATTTGTGTTCTTGTGTATGTGATTGATGCATGTTTGTGAATGTAGTTACAAATTGTGAATTAATTTCCACATAGTAGTAAAGTATAATTGTGTTTCTTGATTTAGATTAAATTTCTTGAGCAGCTGCAATTCTATCACCAAATTTATACACTCTACCTATGCATTTAATCAAGCTAATAGAAGGGAAGAGTTTTGTAGAGAAGCCCCTTAACTCTTTCTTGTAGCCAATACCACAGATCTCTACACCAATGCATATTTCTTCCACAGATTCCAAGGATCATGCTTCCTTAGTCAATACATTAGTTAAGGATATGGGTAAATATGCTGGGAGATAATGTTAAAACCAAATGATACAACTAAAGAAAAGGAGACTTCAGAGGCGAACAATTCAAATGTTATTGCTCATCAAACAATGCCAACTACTCCCAACTCTTCAACATAGGTCCTTACACACTCTAGTGCCATTTCTAAGACCCCTCTTAATACTTCAGTTAATGTTGATGTGATTCTTGCTAATTCTACTTCATAAATTCAGTTAAATATAAAGGAAATCCCTCCTATTGAAGTTTTCTATCATCCTCAATATAAAGATGTAACCATGAAGAGTAAGAAGAAAAGAAAAACAAAAAGTGAGCTATCTTCTACTGTTCTGGAAACCACTTCCTTAGAATTGGTCTGGAATAGTACCTCTACTGTTCCTCATGAAGAATTTGAAGAATTGGCACAATATATGGGGGCATATGGTTCAATGAGAGTTGACAAAGAAACTCATGTTAATAATGTTACGAAACCAGCTCACAAAAAGATAGAAAAGAGAGATCCACGCCTTAGAATTCAGCCTCTTCGAGGGGGCAACCTCCTTTACATTACATAAATGAGCAATTCTTGGATGATTCAAATGATAACACCTCCTTTCTATATATAGGAGTCTAAGGAGTCACAATATAACCCAGCTGACCTAACAATAATAATATAAAGCCACAAAAATAACAATAGAGAGATTCTATGGGGCACAGTAATAACAATATGGGGACAATAGGAGCACCACAATATTAATAAGGGATACAACTACAATAGTAATGGGGTAATCACTAGTATTATAGGGACCCAACATGCCCCTCTCCTTCAAAAAGGTGTTGTCCTCAACGCTTCAGTAGTTCTAGATGCTTCTGTATAAAATTCTCATCCTCCCATGTGGAATCTTCAGCGAATAAGTTCTTCCACTTGATAAGATACTCCGAAATTGATTGATTTCATAACTGTCAAGTTCTTGTTTCTGTGACTGCTTCTGGTTCCAATATAATTTTTCCTTCCTCGTCAAGTTCTGGCAATATTGTTTGAACTGGGAGCTTGTCGCCTATAACCTTCTTTAAACATGAAACATGGAAAACTGGGTGCAATCAAGAAGTTGCAGGAAGCTCCAATTTGTATGCCATAGTACCAATATTTTGCAACACCTTGTACGGACCATAATACTTTGGTGATAATTTATTATCCTTCTTAGCTTGCTTGAGGGACATTTGACTATATGGTTGTAGCCGTAGGAATACCCAATCACCTACATCAAAACTTCTTTCGCTGCGATGTTGATCTGCCTGTTGTTTCATTCTATTCTGTGCCAAAACGAGGTTATCCTTTAAGAGTTGGAGGACATGTTGTTGATGTTCGATGTGATGTTCCACTGCTTGAACCTTAGAATTTTCTCTTAAATATGATGTGATGGATGGTGGCTGATATCCATAAAGTGCCATAAATGGGGTCATTTTTGTTGCTGTATGGAAGGAAGTGTTATACCACCATTCAGCCAGAGGCAACCATTTGGCCCATTATGTCTGTTTATCAGATACAAAGCAACGAAGATATCCTTCCAAACATTTGTTTACTATCTCATTTTTCCCATCAGATTGAGGATGATAAGATAAGCTATGAGCTAACTGAGTACCAAGACAAGAAAATAATTCTGTCCAAAAATTTCCAGTGAAAATGGGATCTTTGTCACTTACAATAATCTTTGGGTTTCCATGTAGCTTTTGAATTGTTTCCATAAATGCAGTAGAAACTGTACTGGCTTTAAATGGATGTGATAATGCACAAAAGTGTGCATACTTGGTAAGTCTGTCAACTACCACCATGATGACACTCTTTCCCTCAGACTTGGGTAAACCTGTGATAAAATCCATTGAAACCTCCTCCCAACGTTGGCTTGGGATGGATAAAGGTTGTAATAGACACGGTATCTTAATTGTTTCAACTTTATTCTGTTGGCAAACCAAAAATTCCGCCACAAACTTTTGAATATCTGATTTAAGGCCCTCCCAAAAAAATTCCTTCTTAACCCTATGGTAAGTTTTTAAAAATCCTGAGTGCCCTCCTAGGGAGAAGTGTGCAATTCCATAAGAATCTTTTGTTTTAGCTAGGAATTCTTACGGAGGTATAAGCGATCTTTGTACCATAACAAATCATTTTGCTAGCTAAATGTATCAGACGTACTGGAGTCTTGTTGTAACTTTCGAATAAGTGCCCACACTTCTTCGTCATTCTTCCATTCCTCCCTTGCTTTGTTTATCCAATCTGGTTGGATAATAGAAATGGCGCACAACAATGCGTCCACATCCTCATCCTTTCTTGAGAGTGCATCTGCCACCACATTTTGCTTCCTTTTTTTGTAGATGATTTCAAAGTCATAACCCAACATCTTTGTGACCCACTTTTGTTGCTCTTCAGAGGATAATCTTTGTTCTAAAAAGTATTTAAGGCTATCATGATCCGTTTTTACCTTGAAGTGTCTTCCCATTAGGTAGGGTCACCATTTCTTAAGTGCATAGAGTATTGCCAACATTTCCTTCTCATAAATAGCTTTGTGTAAAAACTTTCCCTTGATTGGACAACTTTCGAAAGCAATGGGTCTTTCATCTTGCATTAAAACAACACCAATTCCATTTCCTGAAGCATCACATTCCACAATAAAGGTTTTTGTGAAGTCTGGTGTAGCTAAGACCAGTGCTTGGCACATTGCCTCTTTAAAATGCTTGAAGGCCTTTGTTGCTTCTGGAGTCCATGAAAATGCATCTTTCTTCAATAATGTTGTTAGAGGTGCTGCTATTCTCCCATAATTCTTAACAAACTTGTGATAATACCCTGTCAACCCGAGAAATCCTCACAAATGCTTTATGGATGTGGGGATTTTCCATTCCTTAATGGCTTTAATTTGCTAGGGTCTACCTTAACTCCTTCATGAGATACAATATGACCCAGATATTCCACCTCTTGTACTCCAAAGAAACATTTGGATATTTTTGCATATAAGTGTTTCTCCTCCAATAGTTGTAGCACCCTGTCAACATTTTCAACATGATCCTTCCAAGACTTGTTGTAGATTAGTATATCATCAAAAAATACTAACACAAATTTTCTAAGGAATGGTTTGAAAATGGAATTCATCAAACCTTGAAATGTTGAAGGTGCATTGGTAAGGCCAAAAGGCATGACCAAAAATTCATAATGACCCTCATGAGTTCTAAATGTTGTTTTCGGAATGTCTTCAGTCTTCATTCTAATTTGATGATATCCTGAACGAAGATCCAACTTGGTGAAGTAAATTGATCCATGCAATTCATCCAGTAATTCATCAATGACAGGAATGGGAAACTTATCTTTAATAGTGAGTTTGTTGAGCTCCCTATAATCTGGACACATGTGCCATGATCCATCCTTCTTGTGCACCAATACTACTGGAGCAGAGAAAGAACTTTGACTTGGTTGAATTATACCAGCCTCTAGCATTTCTGCAACCATATGTTCAATTTCACTCTTTTGGGCATAGGGATATCTGTATGGCCTGATGTTTGGAGGAACACTTCCTGGAATCAAATGAATAGCATGATCATGATCATGAATAGGTGGGATACCTTTGGGAGTCTCAAACACCTTGGAATGATTGTCCAAGACTTTTTGGAGATCTGGAGAAATAGATGATTCCAATGCGGAAACATCTAGCGAACATAATTGTGCAATTACACCTCTTTGTTCCTTTTTTAGAAGCTTTGTCATACCGTTAGAGCTGATTATCTTTCTTGGTTTCCCTGCAATACCCCTTAATTCAACTTCCTTTCCTTCCACAGAAAATTTCATGAAAAGTTCTTGAAAATTAAAAGCTATTATACCCAAGGATTGTAGTCATTGGACTGCTAGTACAACATCAGCACCTCCCTTTGGAATGGAAAGCATTGGGCTAGTCAATACATATTCTCCCATGGATAGATTGATATTATGGCACTTTCTAGAGCAATTTATTGTTCCTCCATTTGAAACCATCACTTGACACTCTGGTGCTGGATATAAGAAGCAATTCAATTCTTTTGCTACCTTACAATGAATAAAATTGTGGGTACTTCCTGAATCAATCAACACTATTACCTTTTTCTTCTTGATTTGTCCTTCTATCTTGATGGTTTGAGGAGTGGTAATTCCCACCAATGCATTATAAGATATGGTCGGATTCATTTCTTCTTTATCTAGGATTTGTTCCTGGAGTATATCCTCTTCTTTTGACCTTTCTTGCTCCTTTTCTTCTTCCTCTTCACAATCTATGTAGAATAATTGCTTCTCAGCACACTTATGACCTTTAGTGTATTTGATATCACAATTGTAGCAAAGCCCTTTTGCTCTTTTTTCTTCCAATTGTTGTGGTTTCAACCTTATAGGTTGTGGAAGATTAGGGGCAACAACCCTTCCATCTTTATAGTTGTGAGTGGTATGCTTCCTGGTTGCCATAATTTTTCTTTCCACTTTTCTTGCTAACCTGAATGCCTTCTCTAATGAATCAGGTTCCCAAAGGTGAACATCATGTTGGATATTATCCTTTAAAGTCCCTATGAACACATCAATCCTATGCTCCTCTGGAATATTTTTTACCCTTATGTTCAATTTTTGGAACTCCTCAATGTGCTCCATTATTGAACCCTTTTGTTTGAGACTTATCAATTCGCTAAAAAAAGTGTTGCTTTTTGTATCCTCATAATGTGCTGTCAATTCTTCCGTAAAAATTGCCCAAGTGATAATTTGTTTATGAGAGAAAGCCATTGATACCATACAAACTGATTTGGTTCCAAATATAAAGTTTCAATACGTACCTTTTGTGTGTTTTGCACATTATTGAGATCGAAAAATTGCTCCATTTGTAATATCCATGTTGCGGGATCCTTGCCATCAAACTTCCTCATATAGATTTTTGGAATATGGTGGATCTTCGATCCAACATTAGAGTCTATGGAATCATGATTAACATTTATTTTGTTCTCATCATGAGCTTCCTTTACTACCCTTTCACCATTAGTGACCATTTCTTGTAGCAACTTATTCATATTTATCTTCAATTCTTCCATCTTATCATCTATGCCATCAATTTTAGCATCCATGCCATTCATCTTAGCTTCCATGCCATCCATCTTAGCTTCTACGCCTTTCTTTAAACAATCCATCTTAGCTTCTACAGCTTTCTTTAAACCGTCCATCTTAGATTCTGTTGCTTTTTGTGCAAGTGACACTTGTTGCACTTGGTCTCGTAATTTTGATATATCATGTTGCATTTCTTTCTCTTCTTCATAAGTCATGATAGATCTTTCAGGTTGCTTACTAGGTGTTCACATTTTCTTTTCTTGGGGCATCGATTACCGATTCAAACTAATTTTTCAAACCAAGCTTATGCAAAAATTTTAAAAAAACTGCACACCTTTTTTCACTTTGTAGAAGCTTGATATTGAATTTGACGTATCTCTACAATTTCAGATCATCCAGTTCTGAAATTTTGACCTATAGTAGCCCTCTGTGTCCTCTTTCCAATGCCACCAGTTTGATCCAAGTTGGATTCTCCAAGGAATAGTTATGCACAATCTCCCAAGATGACCTGATTATAGACTAGTTCAGTAGAGCGAACTTGTATGACTTGCCACGAGTCACTATTTCGATCTATGAATCTAAAAAATATAGAAATGAAACTACAGTCCGTCCTCTTTCTGTACCTTCTTACAAAATTTCAATCCGATGCTCAGAGAGAAATTTATGACGATTTTCCCCAGGTCACCTGTTTGGAATGTAATTCAAGAGTCTACAAAAAGACCAACTTCCTCAGATCATATCTCTGCAAATATAGCGTGAAAAGCTCTGAACTTTGGACCCGAGATTCAGCATGATTTCTTCTCAAATGGTTTTTTTTTTTAGCTTCTGAAACATTGCAAAAAAAACGTTATAGCGAAAATGCCATGATGACCTGTTTGGAGCAGCGAAACCCTAGAATCCAAAGCTCTGATACCAAATGTTATGAAACTAGCTCACAAAAAGATAGAAAAGAGAGATCCACGCCTTAGAATTCAGCCTCTTCGAGGGGGAAACCTCCTTTACATTACATAAATGATGAATTCTTGGATGATTCAAATGAAAAAACCTCCTTTCTATATATAGGAGTCTAAGGAGTCATAATATAACCCAGCCAACCTAACAATAATAATATAAAGCCACAAAAATAACAATAGAGGGATTCTATGGGGCACAGTAATAACAATATGGGGACAATAGGGGCACCACAATAGTAATAAGGGATACAACTACAATAGTAATGGGGTAATCACTAGTATTATAGGGACCCAACAAAGCCCCTTAACTCTTTCTCGTAGCCAACACCACAGATCTCTACACCAATGCATATTTCTTCCATAGATTCCAAGGATCATGCTTCCTTAGTCATACATTAGTTAAGGATATGGGTAAATATGCTTGGAGATAATGTTAAAGCCAAATGATACAAATAAAGAAAAGGAGACTTCAGAGGCGAACACTTCAAATGTTATTGCTCATCAAATAATGCCAACTACTCCCGACTCTTCAACATAGGTCCTTGCACACTCTAGTGCCATTTCTAAGACCCCTCTTAATACTTTAGTTAATGTTGATGTGATTCTTGCTAATTCTACTTCATAAATTCAGTTAAATATAGAGGAAATCCCTCCTATTGAAGTTTTCTATCATCTTCAATATAAAGATGTAACCAAGAAGAGTAGGAAGAAAAGAAAAACAAAAAGTGAGCTTTCTTCTACTGTTTTGGAAACCACTTCCTTAGAATATGTCTGGAATAGTGCCTCTACTGTTCCTCATGAAGAATTTGAAGAATTGGCACAATATATGGGGGCATATGCTTCAATGAGAGTTGACAAATAAACTCATGTTAATTTAGTCAAGAACCAACATTCTATTGAGATCAAACAGAGGGATGGTTAATTAAAAGAGTTACAACAAACCTTAGAGCAAGAAAAAGATGAAGTGTTGGATTTGGCACAATTCAAACATGAAACATATGCAATTAATTCACATATCTAGAAACAACAACAAATATTTTGTGAGAAGTTGAGTCTTATATAGGCGCAATGCAAGATGAGTAATTCATTAGTTGATGAATTAGTGGATATAGAAATTCAATATGACGAGGTGAAACACAACCTTAATGATCTATTAAAATGACAAGAAAATGCAAAGGGAAAGCAGCGAGACCTTCCTAAAATTGATGAAATGCATAAATCTATTGTTCTTGGGAGATGGAAGGATAGAATACATATGGTGTTGGGATGGGGTCTCCTAGGCTCAATTTTGGGGCAAAAGCCCAAGTTTTGTTGTATAAAGATGTAAAGTCTCTGCAAGTTTTGGTCACAGAGCACGTAGATAATTAAAGAGTCATAAAGCGTTTTACCCTTCTTTTATGTAAGCTGAGTTGGCTTTTGATGATCTACCCATGGTCTACGGACCATGGGATTGTATAAATAGGTGTTTCCTAGAGAGTCTAAGGCATGGTCATGATGAAGTAATGAAGTTTGGTCTATGAGAGAAGTCTAAATAGTTAGCGAAGAAGAGTAGGAAGAAAGGCTCTACAGCTGTGTGCACAGAGGCCTAGAGTAGAGTCCACAGCTGAGTGCTCGGACCCCTGCAACTGAGTGCACATGGAAGTCTTGAGTTTGTAAGCAGAACTAAGCATTAATAAAGAAGATTGTTGTAGAAATACTTATGTTATCTATTTACTTTTGTTTATATGAATCTGCCTTATGTTATAATGGATTTATGAAATAATGATGAATTGATGCGCAACTTTACACTAATTATATGAATGCAATTAATGTTAACTATTTACGCGAAGATTACCTTGTTGTATGTTGAAGTTATCTAACACCTAAGCTAATATGAGTAATTACTGGGTTATACGTAATCTGTAAGTAGTGGATTCACCTATTCAGGGTCTACGAAAGATAGTTGTAACCATTCGCAGAGGTATAGAAGATGATTAAGGGTAGTTATATCGATAATTCCTAAAGGCTTATCGATCTATGTGAAGGTAGATTTAGGGCAAAAAAATGGCATCATGTTCATCTCTGGGTGCAGAAACTTGGTTCCAACATCCCCCCATACTGCTTCGGGTGAGACTTCAGTCCACGCTCTATAGATTGATGCCGAAAGGGATAGTTGTGTAGGGATTTGTTTGGCGAAAATAACTCTAAACCTAGGTCAGGACCCACAAAGCCAACAAATGGATCCATTGCTCAGACCGAGATTTGCATAGAGAGATGTGAGATGTCACATCACTGGAATTCGACCAAGAAAGAAATTGAGGAGTGGTTGGATAGAAAGATCCACGAATTTATAGCGCAAGAAAATAGAAATCCATGCCTGATAAAGGAATAGTGGTTGGATAGATATATGTACATAGAAATACATGAGATCTTCTTCTGCACCTTCCCAATCGAACTATACGAGTGGATCACTAAATTGGCAGATGGAGGCTTAATGGTCCAATAGTGTGGACCCCGAAGCTAGTATGGAGGTTGGAAGCCTCTAAAGATAAGCTCGCATGCGCTGTCGATCACTGGCTTGATCGAGTCATAGGAGGATTCGTGACAGGATTCGTGGTTGATACCTCAGTCAGCTACAACGAAGCAGAGCGATGCTTTTTCAAGGGACCGCAAGGTAAGTATTTGAGATCTCTGAATACTTGGATTAAGATGCTCTTGTGTGAAAAGCAGGTTATGCAATTACCTTGGTGTTTGGAGCTATGTGAACTGGAAAGTTCTTCAGGGATAGAAGGAGAACAAGCCCTGAATATAGCCTGCTGATCGAGCCTCCTCTGAGTGATGACGAGGGAGTAGCATAGGCTTCCCCACAGAGCATTGTCTAGTTAATAAGGCAAGGGTTTCCACGAATACCTCATCCATCCACACCACCTCCACCTTCACCTCCATAGCATACACCTTTGCCCACAGCACCACCACCTTCAACACCATTCAATATGTCGAATACGATGAAATTTCCCATTTTCAAGGGATTGGGAAATGAGGACCCAGACTATTTTTGGTTCGTTGCGAAGGCCATGTGGACAACACAGAATATTATAGATGATCATATGAAGAAAGCGTAGTTGGTTACTTCTCTACAAGATCACGCATTGACGTGGTACATTAAGTATTGCATTGATAACCAGTGGCGCCATTAGCAGACACTCAGACTGCTCTAAAAAAGGAATTTGGTAGGCCTAAGTCTGAAACACAGTCAGTAGTGGGGTTCAAGGAAATTGCCATGAGGATTGGTGAAACACCCTGGGAGCTAGATCAGAGACTAAAGTGCGGAATCCATGAAGCCAATATGAATATCACAGACAGTCAGCACCACGACTAGTTTATAGCTGTGCTCCTGCCTCACTTAAGGATTGCTCTGTCACAACAAAAGATAGGAACGTAGGTGGAAGTGCTGCAGATCGCAATGAGATTACATGAGACACCTATCTAGGACATGACATTGGGAGTTCAATAGATTCATACGAAGTTGCAAAACCTCTGCTTGGAGTTTCAGAGCTTGAAGAAGGAAAAAGCAGCTCAACCGGATGTGCGTGAAGAAGTTTGGTGCCTCAAGTGTAAGAACCAGGGGCATGAAAAAGATCATTGCCCAGTTTTCGTGAATTATGTGGCAGGAGGAGGACCCATTCCTATGAGGTAGGAAGCCCCAGCAAGACCAAGTACAGGGCCCACGCTATGGTGCGCTATCTGTCAAGTAATAGGAAAACATGTAACGGACAATTGCCACTTACTGCAAAAATTTGTATAGACGCCACAATAGTTATTTTGAAACTTTTGTAAATTGATATGACATGATGAGTGTAAGTGTCATAGCTATGAATTAATGAGGGAAAGAACACCCACGTATCAGATGCAAACAAAAACTCGGCCTCTGGATCAAGGCGTCAGGGGAGCGCACGGAGGATATCAGGGACGAGGCCGAGGAGGAGGAGGACCTAGGAGAGGTCGAGGGAAATTTATTTGCTATAATTTTGGAGTGCTAAGACACTATGCATAAGAGTGTACGGGCCATACATCCCATCATGTAGGTATTGTACTTAGTTTGACCATGCAATAGAAGAATGCCCTATATTGATAGCTAAAATGCAGTAGAAGAAGGCGCAGCCTCAGAAGCCTACCCAGAACCTGAAGATGATGAGGGTAGAGCCTCACGAAGAGGATCCCAATGTCAATATCATGCTGCGGAGTGGTATGACAAATGTCACGATAAGGGAAAACAAGCTGAAGAAGGTGGATGGGTCTAGAAGACTCCAGAAAAAGAAGTTGGGTTTGATCTAGAGCACACAAAGGAAACGTTCATGGAAGCAAAGAAAAGCTTCGTTGAAGCCTCTACCTCAGGAAGTTAGGATAGGCTATGTGAAGAAGTTGACCCCTCCATGCTTACTACTTTCTTGGAGACTTTCATGAAACTGCTGAGATAGCAGGGCTGTGAAAGGATTAAAGGAATTGATAAACAAATGTGCTGGTAAGGATAGTGCTTATGATGGGCACCACACGGTCAGAAAGATTGGCAGAAAAAAGATGAGAAGTGGACGTGAGATGAGGCTCACCGTGCAAATAGGAGAATACGATATGGTCAAGTTATTTTGGATATGGGGTCGGATGCGAATTTTTGCCTAAACAAACTTGGGAAAAAATGGGGAGGCCTATGCTGTAGTGGTCTTTGATTCAATTAAGAATGGAAAATCAACATAATATTATCCCTATGGGGAGATTGTATGGAGTAACTATAAATATAGAAGGTGCAAGCACATTGGCTGACTTTGAAGTAATAGAGATTGTTGATGACAAAAATCCATGCCCCATGCTCCTTGGAATTGATTAGGCTATTGACATGAATGGGGTCGTCAACTTGAACAAGTAGACAATTTCGTTTGAAAGGAAAACACTCCGCGTGGTAGTACCATTAGAACTGCAGAAGGACCACTCTATACAAAACCGGTCCATGAATATGAGGAAACTGACGATGATTTGGACCAGATCTATAAGATAACAACGCGAGACCTAGATTGGGTTAATCTGACAGCCGATGGACGAATTGCATGGAATGGTGAAAGCTCCTATACATCAGATTTGGACGAAGAATTGGAGCACTAGGAGAATAGGTTACACGAAGTATCTACGTTGCGATGTAACATGATGACTAAATCACTACATTGTGCATCATTCGAGGTAAGAAATTTTCCTTATTATCATGGTCTAACTGATGTGGATAAATTTTTGGATGCATTTGAAATGGAAGTGGTTGAGAAGCATCGCTTCGAAGTGCTGGATTTGGCGTTGCGCGCCACGCCTGCACGATGGTGGGCTATGCATAAAGATAGCTTCGAAGAATGGTGTGACTATAGGAGGATGATGAGGATGTGATTTAGCTGCCCCAATGTACAGTTGACTGAGAAGTATGATGGGAGAAATGACCCACGCGATCATTTTTCAAAGTGGACTAAGGTTTATGGAACGGAGCCGCATCCAAAGTGGGTGCATATTCTATGTCACACTTTAGACATCATCCCTATGAACTAGTATTTGGAAACAGAGCTCTACCATGACACCACGAAATGGGACATCTTAAGAGAGGGGTTCGTGAGGACATTCAACTTTGAAGACAGATTCGATAGTATTGATGAAATGCTGTAGGAGGTTAAGGCAACAATCTTTAGAATTCCGCAGGATCCCTTCGAATTGATTCAACCGGATTGGAGCTCCCAGCTATGCCATGCATTGGAATGTTATAATATGACTGTTGAAGGAGAGGATGAGGATCGAAGGAATATTAACATCCCTGATGAAGAAGGCCACTACGAAGTAGAGGGACCATAGATAGAGAACCCTGACATCACTGCACCCTTGAAAACTAAGAAGGTAAACACTGGTACAGAAGCAGAACTGAAGTCTGTGGAGATAGGGGATTACTAGGATGATGCTACCATGGACAAAGTCACTGAGTTTCTCTGCGAATATCAGGATTTATTCCCTACCAATATTTCAGACTTGAAAGGTATCATAGGCAATTTGGGAGTGATGAAAATAACTTTGAAACCAGACGCAAAGCCTGTTAAGAAGTGGACATATTGCCTTAAACCCAAATACAAGGAAAAGGTCTGCCTAGAGTTGGACAAGATGCTTGCAGTGGATATCATTGAACTGGTGGTGGAATATGATTGGGTGAGTCCAATGGTCATCCAGGAAAACAAGCAGAAGGATGAAATAAGGATTTGCATAGATCTTAGGAATCTCAACGATGCTTGCGTTGATGATCCTTTTCCAACTCCATTCACAGATGAAGTACTAGATAATCTTGGCAGGTAGGAGGCCTATTCATTCATTGATGGGTTCTCTGGATACCATCAGATAAATATCGTGCTAGAAGATAGAATTAAGACCACCTTCACGATAGAATGGGGATGTTTCCAGTATATAGTGATGCCTTTTGGAATTAAGAATGCGTAGGCGATATTCTCACGTGTGGTCATCATGGCATTCAAAGAGTCCATTCACAAGTTATTGGAGGTCTATTTTGAAGAGTGGACAGTGTTTGTTCTAGTCAAGTGCCATGTAGACATTTTGCGCTTAATGTTGGATACATGCTGAAGGTATTAGATTGCAATAAACCTGAAGAAATGCTTGTTTTGTGTCCCTTTTGGGATCTTGATGGGTCATGTGGTATGCAGGCAAGGACTTATGGTGGACCCTACTAAGACCATGGTAATAATCAATTTGGAAGCCCCAAGGAGTGTTAAACAGTTGGGCGTTATGCTGGGCCATACTGGCTATTATCAGAAGTTCATCAAAAGTTATGCTCAGATTACCGCACCTATGGAAAAATTGCTGAAGAAGGATGCTACATTCTGTTTGGACGAAGAATGTTAGCGCAAACTAGATGTACTAAAGGAGAAAATGGTCACCGCGTCGATCCTCATCTTCCCAGACTGGAAGAAGGAGTTCCATGTGCATGTAGATGCCTCAGGTATTATGCTAGGAGTAGTTCTAGTATAGGCCAGTGAAGTAGAATTGGATCACCCTATATCGTTTGCGAGCAGGAAGTTCTCTAAGGCTTAAAATAATTACTCAATGACAGAGTGTGAAGGGTTGGCTATGGTGTATGCACTCTAGAAGTTCAGACATTACCTGCTAGGTAGACATTTCAAGATGTACACAGACCATTCTACATTGAAATACCTAGTCAATAAGCCTGTGTTGGGGGGAAAATATGCATATGGTTGCTGTTGTTTCAGGAGTATGATTTCGAGGTGATTGTGAAGCCAGGAAGGTTGGATGTAGGGCCAGACCATCTGTCGCACATTGAAATGGGGGAGGAGCCTACCAACTTGGAGGAAGGGTTGTCTGACGTGTAGCTCTTTGCGGTGTGCATAGCGGATAATCACTTTGCGGAAATTATCCACTTTCTAACGATAGGGACGGCTCCTAAGGTATACACCAGTCAACAGAAGAAATAATTGGTGGTGTGCACAGTAGAATTTTTAGTTATTCCAGGCCATTTGTATAAGATGGGCTCGGATGAAATACTTCAATGCTATGTGTTCGACTTTGAAAGAAATAGTATCCTCGTTGAAGCTCATGGAGGAGTTGTGGGAGGACATTATGCAGGAAAAGCAACAACGCAAAAGATTTTGCGCGTTGGGTTGTGGTGGCCAACGCTGCATAAGGATTCTAAATCATATTGCAGGGCATGCGATGCATGTCAGAGGACGGGCAGGCCATCATGGAGGGATGAGTTGCCTTTGAATCCACAGGTGTCATTGTAGCCATTTGAGAAATGGGCAATTGATTTTGTAGGACCGATTCAGCCTCCAGGCAAGAAGACAGGCGCAATATATCATCACCACCACCGAATATTTGACCAGATGGGCGGAGGCACAACCTGTGAAATAATGTACATGGGAAACATCAGAGAAATTTCTATTTGAATATGTTTTGACCAGGTTTAGGTGCCCGAAAGTTTTGATGAGTGACTGCAGTACACATTTTCTCAATGAAACGATCAGTGCACTGATAGAAGAGTTCCAGGTTTACCATCAGAAGAGTACGCCATACCATCCTCAAGCCAATGGAATGGTTGAGGTTTTTAATAAGATATTGGAGAATGCACTGACGAAGGTTTTCAATGTGTAGCAAAAGGATTGGGACGTGTGCATACCAATAGTGTTATGGGCTTACAGAACTACCTGTAAGAAGCTTATTGGTTAGACACCTTTTAGGTTGGTCTATGGCGTAGAAGTTGTGATGCTTATGGAGTACATTGTTCCTAGTCTATGCATAGTGGCCTTCACAGGAACGTCAGACCGCAGAGCCTTAGAAGAAAGGCTCGCATAGCTAATAGAGCTCGAGGAATATAGGTTTTTTAGCTAGATTCCATCAACAGGTTCAGAAGGGATGTGAAAAATCTTGGCATGATCGGCACATAAAACTACGCAACTTCAAGGTAAATGATTTAGTTTTATTATATGAGAGTAATTGTGATAAGTTTCCAGGAAAAATTTAGATGCACTGGCTAGGGCCATATGTTATCAAAGAGATTACAGATGGTGGAGCAGTTCAGCTCACGAATTTGAATGGAGATCCATTTCCAGGAAGGGTAAATGGAAGTCAATTGAAGCCATACACCGGGGATCCGACCCAATGAATACATGACGGTAGCATAGTCTTAGCACTCCAGGCAGCTGCAAGGAGGCGCAGGACTCTAAACTACACTGCCCAGTTGGTAGAGCTATGTGACAAGGGGTCTATGTGAAAACAACTATTGTCACATTACCAGAAGAAGCGCGAAGGGAGCTGTGCTATAGGAGGAGATACCGCGTAGCACAGCCAAAAAGTAACTATTACAGTCACTGTTCATGATTTGACTGCCAGGAGACGATTAAGAGGAGCAGGGGGGCTACATTTAAGGCTGAATTTAAGAGTGAAATCTTTGGAAATCTTTTGCTAAGTCAACATTTATGGATAGATTTTGAGGGGAATGGTCGAGTTTGAATTTGAATTTGCCTATAAATTATGAGTGGCCGTCCAACAAAGAACACTTTGCATCCTTAGAATTTTTATGTTGTGCTGTCAATTGCCTATGAATCGCTTGTATTGGGAGGATTTAGTCGCGAGCCCTACATTTGTCAAGTTATTAGAGGTAAATTAGTCATTCATCCTGGAAAAGATGCTAGGACCAAGCCACACAGAAACTATGAGTATTGGTGGAGATGTCGCTTCTGAGGGAGTGGTTCCGAAAGTTGTGAGTGTGGAGGCTCCAACTGTTGTGCCTACGGTGTCGAGGTTGCCTAAGCTGAAGCTGACGCTAGTGAGGGAAGTCCCAAAAACTAATAAGGACAAGCAGAAGAAGCCCATTCTCATGCGCGAGTCACCGAGGAAGCATGCCCCCACCTAGGCTCAGAAGAAAGACAAACCGTGCGTGAAAGAGAAGGGGAAAGACTTGGAGGTTGAAGAGGGTGCGGAGGACATCAACACCGAGGGGATGGATCCAATATCCGAGTTGCAAGATTATATCCCTCCGTTCAAGGGGAAAGTGAAGGTCCCTAAGGACCCAAATGTAGGAAAATTCCTTCTTAATACACCCCTGCTACTGGAGAACATCACTTTCGAAAGTCCGCACTTTGGCATGGATTCCCCATATCAAGCTAGAAGATTGGGATTTGGTGGACCATGAGAGGTTCCTCCACTTGGAAATAGAAAATTACATGAGGAGGGTGTTCTACAAAGAATCAAGTGTCACTGTGCTGGAGCAAGTGGAGTGCATTCGCAGAGTAAATCAGTCGGGGTTACTGAACCTTTTATGAGTGCCCCACTACCACCGCTTCAACATCAATATAATTGTGATCAACCAGTTGCTAACCCTAGTGCATGATGAATATTTGTGGCTAAGTGTGCCAATCCCCATCACTGATATGCTGATCCATCGGATCATGCTGTTGCCGCACTTACGGTTGAATCTGGACAAGAAGAAGTTGTGCGGGTACTCTCTAACCTCAATCACCGACATCGCGGTGAATGTTTCCACATAGATACTTGTGGGAAAAGTTATGAGAAAATGTCGCGTGGATGAAGTTTCGACACCAGTGATTTCTTTGGCTTCCTAGTGCGTGAAGGGTGTACAATTCAACTAGGTGCGCTATCTTTGCAACAAGTTCCTCGCAAACTGTCGAGAGGCGTAAGATGAGATTAAAACATTCCACTATTTTTGGTTGTTTCTTTCCATTGTGCTCGTCACTTGGGATCTGCCGGAGGACAGTTAGTTTCCTCCCATGGATAAGGATTTGTCGAAGGCTGCAATGTTTGCATCTCTCTAGGCCACAAAAGATGTTGCATGGGTCACAGAGACCAAAGTATTTTGGGTTTTGATGGAGGTGAGCATTCGCATGGACATCAACAAGAAGCCGCGGTTGTCACCAACCGTATTTGAACAAATTTCAGGGTATGCGGAGTTCAAAGCCAACTTCCACCGCGTATACGTCTAGGTGCGGAAGGATCCACAACAAAAATGGTTTGACCTACCCTACCTCGCTACAGATGATGCTATTGAGGAAGTCATCAAGCATCGGGTGACAGAGTGGCACTCTCCATCTGATCTGGCCGCAGGTACTAGAAAGTCCATGGAGAAGAAGAAGAAGGAAGCAACCAAGTAGAAGGTTTAGTAGTTGTCTAAGAAACGGAAAAAAGAGGTCGAGGAGAAGTCCATGGTGGAAGCGGAGCACGCTGTGAAGCAGCAGACTGAACAAGAAGAGTGTGACTCCGAGCACAGTGGTAAGTCTCCTTCACCCCAAACAGAGGAGAAGGAGCAGTCAGAACAGGGTGACGGCGGTCAGGAGGAGCACGAGAGCACGCTCTTCCGCGTGAAACAATACAGAGAAGAAGGAAAGGAAGGACCACAAAAGAAGTCAAAGGAAACAAATCTGTCCCTGGATCTCATCACTTTAATAGATGGCGACCTAGATGAGATAGGCGACAAGGTGGGGGATACTACAACATAACTGTTGCAACAGTTTGAGTAGCAGCAATAGCAGGCACTGAGCACCATTCAAAAGGATTTGTGTAAGCTGCAGATTCAGATGAATAAGATCCAGGTGGGAGTAGGGCAGATCAGTGTTGCATCAACAAGTTTGGTGTCGGGGACCACTCAGGTAGCTAAAATGGTTCAATCATTGGACCTCTGGGTAGTCGTGCTGCCAGATGGATCTTTAAGCATGGAGGCGGATGATGACAAGGCCATAATGAGTTCTATGAAGAACATCGACCTCAACCTGGCCACACTCCCAAATGAGTAGTTGCACACGATGTAGGTAGGAGTGATAGCAGAGCTCTGGACATGGGGGAAGATCACACTAAGACTTATAAGTGAATACAGAGTAAACAATGAAGAAATGTTCACTGAGAAGTTAGAGGCACTAGAGGCACAAAAGAAAATCTAGGTGCAGAATGCCTAGCTTGCAGCCACAGTAGAAGAAGCTCGCAGAACAGTCCCTGAACTGCATATACCAGAGGAAGCGCCGTTGGAGGCAAAGATCAGAAAGTTGGTTGCAGGTGTGCGCGATGCCAAGATAGAAGTAGCTAGAGTTCAGTTTGAGCTAAACTTGAAGATCACAGAATTAGAGTTGAAGTCACAGCCTTCAACTCTACCAGAGGTAAGGGAAGAATGCGAAGCCACTGTGAAGGATGGAGTCATGATGGTGGATGTCGCGGTGGTAGACTAAACCACACTTTTTGAGCAAGCAATGGAGGTAGTCACCGCTCTATAGGAAGATCCCACCTTGCAGGCCTTAAATAAAGAAGCTCACGAACTCTAACAATAGTATGATGAAGTAAGGGCAACAGAGTGCACCATTGCTGCCACACAATGCCTTGCTAAGCTGTAGGAGGAGAGGCAATTGTTTACTCAGGTGGAAGCAGCACAGAAGAGAGAGGCAGTCCTCAAGGCCAGATTGGGGCCTTGGTTGGATGAGGCCTACATCGTCTCCACCAATGTTCAGGAGAGATTAACAAATTTACAGAGGACGCAACAGAAAATCAAGGAGGACAGTGCAAGACCGACAACTAAGTAGCTGGTGAAGTAGATCAAGAAGGCAGCCACGCAGAGCATGAATGAGGTAGCAGTGGCGAGAGTGGAGCTGGGGGTATCTTCACAATAAGATCTTCTTCCTAGTAGAGTGACTTGAGGGTGAGTCATGACCTTTGTGTTGGGATCTTGTTGGGATGGGTCCCCTAGGGTCAATTTTGGGGCAAAAGCCCAAGTTTTGTTGTATAAATATGTAAAGTCTCCACAAGTTGTGGTCGTGGAGCACGTAGATAATTAAAGAGTCTTAAAGGGTTTTACCCTTCTTTTATGTAAGTTGAGTCAGCTTTTGAAGATCTACCCATGGTCTGTGGACCATGAGATTGTATAAATAGGTGTGTCTTAGAGAGTCTAAGGCATGGTCATGATGAAGTAATGAAGCTTGGTCTATGAGAGAAGTATAAAGAGTTAGCAAAGAAGAGTAGGAAGAAAGGCTCTATAGTTGTGTGCACATATGCCTAGAGTAGAGTCCGTAGCTGAGTGCGTGGACCCCTGTAGCTGAGTGCGCAGGGAAGTCTTGAGTCTGTAAGCAAAATTGATTATCAATAAAGAATATTGTTGCAGAAATACTTGTGTTATCTATTTACTTATGTTTATATGAATGCGCCTTATGTTATAATGGGTTTATGAAATAATGATGTATTGATGCATGACTTTACACGAATTATACTGCTATATGAACGCAATTAATGTTAATTGTTTACCCAAAGATTATCTTGTTGTATGTTGAATTTATCAAACACCTAAGCTAGTATGAGCAATTACTGGGTTATACATAATATTTGATGTGCATAAGTAGTGGATTCACCTATTCAGGGTCCACGAAAGACAGTCGTAACAATTCGCGGAGGTATAGAAGATTATTAAGGGTAGTTATATTGATAAGCCCTAAAGGCTTATCGATCTACGCAAAGGTAGATTTAGGTAAAAAAATTACATCACGATCATCTCTGGGTGCGGAAACTTGGTTCCAGCATCCCCCCATACTGCTTTGAGTGAGTCTTCACGCTCCGTAGATTGATGCCGAAAGGGCCAGTGGTGTAGGCATTTGTTTGGTGAAACTAACTTTGAACCTGGGTCAGGACCCATTAAGCCAACATATGGTAAGGAAAATGTTTGTTGATACTCATGACCTTTCAAGTTCCATTGTGCACTCTATCACCTGGTCTCTATTAGAGGAAAATTTAATTTCAAATCATGAAGAATATGTTTTTCTAGATATATAAGATTTTTAAAATAGATGGATAAATTATTAGACATAATGTGGTAAAAGGATTGAGAAGCTACCAAAATTTAATCCGGAGTTAAATTGGTAGCTCTTGATTAAACATCACAATCATTGGCTGGCTCTTAAGACTCTTACAATAACAACAATTAAAATGTTGCCACCTTTACATGAATATGTTTTCAGTTGCCAGAGAAGCATAAAGCCTCATTCTCCTTATGAGATGAGACCTCTTCTAAAATTTCATTAGCAATGGAAACAAGCCACTGGCTCAACTTCAACAACAGGTCATCTAATTTGATCCTTATTTTCAATATGTAATCATTTTACTATTTTATGCAAGTTTGTTTTAGTTTAGTTGAGGAAATATCAGATACTTTGTTTCTCCCTTCACTTTGTAAAGAAGACTATGTACATGGCTCTCGAACTCATGAAAAGGGTTTTGAAATTTTGCAAAAAAGATAATTTGTTTCGCGTTTGTGCTTAAGTCATTTTATTAATATATCTTAACCATCTTTGATTCCAACATGCAAAGACTACAAGTTGATTGGGTAATTTTATCTTCTCTATTTTCTCTCTATCTTTAATGAAATGCATTTATTTAAGTTGAAATATTGTTCTTTATATCTTTTTTCATCGGTTGAAGCATTATCACTATTGATGTGTGAAAGTTTGTCTATTTCCAATACATTGAACGAAAATAGTGCTATCTCATATGTGCCCATGTTGAGCAATAATTTTACTAACTATTTAATCAAATTAATATCTTTAACTGCATTTATAAATACTATATTTTGAAGATTTTTATTTTCATATTGTGACATTATATTTCTCTCACATATGAATTATAATACTTGGATAAATTAGATTATTAAATCAGTCATTATATTAGTTATATTAGTTTTATTCTATTGTCATAATCAATCTACTTCCACTCATTTCCTTTCCATTTCTACTTAAGCCTCACCTTGTAGGTAACTAGACCCAAATAAACTAGTAAGAACAATATTTTCAACTAAAAAGGGTCTAACTTGGGACTCTGACTAGCTGGTACCCCAAATTTTTATGAAGTCAGTTTTTGTCCATCAACAATCTCTTAGGTAATGTGCGAGAAGCACCAAGAAAGGAAATAAAATTCAAGAGTTTGAAAGGTGCCACAATCCATCTCCTAAGTTTGGGATTGTTTGTGTTTTGATTTTGGTTTTTCTTTTGGTGTTGGTTAGTGTTGTTATTCATGATGTCAGGGAAAATTTACCTTTCAATAGGTGTTGGATTCCTTGGAAGAGACCTGTCAAGTTCAACAACTTTTCTAGTAGCAAATATAGTTATGTGAGCAATGATTTCTTCATGTTCTTCATAATGAAAAAGTTTAGGAGTCACTAGAAGATGATCTATATTGTTGTTAATGGAACCACATTTTCAAGTATTTTGACCAGGAAGGTAGATTTGCTTCCTCCCTACAATGATGCCAAAAATGTTACAAAAAATAATATTTCAGGCCTTAAGGGGAAGACCCTACAAGACTAAGATCTAGACTAAGTGACAACAATGGGAGAATGACCCATTGTCACCATAGTCAATGTGGCCTTATCTTTATGGACTTTGACCAATGGGAGGAGTACTGGTACGATGGATAATAATATTTGATAAATATTCTAGGGTTTATGGTGCTAGGTGAAATGGTAGGACATCTCAAGGGAAGATTTATGTGAGGATATAACACTTCTAAAGGTTCTCGCTCCCTCTAAGAGACCTATAAAATACTTGCACAAGACTTAGGGCTTTGTGAATTATCATGGGAAAAAGTACTCTTGATAAAGGTAAGGATAAGAAATGGATTCTTATGACTTATTTCACTAAGTACTAAGCTGATAAAACCCTAAAAAAATTCCCCAAGTTAAGGTAATACAAGCTATGGTTTCCCTCTTAGGGCACACCTAGGGAACAAGAATTTATGGATGAAAATCATAGATACTTACAAAACTTTGAGGCCTTCTAGATAAGGACCTATGATTGGCATCTATGCTCCTTGTTTTGGGAAGTTTTAGTGTTTACAGATAAACGCTTAAACCCCTAGACTAGTAGCTAAGTCTAGAACAACAGTGCAAAGAATTCTCTACCTTTTCTATAACCAATAGATTAAATAAGACAGTAAAGAAGCCTACCTGTAGCTTTTGCTTACTCCTTATCTCCCTTGACCAATTCTGTCGCTCCTTTCCATACATAATCCACTTGAAAAGTACCTTCACACAGATAGAAAACAAAAACCGATCAAAGCATATGATAATGATCTATTGATTAAACATAGAATGGAATCAAGTTCATAATACACATATGAAAGCATCAATGGACAATAAAAACATATGGAAAAAGCTTTGAACACTTTATTAGTAAAAGGAAGAGTCACAACCCAAATTTCTCGATTCAGTATCACTCCTCTAGTTCAATCCCATCCTCTCCTCATAACAAGCAAGACATTTTGACATCATTACAATACTTGAAACCAACTCAAGTCTCATACTAACAGCATCTCCCTATAATTCAATGATTTCCAACCCCTGATCACTTAGATGAGTGGTCTTTTTATAGGTGAATGAAGGAAGTTATGCCATAAATGGTGATAATGAATTCCCTCCCAAACTTAGAATTTAGTTCCATGGAGTAAGGGATAAAAGGATTGATGTTCCTTAACTCCCTACCTCATCCAAATTCGAGCTTAAAGGAGTAGATAAACTTGGGAAGCTTCTAGATGCATCCAATGGATAAGAATATTCCCAAACCCCAATGAAATTTTGCTCAAATTCACCCAGCGTAGGCCAAAGAGGGCTCAAGTGCATTGCATAGCACCCAATTAGTGTACTGGACTGCACTGTAGTGCACCCTAATGAAGGCCTGCCTATGCTGATCTTCTAAGAGGCAGTTTCTGGATGATTTTAGTCATGGAATCTCTTGGGAAGGAGGTATTCTAATGGTTGACTTCATTTAGGGCATGTAACAACTGAATTAGGGTTTGATGGGCCCTAATAGTATTGATCTGTAGGTTGGGGTTGATGTGCCCAAATGGATCTATAACAGTTGCCCCCTAAAGCATGAAGTCGTAAATATGTATGTCGAGTGAAATGCTTTATCATGTGGAGAGGAGGTTTCAAGGCAGAAGGTGACCTGCATCAATTAAAATACATATATCATGATAATTTTATTTTTTCTCATGAACTTGCTAAGGGAAGGCATACCCATGCTCAGCTTATAAACTTTCATTACATGTACAAATATAGTCGTTTATAGATATAGACCCATGAATGGATGACCATGAATGTAAGGCCATTGTACATTTAATTTAGTACTCCTAAAAATATCGCAGCCTGGATGGATGAAACTAGATCTGGGGTCTTCCATCTTGTTCAATCTTTTGCTCAAGTACAATTATAACCACATGAATAGATGATCTGAAGTCAAACATGGGAAGACATCATCTGATTACCAGCAAATGATGTAAGCCGTTAACAGACATGAGAGGAATCACTGATAATGATGATGACCCTTAAGGTAATACAGTACATTTCGCATGGTGTGAATAAATGATTTGATGTCGAACACCATACAAAGTCTTTCGGTCGAAGGCCAGTGATGTCAACCTATTGCTGGAAGCGAGAAACTTGCCATTGATGTATGAAAGCCTCAGGGTACTGAAGGGGTGTTTCTAAGTCAACTTCTTGGATGATGTGTTGATGTCAACAAGAAGTGACTCATCACAGGAGGGCCTTGATGTATCCCACATCAACGACATGAAACGAGGTAAATGATTTTGGAGATGAAAAATCGACTAACGACAGATGGTTCAGGAATGGCGGTCATGAAAATGAAGGTTTACGGTATTCCAAAGGATGAAGTTTGAATTGAATGACTTCTCTTAAACATGTCGGCGACACTAAAATGAATTGGTAGCATTGACCCACAACAAAGTAATGGATCGTATGATAGACCAACGGTGTGATAACCATCAAGCTGAATGACCCAACCCACATAGTCATGGTGATGAGGTGAAAGTGTCATGTTCAAGAGCGACTTGCTACCATAAAGTGTTTTCCCCTTTTTCCAATTTTCCCCAGTCATTGCTGACTAGTACCTCTTTATTTTTTATCAATCTTGAGGAGGATAACATATGCTTGTTTTATAATTCCACCCTTCGGGTGAATTCATCGCTATTTGATGCTTTAACGAGTCTAGAGAAAGTGAAACTCGGTCTTGTCTAGATGGACAAGTTTGTCACTATTTGATGTTTTTAATGAGTTTAACAACAAAGATAACTTAGTCCTTTTCATGTTTAGAGAGTTTGAAAAGGGATGAAAAGGAAACTCCAAAAGCTCTTTTTCGTAGATTAATCTCTCAAGTCCGAAAAATTGTAAAATAATACAAAAGAGATATCGTTTCCAATCCTTTAACGAGCTGGAAAGGACAAGCACTCGACAATATTTTCATGTTTAGAGAGTCTGAAAAGAGCTTAAAGAGGACTCCAGGGGGACTCCTTTTTCGTTTTTAATGAGTTTAACGACAAAGATAACTCGGTCCTTTTCATGTTTAGAGAGTTTGAAAAGGGACGAAGAGGAAACTCCAAAAGTTCTTTTTCGTAGATTAATCTCTCAAGTCCGAAAAAGAATAAAATAATACAAGAGAGATATTGTTTCCAATCCTTTAACGAGCTGGAAAGGACAAGCACTCGGAAATATTGTCACGTTTAGACAGTCTGAAAAGAACTTAAAGAGGACTCCAAGGGGGCTCCTTTTTTGTTTTTAACAAAGCTCAAAAAAGAGATAAAAGTTTGCTTTGTGGTTAAAGATGTTCAATTTACATTTGAGCACGTCAAATTCTGCATGTTAGTTGTCAATCCTGCTCAAAACATAATCAAAATAGATTAAAAACACCTGTTTCATGGATAAAATGAATAAAAACTAAGTTTTACTTGATTTAATGTGCAAGAAATAAACATAAAAACAAGTTTTACCATTCATTTTTACCATTTCACATTTACCCTTTGATTTTGGTGCTTTGGAGCAATTTTTACCTCGAAGTTTACCAGCTTATTGCAGAGGATTCAGTGGACCATTCCTCGTGCCGTCTAGACCAAGTAGGAGCTGTTATGAAACCAGCTCAAGAAAAAGATAGCAAAGATAGATTAACGCCTTAGAATTCAGCCTCTTCGAGGGGGAAACCTCCTTTACATTACATAAATGAACAATTCTTTGATAATTCAAATGACAAAACCTCCTTTCTATATATAGGAGTCTAAGGAGTCACAATATAACCCAGCCGACCTAACAATAATAATATAAAGCCACAAAAATAACAATGGAGGAATTCAATAGGGCACAGTAATAACAATATGGGGACAATAGGGGCACAACAATATTAATAAAGGATATAATTACAACAGTAATGGGGTAATCACTAGTATTACAGGGACCCAACATGCCCCTCTCCTTCAAACAAGTTTTTTCCTCAACGCTTGAGTAGTTCTGGATGAATCTGTATAAAATTCTCATCCTCCCATGTGGAACCTTCAGCAGATAAGTTCTTCCATTTGATAAGATACTCTGAAATTGATCGATTTCGTAGCTGTCGAGTTCTTGTTTCTATGACTGCTTTTCGTTCCAATATAATTTTTCCTTCCTCGTCAAGTTCTGGCAATATTGTTTGAACTGGGAGCTTGTCGCCTATAACCTTATTTAAACATGAAACATGGAAAACTGGGTGCAATCGAGAAGCTGCAGGAAGCTCCAATTTGTATGCCATAGTACCAATCTTTTGCAACACCTTGTATGGACCATAATACTTGTGATAATTTATTATCCTTCTTAGCTTGCTTGAGGGACATTTGCTTATATGGTTGTAGCCGTAGGAATACCCAATCACCTACATCAAAACTTCTTTCGCTGCGATGTTGATCTGCCTGTTGTTTCATTCTATTCTGTGCCAACACAAGGTTATCCTTTAAGAGTTGGAGGACTTGTTGTTGATGTTCGATGTGATGTTCCACTGCTTGAACCTTAGAATTTTCTCTTAAATATGATGTGATGGATGGTGGCTGATATCCATAAAGTGCCATAAATGGGGTCATTTTTGTTGCTGTATGGAAGGAAGTGTTATACCACCATTCAGCCAGAGGCAACCATTTGACCCATTGTGTCTGTTTATCAGATACAAAGCAACGAAGATATCCTTCCAAACATTTGTTTACTATTTCAGTTTGCCCATCAAATTGAGGATGATAAGATGAGCTATGAGCTAACTGAGTACCAAGACAAGAAAATAATTCTGTCCAAAAATTTCCAGTGAAAATGGGATCTCTGTCACTTACAATAATCTTTGGGTTTCCATGTAGCTTTTGAATTGTTTCCATAAATGCAGAAGAAATTGTACTGGCTTTAAATGGATGTGAGAATGCACAAAAGTGTGCATACTTGGTAAGTCTATCAACTACCACCATGATGACACTCTTTCCCTCAGACTTGGGTAAACCTGTGATAAAATCCATTGAAACCTCCTCCCAATGTTGGCTTGGAATGGATAAAGGTTGTAATAGACCCGGTGTCTTAATTGTTTCAACTTTATTTTGTTGGCAAACCAAACATTCCGCCACAAACTTTTGAATATCTGATTTAAGGCCATCCCAAAAAAAATCCTTCTTAACCCTGTGGTAAGTTTTTAAAAATCCTGAGTGCCCTCCTAAGGGAGAAGTGTACAATTCCATAAGAATCTTTTGTTTTAGCTGGGAATTCTTACAGAGGTATAAGCGATATTTGTACCATAAGGAATCATTTTTCCAGCTAAATGTATCAGACGTATTGGAATCTTGTTGTACCTTTCGAATAAGTGCCCACACTTCTTCATCATTCTTTCATTCCTCCCTTGCTTCGTTTATCCAATCTGGTTGGATAATAGAAATGGCACACAACAATGCTTCCGCATCCTCATCCTTTCTTGAGAGTGCATTTGCCACCACATTTTGCTTCCCTTTTTTGTAGATGATTTCAAAGTCATAACCCAACATCTTTGTGACCCACTTTTGTTGCTCTTCAGAGGATAATATTTGTTATAAAAAGTATTTAAGGCTATCATGATCCGTTTCTACCTTGAAGTGTCTTCCCATTAGGTAGGGTAGCCATTTCTTAAGTGCATGGAGTATTGCCAACATTTCCTTCTCATAAATAGCTTTGTGTGAAAACTTTCCCTTGATTGGACGACTTTCAAAAGCAATGGGTCTTTCATCTTGCATTAAAACAGCACCAATTCCATTTCCTGAAGCATCACATTCCACAATAAAGATTTTTGTGAAGTCCGGTGTAGCTAAGACCAGTGCTTGGCACATTGCCTCTTTAAGATGTTCGAAGGCCTTTGTTGCTGCTGGAGTCCATGAAAATGCATCTTTCTTCAATAATGTTGTTAGAGGTGCTCCTATTCTCCCATAATTCTTAACAAACTTTCAATAATACCTTGTCAACCCAAGAAATCCTCGCAGATGCTTTATGGATGTGGGGATTTCCCATTCCTTAATGGCTTTAATTTTGCTAGGGTCTACCTTAACTCCTTCATGAGATACAATATGACCCAGATATTCCACCTCTTGTACTCCAAAGAAACATTTGGATCTTTTTGCATATAATTGTTTCTCCTCCAATAATTGTAGCACCCTGTCAACATGTTCAACATGGTCCTTCCAAGACTTGTTGTAGATTAGTATATCATCAAAAAATACTAACACAAATTTTCTAAGGAATGGTTTGAAAATGGAATTCATCAAACCTTGAAATGTTGAAGGTGCATTGGTAAGGCCAAAAGGCATGACCAAAAATTCATAATGACCCTCATGAGTTCTAAATGTTGTTTTCGGAATGTCTTCAGTCTTCATTCTGATTTGATGATATCCTGAACGAAGATCCAACTTGATGAAGTAAATTGATCCATGCAATTCATCCAGTAATTCATCAATGATAGGAATGGGAAACTTATCTTTAATAGTGAGCTTGTTGAGCTCCCTATAATCCAGACACATACGCCATGATCCATGCTTCTTGTGCACCAATACTACTAGAGCAGAGAAAGAACTTTGACTCGGTTGAATTATACCAGCCTCTAGCATTTCTACAACCATACGTTCAATTTCACTCTTTTGGGCATAGGGATATCTGTACGGCCTGATGTTTGGAGGAACACTTCCTGGAATCAATTGAATAGAATGATCATGATCACGAATAGGTGGGAGACCTTTGGGAGTCTCAAATACCTTGGAATGATTGTCCAAGACTTTTTGGAGATCTGGAGAAATAGATGATTCCAATGTGGAAACATCTAGCGAACATAATTGTGCAATTACACCTCTTTGTTCCTTTTTTAGAAGCTTTGTCATACCGTTAGAGCTGATTATCTTTCTGGTTTCCCTGCAATACCCCTTAATTCAACTTCCTTTCCTTCCACAGAAAATTTCATGAAAAGTTCTTGAAAATTAAAAGCTATTGTACCCAAGGATTGTAGCCATTGGACTTCTAGTACAACATCAGCACCTCCCATTGGAATGGAAAGCATTGGGCTAGTCAATACATATTCTCCCATGGATAGCTTGATATTACGGCACTTTCCCAAGCAATTTATTGTTCCTCCATTTGCAATCATCACTTGACACTCTGGTGCTGGATATAAGAAGCAATTCAATTCTTTTGCTACCTTACAATGAATAAAATTGTGGGTACTTCCTGAATCAATCAACACTATTACCTTTTTCTTCTTGATTTGTCCTTCTATCTTGATGGTTTGAGGAGTGGTAATTCCCGCCAATGCATTACAAGATATGGTCGGATTCATTTCTTCTTTATCTAGGCTTTGTTCTTGGAGTATATCCTCTTCTTTTAACCTTTCTTGCTACTTTTCTTCTTCTTCTTCACAATCTATGTAGAATAATTTCTTCTCAGCACACTTATGACCTTTAGTGTATTTGCTATCACAACTATAACAAAGCCCTTTTGCTCTTTTTTCTTCCAATTGTTGTGATGTCAACCTTATAGGTTGTGGAAGACTAGGGGCAATAACACTTCCATCTTTATAGTTGTGAGTGGTATGCTTCCCGGTTGCCATAATTTTGCTTTCCATTTTTCTTGCTAACCTGAATGCCTTCTCTAATGAATCAGGTTCCCAAAGGCAAAAATCATGTTGGATATTATCCTTTAAAGTCCCTATGAACACATCAATCCTATGCTCTTCTGGAATATCTTTTACCCTTATGTTCAATTTTTGGAACTCCTCAGTGTGCTCCATTATTGAACACTTTTGTTTGAGACTTATCAATTGGCTAAAAAAAGTGTTGCTTTTTGTATCCTCATAATGTGCTATCAATTCTTCAAAAAAAATTGCCCAAGTGATATTTTTTTTACAAGATCAAAGCCGTTGATTCCATACAGACTGATTTGGTTCCAAATATAAAGTTTCAATACGTACCTTTTGTGTGTTTTGAACATTATTGAGATCGAAAAATTGCTCCATCTGTAATATCCATATTGCGGGATCCTTGCCATCAAACTTCCTCATATCGATTTTTTGAATATGGTGGGTCTTCGATACCACATTAGAGTCTATGAAATCATGATTAACATTTCTTTTGTTCGCATCATGAGTTTCCTTTACTACCTTTTCACCATTAGTAAGTATTTCTTGTAGAAAATTTGTCAAATCTGTCTTCAAATCTGCCATGTCTCTCTTCAAATCTGTCTTCAAATCTGTTTTCAAATCATCAATCTTAGCTTCCATGCCCTTTATCTTAGATTCCACGCCATTTATCTTAGCTTCAGTTAGCTTTTGTGATAGTGAAATTTGTTGCACTTGGTCTTGTAATTTTGATATATCATGTAGCATTTCTTCCTCTTCTTCATGAGTCATGCGAGGGCTTTCAGGTTTCTTACTAGGTGTTTGCATTTTCTTTCCTCGGGACATCAGTTACTGATAACAATGCTCTACTATGCCCTTTGAATTCCTTCAAAATAATTTTTCAAACCAAGCTTAAGAAAAAATTTAAAAAAATCTACACACCTTTTTTCACTTTGTAGGAGCTTGATATTGCCTCTACTGTATCTTTGTAATTTTGGATCATCCAATTCTGAAATTGTGATCTGTAGTATCCCTCTGTATCCTCTTTCCAATGCCACTAGTATGATCCCAATTGGATTCTCCAAGGAAGAGTTATGTCAAATCTCCCACAGTATTATAGACTAGTTCAATATAGCAAACTTGTACAATGTGCCACGTGTCCCTGTTTTGACCTTTGGCTCTGAAAAAGATATACAAGAAACTACAGTCCGTCCTCTTTCTGCACCTTCTTACAAAATTTCAATCCGATGCTCAGAGAGAAAGTTATGACGATTTTCCCAGGTCACCTGTTTGGAATGTAATTCAGGAGTCTGCAAGAAAGACCAACTTCCTCAGATCATATCTCCGCAAATATAGCACGAAAAGATCTAAAATTCAGACCCAAGATTCAGCGCGATTTCTTCTAAAATGGGGTTTTTTTTTAGCTTCTGAAATGTTGCAGAAACAAAGTTATAGCGAAAATTCCACGATAACCTATTTGGAGCAGCGAAACCCTAGAATCCAAAGCTCTGATACCAAATGTTATGAAACCAGCTCAAGAAAAAGATAGAAAAAATAGATTAACGCCTTAGAATTCAGCCTCTTCGAGGGGGCAACCTCCTTTACATTACATAAATGAAAAATTCTTGGATGATTCAAATGACAAAACCTCCTTTCTATATATAGGAGTCTAAGGAGTCACAATATAACCCAGCCGACCTAACAATAATAATATAAAGCCACAAAAATAACAATGGAGGAATTCAATGGGGCACAATAATAACAATATGGGGACAATAGGGGCACAAAAATATTAATAAGGGATACAACTACAATAGTAATTGGGTAATTACTAGTATTATAGGGACCCAACAGGAGCTATCTCTATTCTCTTTCATTTCATATCATTCATTTTTAGTTTTAGGCAAAACTTTTGAGTTTTTGGGGCCCCTAGGGTTTCAATTTTTCAATCTGGGATCAGCGCACCCTTTCATCATCGAAAGGTGTGCTGCAGTGCACTTACCTAGAAGGTTTCCTATATTGTAGTGCACTGTCCTTAAGGCTAAGTTGTGCTGAGTGCAAAACCTAATTTCATTCAGCTATTTTTACCCAAAAATTCCTCTGTTTTTTGCAAGAAATGGATCCTAATTTGTCTTATGGTTGTGTTTTTAGGTATTCATTGGATCAAAATGACGATTACATGGAGAGAATGAGAGCATGAAGAACATGATATGATTGCCCTAAATAACCAGGGCATGGTTGAGACCCTAAGGAATTGCAGGTTACTCAGATATTTCCGATTACCTGGTATGAGGCAGCAAATGGAGCTTTTGCAGTTCCTTGTTCGTTCATGGGATCCTACTGATCAATCATTTCACATTAGAGACAAAGTGGTCTCAATTACCATTGATGACATATTTTCTTACCGGATTGTCGAGGTGAGATGCCCCCATCTCACTTTCTGGATTTGCCAAAGATGGTAAATCAGTGAGAGATTAAATACGACAGTTTTGCCAGCTAGGTGCACAGCCTAGCAGGGACAGAAAGATTAACATCAGGGATGCTAGTGATTTACCATTGAGGATGATCCTCTTTACCATTGCCAAATTGGATGGCAATGCGACACTACATTTGGAAAACAGATCATACATGTAGTATGCATTAGAGTGTTTAGAGCCAAAAGTGTTTAACTAGTGTGAGGCAGTATTTTCATCCTTGAAAGAACAACTGACTAAGGTGAAAAACGAAAGGATAAAGAACTTTGGCAATGGGTCAATCCTGATTTCTTTCTCCTTGGAGAGAATTCCACTTATGTAGCCACGACATGTTTCACTGGGTGTATTTGGACCTAGAGTATCCATATTCAGGGATGGATTTCTGCGGAGATCCAGACATGATCTTACCAGTTGGAGCACAATGGGGTGCTATAGGTAAATTGTTTGACCAAAGTGTTTTTGATTTGAAAGTTTCCACATTTTTTTTGTGTTTTTTTATTAACTCCAAGACTAAACAAAATCATTTTTTATGTATGCAAACATTGGACCTGTTCGACTTGTGGGGCACTAACGAGTGGTAGGTGGGCCAACACAAAGACCTATTGGGAGAGCAGTTATCTGAGACTTATATTTAGCCAAGACATTGGCTGAGCTATAGGACCACATAGAGGTTTTGACCCTAGGCATTCCGGATGTCTAGATCGAGGAGTTGCATATGCGACTACAGCGCCACACCATTGGTGTGTTGAGTTGTTGGATGAGACTTTTACACATGGTAGCACAGGATGTGACCTGTTACCATGAGCACCACTAGTTTACTTAGATGTTTTCTACGTACATTTTGAGTTTTTGGGTCAGATGACCAATTTTTGTCTTGGACACAAAATGTTTGTAAAAACTTTTAAAACAACTATCTATTTTACTTTCAGAGTTTTATTATAGTTATGTGATGCAATCCTATTCAACTAATGATGTGAATTGAAAATATTTACTTTACATATGTTTCAAAGGTCTATTTAACACATAATTCACTAGAGAATCAGTTAATGTGTTTAGATTTCTGGAAATATGTTGATATTGAATAAACTCAAAATACCTTTCCAAAATACGAACTCTAAGGAACATGCGATGAATTGTTGGGTTTTGAATGGTATAAATGCCAGTAAGTTGTAGTACAACGAGTTGTGAGTCCAGCCTAATGATGATTCGGCGTATGCCAAGTGAAATGGCATCAGAGAGAAGTTCAATCAACGCGCTATACTCAGCGATGTTGTTCTTCGATCGACCAATACAGATCCCTCTAAAACTCACTAACTCGCCGCTTGGAGCGAAAATGGCCCATGCTATAGAGGATAGATTCTATGTACTACGACTAGCCTCATTGGCATAACCAACAAATGATTCTGAAAAGTTCGACATCTACAACAAATGCAAAGTGGATTACTTTACCAAATAAGAACTCTAAAAGAAACACACACACATATGCAATCAAAGCATATATACAGTGAGTTTTACTACACTTAACTAAGCATAGTAAAGTTTAAGGTACAACCCATTTCGGGGCTACGACAATGGAATCCCATCATAGTCCACTAACTCATAGGCACCTTTCGTCAAAACATGTTTAACAATATAAGGGCGCATCCATAATGGTTCAAATTTTCCTGCTCCAAGTTTATCAGACTCCTGATTGTAAAGCAAGACCAGATCACCTTCTAAAAATACACGAGGCCTGACATTTTTATCATATTGCGCCTTAATACGTTTCTTATGTGCTTCATTAGCCAATGTGGCATCACAACAGGTTTCATCCAGATGGATTAACTCCAAGAAACACGCTTCTTCTTCAAAGGTGTCAGGTAGTAGGCCAATTACGAGTTTGAGAGACGAGATTTCACATTGAATTGGTAAGACTGCTTCCAAACCATACACCAACTAAAAGGGTGTGAATCCAGTCACATTTCTCATTGAGGTTCAATATGCCCATAGAGCCGAGTATAGGATTAAATGCCAATTTCTTTTATGAACTCTAATCATTCTTTGCAACATGCGCTTAAGGACTTTGTTGATGACCTCAACTTGTCCATTAGCTTGCGGGTAGTATGGAGTAGAAATATCATGTGACAGTCCTAACCAGGCAGTCAACTCAACTATCATGTGATTGAAAAAATGTGATCCATGATCTGTAACTATGGCTTGTGGTACACCAAACCTGGCAAACACATTGTTGAAGAAAAATAAAGCAGCCATTTCGCCACAGTTGTTCAATGTTGGCATCGCCTTGGCCCATTTGGTAAAATATTCAACATTGACTATAATATACCCATGCCCCCTGGCCAAGGTGGGTTTACATGTCATAAAGTCAATGCCCCATTTGGCGAATGGGCCAACAACAACAACTGGATGCAATGGTGTAGGTGGTAATCTGGTTTTTTGGTCATATATCTGGCATGCATGACAACTTCTGATAGTAATAATGCAATCTTTGAATATGGTTGACCAGAAGTAACCAGCACGAATAATTATCTGCACAGTAGCATATCCATATAAGTGTCCACCACAAGCACCTAAATGACATTCATTCAAAGCTTTCTCAGCTTCCTCATGAGTGAGGCACCTACGTAAAATCATTTCGACACCACGACGATAAAGCATATCACCAATGATCAGATAATCTTTGGTTTGGTATTGAGTACGTCGCTATTCAGAGCGAGAGGTATTAGACTAGAAAGCTTGGGTCTGGAGATATACTAGTATATCTCCATACCATGGATCACTTGATGAGATAAGAAACAGAGACTCATCCAAGATTGATGCTTCTGATGTTAAATCATTGGAGGATGAGGGAAGGTCGCAAAGTAACTCGGTGAAAACAAGAGATTTCTTTGATTTAGATTTGATGAATTCCAAATCAAACTCCTACAAAATAACTATCCATTTTGAATATTTGCCCCCCAGCAATTGACGTGACAAAATGTATGTCATAGGGTTGCAATCTGATATAATAGTAGTTTTTTGGAGGAGGGTGTAATGACGAAATCTCTACACAGCTTGAACGGCTGCCAAAGCTGACTTTTCGACATAAGAATCCTTACTTTCTGTGTCATTGAGACTATGACTCAAGTAATAAATAGGATGTTCAATTCCACATTCTTCTTGGAATAAAACCATGCCAATGGTTGTATCTATAGTGGCGAGATATAGGTAATAGTATTTTTGATAGTTTAGGGCATAAATTAATGATGCTCTATTCAGGGAATCTTTAAGAGCATCAAAGGAAGCTTGCGCAACCTAATCCCAATGGAAGGGTACCTATTTCTTCAATAGATGAGTGAAACCTTTAGCCAATTTAGCATAGTTTGGAATGAACCTCCTTAGAAACTTTGCCTTCCCTTGAAGTTTCTGTAACTGTAACAAGTTTAAAGGTGGAGGCAAGTCAAGGATTGCCTGAACCTTAATTGGATTGAGTCGAATTCCATATTTTGATACCATGAATCCAAGCAATCGGCTAGAGTCGACACAAAACACACACTTGTGTGGATTGAGTCATATCTTGTAGTGTCAACACCGTAAAAATATTTCTCTCAAATGTTGCGTGTGATCAGTCCGCTTTCGTGAATGAGCAGGAAAATCATCAAGATAAGGTTGAACAATGTGCTTGATGTCATGGAAGGCATAATTCATTGCCCTTTGAAAAGTAGCTCCTGCGTTCTTCAAACCAAAAGGTAACTTTCGATAGGTGAATGTGCCCTGTGGACAAATAAAAGCTATTTTAGATTGGTCCTATGGGCGGATATTGATTTGATTGTAACCAAAAAATCCATCCATGAATGAAAAGATTTCACATCCGGCACATTCATCAATAATCTAGTCGATAAAGGGTGTAGGATAATTTTCTTTTGGACATGTTTGATTTACATCTCTATAATCGACACACACTGGGATTGTCCCTTGTTTTTTCATAACTGGAACAATGTTAGATACCCAGTCGGTAAGAGGTACAGAGAAAATGAAGCCATCATGCAAAAGTTTCTCAACATCTTCTTTAGTGGCAACAACTTTCTTAGGATGAATAGGTCGAAGCCGCTATCGTACTGGTTTGACATGAGGGTACATTTTAATCTCATGTTCAACAATGCTTGAGTCAATTCCTAGCATCTCCCTGTAAGACCATGCAAAAATATCTCTAAATTCAGGAGAGAGAGAACAGTAATTATCAAGTTCCAATGGAGAACAAGATTTTCCAACATGAATGTTTTCTACAATGTTAGGCTTGGTCGAAATGTTTATAGAAATCATTTCTTCTATGTTTGACAAATTATGCTCAGAATCTACAGTATCTACTCTAATAGAATTCGACAGGAAATCAATGATTTATGGGTGGTTTAGTTCATTCAAATAATCTTCGATGTCATCTGGAAGATGGGAATGATGATGATAATCCTCCCACGGTTCCTCTCTTATCATCATTGATTGGACGATTCCTTCATCTGTAGAATGTATACGTGAAAAAGGATCCGAATAGGTACCATATTCTAATGACCTATCTACCCATACAAATGTTGAGTGCGGATTTGGGTTTGCCGCATAAGCCCGAAAGATTGATTGCTATGATGATTCAATGGGGCTTAATGGCAACACCTCAATATTACTATTATCTTCAACTTGGTTGGAAATCCTCCTTAAATCAGATGAGGTGGTGGAAATCATGTTGCAAGTCTCTACCCTTGCCACTTTCGCCAAATTAGATGGTGATGGGAGGGTAAAAGTTCCCATTAGGGAAGGATATTTAAAGAGACCTACTCCAACACTTTGAAGTGAAAGCGGGGGTCTGTGTACCATGTAATGCTTCCCGTAGCTTGTGAACTATTGGCAAAGAAGGCTAGCTGATCAATGACTATGATTCCACCCTTAAAAGGGAATGCAATAGTATGAAAGTACGTGGAAACCACAGTAGCCATAGCATATACCCAAGGCCTTCCTAGTAAAATGTTGTAATCAAGGGGTCCATCAACTACCTCAACTTCAACAGTAACCATTTTTCCCTCAAGTTCAATTTGCAGGTTACTCAAAATCCCACATGGAGTATATGTTCTTCCATCAAAATATTTCAACGTGGTTGGTGATCGTGACAACGGTGGTGAACCAAGTGTTTTCCAGCAGCTCATGGACATAATGCAAGTAGATTCCCCGTCATCAATAATAGTTTGGTGAACATTCTTATTGAGAGCTTTTACTTGGATTAGGAAAGCTAATTGTGCCAGTAACTGTGGTGAATATCCGGCATGGTTAGAAACCACAAGACTTGAATCTGTAGGATCCATTTCGCCTATTGCTGACAGTAAAGCCTGTTTTTGGGAGGGGCAGTTTTGCAACACCTCGAGTGTCAACATAACAGAAGGCGATTGAGTAAGATCTTCTACTATGTTATAATTTTGAGCTGCTCAAGCCTGAGGGTTGAATGTCGATTTGTGCACAACTCCCTTTGGTGGTTTTATTGTCAATTCAGATACAGTAGGTGGAACAATTTTAGATGAAGTCGAATTTGAAGGATTAGGTTGATCAGTAGCTTGATTATTCGATGACAATGGATTTCCATAATCTTTGTTTCTTGTTGACACCAAAACTTCGTTTTGTGGCTTTGTGATGGATAACATTAGTACTTGGGATGTGGAAGCATGGTCTGTTGCAACCAAATGTGTCTTCGGGGTTGGAAATGGATTTGTCAACACTGTCGATGTGTTTGAAGTCTTTAAAAGTTTAGAGACCTGATAGCGAAGTGGATAATCTCTTGTAAAATGCTCGTCATTACATATCAGACATGGATAACGAGGTTTCCTTGTTGAAGTAGAGGAATCAAATGATTTCTCTGGAGGGGAATTTTCTTGTTTCTTTTTGTTTTTCCCCTTTTTCTTGCTTGTGCTTTGGATTTTTGCCTTTGTCAGATGACACGGCATTAATCTTGGAGGAAAGAGTATTTTCTTATGCATTGGTAGTTTTATTGGAAACAGCAAGAGTTTGACTAGATGGTCTTCCTACTGACTTTGTGCTTGAAGAACTAATCACACCATCGCTGGCATGAGAGTCCTTTTTCGATTTTGGAGGAGGTGGAACAGTGAAATCTGGTTGAGGTGCATTGGGAATTTTATCATAAAGCGTGCCGGATTGTGTGTAAATCAAATCCAAGTATTAGGCACGAGCAATAACTTTCTCTTCTGTGAAAACTCCACCTTTTGCCACATCCTCGGTGATTGATGGCAACAAGGATTTTATGAACCACTCAGCTAAAAGCTGATTGGGAACATATGTCTTAACCATTCGACGACGACGCCACCACTCATGAATATGATCTAATATATGGGTAGCAGTAGTCTGTTTAAAGTTGGTTAGGAGTTTCATTCTAGTCTCGTATCTGATAGGTAACTGGAAGTGGGTAAAAAATGTAGTGGCTAAAGTGGTGAAATTATCGAAATAAGCTCTTGGTAATTCAATGTACCATTTAGCAACTGGACCAATAAGTGTTCTTTGGAAAAGACGAAGTCTGACCGAATCGTCATTTAAGGAGTTTGATGAACACCACAAATGAAAGGTCATAACATGATTTGATGGGTCTTCTCTAGGATTTCTGTTAAACTTCGGAATGTCAGATGGTAATCTATGTGGAATTACCGGCCACCAAGGTGCATATAAGATTGGATCATTAGTGAGCCGATTTAAATCTGGTAATTCTAAAGTTGCTACAAATGGCAAATGTCAATTCAATTCAGGTTGAGCATACCTGGGATATGATGGAATTGCTTGAGCAATAGGTCTTTGCATACCGACATATGGCATCAACATTTGGTAACTTTGGTATGGTTGTTGAACAAAACCAGTATAAGGTGGTTGTTGATAACCAGGTTGAATGTGTGGTTGTCCATAACCTACAAAGCCTTGTTGACCAGGACCTTGGTAAGCTTGAGATTGACCAAACCCAAGATGAGCCTATGAAACAAGTCCAAATTTGGGTTGGAATTGCTAGAATTGGGGTTGTTGAAATTGAGGCTACCACAGTTGTTGAATCAATTGTTGTTGTTGTTGTACAACTTTTGTGGATTTAACGGTTGTTGTTGTCCAACAATGAAAGGTTGGCCACGTTGTGAATAAAATATACCAGTGTAAGCCTAGGTCAGTCCAGATAAGGGTACACTAACCTGAGGTTGTTGCTGAACTCCAGAAACAAGTGGTTGTTGTACAACAACTTGAGGAACTTGAAGTTCTTAACTTGAAAATTGTGATTGCAAGGTAGAAGAATCAATTTGTACAGGTTGAGATACAAAAGTTTGAACTTGTGACTGTGGTACAGTAGTAACAACAGGTGTAGTAGGAATAGTTGACACAATTTTCATTGGTTGTGTTGGATACACAAGCCTTGGTTGAACTGGCATTGTTGGTTGCCATTGAAAAACTCTAATTCCAGATTGACATGAATATTGTAGGATATTACCATATGGTAGTCCCCCGAAATAAGGAGGATACAGTGAATAAGCATATTGCTCTCCATATGGTGGAAATCTAGTATTTAATGGATGCATAGGTCTTTGTTGACCAGATTTCCTAGCTTGATACTGATATGCAGCTATCAAACTGTTGAGTTCCCATTAGAGAAGAACTAGGTAAAATTCCAGTTGAGGACATGGGTGATGACCATGGTGTCAAAGCAACCCCTGAGTGGGTTCCAGAAAATGATTGGTAACCAACCAGAATGGACAATTCACCATACAGGTGTGACTCAGGTGTGCTATAAAACATCAAAGAAGTTACAACCGAAGATTCTGCTGCAGCTGCATCAGATGATACAGTCTAAGATGTTGATGGTTTTTCAACCATAGTTAATTGACCCAAAAGTTTTCCTAAATATTCGAAGGGTACTTGAAAAGAAGCAAGATCAAATGAAGTGAAAAAATCAAGAGTATTAGGGTAAAGATAAAGTCTAGCTCCAAAGTGAAACAGGGTTTTAGGTGTGGAATCTTCTTCCAATTCCTCCTCTATAGCAATTAAACCTGGTGGAAGAACTTCACTGTCAAGTCCGTAAAATATTTCTAGTGTTGATGAAGTTGAAGTTTAAATAGTTACTGATGTCTGAGGGGTAACTGGTTGATCGTCTTCTGGTAAAGTAACAACTTATGAATGTTCAAATTCGAAGTCTAGATGTTCGGGTAAATGAACGAAAGTTTCAGAAAGAGGTTCCTGAACAACTTCAGGTTTAGATGTAACTTCTGTTTGAACTGGGATAGATTTTGGATTAAATTCTGGTTGAATTGATTCAAGTTCAGAAGTACTTTCTTGGTGAGCAATTTCAATTTGAGAATAAACCCGTGGTTAAACAACTTCGGTTATTGTTTCACTAAGATCAGTGCTAATGTCCTCAGGTAATTGTGAAACTTCCTCTTCAGGAATAGATGTGCCAGAAATAATTAGAGTAACTGGAGTCTCTATACTTACCGAAATAGATGATTCAGGTAACTCAGATGAAGAACTAGGAGTTCTTGATGTACTAGACTCAGTTAAGCGAGACCGCTTTGCCCGAATTAATGTTGCTTCGGGAGGCAAAGGAAATTTTCTTGCTGTTCTCCGCGAACAATGGGGTACGGGTTGATGTTCCTCCATGATTGTTGATTAATTTTATTATAAAAAAAGAAATAAACAAAAAGGGGTATACTAGGCAAAAGGTTTACCAAGCAACTGTGAACTGCAGAATACCTCCTAGCGAACCAAGAAGTACGGGCAGGTAATCTCCTCGAATGTTGTGTTCAGTGTATCACAGTTTACAAGGCAGCTGACTCGGTTACTTAAGGATGGATAGCAACCTATAGTTTTCCTCCCATATATACACAAAGTTACGTGGAGGCCTAGTCCGTATAAGCATTGTCTAATGCAAAACCACACAGTGAGAGCATTCCCATATACTTTATGTACTGTAACATCGCCCTATATACCCGAAGGTACATGGACGAGCTATGATATACTCACATACATGGAATGAGGTATCACACTTGGGATGAATTGTAGACAAGTTAGTGACAGCTACTTTGTTTTATGACGTCGGAACATGTCTCTAGCCTCGAACCACTAAATGTTCTCATTACTGACAATGCTCCATTAGGTAAATTGATGTTTATTTTAAGTTGATCTTGCTTAGGAATTTGCCTTTCAAGTTCACCACATGATGTATTATGAAATTCCTAGGAATGAAACTATCATGATAAGCATTCTTTCCATTCAATTTAATGATGAAAATCCTAGCTACTTAGGGATAGAGCAATCAAATTTCTTTTGATCAAAGAGAAAAGAGCACAATCTAAATGCAATTTCCCTACACTATTCCTATTAGCACACACAAACTTTTTCAATGCAACATGCATGTATTTATTTTCGATTTCCCTGAATGTGAATGAACAAAAAGGAAAACTAATTCATAATCGACCAATAATCTCTTTTCATAAAAATGACGATTTTGCGACAATTTCTTTTCAAGGAAAGGAAGACTTTACGACACTTTCATTTTCAAAGAAATGAGGAATTACGACACTTTCAATGAAAAGACTAATCATATGCATACATCAATCAATCTATCTTTCATGAATGAGGACTTTACACCAATTCAACTTTCAAAGGAAAAGATGATTTTACGACACTTGCTTTTGACAAAGATCAATCGACCAAAAACTAAATTTCGACTATAGATTGAAAATGACAAAGTAAATACATAAGAAACATTTACCAATCCTAGTCTAATTAGGGCTAGGTAAGGAGATGAAAAGCTATTTTCAAAGACAAGACATCATTGACATTCAACAAATCATTCAAACAGGAGAAAATTGGCACAAAACTTTAGCTCCTAGATGGGAAACTGACCCTTCAGTGCATTGGCTCTTCAGTGCACTTGCACTTCAGTGCACTGGCTCTATGTGGGAAGTGCATTGCAGCACACTATGTCCTTCATTAGGCCGTGTTGGTGATAGTAAGCCATTTCTGAAGGCAATTTGGCACAGTTTTGACTCAATTTTCTATGAAATCAGACTGAAATTCAATCAATGACCACAAGTACAGTATGTATAAATGTCTTAAGAGGCTAATAAGCTAATAAGATGGATGATCGCTCCCCAGTGGATTCGCCAATTTGTTTTGGGAAGTTTTAGTGTCTACAGATAAATGCTTAAACCCCTAGACTAGTAGCTAAGTCTAGAACAACAATGCAAAGCATTCTCTACCTTTTCTATAACCAATAGATTAAATAAGACAGTAAAGAAGCCTACCTGTAGCTTTCGCTTACTCCTTATCTCCCTTGACCAATTCTGTCACTCCTTTACGTACTTAATCTGCTTGAAAAGTACCTGCACACAAACAGAAGACAAAAACTGATCAAAGCATATGAAAATGATCTATTGATTAAGCATAGAATGGAATCAAGTTCATAATACACATATGAAAGCATCAATGGACAATCAAACATATGGAAAGAGGGCTCAAGTGTGTTGCATAGCACCCAATCAGTGTACTGGACTACACTGCAGTGCACCCTAATGAAGGCTTGCCTGCGCTGATCTTCTAAGAGGCAGTTTTTGGATGATTTCAATCATGGAATCTCTTGGGAAGGAGGCATTTTGATGGTTGACTTCATTTAGGGCATGAAACAACTAAATTATGGTTTGATGGGCCCTAAAAGTATTGATCTATAGGTTGGGGTTGATGTGCCCAAATGGATCTGTAACACTCCTGGAATCCACCAATTCACTCTCTAATGTTATTTGATCTATGCCCTAGCCTAGCTTAGTCGTCTTTCTTTAGGGGATCGAAATTTGGGAGAAAAAATTTATGGAGAAAAAATTGGTTTGATCACCAAAGGATTGGACCAATTCTTTTTCTTATGAGCATATGGAGTCCTAGATATTTAGATTAGCAAAAATTGTCTTTAAGGAGGCCAAGAATTGATGCCCTAGTTACCAACCCTCAACAATTACCCACTCAAGAATTATGTAGTTTTATGGAGAAAAACAATATTTCACCATTATGAACATTCATGATATGTCATACCATGAATAACATATGCAATTGTCTGCCAAATAACTTTCCAAAATATATTTTCACAAAATTAGGGAAAATGTAGCATTAATCTAGTTGCAACAATTCCATAAGTTGGACATTGTTTCCAGAGAAAAAATCCAACAAAAGTCACTTATAATATGACATGCAATATATCCATCCAAAATAAAGAGATATCTGCAAAAGAAGATAAAAAATCAGCTCCAACTATCAAAATGCATCCAAGATACTCCAATAGCCAACCCAAGAGTAAGCGTGAATATGCTAAAGAGGCCAAGATTCCAAAGTCATGATGATGATCAATACAAATGAAGTGATGTTCTATTAATATGCATCCTACTAGGTCAAATTATGCCTACAAGCCCCTCAACTTTATAAAATGGGCAAGATACATACCTTGGTCACAAGCTGACCAAGTAGCTTTACAAAAATATGAATTAGCCATCCAAATGCAAGTTGAAATGATGATGTCATGTTGATGTAGGGATGTTGGAAATGAAAATTGAGTCTTCTTTATGCCAAAATGTGTGAGAGGGCTCCATAAATCTTGAACTAGGGAATATCCCCTAACTATCCATGTAAGTCATCATGTGGGGCCCTAATTTGTGTTTGGGCACAAAATTGGTCTCATGGGTCTCTTGATGATATAATAACTTGTAATTCTCCAATATTGAGGGCTCTGGCGATGGTGTTTTCCTTCCCATGTATCAAGGGGTGAGACAAATGTCCTCTGGGTTGTGGATAAGTTGCCACACCATGTTACACAGTAATTTGTCACCATTTGTCACCGTCCATGTTACCCCTTTCCCGCACTTTGGAGGACTCATTCCAGGACCTGTGAGAAGTGACATAACTTGAAAACACTTGCATTATGTTCCCCTAAGTATGGACTTCATATGCCCTGAAGACATCTCCTGCAGAATATCCTTAAAAAGTCCCCTTTTTCCATTAGCGCGGATCCACAGTGTATTACCTGCGCCAATGGGGGAAATCCTCCAAAGAGGGCGCGCCAGTTGGCGCTCTGTCTCAGAACTATACCCGCGCCAACCGAGTTTGGAAAAGCTTTTTAACAAATGCACGCGCGAAGGTTTTTTCCTTTTGACTCATGAAGCTTTTTAAGGATAATGCCAATCCCATGGATGTCCTGATTCATCGTACCTCCCTTTCCTCTATCCATAATGGCTTTTTGAAGATAAACCCAATCCCATAGATGGTGTGATTGATCTTATCTCCTCCTCCTCCATCTATAAAAATCTTGTTCTGTTGCATTTGACAAGCTAGTTCGAGCATAGGGAGAATTATACTTTCAGAAGTCTAAGAGATTGTTGTAAGAGTCTTCTTTGCATTCATAATCAAAGAGAGAGAGGCTTGTCCCCAATCCCGACAAGCTTTGCAAGACATATGTAGCTGATCACCCAGCCAAAGGAGGATTTGACGTCAGAACAATGGTTGTATTCTTCTTTGTTGTTTATCAATAATAGATGACTATCATTATGGTTCCACTCTTGTTGTTCATTGTAATGATGTTTGAGTTATATCTTTTCTGACCGTATATAATTGCATCTATTGGATTTTATGCTTGTATTTGTGTCGTTCTTTGCATGTGCAGGTGTCCATTCACGAAGATCATGAGGATTGTGACTGGATGGAGCAAAGGAACGGGAGTGTCGACTCTTCTACAACACTAGCATTGGAATCCAAGTAGGCTCTCATCATTTACCTTTAATTTGCAATTAGGAACCTGCGTGTTAGCATTGTTTGATTATTGCTAGACCCATTCTGGGCTAGTGGGGATCGCCTCTGTCCGCAAAGGGGATTTACCTCTCCAACAATTTGGCAACTCCACTGGGGAGTTAGCTTGTTGTTTGATTTGTAAACTTTAGACGGAGCCTGAAGTATGGCCAGATAGCCTTCGAAACGCTATTGCTTTGCAATAGTGAAGTAGATCAACGCCACTTCAGTCAATCTCTGGTTTGGTTTACGAACTAAACAACTTGGAGTTTGTCTTGTCTCTTTGGTTTCTCTTGTTTTGATTGCTTAGATAGCTTTCTGGGTTGGATCCTCTGTTGTCTCTTGCTTCTTGGTCTGTCTGGGTACTGCCGGCCTAGTCTTGGATTGCTTGTTTTTTATTTTAGCATAGCAAACTTGATTGGCGCTCTTTTTTGCATGATAGTTGCACCAATTAGCGCCACTTGTCAATGTACAGCCCACACCAATCCTCAATTGGCGCTACTTTTAGCCTGAAAGTCGCGCCAGCCCAGGGAAACTTTTAGAGTTTGTTTGTTTTGAGCCTTCCGAGCTTGGTTTTTGTGTCTGGATACTATCTTTCAATCACTTGAATGTGTTAGAGTCTTGTTTGATTGGTTTTTGGCCTTTACCCTTTGGGTGTTTTCTTTTTTCTACCAATTTCACATTTTAGCCCTAGGGCATCTAGTGGCTTTGTGCAATCGAGCCTTCCTTAGGAGTTTTGGTTTTTTGTTGTTCCAGTCAACTTTTTGGTTACTCTCTTGCACTTGTTCAGTGATTGTTAAGTTTTTTATTGTGTTATCTGAGTGATTCACTTCTTTTTTGTTTGGATTTCGCTTGGCTTCGTTTGGGCTTAGATTACATAGCTCATTGAGGTCTTTGTGATTTTTCTTGGTTTGAAAGATTGCCTTGGTGTTTCAGGGACTTGATTGTGTTTTCATTGAGTGAAATTTGTCTCTTTTACTCTTTGTTATTATCTCTCAAAATTTGTTTAGTGCACTTTGCCATTGAAAAGAAAACGAACAATCTCTTTTGCTTTGAATTAGTTAATGGAAATTAGAGCTTTTCGTTGTTGTTAGTGATTAGTGACTTTAAAGAAAAGTTTCGTTTATTGCCATTAGCTGCATTAGAGTTATTGTTGATTGTTTTATGATCATTTTGTTTGATTGAAAGATCTCAGCTCTCTCATAGCTAGCGTTCATCAAATGAAATGATATATTTTGGCATATAGCTTGCATTTAGGAAATTGTGAGAGATTACATACGGTAGGACCTAGAAACTGAAACCTAATCAAAGATCAACAGTAAAATGAACAGAATGAATCTAAAAACACATTGGAACTAAACGCATACATCTAGAGGTCTAGGCTAGAGACGTGTTTCGGCGTCGTTAAACCTAGTCACTGTTGTTTCACATTAAGGTTGGGTGATTCCTCCTTTTGTGACTCAATAGTGTTCTAGCACGGATTTGTGCTCCCACGTACCTTCGAGTATATGGGGAGACCCCACTAGGTTATCATCCTTTATCCACAGGAAGCCGTGTCTACCGCCTTACAAGCCGTAACGCACTGAACACAGCATTCGGAAGATTGACTGCCGTACGGAAAGTCCTTGGTTTTCATATGATTGCCAAGGTGTATATGCAGTTTTACGGATTTGTTTGGTAAACCCTTTGCCTAGTTTCTCCATAGTAGTCACTTTTGATCCTTTTTGGACTCCCTAAAAGAAAAGGCTCACCTGAGCATTTGTCACTTCGGGCTCACTAAACATTCGAAGGCGACTAGAGTCACCTTTTTGTCCTTTTCTCAACTCTTAAAACATGAAAAGGTCAAGTTCAGTTCCTTTGTATTAAAATTTATTCGGCCGCGATTCACATTTACCCGGTTAGATCTTGTTTGCGTTAGCTTGAGTAGGCTTCTTTTTCGATGGCAACTTTTCCGGGGTTCACCAACCCAGGGATCCCCACTGACGGGAATCCCGGTCATTTCGCTCCTTTTGGAAATGTTGGTGCTCCTTATATGGCAACGTTGTACCTTCCTGGGTTAACTGTTGGGTTGCCTGTATGGTTGTTCTCAACCTCTCTGGTCCCTGCCATCTCAACTTCTAGTTAATCAGTCCCTCCACCTGAACAACATCATGTTGATTCTAAGGTGGACCTCTCCCCTTCTTCGCCTGTTTCTACGTCCTCATCTTCTACTTCGCCTGGTGAAAGTCTCGATTCGAGTAACCAGGTGGCTAAGAAGAAGAAGAAGAAGACGAAGAAGAAGAAGTCTCCTAAGGGAGAGGCTAAAAGTGCCGCTACTCCTCCGAGTCCACCTCAAGTCGGGCCACCTTCTGCTCCTCCGCGGAAGGTCAAATTTCCTTGTAGATTATGCAAGGAGGACCATCTTCTTCGCGATTGTCCTGGCATTCCCAAGGTCTTAGAAGTATGGTCTCACGATCCGGCCCGCCCCTCATCGTCCTCTGAAGTTCACGGTGATGCTACCCTATCAGCTGGAAATGGTAAGGGAAAATGGAAGATTCGAATCCCCTGTAGACTTTGTGAAGGAAATCATCCCCTTCACCTTTGTTCGCTCATGGATAAAGCCTCTGTTGTCTTGGAAAGTCTTACAACTCCCTCACCCCAACTTCCCATTGGTTATCAACGTCTCTCTGCAGTCGCAGATCGTCCCCTTGCTGACCAAGAGATTGATTCACATTCTTCTCTTGTCCAGGCCCCTCTTCCCAAACCTGGCTGTGCCCAGCCTGTTCTAAACCAACCATTGGTCAGAAAGAGTGTCGACTCGAGTTCACCTCCCGTCAACCACTCTGTTTCAGAAGAGCATCACGCCCATGTTCTTCTCATCTCCTCAAATTCTCCTGAGTCCGGAAATGACTCTCCTATCCCAGCTGCTCTCGAGAGTTCTGCTTCGGTCCCTTTAGAGCAGGGGGGCAATCATACGATTCTCCCACCAAGTAGTTCAGTCGTTTCCTTCGACTGGAGTCGTTTGACCACCTCCCGCCTTCCATCCCATGTGCCTTTCTAGGTCATGGTACACGCCTATAATAGGGCAATACCTGGCACTATTTTGGATGAGGGTGCATCTGTTAGTCTTATACCTGCCACTACTTGGCAAGCTTTGGGTTCCCCACAGCTTGTGCTAGTTGCACCGAATCTGACAGCTTTTGACGGAGGAACTAGTCAACCATTAGGGATCCTTCCAAAGTTCCCTATTACTTTGGGAGGCAAAACCGTCTATATAGACGTATCGGTTACCCAAGGTGCTTTAGATTTCAGTCTTCTCCTTGGCCGTGACTATGTTTACGCCATGGGGGCCCTGGTCTCTTCACTTTTCCGTGTGGTTTGATTTCCACACGATGGAAGGATAATGACTATAGATCAATTATCGTTCGTTCGTCCCTGGGTGCCTCCTGCGCAGTCGTCATCCCCTCCTGGTTTTCATCCACCAGTTGCATCTGCCCCACCACAGATCAACTACGTGGCCAATTATCCCGTGTCTGGATCCAGTGATGCTGCCATCTTGCATAGTGCCCTGGGGGCATTGGGTCCTGACTTCCGAGATATTACCCTTCCACCCGGAGTGGCACTCTTGGAAGCCCCGACTTCCTTTTCATTCTAATGAAGGTCTGGCGGAGCATAGTTTGTTTTCCTATGTCAAGCTCCTTAAAAAATGAAACTAGGTCTGTCGGAGCATAGTTCACTGTCCTATGTCAAGCTCCTTAAAAAATGAAACTAGGTGCCGGAGCATAGTTAGTTTTTCATTTCAAGCTCGTTAAAAAATGAAACAAGGGTTATGAGGATAGTTCTTTTACTGTGTCAACCTCATTAAAAAATGGAACAACTCCCTTTCCAAATCGAGTCTTTTGATTAAGATCTCGTAAAATACAAGTCGAGTCTTTCATAGATCTCGAGAGTGAACCTTCATTCCATCCACTTTGTTGAATGCAATGAAGCTTGGGGGACATGTACCTCGATTTGCGTTATTATGCTGGGGGCATGCAAAATGATAACAAGCATAGTTTTTCATTTCAAGCTTGTGTAAACATGAAACCGAATCCAAGCAGAGTTCTCCATGGTTCAAGCTTATGTAAAAATGAACCCATACCTGATTTACATCTCGTGATTGCCTTTTATCTACTAAATTCTGTTAGATGAGCCTTGGTTGTTTCATTCCATCGCCACCATCTCTTTGGCCGATCATATGCTCTCACTTGGTTGTTTATCCTTTCCTGATGAACTGCAGCGATGAGTGGTTTTATTAGCCAGCCTCTTGACCATTATATGTTTTGAGCAGTTCCACCATTTCCGGAACCAGTTGCTACCCTTTATACCACTTGTTCCTCCAGGACGAGTCTCCTTTTAAGCTCTTTTCTGACTCGTAAAAAATGAAAAGATTGCCAAGTATTTTTCCCTTTTTGACTCGTTAAAGAGAATAGAAATGGAGGTCTGCTTTCAGCTCTTTTCCGACCATTTAAAGACGAAAAGATTGTCGAGTTATTCCTCTTGACTTGCTAAACGTAAATAAGGGGTGGTCATCTTTAAACTCTTTTTCGACCATGTAAAAATGAAAAGATTGTCGAGTCCTTGTCGTTTCAGGCTCGTTAATGGTTATGAAACGACATGATTTCAGTCGCTTTTCTACTTTTTAAGGCCGAAGTCACTAAACATGAAAAGTACTCCTCGATTGTAATGGTCTGGCAGTTCTTTCGAGCATTGTTTTATACTTTTTCGGGCTCGAGAGACACAAATTTATGAAAAAGGACACCCTTGGAGTTTTCTTTTCTGCTGTCTTTTCAAACTCTCTAAACATGAAAAGACGCCGAGTTCTTCCTCTGCTAGACTCGGTAAAACCTGATGACATTGGATTCCGTCGAAATGACGCCTCACAAGCATATGCTATCCCCGTCAAGCTTGTTAATAAAAGTAACTGGGGTACTCGCCAGAAATGGTGGGGGAAAATGGAACCATAATTATTGTCATGTCGGCAGTATGTCGCTCTTGAACATGGCACTTTATTAGCATTCGTGTCTGGGTGGGGACATCTCATCTCATTTTTCACTTGCCTCCATGGGTTTGGGTGATCTTGTTTGACCTCTCATCTGCTCATTGCCTCGTCACCATGACCTTTGATCCATTGTTGTCAAATAATGCCAAGTCCACTGTCGTGCCGCCAATATGTTCAAGAGAAGTTGACCTCTGCAGAATAACAACCTCCCTCTGATAGCTCACATAATTCTAATTCACCACAACATTCTTCCTCTGTCTCGTGTCGATGATGTGGGAAACACTATGGCCCACCTTCGATCAAGGCCACTTCCTGTCGACTTCAGCTCATTATCCAGGAAGCTGATCTAGAGACTCCCTTCCGGTGCCTTGGAGCCTGCATGCCTCAATGGCAGGTTCTTCGTGTTCGACGTGAGGTTTTCATCATTGGCCTCCGATCGAATGATTTTATGGGTGTTCAACGCCAGATCACTGATTCGCACGCCGTAGATTGTACCTATAGTACCTTGAGGGCCATTGTCATTATTGGTGGTACCTCTCGCGTCTGTTAACAATTTTCATTATTGACTGGTAATCAGATGATGTTCATGCATGTTCGAATTCAACTCATGTATTCGCATGCTTGAACTTGTACTTTTTTTCGGGTCGAGATGGACTGCAAGACCCTGGATTTTGTCTGTTGGAATCCAGGCTGTGATTTTGTGGATTATTGTGATTATTACATGACTCATTCACTGGATGGCTGCGACCATGCCTGAGTCTATTCATCGATCCTCACCGGATGGCTGTGCCCATACCTTGGATCTAGATTATTATGTACTCTGTTATGGATGGCTGCGCCCATACCACATATATCATGTACTTGAGCTATCAGTTGTACCTCTCTATGCAGATTCTCCGACGATAGCTGCATGTGTTCTTGTAAAGCATTTCACCCCTCTCTCTCTCTCGGGCCTCATGCTTTAGGGGTCATCTGTTACACAGTAATTTGTCACCATTTGTCACCGTCCATGTTACCCCTTTCCCGCACTTTGGAGGACTCATTTCGGGACCTGTGAGAAGTGACATAACTTGAAAACACTTGCATTATGTTCCCCTAAGTATGGACTTCATATGCCCTAAAGACATCTCCTGCAGAATATCCTTAAAAAGTCCCCTTTTTCCATTAGCGCGGATCCATAGTGTATTACCCGCGCCAATGGGGGAAATCCTCCAAAGAGGGCACACCAGTTGGCGCTCTGTCTCAGAACTATACCCGCGCCAACCGAGTTTGGAAAGGCTTTTTAACAAACGCACGTGCGAAGGTTTTTTCCTTTCGACTCATGAAGCTTTTTAAGGATAATGCCAATCCCATGGATGTCCTGATTCATTGTACCTCCCTTTCCTCTATCCATAATGGCTTTTTGAGGATAAACCCAATCCCATAGATGGTGTGATTGATCTTATCTCCTCCACCTCCATCTATAAAAAGCTTGTTCTGTTGCATTTGACAAGCTAGTTCGAGCATAGGGAGAATTATACTGTCAGAAGTTTGAGAGATTGCTGTAAGAGTCTTCTTTGCATTCATAATCAAAGAGAGAGAGGCTTGTTCTCAATCCCGACAAGCTTTGCAAGACATATGTAGCTGATCACCCAGCCAAAGGAGGATTTGACGTCAGAACTATGGTTGTATTCTTCTTTGTTGATTATCAATAATAGATGACTATCATTATGCTTCCACTCTTGTTGTTCATTGCAATGATGTTTGAGTTATATCTTTTCTCACCGATATATAATTGCATCTATTGGATTTTATGCTTGTATTTGTGTCGTTCTTTGCATGTGCAGGTGTCCATTCACGGAGATCGTGACCGGCCGGAGCAAAGGAATGGGAGTGTCGACTCTTCTACAACACTAGCGTTGGAATCCAAGTAGGCTCTCATAATCCACCTTTAATTTGCAATTACGAACTTGCGTGATAGCATTGTTTGATTGTTGCTAGACCTATTTTGGGCTAGTAGGGATCACCTCTGTCCGCAGAGGGGATTTACCTCTCCAACAATTTGGTGACTCCACCTGTCTGCTTTCGTGTCTGGGTGGGGAAATCTCATCTCGTTTTTCACTTGCCTCCGTGGATTTGGGTGATCCTGTTTGACCTCTCATTTGCTCATTGCCTCGTCACCATGACCTTTGATCCATTGATGTCAAATACTGCCAAGTCCACTGTCGTGCCGCCAATATGTTCAAGAGTAGTTGACCTCTGCAGAATAACAACCTCCCTCTGATAGCTCACATAATTCTGATTCACCACAACATTCTTCCTCTGTCTCGTGTCGATGATGTGGGAAACACTATGGCCCACCTTTGATCAAGGTCACTTCCTGTCGACTTCAGCTCATTATCCAGGAAGCTGATCTAGAGACTCCCTTCTGGTGCCTTGGAGCCTGCATGCCTCAATGGCAGGTTCTTCATGTTCGATGTGAGGTTTTCATCATTGGCCTCCAATCGAATGATTCTACGGGTGTTCGACACCAGCTCACTGATTCGCACGCCGTAGATTGTACCTATAGTACCTTTAGGGCCATTGTCATTATTGGTGGTACCTCTCGCGTCTGTTAACAGTTTTCATTATTGACTGGTAATCAGACGATGTTCATGCATGTTCAACTTCAACTCATGTATTCGCATGCTTGAACTTGTACTTTTGTTTGGGTCGAGGGTGACCGCAAGACCCTAGATTTTTTTTGTTGGAATCCAGGCTGCGATTTTGTGGATTATTGTGATTACTACATGACTCATTCACTGGATGGCTGCGACCATGCCTGAGTCTATTCATCGATCCTCACCGGATGGCTACGCCCATACCTTGGATCTAGATTATTATGTACTCTGTTATGGATGGCTGTGCCCATACGACATATATCATGTACTTGAGCTATCAGTTGTACCTCTCTATGCAGATTCTCCGGCAGCAGCTGCATGTGTTCTTGTAAAGCATTTCACCCCTCTTCTCTCTCTCGGGCCTCATGCTTTAGGGGGAATTTGTTACACAGTAATTTGTCACCATTTGTCACCGTCCATGTTACCCCTTTCCCGCACTTTGGAGGACTCATTCCGGGACTTGTGAGAAGTGACATAACTTGAAAACACTTGCATTATGTTCCCCTAAGTATGGACTTCATATGCCCTGAAGACATCTCCTGCAGAATATCCTTAAAAAGTCCCCTTTTTCCATTAGCGCGGATCCACAGTGTATTACCCGCACCAATGGGGGAAATCCTCCAAAGAGGGCGCACCAGTTGGCGCTCTGTCTCAGAACTATACCTGCACCAACCGAGTTTGGAAAAGCTTTTTAACAAACACACGCACGAAGGTTTTTTCCTTTCGACTCATGAAGCTTTTTAAGGATAATGCCAATCCCATGGATGTCCTGATTCATCGTATCTCCCTTTCCTCTATCCATAATGGCTTTTTGAGGATAAACCCAATCCCATAGATGGTGTGATTGATCTTATATCCTCCTCCTCCATCTATAAAAAGCTTGTTCTGTTGCATTTGACAAGCTAGTTCGAGCATAGGGAGAATTATACTTTCAGAAGCCTAAGAGATTGTTGTAAGAGTCTTCTTTGCATTCATAATCAAAGAGAGAGAGGCTTGTCCCCAATCCTAACAAGCTTTGCAAGACATATGTAGCTGATCACCCAGCCAAAGGAGGATTTGACGTCAGAACTATGGTTGTATTCTTGTTTGTTGTTTATCAATAATAGATGACTATCATTATGGTTCCACTTTTGTTGTTCATTGTAATGATGTTTGAGTTATGTCTTTTCTGACCGTATATAATTGCATCTATTGGATTTTATGCTTGTATTTGTGTCGTTCTTTGCATGTGCAGGTGTCCATTCACGAAGATCGTGAGGATCGTGACCGGCCGGAGCAAAGGAACGGGAGTGTCGACTCTTCTACAACACTAGCGTTGGAATCCAAGTAGGCTCTCATCATTTACCTTTAATTTGCAATTAGGAACCTGCGTGTTAGCATTGTTTGATTGTTGCTAGACCCATTCTGGGCTAGTGGGGATCACCTCTGTTCGCAGAGGGGATTTACCTCTCCAACACACCACATGGTAAATGATAAGTTAGCTGGGGCACACTGATCCAAGTGCATCATCCCATGAATAATTTGGGGCAATAAGTAAACCTAGGGGTGTCAATATGATCCTCTAGTGGACTTGGGCTCCAATTAAGTTTCCTAAACCATGATGAAACCACCTACCAATTACATATAATATCCACTATTGCATCCTCACCATCAGGTACAATAATTCATTAGTGCATATAAGTGAACCAAACTTGTTAATCAAGGGAAAATTTAGACTCATATGGGGATTCCCTTCCAATTTTGGGCTTTGAACTCGAAGTAGTGTTACCTCTTTACGTAGGAGTGGTTAATAGAAAACCTTATTAGGCGTTCCCGATCCTTAAGGGGAAATATAGTTCCCTACTAAATCCTTCAATTGATAGGTGTCATGTGAATGATGATGAAAGGATGGGGACATGTGGGTCTTAAGGCTAAATGCCATGGGTTCAAGGGTTGAACTGATGAGGGATGTCCATATAATATTAGGTGTATAGATGTAGGAGAGAGTAATCATGGATACATGAGTTACCTTGACCTTTGTTTTTCCACCTTTATTTATTTTCCTTTTGCCTTTTCTTGATTTTTCTTTGTATTATTGATCGGGGTTCGAGAAATTAGAGCATGTTGTGAATGATATAAAGTTGTTATTAACCCCTTAAGGTGGGACATTTCATTGCCCACCAAGGTTTGGGACGTGCTTGGGTTCCTTACTGATGTGGATGCACTCAATGGGCCCTAGGAATCAGTATGTTGACCATGATAAGGCGTAGAGCTCATGTTTGGATTTTTCCCATCTGCTATATTAAATTTCCTGGCCATATTTTGCATTTTATAATATCATTTTTATTTTGTTTCTTTCTTGTGGCCATCATATGCTTTTAAATTTCTTTTAGTTGCATCAACCTTTGGGGAAATATTTATAGGCCCGACCCAGATATGTGGACAAGGGAAAGGGGAGTGCTAGTGCCTTGTGGACCTAGTGATCATGTGGACCCAGAGAAGGAAAATGATGAAAAAGGGCTTGTAATGTGTGGAGGGGACTGAAAAATGCACAACAAGAAAATTAGACCACACTACCAAAATTGGGGTTTCCCAAGTAGTGCCCTTCCTAAAACCATATGTCAATAGGGGAGATCCCACATGACTAGGATTAAAGATAAAGCCCCCATTTAAGGTGATGGAACAAAATCATGGTCAAAGCCCCTCCTTCTTCCACATTACACAATAATCCATGCCCAAAATGCCCAAGAAAAATAAGCATAAACACCTGATTTCGCAATGGAAAATATAAATTTTGGGTTAGATTTCCCACCTTCTAACATATGCTCTTGAGAGATGGGTGAGAGGAAATATGATTGATGCAGGGAGTAGAGATCAAATAGCACAGTATATCAGCTACGTCGGTGGTTATAAGGGGCTACTGACTGCCAGCTGAAGAGATACCTAGGAGAAGAATTCTCTTATGGGGTCACCCACTTTTGGTGGGTAATGTGTACAACCTTTTAGGGGTTACTTGTAGAAGCATTCAAATATTTGGGATGAAAATATACAACAATATTATAGCAAAGCAGTCCACACTTCTACTAGTAATTCCCCATTTAAAACTTGTTTTGGATATTTGCCACCTTCATCTTTGGATTTTTCATATGGAAAACAAGGAGGAGTGAGGGAAGATATTAAAGGGGATGACTTATGGGGAGGAAAATTTGTTGAAAATATCAACCAGATCCATCTACAAGCGTAGGAGATGGTACAAAATTCACATGAAAAATACAAGGATAGACGTGATCAACACAGAATAGAGAAGTCATTTAGAGTGGGAGACATAGTATGGTTACGGTTAAACAAGGTAAGGCTATAGGATCCTAGTATGAAATTAAGGCCTTGCGATATGGTCCCTTTTATATACTAGAAAGGTAGGAGATAACGCATATAGAATTAGTCTACTCCCATACATGCACATTTACTTAGTAGTGAACGTGAAGAATCTGAAACTCTATGGGACTTCCATGTTGGATTAGGAAGAGAAGTAGGTACTAACTTCTAGAGAATATTTAGATCCAGCTGCTCAAGAAAAGTTGACCACATATACAATTTTGTAGAAGAGATCCATAACTACAAGAAAATGGAATCATGACCTTTGGTATATTGGTTTGAAAGGACAACTTCTAGGCAAGGCTAAATGCTACTCAAAGCAGAAGGTATAGGGGAATTTTCCTCACCTCATTTAGTAAGTGATTTTTGGGACCAAAATCATCCTAAAATGGGATTATTCATTTTTAATCAATATATTATTTTTCAGCCATCTTAATGCTTTAGAGTGGAAAATTTGGAGGAATCAACTTGTACAGTCATTTTATCAATGGTACCAATTTGAAAAATATTGGGTGGAAAACTTAGGAGTCATTTATGTACTGATATCTTTCCAAAGGTGGAAGAATCACCTCAATAAGAGATCATATGAGAAAGTTATGCTTCTTAAAAGTTTATCTATCAAAATTAATCACCATAATTGGAGAGGATTCCCCATCAACCCATATTACTGATAAAAAAGGGGCTTGCCATGTGGGAAATATGAAGAATACTCTAGAAGGATCAAGTTGTAACTCATGTTGAGAGTTGAGTGGGTCATTTTATTCCCTAGTTTTCTATTAAATTGTGTTATAATTAGGCCACTATGATAAAAAAAGGGCAAATCTATTATATTCAAATGCATTTTGTTCCATACATGAGAATAATAGACAAGAGTGGATAAAGAGAGAGAGAGAGAGAGAGAGTTGGCTTATGGGGGCCTGACCCAAGTTCGGAGTTATTTATCCAAACAAATCCCTACACTACTGGCCCTTTCGGCATCAGCTTGCGAAGTATGGACTGAAGTCTCACCCGAAGCAATATGGGGGGATGCTGGAACCAAGTTTCCGCACCCTTGAGATGTCTGAGATGTCGATTTAGTCCAACTAGATCTATCTTCGTGCAAGCCGTTTTGCGCACTGTTCCAACCTTGAATACCTTCACGATCTGTTATAATGATCTTCCGTGCAACCCTAACCAGGGGTTGAGATGCTTCGTGCTACTAGGGCAGCGAACTGCACCATTTCCCCAAACTACACCGTGTGTCTTACTTATCTACTTAATAGATCTTAGTTAACTTCGCGTAAACAAATATTCTATCTTACATTCACTTAATTAATACAATTATACACATTCACGCATCATATCAGTATTAGAAGTGAATTTCATACCCAAGATAACAAATGCATAAAATAGGAAATAAATACACAAAAATGATAGGAAACTTCTCTTATTAATACTTCCAACTGTTACAAACTTGACTCGCCCTACGCACTCAGCTATAGGGGTCCGCGCACTCAGCTACAGAATACTAGGCCTCTACACACTCAACTGCAGAGCCTTATCCTACTCTATGACCCAAAACTAGACTTTTCTCCACAGATGTATCTCGCATACATCATATGTTCATCTTTCTTTCTTAATTCCCCTCTTAACTACTTTGAGCCTCGCTCTATTTATACAATCCCATGGTCCGCAGACCATGGGTAGATCTCTACAGCCAACATTACAATAACAAAACTAAGGGTGGACAACCCTATGACTCTTTTACAAACTACATGCTCTGTGCCCACAAAATGCAAAGTCTTTACATCGGAATTACAATCTTTGATCAAAATCTGGGCTCTAAGCCCCAAAATGTCCCTTGGGGGATCCCACGCCCAATAGGCCCCCAACACAAACATCGTGACTCGCCCTCGAGTCACTCTGTTGGTGTAGATATCTTTGCGCGAAGACCTCCCAACTTTGACTGGATCGCTGCAAGTTTGGCAGCACACTGAGTGGCTACCTATTGTACTTCCTCGACGCGCTGTTCAGTGACCGCTGTGACTAAACTGCTTCCGTGGATCCATTCTTACGTTGCTTGTAGCTACGTGAGCTTTGCTTCAATGGAGGTTGTAATGGTGTATGCCTCATCAATCCACGACTGTAAGCGCGGCTTCAAAACTGCTTCCTTATGCCGAGCAGCCTGCTCCTTGAGCGCTTTAGCCTATTACATCCTTGCGAGCCTTTGTGTAAGAGAAATCATCTGCACAGTGCCTTTTACCTCATCGTATCTCTACTATAGCTCGCGCTCCTCTGTCTCTAGATGTTGTATGTTTGGGTCCTCCTGCAGGGTGGTGAGAACCTTGAATGACTACTTGAACAGCTTTGTGCAGTCTGTCACTGCAGCATTGACCACCGCCATTGCTGTGGTAATCACGCTGGCGCGTTGTTCCTTAACCTTTGGCGGAGTTGAAGGTTGCACCTTCAACTATAGTTTTGTTATCTGAAGGTTCAGCTCCAGCTGAACCCTGGCCATTTCTTTGTTTGCCTCACGCATCCCTACTGCTAATTTTTGGATGTGTGCCTCCAATTCTTCTACTTTGATGGTCAATTCTGGGACCATCTGGTAGGCTTCCTCCACCACCTACACCATTTTTCTATTTTGTGCCATTACCTCGTCGCACTGCAGGATCAACTGTTCAATGTTGATGCGCTGCTCGCTCATTTCCTAGAGTGTGCGACCCTCTATGGCTTGTAGTTCTACAGTAACTCCATCTTGCAAAGTATAGAGTGTCTCCTGAGGGAGCGCAACAATGTTTAATCTGATTTCCTTAAACCCACTAACCATGGGCTTGTCGGCCTCATTTTCTGTAACAAGTGCTCCATCTGGCAGCACTATGGTGTTGGTCATTTGGGTGCGCAACATTTCCTCAGCCGCGGACGTGCCTATTGCGAGGTTTCTTGACACAGTGCTAGCCTATGGAGTGCGCACCTACAACTCCTGTATCTGTGCCTGGATAGCCCCCAACACCATCTGGTGTTCCTCCTCGAATTGTTGGAGGGCCTCCGCAATGATGTCCCTCACCATCTCACCAATGTTGTGTAGATCCCCCTCAATGAGGGTGATCAGGTTGAATGAAGTCTTTGAAGCCTTCGACTTCTTTCACAGCCCTACCTACTCTCTTGGGTACAGATGTTTTAGTTGAGTGGACACTGTCTGTGTGTCTTCGCCACCTTACTCTGTATCTGTCTTTGGCTTAGGTGAAGGCGACTTCTATCCTTTCCACTCTTCTTCTGCTGCCTTCTGTTGTTCTTTTGCCAACTTTGTAGTGTCATGTGCTGCTTGGGCCTTAGCTGCTGCTGCTTCATTTCTGTGCTTTTCTGCCAACTACGCCATCCGTAGTTTAGCCTCTTCTTTTTTTCGCTGCGTGATAGACTTCTCTGCTTCCATCGCGGAGCTAGCTAGGGCACACCACTCTGGCAGCCATGACTTAAGGACCACGGAGATGACATCATTTGTCGCCAGATAGGGTAACTCATGCCATGTCTTCGCGAGGTCCTTCCGCGCCCTGATGTAGACATGGTGAAAATCTACCTTGAACTCTGCGAAGCTCTGTAGACTATTGTAGACTGTGGGCAATAACCGCAGCTTGCGATTAATCCCCATTTTGATGTTCATCTCCATGAGCACCCAAAATATTTTGTTGTCCCTTATCCTTTGTGCATCCCTGGTTTCCCATAGCGAAGCATACTTTGCTGCCTCTAGAAGGTCCTACACAATCATTGAGAACTATCTATCTTCGGGCAATTCGTATGCCACCAGTACTACGGACAATAGAAGCCACGCATAGTGAATTTTTTTTCCATGTTCTTATGCCTCGCAGTAGTTCTCAAGGAACTCTCCACATAAGTAGTTTGCCCAGTTGAACTGGACCCCTTCTATGCATTGTACTGTTAGTGCAACCACCCGCATGGGCACCTTTGCTTTACCCTTCCGTGGAGGAACATATGCGGGCAGCTTGGTAAGAGGGTCTGCACCCTGGGTTTCAACCTCCATTTATACATCCTCCTCCTCTACTAGGATTTCTTCAAATTCTTCCTTCTCATTGGCCTCAAAATTGATAGCCTTCCCCTTTTCATCCATGGTAAGCTTAGTTCTTAATGGATTACTAGGAGATATGTGCACTAGTACCATGGCCTGCTTGTCTTTCTTGGGTCTCGGTGTGCGTGGCGATTTAGGGATTTTTGAAACTATCCCAGCGCTTTCTAGGGCTTCCACTTCCGTAATGGCTTGCACAGCTTCCTCAACAGTCATTACTCCAATATCCATGGCTTCTTCAGGTGCTGCCATAGTGCGATTCCACAAGTCTCTCAATGTCTCAGGTAATTTCTCAAGCAACGAATTTGCCTTTAGAAGATCAAACAAGTCTGGTTTCATGAATGTTTGGGCACGCAACAACTCAGTTCTCAAATTGCCAAGTGTTGTTTGCTGGAAAACCCTTTGTACTTTATAATTCCTTTTGAATTTGAATTCAATCGTTCCCCCCACATTTGGTACATTAATGCTCGATTGGTGACAGATTTTCAAGAATCTAGCCCATAAAGTTTGCCTTAAATGTCTGCCGCCCGCTCCATTTGGTCACAAACCAAGCATCACATCATGAATAGTGATTGTAACTGTCACTTTCTAGCTGACCCGTGCTGTAACGCAGCTACCCTTGCACTGTCGCGGACCCCGTGACACTTCTCTACTGTGCGCAATCTTGACATCGCGTAGTCCCCGGGCATAGTAGTTTATAGTCCCGCGCCTACTTTCAGCTACCTGGAGTGCTAAGACTGTGCTTCTGTCAGCTAGTTAGATGGCTAAGCCCCCTATGTATGTCTTCAAACGACTACCATTGACTTTTCCTGGGAAGAGTTCTCCATTTAACTTTACCAACTGCACCGCACCACCATTTGTGATCTCCTTAATAACATATGGTCCCAGCCAATGCATTCTGAGCTTCCCTAGGAATTTATTGAACTTACTATCATACAACAACACCAAATCGTTCACCTTGAAGGTGCACAACTTAATATGTCGATCGTGCCAAGCCTTTTTGCACTGCTTTTGGACCTACTAGTGAAATCCAACCAAAAATCATTCTTCCTCGAGCTCCTCCAACTTCACGATCCTCTCCTCGAGGGCTCCATGATTTTTCATACCTATGAGCACTTCTATGCATAGACTAGGCATGATGTATTCCATAGGCATTATAGCTTCCACTCCATAGACAAGCCTAAAAGGTGTCTGTCCCGTCAGTTTCTTGCATGTCATCCTATAAGCCCATAATACTGCAAGTATGCGTAGGTCCCAATAACTTTGCTACGCGTTGTATACTTTGTTCAGCGCGTTGCATACCTTGGTGAAGGCTTCTATGTGATTTCTCTTCTTGCATAATGTCTTCCCAACATTAATAGCCATCTGCAAGCTTCCCCCCCTCGGCCACCCACCGCCCCCCCGCCCCCCCAACACATGCTTATTGACCATGTATTTCAGCGTGGAGTACATGTGCATTCGCGTAGGTTGGGGCTCTTTTCCATAGGCCTGCGTTCTCTTGGTAAGATGTGTGCACATATCATCCCATTAATTGTACTTGTCTGTCAGTCGCACCCTAGGCTTCCCAAATCGTGTGTGCATCATTCTCCTACATTCGCGCCAGTCGTCAAAGCTTCCTTTGTGCATACCCCACCATCTCATGGGCGTAGCGCGTAGTACCCAGTCCAAGGCCTGGAAGCATTGATTTTCTGGCACCTCCCTTTCAAATTTATCTAAGAAGGTATCTACCTCACTTAGACCATCATAAGTAGGCAGGTCTCTTAATTCTGTCGATACGCAGCACAGTGACCTTGTCATCATATTAAAATTCAGTGTAGTCACCTCATGTAACTGATTCTGCCATCGCTCTGTTTCCCCATCTGAATCCAAAGTAAAGGAGCTCTCGCACTCCCATGAAATCCACCCATCCGTGGTGGGATTTACCTAGTCTTGCTCCCATGCTATTATCTTGTAGACATAGTCCAAATCATCATCACTTTCATAGTCACGCATTGGCTCCATATAGCGCGATCCTTCAGTAGGGTCCAAGCGTATAATTACGCATAGTGATTTTTTCTAAAAAATCATCTTGCACTTCTTCAGATTAATCACCCCGTTCATGTCAGTGGCCCAATCAATTCCTAAGACCGCGAGGTAGGGATTGTTTTCATCAACAATCTCTATTAGTTCAAAGTTGGCCAACGTGCTCACTCCCTTAATATCCACAATTATTCCCTGCAATCGCCCCATGGGTATTATTTTCTGCTAGTTCGCCATTCTTAGCTAAATTAGAGACCACTGCAGTGTTGGTCTCCCCATTCGCTCCCATGTCTGTTTCAGTAGAACATTCACATCCGATCCTAAATCAAGGATGACTTGATCCATCTCATATTATTCAATCTACATGGTAAGACTCATTTCTCTTCGCGTCCTTGTCTTATGTTTTCCGATCTTCCTGAATATGCACGGTTCTCCTGGCGCAGTCCCAGCACATCTGTCAATGAGTTCCTATAACCCTTTGACCACCTTACTGTCGCGCAGTAGCTTCATACATGTTTCCATGAACGTTGTGAGCATATATGGGTCCTTCTCCGACTTCGATTTATCTTTTCTTCGTGAAGTTGAGGCATCAGAAAATCTCTTCTTAGCTTCCATGAAGGTTTCCCGAGTGCGCTCGAAATCAAACTTTGCTTCTTTCACTGGAGCTTTGCAAACCCAAGTACTATCTTCTGGTTGTTTGCCTTTGTCATCTCCCATCGTGATTCCACTTCAGAGCACAATGTTCATGTTAGGATATTCCTCGCTCGGCTCACACCTCATCATCTGCAGGTTCTCAGTTGGGGGAAGTGGTAGTGCTCCTTTGTTGCGTATCCTAGCTATCAGTGTAGGACAATCTTCTGTGTCATGATCAAACAAGGTGCAATACAAACATGATGGGTGCATTGGATTTGTGCAATTGTGGGCATAATGTCCTCGCCCTTCGCAATTGTAGCATATCAACTATCCGTGACCTCTTCCAGGTCCTCCTCCGCCTTGGCCTCGTCCGCATCCCTGAAATCCTATTCACGCCATTCCTGCAGTCTGGTCAAGTGGTTGTGTTTCGGCCTGAACTCTGTAGGTGGGAGTTCTATCCATCACTAACTCATAGCTTTTACAAGTGCGCTCATCATGTCCCACTAACCTACAAATGTTTCAGAACAACTATTACGAATTTTGCGTATACTTCTGCAACAAGTGACAATTGTCTATGGCATGTTTTCCAGCTATATAACAAATCACACACCACAAAGTAGGCACTGCGCTAGGTCCTGCTTGCACCTACAGCCTTAAAGGCGTTGGTCCTCCTCCTACAAGATAATTTGTGAAAACCGGGCAGTGGTCTTTGTCATGACCCTGACCCTTGCATTTTATGCACCATACCTCTTCGCACACTTCTGGTCAAGTTGTCTTGTCCTATTTCAGACTCTGCATCTCAAGGCATAAATTCTTTAGCTGCACGTGGATCTGCTGAACTCCTAAGTTAGGATCTTGCATCGGGGTCTCATGTAGCCTCATAGCAATCTCTAAGGCCTCCACCTGAGTCGTTATCTTCTGCTACGATAGCACACTCCTTAAATGTGGCATTAGCAAAGCTACAAACCACTCGCGATGTTGTCCATCCATCAGATTCATATTAGCTTCGTGAATCATACATTTCAGCCTCTAATCCAACTTCCAAGGAGTCTCGCCTGGTAGCATCGTGATATCTTTGAATCCAATGATCGACTGTGCTTCAAACTTCAGCCTACTAAATCCTCTATTTAGCGATGCTTGGATATCCGCGATTCTAGCATTTGGATTATCATTAGAGTGCTTAATATACCAGGTTAGCACGCGGTCTTGTAGGATGCTAACCAGTGTCACTTTCTTTATATTGTCATCTATAACTCCTTGTGCTTCCCATACAGCCCTTACCATGAACCATAATTGGTATGGATCCTTATTTCCCAAACCTTTGAACACAGGCAACTTCACTATGCTTGCCATATTGAATCGTAGTGGTGGTGGAGGTGGTACGGGTGAAGATGGAGGTGATGGCGGTGAATTTGGTGGCGGTGTGGGTGGAGGTGGTATTTGTGGAATTCTTTGCCTTATCAGATGGATCACACTTCGGAGTGAGACCTTCGCAAGCTCTTCCTCGTCCCCTCGCGGAGATGAAATCAAGGGGCTAGTTTCTGGTCCCTTGTTTCCTTCGTTCCTATAAGCTTTTCCACTTCGCATAGCCCGAACATCAAGGTAATTGCATAACCCTCTTTTCAGATATTAGCATTTTAATCCAAATATTCAAAAACTTTACATACTTACCTCGTGATCCTTTGAGAAAGCGTCGCTCTACCTCATTGTAGCTGACTGAGGTGTCAACCGTGAACTCAGTAATGAATCCTCCTATAATACGATTGAGCCAGTGATCAACGACACGCGTGATCTTATCCTCTGATGCTTCCAACCTTCGCACTAACTCTGGGGTCCACACAATAGAACCGTCAAGCTTCCATCATCCTTGGCTATCTACTAGCTTCACGATCCACTCATATAGCTTAGTAGGGAAGGATGTGAAGAAGATTTCGTGGATCTCTATGTACAAGTATCAGTCTAACCACTCTTGTTTTGATAGTCATGGGTTCCTATTCTCTTGCACCACGAACTCGTGATTCTTCTGTCCAACCAGCCTTCAATTTCTTTCTTAGTTGGATTCCAATGATACGACATCAGACATCTATATGCATATTCCGGTCCCAAAAATTAAACTATTTGTTGGCTTATGGGGACTTGACCTAGGTTCGGAGTTATTTATCCAAACAAATCCCTACACTATTGGCCCTTTTAGCATTAGGCTGCAGAGCGCGGACTGAAGTCTCACCTGAAGCAGTATGGGGGTATGCTAGAACCAATTTTCTGCACCCTTGAGATGTCTGAGATGTCGATTTAGTCCAACTAGATCTATCTTCGTGCAGGTTGTTTCGCGCACTGTTCCAACCTTCAATACCTTCGTGATCTATTATAATCGTCTTTCCTGTATCCCTAACCAGGGGCTAAGATGCTTCGCGCTTCTAGGGTGGTGAACTGCACTATTTCCCTAAACTACACCATGTGCCTTACTTATCTTCTTAACAGATCTTAGTTAACTTCATGTAAAATGATATTATATCTTACATTCACTTGATCAATACAATTATACACATTCGCGCATCATATAAGTATTAGAAGTGAATTTCATACCCAAGATAACAGATGCATAAAATAGGAAATAAATACAAAGAAATGATAGGAAACTTCTCTTTATTAATACTTCCAACTGTTATAGACTCTACTCACCCTATGCACTCAGCTGCAGGGGTCCGCGCACTCAGTTGCAGACTACTAGGCCTTTGCGCACTCAGCTGCAGAACCTTCTCCTACTCTACAACCCAAAAATAGACTTTTCTCCATAGATCTATATCGCATACATCATATGTTCATCTTGTTTTCTTAATTCCCCTCTTAACTATTTATAGCCTCACCCTATTTATACAATCCCGGGTAGATCTCTACAGCCGACAATACAATAACAAAACTAAGGGTGGACAACCCTATGACTCTTTTACAAACTACGCGCTCCGTGCCCACAAAATGCAGAGTATTTACATCAGAATTACAATATTTGATCAAAATCTAGGCTCTAAGCCCCAAAACTTCCCTTGGGGGATCTCGTGCCCAACAGAGAGAGAGAGAGAGAGAGAGAGAGATACAATGGGCTTGTGTTAGCAAGAACACAATGGGTTTGTGTTAGAAACCCATGGGCCATAGGCCTCACTACTTCATAATTGTATCCATTTCCATTAATAGAAAGAGAAAGGAATGTAGCCTCACCTTCCAACTAGGTTTTATCTCAAAAAAGTATTCTAGGTGATATATTTTGTTATTGTAGTTTTGTGAGTGAATGTTTTTTTTTTTCTATATTTTCTATATATTTATATTTTGAGTGCATAGGAAATAAATAATAACATCATAATTCTAAAATATATAATGAAAAAGTAACCCTCATATTATAGATTTCATAGTTCAATACATTGCCTTTATCATATCTATTGTGAGGAACTATCTAGTGGAATATCCATGGAATTTTATAGATCATAATGGTATTAGAGTACGTTTCTTTTGGTATATTATGGGAAGTTATAGGGCATTTAGATCGTTAAATTTTAAATTCATAAAACCCCATCCATGACCAATGAATCTATTAATAACCTCAAGATCCAGTAAAGGAGATATTCAAAAGGGTGGAAGAAAAGGTCACATATATCATCCATAATATGAATCTTCTCATAGAAGCTCTAGAAATAAGCTTGGAATTAGAGAATACAAGGGTTCACACTCGAAGGTCAGATCATAGGGAAAATCAGGGGATCAAGAAGAAATAGAGAAGGAGATTAAGAGAGAACCTGAAAAGAAAAAGCTAGTTCTAGTTCCATGAACCAATCATAGTCCTTTTTCAATATGGAAGTGAAGGTTAACATCAAGACATATAAAGATGAGATTGATGCTTTGAAATTAAATCACTAGTCGCAACATTTGGAGGTTTATTTTAGTGTTCATCATATAGAGGAAGAATATATTTTTATTTCTAGTTTGAAACTATAGGGGCATGCCATGACCTAGTGGGAAAACCATATAGAAACCCTGAGGTTGGAGGGGGGTCCTCTAATGAACAAGTGGGAGGATTTCAAAACTATTGTAAAGTCCTAGTTCTACCCTATTGGGTATGTAGAGGACTAATGGATCTAGTGCCATTACTTCACATAGAGACAAGGCCATAGTGTACAAGAGTACACCACATGTTTAGGAATATGTAAATAATGATAGGAATCTCTCCAAAGAGCCCAAAAATACTCCTCAAGTAGTTGGTAGGTCTACATAGCCATCTACAAAATCAAGTGATGCTATGTGAACCCAGAAAGTTGTATGAGGCTTGTGTAAAGGCATAATAGTTGGATAACATAGGAAATAACAAAGGTAAATAAAGTGGGTTGAAGCAGAAGGAATGCCAAGAATATTCCAAAGAAGGGAAGAAGAAATCAGAAGGGAAGAAGGTAAAAAAGATAACAACCACAAAAAACTAGTGAAAATATCCCAACAACCATTATAACACTGGAACATTGACAACCATATAGAAGAGAAGTGTTTGAAACTACTTCCAAAATTCAACTCAAATAACTATAATATAGATAGGAAGAAGAAAAATATCATGACCACAAATTTGAGCAATCATGTGGACATTAGCTCAGACATGGATGAAAATATTTTTCTACATGCACATAGGGGTATTTTCTAGGAATCTAAATGACTACTACCTGAGAGAGAAATGGAACATGAGATCCAATTGTTTCCAGTCTCTCCATTGCCAAACACTAGCCTGTACAGGAAGTCCATTACAAAATTAAATTAGGTGAAGAATAAGTTGTTGCAATTACTAGAGTAGTGTGTCATTCAACTAGGTACTTGACCATGTGGGTTACCCATTATAATTGTTCCAAAGAAGGATGGGACTTGGTGGATGTGTATTGATTATGGTGTTAAAAAAAATTACACTCAAGAAAAGGTAATGCTTTCACAAGATAGACGATTTGTTGGATCCAATGTAGCAAAAAAAATACTTCACCAAGATGGAATTAAGGCCAGGGTACCACGAGGTTTGAGTCAAGGAAGAATATACCTAGAAGGTTGTCTTCAAAACTAGATAAGGTTTGTATGAGTGGTTATTCGTGCCATTTGGCCTATGCAATGGACCAACCACGTTCAAGAGATTTAATGAATGATATATTATTCTCTTTTATATAATCATTTATTATTATTTATTTTGGATGATATAGTGGTATACAATGCTACCTGGGAGGAGCACATATCACATCTAATGAAAATGTTAGAGACATTAAAGAAGCATCAACTTGTGGAAAATATCATGAAATGTGATTTTACAGAACAATATTTGGTGTATTTAGGATATGTGAAAGGTCGAGGAGAGTTGAATATAGATCCTTCCAAGATGGAGGTCATCATGAAATGGAAAATTCCTGTGTTTTTGAAATAAGGAGTTTCAATGGAGCAACACACTACTTGAGGAAATTCATAGCCTCATTTTCAGTAGTAGTAGCCTAATAATGAGCAACAAGAGTTTCTAATGGGTAAAGGTTCAATAGAGGCCCTTTGAGGAGTTAAAGCAGAAAATTAGTTAGACATTGATTCCTTCGTTATCAAACTTGCAGTATCCTTTTGAAGCGGAGATAGATGTGAGTGAGTATGTTATGGGAGAATTGTTGATGTAGGGAGGGAGAATTGTTAGCTACCATTCTAAAGTATTTCATGGGGCGATTCTTAACTACCCTACCTATGATAAGGATATCTATAATTTGGTGCAAGCTGTGAAAAAGTGGAACTTCTATTTGATGGGAAATGAGATAATGATCAATAAATATCACTAGCCATTATAATACATGAAATCTTAGAGTAAGTTACAACAGATTAGGCATTACAAGTGGATGGGTTTTTTACATTAGTTTCATTTAGTGATCAAATACAAGTAGGGGATCAAAAACAAGTTGATCAACATCCTTTCAAGGCTACCCACATCAAATATCATAGCTTTGGGAACTTTGTTTCACACGAAGCCTTTCACCCATGATGCATATATATAGGCATACATGGAGGATGAGAGCTTCAAGGAGGTATTTTAGTAGTTGCGGATCCAGATTCATGTTCACGATGGTGACCATACAATTGACTATTATATCTAGAATGAGTTAATTTATAGGCTAGATAAGTTATGTGTTTCTAAAAGTGAGTGACTACAACTAATTAGAGAGGCTCACAACTTCAATGTTGTAGGTCATTTTGGTGTAGGAAACATAGTCGCCAACTTGTAGAGGCATGTGTAGTGACCTAGGATGCAAGAACATGTAGCTAGGTTCAGAAGACGATGTATGCTTTTCCACATTAATATGTCTAGTAAAGGAAACAAGGCCTATACCGTCCCTTACTTGTACACACCTATCCTTGGGAAATAATTTTTGTGTACCTTTTGGTACTTTTTAGGAGGTTTACCAACTAGGAAGGGACATGCCTACCTATTCCTTGTAGTTGGCAAGTTTAATAATATGTGCATTCTCATGCCCTGTAAAAAGACCATTAGTGGGAAAGAAGTAGAAAATTTGTTCTTTGGACAGATATGGTTGCACTTTGGAATATTAATAAACATCATTTCAAATATGGACATAAGATTTCTCAATGCATTTTGGACTACATTGTGGATAATATGGATATGAAGTTGGAGAATTATATACTTTTCCATCCACATATTAATGAGAAAACATAAGTAGGCAATATGAATTGTTAGATATATGATCCAAAGTACATAAACTAGTATTTAAATATTTAGAGTTTTGTTAGAATATTTAATTAATTATTTAGAGTCTTAGAGTTTTCTTAGAATATCTATTTGTTATAAGAGATATGATATCTAAAAAGGTGTCTTTTCTTAGGAAATAATTTAGGAAAATACTTAGGAATGTTTTTATAAGTGCATTAAATATAAATGGACACTTGTAAATGAAATAAGTGATCCATAAAAAAATTAGTTTAGGACACAAGCTTATTTAAAGCTTGTTTCTCTCCATTTGCAAAAGTGTTGAGTGATCTTGTGTAAGCTCTTACAAATTTTATGTAATTTTTTTTTCCTTATTAATAAAATTTGTGTGTCTGAGGACACTTCTACTATTATTGTGGTATCAAAGCTACAATGATGCATATGATGTGAAGAAGAGATTCCAACTTACAGGATTCTGAAAAACAACATCAAAATGATCGGCTATGGATTGATATGCCACTAGTTCAACTTTGTATATGGAAAATAAATCTTATTGTTTGAATCAATTACAATTTCATTTTTATTAATAATTATTAAAATTATTTATTAAAAAAAGGTGTTTTTGACTCTATATTAAAATATATTGGAGAGGATCCTGCCATTGAAGTTTCAGCATGTGACCAAACTAGAATTGCGTGGAGAAAAATAGACTTGTGTGTGAAAGTGATTCCATAAAGTTATTTAAATTATTTTAGTGGGATTTATGTAAAAACTTTTTTAAAAATTAAAGTTTATTAATGGAGAGAAGGTGTGCTATTTATTTTTTAAATTTGTAATTTTAATGGAGAGATAAGGAGTGTTGGTGGAGTTATAAGGTAATTTTTTCATGGAGGTGTAAATTTTTTGGGAGACAAGGAGTTATTTTTTTTTGTTAATTTGGAGTGATAAGGTGTAATTTTGTAATTTGTAATTTTGGAGTAATAAGGTATAATTTTTTATTTGAGGGAAACAAATTTTAACTCAAAGTAACTTTTATTTTGAGGGGTTGTTTAGAGTCAAAGAAGTCAAATTGCAAGGGAATTTGTGAAAGTCAAATTTTGAAAGTTTCATTGTAAAATTTAAGAAAAGTTGACTAGAGCCATGTGCAAAGCTTAGTCACTTTTCTCCTCAAACAACTATAAGAGGGTCAATGCTAAGCCTCGATAGATTGTTTTTTGTTGTGGCATTGTGTGTGGTGTGTTGTCCATTTTATTTTTGTGGTGCATGATCTATCTTGATGCATACATTTACTTTTATAATGTCTAAGCTCATAAATTTATTTTCTAAGTCTGGAAAACTTGAAGGCTCAAAGAATTACAAGACATGGAAAAGACACATAGAAAGCTCTTTGATTTACAATGAATTTTGGCAAGATGTATGTGGTGGTGATGTTAAACCAAACAAACCTACAAATGTAGACTCGCTAGCTAAATGGGAGATCAAAAATGCCAAAGCATTAGCATTAATTAAATCTTCATTTAATGATGACATGTATGTTCACATTGAAAATGCTTCTAATTCATGGTATTCCTCGCAAACATTTAAAGATTTATTTGATACATAACCAGAATCTAAGAGAGTTGATATTCAATTGAATTTGCTTCAACATAAAATGACATAAGGGGAAGATGTACTTGAATACATTTCTAGATTTAAGAACATTAAGCAAGAAATTATAAAGTCCAGATTTCAAGTAGTGGATGATAGTTTCATGACTACTATTTTGATTTCTGGTTTGCCTTCTTCATATACACATTTCTTGGAAACTTTACAAGTAGTTGGAAAGATAGAAACTTTAAAATTTGACGAGTTAAGTGAAATGTTAGCTCAACATGACAATTTTTTTGGAAAGAAGAAATAGGTTAGGGAAGATGTCTTCTTTACAGAAGCTAGCACTAGTAAATCTTCAACTAAAAGTTCGAGAGGTAGAGGAAGAGGGCACAACAATCAAAATCAAGGAGCACATAAAGGACAAGGTCGTGGTAGAAGTCAAGGCAGAGGTAACAACCTCAGAAGAGGCAATAGTTATGGCATAAGCAACATTCAAGGCAGAGGCAATAGTCAAGGTAGAGGCAACAATCAAGGAATAAGAAAAAATCAAGGAAGAGAACAGAATCAAGGTAGAGGACAAAGTAGAGGCAGAGGAAAAATTCAAGGTAGAGGTAAATATTTCAATCAAATTGTTTGTAGGAGATATAATAGGGTTGGTCATTACGCTGAAGATTTTCGAACTTCTATTGAAAAAATTCCAAAGTTTCAATAACACTTGGCACAATTTTCTAATGGTAAAGGAGTTGATGGCTCAAAATATGTCTTCATTGCACTTAAAAGTTAAAATCAATAACATTACAGGTCTACACATATCTTAAAAGTGATTATGAAGATGCTTGGATCTTAGATACAGGGGAAACACAACATATGACTTTTCAATAGGGCCAACTCAATTCAATATTTCTTGTAGATGATACAAGACACACTCATTGTGGAAAAGGTGTAGTAAAATTTTCTCTTCCTATCATTGGAGAAAAAACTAATCTCAAATGTTTGGTATGTACCAACTTTCAAGAAGAATTTGTTGTCATTAGTCACAATTCAACAAGCAAGACATTAGGTTGTTATGGAGGATGTCTTAGTAAAAATCAACTCCATCAAACAGAATATGAAGACAGTCATAATAGGATATAAACGTGGAAAAATTCTAAGGATGACAGGAATGGTCATTCCACAAAATTCTGATTTTGCGGGAGCAACAAGTACAAATATTTCACCAATAAGGTTGTGGCATGTTAGATATGGGCATTTAAACTTTGAAAGTATCTCTCAACTTAAAAGGTAGGGAATGGTTAAAGGTCTTCCAACTTTTAAGAAAGAAAATGAAAGATGTGAATCTTGAATTTACGGGAAACAACATTGAGAGACTTTTCCAACAAGTTCATGGTGTGCAAATAGGTGTTTGAAATTCATTCACACTGACATTTGTGGACCTCTACAAACTTCTCTAGGAGGTTTTAGATACCTTTTACTCTTCATTGATGATTTTAGTAGAATGACTTGGGTTTATTTTTTGAAACGAAATTTAGAAACATTCGAAATGTTTAAGACTTTTTTCCAACTGGTTGAGAATGAATTTAAAGAGAAAAGTGTCACTCTCGGGACAAGTAATGGAGGGGAATTCACTTCCAATGAATTCCAAACTTATTGCAGGGAAAATGGTATCAAAAGACAAGTTACAAATGTCTACACTCCACAACAAAATGGAGTAGCAGAGAGAATTAATCACACCTTGTTAGGGATGGCAAGATCCATGATAAATTTCAAAAATATAATTCCTTTATATTGGGTAGAAGCAATACATACATCAATCTACTTAAGGAACAGGTCTCCTACTACTTATTGGATGGAATCACACCATATGAAACATGGTTTGGTTTCAAACATCGAGTCAAACATCTTAGAGTTTTTGGTTCAGTGTGTTATGCGTTAGTTACAAAATAAAAGTGAACTAAGCTTGATTCACAAAGTTTGAAGTGTACATTGGTTGGGTATTCTGATGAAAAGAAGGATATCGTCTTCTATCTAATGCAAAGTTTATTGTTAGTAAGGATGTTATATTTGATGAAACAAAAAGCAAGAGTGCCACAGAGATAAAAAGTCTTCTACAAAAATTATAAAGTAAGGGTGATAAAAAGAAAAGAAAATTGAAAAATCAACTAAATACACAACATTGGTATGATATTGAATTTCCTTCATTAGAAAATGGCTCATCCAACTCAACTAATTCATCTGGACCATCTGGATATTCTCAATATCATCTGAATATTTTAGAAACAGTTCATTTGACAGTGACTCTCCACCCCTTGAACCTTCAGATGATCGAAGAACATTTGTTTATGTCAATCCACTTTATAATGATGGTGATTATTCATATCCACAAACAAGTGGACATCAACTGCCTAAATGGATCATTCAACTTTTGAAGGATGTCAGGCTAGATGAAAAAAACAAAATAGGAACATGAAGTTCACAAAGCAATGAAGAAATTTTTTCCTTAATAAAAAATTATTTTACTGAGCCCTCCACGTACAAAGAGGCAGTAAAACATATAGAATGGAAAAAGGCAAGGGTTGAGGAATACAAGGCAATGATGGAAAACAACACTGTGGAAACTTTTTGACTGTCCTAAAAATGTGAAACCTATCGGATGCAAATTGGTTTACGAAATTATTTATAAGGAAGATGGAGACATTGACAAGTACAAGGCAAGGTTGGTTGCCAAATGTTTTGCACAACAAGAAGGAATTGACTATGAAGAAACATTTGCACCTACAACAAAATGGAACGCCATCAAATTAGCCCTTGCATTAGAAGCTCAAAAAGGATGGAAAGTACATCACATGGATGTTAAAATTTCCTTCCTCAATGGAAACTTATAGGAAGAAGTATATATCACTCAACCTATAGGTTTTGAGATCGAAGGGTGGGAACACAAAGTATGAAAATTGATAAAGGCTTTATATGGATTGAAACAAGCTCCATGAGATTGGTATGCAAAGATGAACGAGTACCTTCGGAAGGTTGGATTTAAACAAAGTGAATCTGATGATACTTTATATGTGTGCCAACAGGATAAAAATCTGGTGATTCTAGTTATGTATGTGGATGACTTGATCATTATTGGGAACAATAATGATCATATTGTGCAGGTAAAGAAGGAGTTGCACACTAGATTTAAGATGATTGATTTGAGATTACTTCACTACTATATTGGAGTTGAAGTATTCCAACGTCCAAACAATATTTTCATTAGTCAAAGAAAGTGTTAGTGTCGGTATCTTCATCCCTCCATCAGTGATCAAAATTCTCTTTTTGCATGCATTTTAGGTGTCTCATGCAATCAGCTGCATTCCATTAGGTCATGGATCATTTGATGGTAGTGGTTCTTTATCAATTTCCCTCATGCTTTTCATCTGTTGGCCTATTTGCACATGTACAGATCATTTGCAGTCATTTTTATTTCATTTCAGTTGCAGAAGTCATTTTAGGGTTTTCAAGTCTCATTAGGTCTAGGGTTTACTAGCATGATCTTCAAAAGCTCAATAACATGCTAGCATTCACATGAGGATGTTCAATAAGTTCATAAAATCACAAATTTTACTCATGATTTGCTCCATAAAGGGTTTTTACCTCAAAACTCTGTTTTGAGGTAAAAATAGCGTTTTTCCATTTCTTGTACAAATTTTATGTAATTTTATTGTTTTCATATGTATAAAGCATCATTTGCAGCCCTAGGTCACCTTCCCAAACTTCTACACTCCAACTCTTGCAAAAGAGACAAGAAAATCCAAGCATTAGTCCATCAAATGACAAAAAGAGAGCCAAACTACAAAACAGAGTTTTTAAAGAATAAAGTGAAAAGGAAAACTTTAGAAAGTGGGTTTTCTAAATGAAAAATTAAAGCCAAAAAGTATATAAAGTGCTCCTTGTGTTATAAGACTTCATTTGTGCTAAAGTGAGAGAGAACAAAGAGAAAATCACGTTTTGAGGTGAAAGGAGAGAAATTGCAACAAATTTTGAAATTTCTCTTGGCGCGGCGCACCTGGGCATGAGCGTGGCACACCTACCCGGCGCGGCGCATCGGGCGCAAGATTTACATAGAGCATTGAACGGGTGTGGCGCACATGGGTGTTGGCGCGGCACACCAGTCTGCCAAGCCAAAAACTCATCCAATCGACCTTCTAAAGCTCCAAATTTCCAAATACTATTCCTCCAAGTAAGTAAACCCTCCAAATTTGCCATAAAAAGAGATTTGGTCATCCTTGATGGTGTTTTGAAAGGTGAAAATTCAAACCCTAAATTGCTGCACAGTTATATTGCAAAATTTCCTAGGGTTTTGCAGTTTTTTTCATTCTTGTTGTTTGTTTACTCCTTTGCATAATTTTCTCATATCACATCATTTCCTTAATTTTCTTCCCCTTTCCCTCTCTCATTGACACTTATCCTACCCCCTATCCCCAAACCCTAAAACCCTAACACCTAATTCCCATTATTCCATAAACCCTAATCTTCATTCCCAAAACCCTTCACTCCCTAATAACCCTACAGCCAGCATCAAAATCCCACTCATCTGTTCCACTCATCAAATCCCAAAGAAAAAAACAACAGTCGCCTATTCTTAAAATAAAATCTCTTCATACTCATCATTTCACACCATACAGTGGCAAAAATGGAAACAAATTTAGCTTATGAAAGGGATGAGGAAACTGTGAGTGATTCCTCCCAAGAGATTCATGCACCAATAAAACCACATAAGGGAGGAAAAAACATCTGGGAGGAGCCCACTACACTCATAGAGTTATTGGCTTGTCCTCTTGCAGTAACATGTTTTACACATCAGTCTTGCTACCAGTTTTGTGAGATGATGGAGAGGGTGAAATACCACCATGAACTTGCTAGACTATTTTTCCTTCATCTTCACAATGGCCAGGTGAACTTAGTAGGTGTTTCCTTCACTTTAACACCTGAAACTATAGCTGAAGCAACAGGTATTCCAAATGTGGGTGAACAGTGGAACAATGGACAGCTTTTGGGCAAAGAGCATTATGAGCCTTATATCAAGGCTAGTTATCAAAAGCAAATCAATAGGGTCTTTCCTTTCAGATACCTACAGGAAACTTATGCTCCACTCATGAAAATCATTATCAAATACTTCACCTGTGAAGGGAGATTTTCTTGCTTGTACACTTATCATGTTATATTACTAATGCATTTCACTAGAGTGAGGATGATGAACCTCCCCTATTTCATATGCAGAAATATTGAGAAAATGGCTACATTGGTGCAAAGAAAACCTCTTCATCAACAATTCAATAGCATTTATCACTTTTCATTGATTAAGATTGTTGTTTTGCATCAGCTGAGTTTGTTGAATGTTTCATGGGATACTTTCATTTCACATGAGGTTTTCACAAGCCCTCAAGTGACCCCATCAATATTTCAAGAGGAAGGAGGGCCTTCAAATCAGCAAGAGGTTCATGAGACTCAAACTATAGGTGTGCCAGTATTTTTCACTTATGAAAAGGGCACCAGGAGATTATTTCTAGCTATCAAACGAGTACTATCTCCACCTGGGGTGGAAGGGGTCTCGTTTCCTTCATCAGACCACAAGCAAATGCTATCTTCACTCGGAGTGAAAGGGGCTTTGCCTTCTTCTTTAGCAAAGCAAGTATAGGATAAAGGGAAGAAACCATTGCATGGGGAAGGGCCTTTTGAAGGTCAGGAGAGAGATTTTATTTTGATTCGAGAGGAGGATACTGATTTGGGCTCCCAAAGCTCAAGACTCAAGGAGATCATCAAAGAACAAGAAGCTGACATCTATGCCTTATTTCTTAACCTTGAAAGGGATAAGTGGATCATTAATTACCTTGAGCAATGGAACAAGCAGTTGGAGGGTAAACAGACCATCATGGAGCTGCAAACCATAAGAGAAAACAAGCAAGCAGCAAAAAGGAGGAAAGTCAAATTGACACCGCTTGAGCAAGAGATTGATGCTGACTGGGAATCTTGGCTAGAGAGGGAAAATATGCACTTGGAGAAGCTGCTTGAGAAAGCCAATAAGGAGAAAAATATGTTGCGGCACATGGCTTATCACTATTTGGCACGAAACAAAATTTGCAAAACAAGGATAAGGAGCCTAAAAGCCAAGTTGAGGAAGACTTTGAGGAGCAAGAAAGAGAAAGATAAGCTTAATATATTGGCTGAAGCTTCATTGGCCCATCATAGTACTTGATGCAGATAACTCATGCCAAATTTCAAGAAATTTGGCAAACGTTTTGGCAATTTTGAATTTTTCAAGGAAAAAACAGGTTTTTCCGGCAGGTGCGTAGCGCCACTTGGCACTTGCTTTTGATAGGGACCTCCTATGGAGGAAAAATTTGAATTTTTGGATTCCTTATGAAAATTTATGCATGCCCAGAAATTACTAGGAATTTTTGACAAGTTTTGGAACTCCAAAAGGGCCAAAAACACCTCAAAAATGCCCTCTCTGCCACTTTTTGGCCACACGGGAAGCAGTGTTGGGAGAACTGATTTTCGGAGGGGAAAATGGACACAAAATTCAAAATTCTACTTGTCCTAGAAATTAGACAGATAGACCTTTCCAACAAGCCAACTTGGAGAAAATTTGGTGAAGAGGAAGGCCTCCAAATTTAGCTGGGAAAAAGCACTACGCACAGGATGAAAAAGTGCCAATTTTGCTAAAAAAAACTCTGTTTTTCGCCTAGTTTTCTTCTAGTTTGACTTTTTATCTCTTATGGTCAAATTCATGAGCTGAAATGATGTAAATTGATTTAATTTGATGTAAAAATGATAAAAATTGACTTGATAAGGTAGATACATCAGTTGTAGGTGGTTTAAAGTTAAATGAATCAGTTTCCTAGGTTTTAGAGGCAAGTTGTTCCACTGCCTATTTTTGTGTTCCTAGTTTAGATATGGTTGAAACCACCCCTCTTCTCATGGATTCGACCCATGATGGATAGCACAGGTGGTTTGGAGGCCTATATGATGTGTTTTTTCAGTCATTTGTAAAGGTTGGACTCTTGTGAATGCTTTGAGCATTATTGTACATTCATCTCTGCAGTTTGGCAAGGAAATAGACCAGGGTTTGAAACATTTTGTGATATTCTTGTGGCAAGGTGATTTAGTATTGTTTTTCCTTCTTTAATTCAAGTTTACATGTGTTTATGTGTGCCATCATCTCTCTCTTTTCTGCTTAACTAATTGAATCAAGGATAAAGGTAGAAATCATTGATGTTGCAGTGCTCTACCTAGGGTTTGTTTAGATTTACATGTTTTCTACTGTTTGAAGAGGACTCATGACACTTCCATGCCCTCTCTAACTCCTCACCAGTCTTAAGACTCTCCATTTCACTTAATTCAAAGTACTAAAGCATTTTCCTACCTCACCCCACAGAAACCTCTGCAACACTGAGTCCATTCCCCGGACCCAAAACTGCCTTTCACTTTTGATCCAGCAAACCAACATAAAACTCAATCAAACTCCTCTGAGCATATACCTAGCCTAAAATCAGTTTTTACATCAGTCATCTCAAGCTTTATTTGCCATATTTTCTTGAGATTGACAAGGAGAGAGCCCTCTCCCGACCTGGTAGGGCTAGCTGCCAGGTTAAGCATGGTTTGATGTTACCCTAGACCTGTCTTTCTCAGCCTGAGGTAGATTTAGGCTATAATAGCAAGTATGAATCTGAAATTATTCAAAGATTTTGAATCCAATATTGCAAGCCCTTTCTCACCCCAATGGAACAAAACTTAAAACTTTCAAAATTTGAAAGGGGGGAATTGGTAAAAAATACTACTTATAGACATTTGATTGGAAGCTTGATCTATCTGACAACCACTCGTCTAGACATATCTTATGCAATCAATATTCTCTTGTGCTTTATGCATGAACCAAGGGAAATCCACTAGAATGTGGCAAAAAGGGTCCTTAGATATATCCAAGGGATGAAAATTTTTGGTCTTTTCTACAAAAAGACTAAGAACTTTGTACATGGTGGATATTCAAATGTAGATTTTGTTGGAAGTATTGATGATTGGGCATCAACATCAGGTTATTTGATGAAAATGGGGTCAGCTTCAGTTTCTTGGAGTTGCAAGAAGAAATTTACAGTGGCCACTTCTTTGGTAGAAGTAGAATATATATCAACATTTGAAATTGTTTGGTTGCGAAGAGTTTTGCAGGATTTAGGCATTCCTCAAGCAGAAGTCACATCATTTTTCATCAACAGCCATTCAACAATAAAGCTTGCCAAAAATCCAGTTTTTCATTCCAAAACAAAGCATGTGGAAACAAAGTATCATTACATCAGGACACTCATCACAGAGGACGTCATCAAGCTGGTATATTGTCCTTTAGAAGATTAGATCTTAGATATTTTCACAAAACCACTTGGCAGGATCAAATTTACTAAGTTCAGGGATGAGCTTGGTATCTGTTGTAATGTACCTTTGGATCAAAGGGGGGAATGTTAGATATATGATCCAAAGTACATAAATTAATATTTAATTATTTAGAGTTTTGTTAGAATATTTAATTAATTATTTAGAGTCTTAGAGTCTTCTTAGAATATCTATTTGTTATAAGAGATATGACATCTAGAAAGGTGTCGTTTCTTAGGAACTAATTTAGGAAAATAGTTAGGAGTGTTGTTATAAGTTCATTAAATGTAAATGGACACTTGTAAATGAAATAATTGATCCATGACAAAATTAGTTTAGGAAACAAGCTTATTTAGAGCTTGTTTCTCTCCATTTGCAAGAGTGTTGAGTGATTGTGTGTAGGCTCTTGCAAATTTTCTGTAATTTTCTTTTCCTTATTAATAAAATTTGTGTCTAAGGAAACTTATACTATTATGAATTTGGTGTAGCTTTTGAGAGGTTACAATCTAAAGAATTCAAAGGCTTTGGATGAAAATATGGTATATATACAACACTCTTATAATAGAGTAGTCCACACTTCTACTGGCGAGTCCCTATTTGATACTTGTTTCGAAATTTTCCACCTTAACCTTTTGGATATTTCATATGGATAGCAAGGAGGAGTGAGGGAGGATCTTACAATGAGTGCCTTAACGGTAGATTTTGTTTTTGAGAAGATCGGGAAGATCTATCTACAAGTATAGGAGACATTGTAGAATTCAAAACAAAAATACAAGGCTAGGTGTGATTAGCATATAATAGACAAGTCATTTAGAGTGGGAGACAAAGTATGGTTATAATTGAACAACAAGAAGCTATAGGGTCCTAGTAAGAAAATCAAGGTTCTGCAACATGGTCCCTTTGAGATACTAGAAAATGTGTTTTATAATTCCTATATACTCAATCTACCTCCATACATGCACATTTACTGAGTAGTCAATGTGGAGAATTTGAAACTTTATGAGCCCTCCATACTGGATTAGGGAGAGGAGCAGGTAAGTCCATATATAGAAGATTTAACACCATATACTCAATTAGACTTTAAAAATGATACATTTTTGTATAAGAGATGAAAAATACAAGACAGGGATAACATGACCTTTGGTAGATTGTGTTAAAAGGACAATTTCTTGGTAACGATAAATGCTACTCCAGGAAGAAGGTAGAGGGAAAATTTCCTCACCTCATTTAGTAAAATATTTGGGGACCAAAAAAATCCCACAATGGGGAGGTGTGCTGCAAACTCTATAAATATATTACTTTTCATCCATCCCAATTATTTTAGAGTGGAAAATTTCGAGGAGTCAACTTGCAGGGTCATTTTTATTGGCGGTCCCCAGTTTAGAAAATTTTAGGTGGAAAAATTTAGGATCCATTATGAGGCCTTTAATGAACACCTTTTTTATTGTCCCAACCTTTAGATGTACCTATTTTCCATAATTTACTCATGAATACCTTTCTAGCAATGCAAGAATCACCTCAATTAGAGCTCATATGAGAAAGTTATGCTTCCCGCAAGTTGACATTTTGTCTTTGATCACCATAATTTCAGAGGATGTCATGTTAGCCCTTGTTACTCATGGAAAAAGGGATACAATGTGGGAATATGAAAAAAAATCTAGAAGGGTCATGTTGAAACGTATATTCAGTGTTGAATGGGTTAAATTTAACCCCTATTTTGCTATTAGGGTGTGTTATAACTGAGCCACTAAGAAGAAACTAGGTGTTATAGACATATTTGGGCACTGCAACCCCAATATTATATGTCGATAAACCAAGGGTTCTTTAACCCCTAAAAGTGTTGTTTCAACCCTAAAGGATCATGGTTAACTGATTACATCATTCCCCAAAAGTTCCACCTGAAAAACCACTCAGAACTGGCCAAAACTGGACCATACTAACTGCTCCACTGTCAGGGTGCGATGCATACTGACTTCTACAGTAGCTAGGTGTGATGCATACCGAAGAGGCCTTCTATGGGGTGTGATGAGCGAGGATGGACAAATGTCCGAGATAGTTTGCTAAGTAGATGCTCATAGAATCTTCCAGGAACTTCTCCTATGACACTTGCCTCTCTGAATTCGCCCAAGGATGAGTAAGAGATCCAAAAAATCTCCAAGTGGAACCAAGAACAACAAGTGGAATGACACTAATCAAAAATCCAGAGATGACTCACACCCTTGTAGACATCTATAAATGGCTCCCTCATCTAAGAGATCCAGAGGCTAGAATTTGGTAATTTGTAAGGAAGTGTTGATAGTTTGTCTTTGAGAAAAGGCATTGTATTGTTGGGTGATCTTGCTTTTCATGAGGTGAAGAGGGCTTTGATGCTGGGAGGATGATGCTAGATCAGATAGCTGGGCTGTAATTCTCCCTTCTATTATTATTAATAAAGTTCTTCGAGTTTTCCTCCATACAATCGTGTATTTGTGAATGTTGTTATTTGTGAATGCCATTGTATGTTCAATGTATTTCTGATTTTGCATTGTTTATGATATAATAGATTGAGATGCTTTGATGGTGTTTTGTTACTTTTTCTCTACAAGTATTCACTAAGCGAGATAAGTAGGATAAGAGGCGCAAGCTCTATCAAAGGAGAGAGAAATCAAGCAAGGAGTCAAGCAAAAGATCCAGGTTGGTCCCTTTGCTTCTCTCTTATCTATCATACATAAAGGAAATCATAAATTGCTTTGATTGTTTGTTTCTAGGATAGCTACCAATCCTAGTGGGACTAGCAGATCGAAAAGACACTAGTTTTCCCAGAAACAAAATGGTGACTCCATTGGGGATCGAATAGTTTGTTTGTTTGTTGTTGATTGTTTGTTTTATAAACTATAGACGGAGCCTGAAGTTAGCCAGATAGCCTTCGAACTGCTCTTGCTCTGCAATTGCAAATTAGATGAATGCTGCTTCAGTCAATCTCTGCTTTAGTTTATGAACTGAACATCTGACTTACAAACATTCTAGATGCCCTTGTGGTAGCTTAGTAACCTCCCAAGATCATACCCCTGTACTTTTCTCTTTACTATCCATAATAGCTCAGCTTAACTCACTGAATTCAGTTGCAAATTTGAGCCAAAACCCACCTCAGTTGTGCTCACTGGCCCATCGCATTGTCTTTCACTAGAAGCCAATATGCATCACACTTCCCAAGTGTAGCAGGTGATATGCATCCCTATTTCTATGAAGCATAGGTGCGATGACTGAGTAGTCCTATTTCTCTCCTTGAAATTTGGGTTTTTTTCCTTGTTTTCAGCTCTGTTCAATTGTTTTGCTGCTTATGAACAGTATCTCATTGTTGAAGCCTCCTTGATTTACATATTTTAGCCTCCATTGATTAGGATTAGCAAATTTTTTTATGTATTTTTCCATCATTTGCAATCCATTATCGAAAAGTTGCTTAAATCGAACTATCGTTTTGGTGCAAAAGAGTGTCGTAATTGTCATTTTATATCAAAAAGAGAAGTGTCGTTGAGTCTTCCTTCCTTGGATATTCAATTGAACTTTTGTCATGTATTTGATTTTATTTGTTGATATTTTGAAGTGTCAAAAGCATCTTATATTTGAAATCGAAAAGTGCCGTTTAGTCTTCCTTTCATTTTGAAGAGAAATTGTCGAATTGTCGCTTTGAAGAAAATATTTCAGATCTATACTTAGTTTTCATTTTGGCATTCTTCACATTAAAGGAAAAGAAAAACAAATACATGCATTTGCATTTGCATTTAGACTATGTGAGAAAAATGATTTAGGAAAAGTGCATTTAATGTGTGCTCTTTGCTCTTTGCTTGAAAGAATCGTAATCTTCTTTCCTTAGTAGCTAGGATTTTCATTGCTAAAAATAAACAATGATTGTTTATCATTTTAGATTGCATATTTAGGAATTTTACATCTACATCACGCAGTGAACCTTGATGGACAAACTTCTAAATAAGATAAACTCTAAAATAAATTTCAATGAACTTAACAACGCTTTGGAAGCTAACGCAACACATCTAGAGGTCTAGGCTAGAGACGTGTTCCAGCGTCATAAAATCTAGTAACTATTGTTTTCATCGAAGGTTTGGTGATTCCTCCTCTTTGATATGACAAGTGCTAGCATGGAATTATGCTCCCCGTACCATCATGTATATATTGGGAGACCACAATAGGCTTATATCCTTTATCCATAGGAAGCCATGTCTGTTGCCCTATTGATCGCAATGCACTGAACACAACATTTAGGAAGATTGATTGCCATACATAAGTCCTTGGTAATTTCTCTTTAATTTATCACCAAGGTGTATTTTGCATTTTTGCGATTGGTTTGGTAATCCCTTTGTCTAGATCTCCAGAGTAGTGACTTTCATTCCTTTTCGACTTTTTAAAAGAAAAGGTCCATCTGAGAACTTGTCACTTCAGGCTCATTAAAAATCGAAGGGGACTAGAGTCATCTTTAGCTTTTTCTCGACTCTTAAGAATTGAAAAAGCAAAGTTGTGTCAAAGCGTCATTAAAATTTATTTTAATTTGGAATAACATTTTTCCCCTTAATTTTGAGTTGGTCAAGTAATCTGCAATCATGGAAGAAAGTCAATCAAAACCCCGTCGTTCACGGAGACTAGCGAGTCAACCATCTTTGACTTCGGAAACGAAACCATTCCGAGCAAAACGGTCTCGTTTAACTGAGTCCAATTCACCTTATTTATTTGAAACTTGTGTTTCAACATCATCAGAGACTACAGTTACTCATCTCATTTATGGTACAACTGCCTTTAGAGAAGGAATTCCACAGTTGTAAGAGGACATTAGAACTGATCCTAGTATAACTGTAGACACTTCTATACCTAAAACAACTCCAAATAGAGCTGATCCAGAGACTGAAGTTCACTTACCTCAACATCTGGAAGTTGAGTTCCAAAATTCAGAAGGTGTCACCCCTCCAGTATTTGTCACTGCAAAAGCAATACCTTCTTTGGCTCCTGAAGTATTTTATAGACCTGACGGTCTACCTCTTCCACTTGAACTAATTGCAATAGAATAGATAGTAGAGGATCTTCCATCTAGCACCCCATTGCATTTTGGAACTAGGATTCACTTATATCCTTCTAATCCTGAAGTTAGTTCTTTTAATCATCCTTCATCGCAAGTTCCTGTCGAATCACTAGAAAATCTTTTGGATAGACTAAATAAGTCTGAACAACCATCAACATCTAGGACTATATCATCTGATACAGCTACAACAGAGGTTCTTGCTACCGTTCCTACAATGTTTGTTGGTATACCATCTGTCTTGGCTAGTTACCAATCACTAGCTGGAGTCCATTCAGGGACTGTTTCGACAACGTGGTCTGTTCCTATTTGTTCATCTGCAGTCCCATCTGGTATTTCTTATGTTGAAACTCAGCAAGTTGATCTGGCATGCCAGTATCAATTTGGGTAGACCAGTCTTCAAAGACCAATATATCCTTTGAACACTAGACTGCCGCCATATGGAGGGCAGTATGCTTTTTCATTGTTCCCTCCTGGAGAACAACCATATGAGAGTTTACAACAAAATTCAAGTCAAACTGGAATTACATCCAGCAGTTGGGTACCAATACTGCCTCAAAAACCAAGGGTTGTATATTCAATGCAACCGACCCAACCTGTGTCGAATAGTCCCACTACACCTGCTATTATAACTATGTCACAAGTACAAGCATTACCTGTTGTGTGTCAACCTCAAATCTCTCAGGTTGCAATACAATAGCCTCTTGTCTCTATGGCTCAATCACAACCTCAGGTTAGTGCTTCCTTACCTGGAACGACTCAGGCCCAAATGGGTATGATCACTCTGCAACTTGGTCAATCTTCCAGTATTAGGCAACAACAAATGGTCCAACAACCATGGCTGGTGCAATACCAACAACCACAATTCCAACAAACCTACCGAGGATCTGAGCAACAAAGCTTTGTAGGTAATGGACAACCGCATTTTCAAAACAGTTATCAACAACCATACTATAATGGTTATGTCCAACAACCTTATCAAAGTTACCAGCATCAGATACATTATGCTGGTATGCAAAGACCTATTGCTCAGGTGATTACATCTTATCCTGGGTATGCTTCACCTAACCTGAATCAGCAGTTGCCTTGTGTAGCAACTCTGGAATTACCAAATTTAAGCTGGCTTACGAATGATCCAATTTCTTACGCCCCTTGGTGGCCAGCGATTGCTCATAAACTTCCCTCCGATATTCCTAAATTCAATGGAAATCCAGGTGAAGATCCATCGAATCACGTAATGACCTTTCATTTGTGGTGCTCATCTAACACCCTAAATGATGATTCGATTAGGCTTCGCCTTTCTCAAAGAACACTCACTGATCTGGAAACAAAATGGTATATTGAATTTCCTAGAGCTTCGTTTGATAACTTCAGCACCCTTGCCACTACCTTTTTAACCCATTTTCAATTACCCATAAGGTACGAAATGGGGACAAAACTCCTTACCAACTTTAAACAAACAACAGCCACTCACATATTTGATCATATTCATGAGTGGCGCCGTCGTTGTCGAATGGTAAAGACGTATGTTCCTGAATCAGCTTTTAGCTGAATGGTTTATTAATTCATTATTTCCCTCTATTACTGAGGATGTAGCTAAGGGAGGATTTGTCACTAAAGAGCAAGTCATTGCTCGTGCACAATATTTAGACTTGATCTATACTCAGTCTGGCACGCTCTACGATAAAATTCTTGATGCTCCTAGACCAGAATTTTCCATTCCTTCCCCTCCTAAATCAAACAAGGACTCTCATTCCAGTGATGGCATGATTGGTACCATAAGCACGAAAACCGAAAAGGCTCCATCTAAAAAAGCCCTTGCAGTTTCTAGTCAAAAAGCAAATGAAGAACCTCTTGCCTCGAGATTAATGCCGTGTCATCTGATAAGGGCAAAAATCCAAAGCAACCAGGGGGTAAGAAGAAAGGGAAAAATAATAAGAAGAAACAGGAAAATTCACCTCCTGAAAAATCTTTTGAAACCCCTACTGGGCAAAAGAAACCTCGTCAACCATGTTTCATATGCGACGACAAGCATTGGATGAAAGATTGTCCACATCGAGCTGAGATTGTGAAATTTTTAAAAACTTCAAATACCTCAGCGGTGTTGACTAATCCATTTCCGAGCCCAGAAACCAATCTGGTTGCTATCGATCAAGCTTCCCCATCCCAAGTGCTTATGCTATCCATCTCGAAACAACAAAATGATGCTTTGATATCGACAAGGAATAAATATTATGGGAATCCACCATCGTCAAACAACAAGGCTACATATCAACCCAGTAGTTCGACAACAACTTCACCAGAAGTTGTTCCGCCCATCATTCCTGAACTATCTATAAAGCCGCCAAAGGGAGTAGTACATAAATCAACATGTAATCCTCGTGCTCGAGCAGCACAGAATTATAATATAGTGGAGGATTTAGCTCAATCACCATCCGCCATGTCGACACTTGAAGTACTGCAAAATTGTCCCTCCCAAAACCAGGCTTTGTTATCAGCAATAGGTTGGATTGACCCAGCGGATTCCAATCTTGTGGCCTTTAACCATAAAGGATATGAACCTCAGTTACCAGAACAACTCACTTTCATTATATAGGTAAAATCCCTCAATAAAACTGTTCAGAACAATCATTGATGAGGGGGAATCTACTTGTATTATGTCAATGAGTTGCTGGAAAACTTTAGGCTTACCACCCTTTTCACGATCATCAATGACATTAAAAGCGTTTGATGGAAGAATATACACGCCGTATGGGATATTAAGTAACTTGCAAGTTGAACTGGGGGGCAAGATAGTAGAAATTGAAGTCAAGGTCATTGATGGAAACCTTGACTACAATATCTTACTAGGAAGGCCCTAGATTTATGCTATGGCCGTCGTTGTGTCAACATATTTTATAGAGATTGCATTTCCCTTCCAAGGTGGAATTACAATTGTTGACAAACTAACCTTTTTCCCCAATGCTTCACAAGCTACTGGAAGCATTCCATTGATCCATGGAAGTTCTCAATCGCTTCAACATGTCGAAGTAGGTCTCCTAAAAGACCCTTCCTTAATGGGTACTTTTTCCTTCCCGCCTCCAAGTAATCTGGCGGAAGTGGCCAAAGTGGAAACCTGTCATATGATATCTTCTACATCATCAAAGATTAAGAAGAACTCTAACCATTTTGATAGTGTGGATCATCACGAGGTGTTGCCCCTAAGCCCCATAGAATCTTTGTAGCAATCAATTTTCTGGGCCTGGGCGGTGAACCCAAATCAACACTCAGTGAGTGTTTCGATAGATAGGTCTCTAGAATATGGTACCTCTTCCGATCCTTGGTCTCGTATACATTCTATAGATGAAGGAATCATTCAATCTATGGTGATAGGAGAGACGCCGTGGGAAGATTACCACCATCGTTCCCACCTTCAAGATAACAATGAAGATTATTCAAGCGACCTTAATCATCCTTCAATCTTTGATTTTCTATCAAATACTGTAAATACAGTGGATTCCAAGTGAAATCTGTCCAATATTGAAGAAACTATAGCCATTAATATCTCGACCAAACCTAATGTTGTAGAGAATATTCATGTTGGAAAATCATGTTCTTCATCAAAACTGGAAATTTACTGCGCTCTCTTTTGCGAATTCAGAGATGTCTTTGCATGGTCATACGAAGAAATGCCAAGAATTGACACAAGCATCGTTGAACATGAGATCAAGATGTATCCAGATGTCAAACCATTAAGACAACGGCTTCGACCGGTTCACCCGAAGAAAGCTGCTGCCATTAAGGTAGAAGTTGAAAAACTTTTGCATGCTGGTTTCATTTACCCTGTTCCTCTCACTGATTGGGTATAGAATATTGTTCCTGTGATGAAAAAGAAAGGAACGATTAGAGTGTGCATCGATTATAGGGATGTAAATCAAGCATGTCTAAAGGAAAACTACCCTACACCCTTCATCGACCAGATAATTGATGAATGTGCCAGATTCGAATTCTTTTCCTTCATGAATGGATTTTCTGGGTACAACCAAATCAATATCCATCCACAGGATCAGTCGAAGACTTCCTTTATATGTCCATGGGGCACACTCGCATACAGAAAACTACATTTCAGTTTGAAGAACACAGGGGCAACTTTTCAGAGGGCAATGAACTATGCCTTCCATGAGATCAAGCACATCGTTCAATCGTATCTCAACGATCTACCAGCTCATTCGCGAAAGTGGACTGATCATCCGTAGCATTTGAGAGTCATATTTCTACGTTGCCAACACTACAAGATACGACTCAATCTGCACAAGTGTGTGTTCTATGTTGGTTCTGATCGATTACTTGGTTTCGTAGTTTCTAAGGATGGAATTCGACTCGACCCATGTAAGGTTCAGGCAATCCTTGACATGCCTCCACCTTCAAATTTGCTTCATATTCAGAAACTCCAAGGGAAAGAAAACTTTCTGAGGAGGTTCATTCCACATTACACTGAACTTGCTAAAGGTTATACGCATCTTTTGAAAAAAGAAGTACCCTTCAACTAGGATCAGGTTGCGCCAAGCTTCCTTTGATGCTTTAAAAGATTCCCTGATCAAGGCATCATTAATGTATGCTCTTGACTATCAAAAAGACTTTAACCTGTATCTCGCAGTCGCAGATACAACCATCGCTATGGTTTTAGTGCAATAAAATGATGGAATAGAACATCCTATATATTATTTAAGTCGAAACTTAAATGATACAGAAAGAAAATACTCCTATGTTGAAAAGCTGGGTTTAGCAAATGTTCAAGCAGTACAGATATTTTGACACTATATACTCTTTCGCAAAACTACCATTGTGTCAAATTGCAACCCAATGACCTACATTCTGTCGCGTCAATTACTGGGGGGGAAATATTCCAAATGGATAGCCATTTTGCAAGAGTTTAATTTGGAATTCACCAAATCCAAATCAAAGAGGTCTCTCGTCTTCACAGAGTTACTTTGTGACATTCCATCATCATCCAATGATTTAACATCTAAAGCATCAATCGTGGATGAGACTCTGTTTCTGATATCATCAAGCGATTTGTGGTATGGAGATATACTAATCTATCTCAAAACCCAAACTTTTAGGCCAAACACCTCTCGCTCAGAACAACGACGTATTCGATACCAAGCCAAAGACTACATGATCGTTGGTGATACACTTTACTGCTGTGGCGTCGATACAGTTCTATGAAGGTGCCTCACGCATGAGGAGGCCGAAAAAGTTCTGAATGACTGTTATTCAGGTGCATGTGGGGGGCATCTATCTGGTTACGCTACTGTACAAAAGATCTTACGAGTTGGTTACTTCTGGCCCACCATATTCAAAGATTGCATAATTGCAATCAGAAGTTTCCATGCTTGTCAGATTTTTTATCACAAAACCAGATTACCACTTGCACCACTGCATCCGATAGTTACAGTTGGGCCATTCGCTAAATGGGGCATTGATTTCATGACATGTAACCCCACCTTGGCCGGGGGGCATGGGTATATTATAGTCGTTGTCGACTATTTTACAAAATGGGTTGAGGCGATGCCTACATTAAACAACAGTGGCTAAACAACTGCTCTTTTCTTTTTTCAATCATGTAGTCTCTAGATTCGGTTTTCCACGGGCTATAGTCACAGATCATGGATCGCATTTTTGAAATCACATGATGGTTGAATTGACGGCCAAATTAGGACTGTCCCACAATAGTTCTACTCCATATTATCCGTAGGCCAACGGACAGGTTGAGGCAATCAACAAAGTCCTTAAGCACATGCTGCAGAGAATGATTGGAGTCCACAAATAGAATTGGCATTTAATCTTGTACTCAGCTATGTGGGCATATAGGACTTCAGTGAGAAATGCAACCAGATTTACGCCTTTTTAGTTGGTGTATGGTCTGGAAGCTATCTTACCAATTCAGTGTGAAATTTCATCTCTCATGCTCGCAATTGATCTGCTTCCTGAAACTTCGGAGGAAGAGGCTCGTTTCGGGGAACTAATCCACTTTGATGAAACTCGTCATGATGTCGCACTGGCTAACAAAGCACATAAGAAATGTGTCAAGGCGTAATTTGACAAAAATGTCAAGCCTATTATCTTCTCAGAAGGTGACCTCATCTTGCTTTACGATCAGGACTCTGAAAAATTGGGAGAAGGAAAATTCAAACCATTATGTATGGGCCCCTACATTGTTAAATGAGTATTGACAAAAGGAGCTTACGAGCTGGTCTATTATGATGGGATTCCATTGTCGTAGCCCCAAAATGGGTTGTATCTTAAGCGTTACTATGCTTGATTAAGTGTAGTACACTCTTTGTATATATACTTTTGTTACATTTTTGTTTTCTTTTAGAGTTGTCATTTTGGTTAGGTAATCCACTTTGCATTTGATTGCAGATGTCAGACTTTTTGGAACCATTTGTTGGGTATGCTGACGGATCTAGTCATAGTACACGGAATCTATCTTCTGCGGCTTGGGCCATTTTCACTCCAAGCGGTGAGTTAGTGAGTTTCATGGGGGTATGTATTGGTCGGTCGATGAACAACATCACTGAATATAACGCGTTGATTGAACTTCTCTCTGATGCCATTTCACATGGTATACGCCGACTCGTTGTCAGGCTAGATTCACAACTCATCATTCTACAGCTTACTGGCGTTTATTCTGTTTGGAACCCAGCTATTTATTGCATGTTCTTAAGAGTCAAGATTTTTGAAAGACAGTTAGATTCCATTCAATATCAACATATTTCCAGAAATTTAAACACATTAACTGATTCATTAGCAAACTATGTGTTAGATAGACATTTGCAGCATTTGTAAAGAAAGCATTTTACATTAATATTTGCATCAGGATCGCATAACTTAACCAGAATAAAACTCCGAAAATCAAAAATATATAACTGTATATAGTTTTTACAAAATGTTTTGTGTCCAAGACAAAATCGGTCACATGACCAAGAAACTCAAAATGAATGCAGAAAAGCATCCTAGATTAATGATGCTGGTGATAACATGTCACCGCCTGTGCAATCATGCGCAAGAGTCTAGTCCATCCACTCGGCACACCAGTAGTGTGGTACTGTAACCTCAAGGGTAACTCATCGGTCCTAACATCCTGAATACTGAGAGTAAGGCCCTCAACCTAATCCTGCAACACTGCCAGGGTCTCCAATATGTCCAGATCTCGAAGGACGGCCCTCCCTATAGCCTCTCTTGCTAGAGCGTCAGCTGCTGCCCGTGGGTGTGCCATTGGTCACACTGACCCAATATCTGCACACACATATGAGTTTGATTAGTCTTGATAACACTTTAAAACATAAAATCATTATAAAACTGATAAAAAAAAATGTGGTCGAATCATTTTACCTATCGCACTCCACTGCTTGCCAGCTAGTAGCACCAAATCCGGGTCTCCTCGAAAATCCATCCCGACATATGGATACTCCGCAAATACCATCTCCTGACGGTCAAAACACTCAAAGAAGGCATCAGAGAAAGAAATATGTGACTGACCAGCATGTCTGGCCATAAGATCAACCCACCTATGCATCCGTGGTTCTCTCGGTGCTGGTAATCCTAGTGAAATATACTGAGGCTGCATCAGTGGAATCCTCTCCAAGGAAAAAGCAATCAATATGGAACTGTAGCCAAAATTCTTGGATCTTCCATTCTTTACTTTGGAGAGCTATTCTTTTATGATGGGAAGTACCGCCTCACACTAGTTGAACACCTTTGGTTCCAGGCATTCCAGGGCATACTGCATGTAAGATCTGTTTGCCAAATGAAGAGCCGCGCTACCAGCCAATCTAGAAAGGGTAAATAAGATGGTCCTCAAGGGCCGATAAATGACATCCTAGATATTGATCTTGCCGTCTTGCTAGGTTGAGATCCATCTCTACAGAACTGACGGATATAATCTCTCACAGATTCACCCCGATGGGCTGATCCTGATAGTGAAAGAGGGGCACCCCGTCTCGATAACCCCATCAGAAAGTAAATATCCTCGACTATCAATGCAATAGATTTGCCTCTGATCTAGAATACCTAGTCGATCGGATCCCAAGCATCGAGAAAATATTGCAACAAACTGATTTGTTGCCTCATGATAGATATGCAAAAGAATTTGAGCAAACCACAGTTTCGTAATGCAGTAATTGTGCCCTGATCGTGTAAGGCAATCATGTCCTCTTCTTCATGTTCGCATTCATGCCATGTGACGACCATCTTGATCCAACAAATATTTGAAACATAGACAAAAGATAAGTTAGGATCCAAATTTGAGCAAAAACAAGCAAAATTTTCATGAAAAATCGTTGTGCAAAGTTTCCCTTTTGCACCCATCGCACCTTGCCTTTGAGCAAGGTGAGATGCATACTGACTGGCTAATGTACAGCTCAGTATGCATCGCTCCTTTCGATGCAAAATAGGTGCGATGATGAGAGAATGAATTCTTCAAACCCCCGAGGCCCAAACGAATGGCAAAACTTGCTCAAAATCAAGAAAGGATGGAATGAAAATGAACAGCTCAGGGTTAGCTCCTACCTGGTCCTGATGGCATGGAGAATAGTCCACTAGATCTCCTAAAATCAGCTTTTGAAATTTGAGGGCAAAAACCACTCCAGAGCTCCAAAATCCCGAATTCGAAATGAAATAATGAAAATGAAAGGTAAAGCTACTTTTTATGTTTACTATTCACGTACTTCAAGTAAAATGTTAGTTTTCATTCATTTATCATGCATATATATGTATTTCTAATCAATTTGATGTAGTAATTGAACAGGTTGAATGACCTATGAAAGAATTTAAAGTGCTAAATGGTGAATTGAACATTTCTAACCACTAATATGAGCAATGTTTCCACAAGGTGCAAGCTTGTTAAAAAATGAACCTGCCAAATGAGCAATGTTATCGTATGGTTCAAGCTCGTTAAAAAATAAACCTACCACTGAGCATATGTTTCCCCAGAGTTCAAGCTTGTTAAAAAATGAACCCACCTTCAGTAAATAACCCTTGTGATAGCAATTATATCAGCCTTTTGAACCTTAGTTGTGTTCCCTCCATCACCTCCATCCGTTTGGCCGATCATATGCTTCCACTTGATTGTTTACCATTTTTAGGAACAGCTACGATGAGTGGTCTTGTTAGCCACCCTCTTCACATCACCATGTTTTGAGAAGTTCCAAGCTCACTCGGAACCAGTTGCTACCCTGAAACACCACTCGTTCCTAAAAAATGAGTCCACTTTAAACCCTTTTCAGACTCGCTAAATATGAAAAGATTGTTGAGCAATTGGCCTCTCCAGCTCGCTAAAGTGATTGGAAGCACCATCCCTCCTGTATATTTTAAAATTTTTAGACCTGAGGGATTATCTCATGAAAAATTTCAAGCGCTTGTCTTTTTCGGCTTTCTAAAGTGATAAAAAAGTCATCCCTTTTGTATTATTTTAATATTTTTCGGACTCAAGGGATTATGCTGCGAAAAAGAACTACTGGAGTTTTCTTTTCGTCCCTTTTCAAACTCTCTAAACATGAAAAGGACCGAGTTGTCTTTGTCGTTAAACTCATTAAAACAATAGCAACAAACTTGTCCACCTAGACAAGAACGAGTTTCACTGTCACTAGACTCGCTAAAACATAGCGATAGGTTTGCCCGAAGGGAAAATTATAGAACAAGCATATGTTATCCTCCTCAAGCTTGACAAAAATAAAGAGGTACTGGTCAGTAATGACTAGGGAAAAAGGGAAGAAAGCTTGAAGAATTTTATGGTAGCAAGTCGCTCTTGAACATGACACTTTCACTCCATCACCATGATTGAGTTGGGTTGGGTTATTCCGTTCACCGGTCATATCACCATTGGTCCTCCATACCATCCATATTTTGGGTTTAACACTACCAATCCATCTCAGTGTCACCGATATGTTCAAGAGAAGTCATTCAGAGAAATCACCATCCAGTTAATGCCTCATCCACTACAATACCTTCACCCTCCATTTTTCATGACCGCCATTCCTGAACCTTATATCACCAAATCGTTTTCACCTCCAAAAAATCATTTTCTTCGTTTCGTGTCGTAGATGTGGCATACATTAAGGCCCTCCTACGATAGGTCACTTCTTGTCGACATCAGCTCATTATCCAAGAAGCTGACTTAGAAACAACCCTTTTAGTACTTTGAAGCTTGCATGCCTCAATGGCAAGTTTCTCACTTCCGGAAACAGGTTTACATCAATGGTGTTCGACCGAAATATTTTATGTGGTCTTCAACATTGGATCATATATTCACACCACGTGAATTGTACTATAGTACCTTGAGGGTCATTATCATTATTGGTGATTCCTCTCACACCTGTTAACAACTTATATTATTGGCTAGTAATCAGGCGATGTCTTTCCATGTTCGACTTCGGAACATCTTTTCACATGGATCGACTTGTACATCGGGCGAAGATTGAATGAATTTGAAGACCCCAAATCTATTTTCATCCATCTGGGCTACGATATATTTAGGGATATAAAGACATCAATTGTACACAGAAACTGCACAGATAGTCATCTAAGCTAGGGAAGATGACTCTTCATATGAAGAATCATCAGTATGCAACTGTAGATGATTATTTGTCCTATGTACACAAAAATGAATTTATAAAGCTGAGCATGGGAATGCCTGCCTCAGCTAGATCATGAAAATAATATGATGATGATGTATTGTATTGTATCTTATATAGGTCACCTTCTGGTTCGAATACCTCGGATCCTCATGATAAAGCATTTCACCCGACATCAAAAGATTTACGACTTCATGCTTTAGGGGGCAACTGTTATAGACATATTTGGGCACTGTAACCCAATCTTATATGTCAATAAACCAAGGGCTCTTTAACCCCTAAAATTTTTGTTTCATACCCTAAAGGATCATGGTCAACTGATTACATCATTCCCCAAAAGTTCCACCTGAAAAACCACTCAAAACTGGCCAAAACTGGACCATACTGACTGCTCCACTGTCAAGGTGCGATGCATACTGACTTCTACACTAGCCAGGTTGGTGCATACTGAAGAGGCCTTCTATGGGGTGCAATGAGTGAGGATGGACAAATGTCTGAGACAGTTTGCTAAGTGGATGCTCATGGAATCTTCCAGAAACTTCTCCTATGACACTTGCCTCTCTGAATTCACCCAGGGATGAGTAAGAGATCCAAAAAATCTCCAAGTGGAACCAAGAACAACAAGTGGAATGACACTAATCAAAAACCCAGAGATGACTCACATCCTTGCAGACATCTATAAATGGATCCCTCATCTAAGAGATCCTGAGGCTAGAATTTGGTAATTTTAAGGAAGTGCTGATAGTCTGTCTTTGAGAAAAGGCATTGTATTGTTGGGTGATCTTGCTTTTCATGAGCTGAAGAGGGCTTTGATGTTGGGAGGATGATGCTAGATCAGATAGCTGGGTTGTAATTCTCCCTTCTATTATTATTAATAAAGTTCTTTGAGTTTTCCTCCATACAATCGTGTATTTGTGAATGTTGTTATTTGTGAATGCCATTGTATGTTAAATGTATTTCCAATTCTGCATTGTTTATGATATAATAGATCGAGATGCTTTGATGGTGTTTTGTTACTTTGTCTCTACAGGTATTCACTGAGCGGGATAAGTAGGAGAAGAGGTGCAAGCTCTATCAAGGGAGAGAGAAATCAAGCAAGGAGTCAAGCGGAAGATCCAGGTTGGTCCCTTTGCTTCTCTCTTATCTATCATACATAAAGGAAATCATAAATTTCTTTGATTGTTTATTTCTAGGATAGCTACCAATCCTAGTGGGACTAGCAGATCGAAAAGACACTAGTTTTCCTGGAAACACTAGGTTCTATTCTATTCAAGTGCATTTTATTCCATAGATGAGTAGAGTATCTGAGAGTGGCTATGAGAGAGAGAAAACATAGATGACTTATTTTATGTAGCATCCCATTAGCCACAAGTCTCACTTCTTTGTACTTGCATCCATTTCTATTAAGAGAAAGACAGAGTAGAGAAACCTCACCTTCTAGATGGGTTTTCTCCTGAAAGGGTTTATGAAGCCATATCTTGTGTTATTGTGGTTTCGTGAGTGATTGTTCTATTTGTTCTCCATTTTTTGTATATTCATATTTTTCATGCATATATTGTAGACAATAACTTAATAATTCTAGAAATCTAAGGAAAAATTAACCCTCATAGTATAGAATTTGGAGTTTAGTAAGTTTTATTTATCAAATTTGTTATGATGAATTGTATAGTGGAATATCCATGACAATTTATAGATCACTAAGAGTAAATTATCTAGGCCCTAGGTGTACATTTTCATCCTTCCATATCCTTAAAAATGTTACGTAAGGAGGTCATTCCTAAGGAGATATAGATACACAGGGAAATATTATAAGGAAATGGTTGTGAAATTCTAAAGGAGACTCTTTGCATGTTATCAAAAACCTTCACTATCAGTCAATGGGGAGTGGAGGCCAAGGAATATGAAGGGATGCATGAATCCCAAGGAATATGATACTTGCACGTTTTCCTTTCCATTTTAATATATATATCTTGTGATTCCTTACCCAAATGCAATTGTTTGATGTTCATTTGTGTTGGATTTGAATTAGTTTGGGAGATTTATATTAGTTCTAGTTTCTCTATCCTTGTATGTTATTTGGAGTAAGGAGAAATAACTTTAGAGGTTGAAGTGGGATCTCCATCATCCATCACTAACCAGGATTGTTATATCCATCACCACAAGAGGTATTATTATCTCACTATTCTTTTCCATTTTACATGTGTAAGTGAATTGAGAATTAATCTAAGATTAAGGATTATGAGTGGTTTATCACTCTGTTTATATATATGTTGGGGATATTTGTGGAGTTTAACCCTTTAGGCATGGGAGTGAATTTCAGTTAACAACATGGAGAGGCTAGTGAGTGAATTAATATGATGCATAACTAAGGGAGTGTTTAGGTTATTTACACACAAACCTAATGCTAAGGTAGTGCAAAATTACTCAATTATGGAGGATATAGACCAATCCTCACGCACAAAATAAGATTTATTTGTTCTCTAGCATTGTCTTACACAATTTATGGAATTTATTTTGGCTATGGGAAGTTCTCAATCCAATAGACTCTTCATTAATTATGTTTGACCTAGACAATGTGAAGCCTCAACTTACTCATTATGTCCCTTTATATATCATGTGTTGTACCAAAAACAAACATCTTTAGGATGGTGGTAGCATCTACTCGAGTCATTTCCTTGTTGTGTTAGAGAACTATCAATTCTTCAGAGATCATTCCCTCACTTAATATGTTAAAAATATTTGAGAAACACTCATTCAAGCCTCATGGAACCATTCTCACATTTCCTGTGGAACTGGTGGGAAAGAACTTGAATGTACAAGTGAAAGGTTGAGGCATTACTCAACTAAAATCTCATATATGATACAATTGGACATATTTAATGATGATGATGGTCTCTATGGTATTTCACATCATTTCATTTCCTCATCAAGGGAAAGTTGTGACCATTTATAAACTATATTATTGTTACCTTGATCTAACTTCTTCAACAAGATTGGATTTCCATTTAATAGGAAATTCCACAAAGGCCTAGGAGAGCACAAATGTCGGGATCTATCCTACCCTAATGGGGATATTTAATATCCCAGTGCATGTAGCTTATATTGACTATAATCCTTATTTTTTTGTCCCATCTGGTGAAAGTCTAAGTACTAGTAACCAAAATCATAAAAGGAAGAGAAAGTGGAAGAGTAAGAAGAAGTGGAAAGAAATGTCATTGGCCATTGTGTGTCATTCTAGAGACATTCTATTAGCCACTACAATTCATTTTGGAGGAAAGAAACTAACCACTATGAGTAATGCTAGGGGAAAGATTACAACTACTACAAATCATAATGAAGACAAACAACCAGCCAATGAAAGCCATCTCGAGGGTATTGATATTGGTGAGAAATCTAGACAAAGAGGGTGTAATCTTGAGTTTCCTTCTAAGCTTTGTAAGGGAGATTACCTTACTTATATTACTCTATTATTCCAAAGGTACAAAGGTTGATTTATTTTTTTGAAGGATCTGGTGAACCACCTATGGTTTCCCAACAAACTACCCAACCATTGGTTACTAAAATGCTTGAGCCAATGCAATCTTTAGTTAATACCACTTTTCTTTTGGAAAGTGACGAGTTTACTAAAGTGGTTGAGTTGATGCAACAAACGATCCCTCTCTTTTTATGGAGAGTGATGAGTATACAAAGTGGTATAGTTGATCTAATCTTTGACTAATTAGAATATCCATTTTTTTTATGCAAGATGATTATTTCACTTCACCCATCTTGGTCATTAACCTTCCTAGTTGACATGATTTCTTGGATTTTGTGTTGTTTCTAGATGAATCCATCCTTGAATCCATTTCTATTGTTGATATAACATGGGAATATATGCATAATTAATAATCATCTATTCCTAAATTGGATATTTTAGAAGTTGGATACAAAGAAGTCATTGGCATAAGCCTAGCAATGGGCTCTACCTTAAATTGTACTAGGTGTATGCCATAGGGCCACACTCTGCTTTATAAAGTATTATACTTTTAAGATTTGTGGTTTTCAAGTTTGTATTATAGAGAAAAAAAAGTTATCACAAGTTAATATATTTTATTTATTAACATTTTTCTAGTTTTGTTGATTCAGTCTCCAGGCATTTGGAGACATTTTTCCTTTGGAATTTTCCAAGTTGATCCACTTTTACAAGTAAGGCCCTCGAAACTAACATATAACTTAGGTTCACCACCTTTCATTGTTCATTATCATTTTATTATTCAGTTTTTTCCTTAGGATCAACTTGAATATATTGTGACATAAAGCCTTCTTGTCATTTAGAAGTGTTGTAATCTATGTGGTAGAGCCTACTAGTTTTGGGTTCATTATATAGCACTGTGATTGTAATGTTGGTGTGCATGCTAAAGTTTTTTCATAGGCTGATGATCTGTAAACTTTCGTGGATATTCCATTGGACAATTTGTAACAACATATCTGATAATATTATATTTAAAATATGAAATTATACATTATTTCAGTTTTCTTAGATTTTTAGATCTGTAGATTTTACTGTAAATAGTGCATGAATGAAAATAAAACTTATGCATAAAATAGAGAATGAAAAAATAAAATCTCTCACACACATGAGAACAATAGATGCTTTAGGAAACCCTTTCGAGAGAAAACCTAGCTGGAAGGTGAGGTCACTCCGCTCTCTTTCTCTGTTTGGAAATATGGTTACAAGTACAAAGAAGTATGGCATGTGTCCCGTGGGTTGCTACAGTGCACAAATACTCTATGTCTACTCTACCTCCTATCTCTCTTGGCTATTTTTTCTCATCTATGGAATAAATTCACTCGAAAGATTGGAATGTCTCTTCCTCCTAATGGCCCAGTTATAACACAACACAATAGCCTACTAGTGGTTAAGTTTGACTATCTCAACTCTTAACCAAAGTTACAATATAGACTCTTCTAAAGTCTTTTATATCATAATCACGTGGCTAGCCCCTTTAATGGGGGCTGACACCGCATTCTCCTGAATTACGGTGGTGAAAATAGGAAGTTCAACTTCTGAGTTGCATAACTTTCACATACATACTCTAATTGATGCATTTCTTACGCCATTGGAAAGATCTTTGTGTGTAGTGATGAGCCTCGGTATTGCAACAAGAATTCTACAACTCCCAAGTCTACCAAATTTAATTATAAACCTAAGGTTCATGCAAACTTAAGAGGTATCAACACTATATGTGCAACATACAATGTGTCCTTCCTTTGCTGTCATGATGTAATGGAGTGCATGTAATGAAATCAAATCCTAAACTAATTGCATAAAATGAAATGCTCGAAATGGAAACCTTAACCTATTGCAAGAAAGAAAGAACAAGGAAGGAAACCTATTCTAATTGCATAAAGTAAAGACCATGAACTAAATGTCAACCATTACATTTCAAAGAGTTTATATCCATTAACAGATTTCATTGGATGTAGAAATCAAGAAAATCATCATTGTACTATCTAATCCATAAATATGTCCATTATCCCAAATCGCTAAAATGTTTTGCATGGGTAAAGAGGCAAGTCCTAAGTGGTCTTTTGTTAGGTCCCTATACTACTATTGTAACCCATTATTGTTATTAGTGCAACCCCCTTATTATATTATTGAGCTCATATAGTCCCCATGTTATTATTATTATGCCCCATAGAAGCCCACTATTGTTATTATTGTGCCCCTACAATATTATTGTTATGTAGGCTCTAATTGTATTGGGACCCCTTAGACTCCTATATATAGAAAGGAGTTCTTATCATTTGTATCATGCAAGAATTGTTAATTTGTGTAATTTAGAGAAGGTTTCCCCCTCGAAGAGGCTGATTTTTAAGTTGTTGATCTATCTTTTCTATCTTTTTGTGAGATGGTTTCATAACATTTGGTATTAGAGGTTTGGATTCTAGGGTTTCTTTGCTCCAAACAGGTCATCATGGAATTTTCACTATAACGAATTCTCTACAAAGTTTCAGAAGCTTAAAAAAAACCATTTGATATGAAATCTTGATGAAGCTCGAACCCGAATTTCAGATCTTGTTTCACTATATTTTCGGAGATATGGTCCAAGAAATGTAGGGTTTTTGCATGATCCCAAATTACATCCCAAACAGGTGACATGGGGAAAATCGTCATAACTTTCTCTCTGAGCATCAGATTGAAATTTCATAAAAATTTAAAGAAAGAGGACAACCTATAGTTTTTTGTGTATTGGTTTTAGGTCCTAAGGTTGAAATGGTGACACGTGGCACTTCGTACAAGTTCGCTCTACCGAACTAGTCTATAATCAGGTCATCGTGGGTGATTTGGCATAACTCTTCCTTGGAGAATCCAATCTTGATCAGACTTGCGGGTTTGGAAAAAGGAATCAGAGGGTTACCGCAGGGCGCAATTTCAAACCTTTGAGATCTGAAATAACGGAGATCGAACAGATTCAATATCAAGCTCCTACAAAGTGAAAAAAGGTGTGTATTTTTTTATTTTGTTTTTTTGTTTTTTTTTTTTTTTAATTTTATTTATTTATTTATTTATTTGCATAACTTTGGTTGAAAAATTAGTTTGAAGGAATTAAATGGGCATAGTGAAGCATTATTATCATTAATTGATGCCCTGCGGAAAGAAAATGGAAACACCTTGTAATCAACCTGAAAGCTCTAGCATGACTCATGACGAAGAGAAAGAAATGCAACATGATATCTCAAAATGTTGTGTTATTCAACAACCCCCCATTTGTTAAAAGTAGTAGTCAATATTACTTTAATAAATGGGGACCATTTAAAAAATCCTTCCAAAAAATAAGTTTAGCATTAGGCATTTTCCTTGTTAATTTTTGGAATAAAACAAGATATCAAATAAGCACTTTTTGAAAAAGTGATCAAAAGAGAATACCATGCTAAAACCTCAAAACTATTAGGCTTCTCATATAAGCTAAGTCCTAAGGCATTTTTTATTAAAACTAAGACCCACATCACATATCGCCACCTATAAGGGACGTGTCTTAAAAATTTATGCTAAACCATGCGAAACAGGAAATTGTGATGATAAGATCTCCCTTATCGCATCGCATTGCGAACATTTAAGAGAGGCCCGAAAACTTATCATTATGCCAGATTGTGAAATGTGATTGAGACTTGGACCTAATCTTGAGATACATTATAAACAAGTACTCAAGTCCGTTTCTTAATAAAAATGGATTTACATAGAAAAACTTTATTAACAAGCTATGTTTTGGAAACGATAATAAGCGGCCCACATTTTGCATCCCGTAGAAACTAAGGAAATGTTAAGGAAAGCACACAAACATAATGCAATAATGCGATATTGCATCGCAGTTGCAAAATTGGCATTTTCGCAGTTTAAAGGATCTCCCCCCTAAAAATTTTCTTCTCGACTTACGATGCGAACATTAATGGGCAATAAAGCTAGGGATAAGGAACCATTAGTGGGCATTTAGTAAGGGTTAATGGCATTTATGTGTGAAAAGTAGTTCAACGTGATACGATATCTTCTCACCTGCATTCAATAAAACTCCTTTCTTGTCACATTTTCATGAGTTATCTATATTATTCCTTCTTACGTTCATTCTTATCTCTGTATATCCGATAGCTGCTGTTTTTCTCCATTTTCAGGAAAAATCCATAGAAAGAGTCTTTGGGAACAATGGCAAAGAAGGGTAAGGCAGTTGCATCTAAGAAATCAGAAATGACTCCTTTATTCTCTGATACTACATGCAGTAGAGATGGAGGAACCTCTACGTGGGAAACCATGTATGATTTATTAGAAGAAGAGGAACCAAGACTTCTGGAAACAAAGGCCATAGCTGATGGTCATGCCTCCTCAGATGCTTCCATCTTCGAGATGGAATGCTCATTTTTGCACTGCATAGCTGCGAGACCAAAGATAATGCCATATACAGATATGGTCAAGTGGATAATTGATCAGGTGGATATCTCAGACAGAGAATTTAAGAATAGCAGGTAGGAGGTTATGGGATCTTTTTCACCAGAAAACCTCTGACTTGTATACAACATACCAGAGCCACAAATGTTCTACAACAAATAGTTCCTCGAGAAATTTGCTAAGGAGAATGAAGACCCAACGGATGTCACACAAACTTGGACACAAAATGAAGGCAAGATCAAAAAGGAAAAAATGGGTATGTATTCTACAACATCTATAGCTCCCCATCATAGTTTTGCAATAGCCATGTTATGTAGGTTGTTCGGCAAACCTGATAGTACTAAATTTTCCCCAGAATGGTTGTCATTAATAGATGCAGCCGTAAATGCAACCATAATGAATTGGGCCCAAATTTTGTCTGATAATTTAGCAAAGGCTATAATGGAGTATAGGAGGAAGAGGAGTATCTCTTCGAGGGTTTACCCTCCATTTTTTATGAGTGCCTATGTAATGGATGTAATCTGTTTTGGCTCCAAATTTCATATCATGGGATGGAAATGGACTATGAATGACCCACTTCCCATTCATATATATCATAAGAATATGTGGGAGTCTCAGTTTCACCCCCATTTTTACAAAATTTGTCATGGAGTCATGTTGCATATCCATAAACAAGTTTTCAACCAAAATGCCCCTAGGTTTCCTAGAGAGGCCGAAGTAGATATCCTTCCTAGGGCCAGATGGTATGGGGAGGAAACATTCACATATATCTAAGTATTTGGGAGCATTTCTTCACCACATGTCCTCCCATACTATGTCCTCGACAAATTGATGGCTAGAGAGATAGCCTACCAAACAACAAGTGAAGCTGGACTGAGCAAACGACTAAAGGAGCAGAAAAATGCCGTTTGGCCTACATTTCCGTTGCAGTGTGGTGCATTTGCACTACATCATTTTGGACATGCATGTAAAGAAGAAAAGATCATGAAATCTCTAAAACTACCTACATTCCCAGCAAGGCAGTATGACCCAAACGGCACTGCCAATTATTTCACTACCATGGTGAAAGTGAAGGTCTTCACCCATGAGGAAGATGCATTTGATGATGTCTTCCTACAGAAAGAGACATTCTCAGATGTGAAGCATATGGCATCACAAATTTTTACCCTAGGTGATCTTGAAGCCTTTCATAAATACAGAGAAAGAAGATTATTAAAGGTCCCATTGGACCAATTACATATTGAACCAATAACGGAGCCAACTCCCAGTGTAAGCTTATAGCAGAGCTCTGGAGAAAATTCTAAAGATGACTCCAAAGCTGAGTCTCAGGCGAAGTATACTCATGAGTCAAAGCACTCAAAACAACAGTCCCAAAATGGGGGTCGTAAAAGTAAGGAGTTAGAAAAGGACACAGCCAGGTCTATAGAGAAAGCAGCCGAGCAAACCTCAGCTAAGAAATAGGTTGAAATTCACTCTACCTCCACCCAGTCAACAAAACCCCCGGTTATTGATTTAGAGAAAGAATGGGAGCATTTTAATAAAAATATCCATACAGAAGAACAAACACCTGAGGTACAGACTCCACAACACAGAGCAACTCAAGAAGTTACAGTAGAGAAAACTGTAAGTACTCAAGAAGTAGAGCTCATTCCTGCCACTCCCACCTCTGAAATTGTTTTGAGAATTAAGGAAATTCCTCCCTTAGATGTGTTCTACAGCCCGACCCACAAAGCTATCGTCAAAAGGAAAAGGAAGAAAAGAAATTTGGATGTTGTAGTTGTTACCACTCCTGACAATGAACCAATGGATATTGTCTGGAAAGATTCACCCATCGACCCATCTGAGAACCTTACTAGACTGTCGCAATTTGCAGGAGCCTATGCCACAACAACTATTGACAAAGCAACAGAAGTCCAAACATTGCTTAGAGAAAAGGAAAATAAAATTTTGCTGTTGGAAAAAATGTTAGAGCAGGAAAAATCTAACCAACAAGCAGAGTTGTAAATAGCCAAGCTCCAGCAAGAATTCGAGCAGATGCAAATAAAAAACCAGGCTAGCCTAATAGAAAAGGATGCGTGGATACAAGCCATAACCGATAAGTATAAGGAAAATCCACAAATTGATCAATTCATAATAGAAACACTTATCCTTAACTCCCAGCTAATGCACAAAAAAGAACTTCTATGCCAGAGAATCTCGCAATTAAGTACTTATTACGAGATTAGTGACAAACTGACAAGCCAAGTCATTGACGTGAGGCTTGAATATGATGAAATATTAAAAAGGATTTTCTACTTTATCACCTAATAGGACTCAGAGGATGAGAGGAAGGCTGATTTATCGAAACTAGAGGAATCACATAAATAAATTCTATTTGCAGACTGGGATTCTCAACTCAAACAAGAAGAAAGGGCAACAACAGTCACAGTGGTAGTAGCAAACAACGTTATTGAAAATATGAATTAAAATTTACATAGTGCCAACTTGGTAGCAGAAACTGTACCAGGTTTTCTTCCAAATGTCAAACAACTCGAGCAACATTGGGAACAGGTGGCAAAGGAAAGGGAGGAAACAATTAAGAAAATGACCAGGCTAAACTAGGAAGCATACTAGAAATATCTAGTCAAACCTTACAGCCAGTGGATGACCTTCGGATGCCTAATCACTTCCACACAGAAAATGGTGCCAACACTGACCAATGCCTTATTCACTTGGTAGTTGAAATCTGCAATCGACCAACTGAGACAGCTCAAACTAATGACGGATATCTGTGATCATAAGGATCAAATGCAAAGGAGTTAGTCACCATATTTTATTTCTATTTTAAGTTTCATTTAGTGTAATCTGATGAAGGTCATTTAAACATCCTCAACTATTTTTTTGTAATAATCTATTTTTAGGACCTATAGTTTAGTATTTAAGACCCTCTCATGCATTTAGAGAGGGGTCCAGAAATTTTATCAGAAACAATCTTCAAAACATGCAGTTTTGTACCTTTGAGGAGGTTCTGGTGAAATGAATGCAACATGATTTATTTTCATTTTATCTGGCATGTTTTACTGAAATTGCACTTTTTTACTCTTAGATGGTGTTGGATTGATTGGAAGTAGGTCGATATTGTTGAAACACGGGAGCAGAACTTATTACAAATGGTACTTTTATCTTGTTATTTTGTTTTAGTTATGTATTAAGCAATAGATTTTCTTCAAATTTCTTATGTATGAAAGTTTGAATCTTGGTTACCATTATTGCACTTTTGTATGGTGATGGCCTAAACTTTGTGCTGAATACATGAACAATTTCTTATGCGATATATGTTTCACAATCATTTTGGCTAACTATTTATCCAAAACGATCATTTTTAAAATGATTTCACTTCTTATTGTAGTTGAATGATCTTTATTACCAATTGCTCTAGGACATTATTGTAGATCACATACTTTATTTTTATTCCCGGGTATAGTCATAGTTAGATAGTGTTTAAAACTAGGATATATGCATGTGATTATTAGTTTAGAATAGATTACTTTGCTTAAACATTCCTCTGAACTACCATATATCACCCCATCGGCACTATCATAATTTCTATTGGGAAACTTTCCCATTATCCCCAGTCGGAGCCACTACACTAAACGGAAAAGGAGTTGCCAACCAAGGTCCGGACCGGGTGGTTTTCACACATGTTGTAAGAAACGATCTTTGAGACTTCAACATTTTGGCACTAGGAGGAGGGCCTGACTATGAATGGGAAGTAAATCCAAATTAATAGGCCATTCTAATAGTAAAACGCCCTCACCATCACCTCCAACTTCTTGATCGCATTCCAAATCTCCCAATCCTAAACAAGAAGTTGTAAAGAAACCCACAGAGCCCACTATTGAACTCCCGAAGAAGCCAGATCATTCTTCTTCTATTGAAGCCTCTGAAGTCCAATATTTGATTCATAAATTACAGGGGATTTCAATATCTCAAGAAGAATATGAGTCATCCCAAGCTAGTGTTACCTCTCAGTTTACACCATCTCAACTGTTAACTAGAGCACATAGTGAAAAGTTTGGGATTCCACCATTCGAGTTCCCTCTACCAAGTCGTACGAAAGCTAAGAAGACACTATCTGAATCTCATAGTGAGGCTCTTTCATCAACACCTAGATCATCTTCATTCATTCCATCCATATTGTCATAAGACCAATCACCCAGCCCACAACTTCAGATCGTGATTTACATAGGTACTAGAACTCCATCCCCCTCTACCCAATCACCTTCAACCACTGGATCATCTTCCTCTACGCAGATACCAACAATGGCTCAAAATCCTCAAAATCCTCAAAGGCTCAAAATCCAAGAGATGTAAGGATGGCATCACCTTTACATCCATTGCCAACACATCCAGAACAATGGATACCAAAGTTCAATCCTGATAACGACCTACTAGCTGAGGAACACATAAACAATTTTATGTTGTCCATTAATTTAAATGGAGTAGTAGAAGAAGATGCAGTTGTAAGATTATTCCCATATACTTTACAAGGAGTAGCAGGATCATGGTACTTCTCATTACCATTAGGTTATATTAATAGTTGGGATGCCTTTCAAGAGAAATTCCTAACCAAATTTGGAAATGACAGATCCACAACTACCCTAATCAATGATATCTCCAATTTGAAAGCTGGACCTAAAGAACCAATTAAAGAATTCAACTCGTGCTTTAACAAATTACTGAATAAAATACCAGCGACATCCAAGCCCAACAATGAAGTCCAAAATGAGTGGTATATTTCTGCTCTTCCTTCAAACACAACTATTTTCGTCGATAGAGTTGCCAAACCAACTTTGGCAGAAAGTATCAAAGAAGTAATGTCTGTAGAAAAACGAATTCTTGCCTTAGATAAGAAAAATGCATTGGAAGAACGAAAATCCAAGAAAGTGACTTTTAGGGATGAATCCAAGAAAAGACCACCAAAATATCCTTTTGATCTTGAAGGTTTACAAAAAGTCCTCAAAACCATGTCCAATGAAATGGTTGATATCAAAAAACAAGTAGCAAAGACTTCCTCGAAGCAATCTTTCAAACCATATAAAAAGAATTCCCTTGCTGATCCTAAACCCCCAAACGCTATATCAAACGCTGAATTAGATGGGCAAGAAGATGAAGTCTCAACAAATGAAGAACAAACAAATGATGAAGTGGTAGAGTTACAAGGAATGTGGGATTTTATACTTCCCAATGAAGAAACACAAGAAGCACTACCTGTTGCCACTCGAAGTAAAAACCGTGTTGATTTGCCACAAACAAATCCAAAGCAAAAGGCTTCAATGCCACCTCCTAAGGAAAAAACAAAAAGTAAGAAATCTTCACCTAAATCCACTCAAAATACTCCTTCTCAACTGAATTCTTCACCTTGAGCTGAAACCCTGGTAGTATCCAATGAAATGAAATATAATATTGTTGATGATATGAAAAAGACTAGGGCAAACATTACCTTTCATGAGCTTAGAAAATTGAAACATCCGCAGAAGCCACTCCTCAAGGAACTCAAAGTAGTACCTACTTCACCTCTTCCTACCACTATGATCTCGCAAGCTACCCATGTTGGCATTATGATTCTGGTTTGGCTCTATGGTACAGGTGTTGTACTTGATGGCAACTCACTCCAGTGGCAAATCTCTATTTAGGCTCTTAAAATGATGGAAAATAAGAGGTTCGCAGGTGCATCGTTCAAAAGGTGCGGACCCGCAGGTTCGCTATCCAGGGAGTGCGCACATACCCGCAAGTTCACCGTTCATAAGGTGCGGTCCCCCAGTTCACTCACTCCAATGGAGAGAAGCACACTCACATGGGGTATCCTATGTTTGGCCCTTGGTATTTAGCCCATCTTTTACGATCCTATGGTTTTGGCCCATGGTATAGGATCTAATTTATTGAACCCCGGTTTGGATCCCTTGTATTGATTTTTGATGGTTTTGTCCCATGGTGTGGATAAGGGTTTGACTATAAAAAGGGGAAGGAGATCACTTGGCTAGATACTTGTGAAAAATTGAATATCTTAAGATCTAAAATTTTGGGTGTTTGGTTTTATAAAGCTAGATCTAAATCAAGGAGAAATCTTAAGGCGAATCTATTGATAAGTCGTGAACTCTCGGGCGCATGATCAGATCTATGGATCTGACTGACTGTGGCACATTGGAGGACTGTTAATTTGGCCCTAATCAGAGGTTCGCAGGTGATCCACGGTGTAGGTGCGGGGGTACGCAGTGCAGGAGAATACGCAGTTCGGGGGTACGTAGCGCAACAGAAGGCGCAGTGCGAGGTACACAGCGCAGAAAAAAGCAAAGTGCGGAGATACACAGAGGCACAGAAGGAATAGTGCGAAGGTACGTGGTTAGACAGACAGTGCAGTGCGTATCTGAGTTGAGGTACGCAGTTCAGCAGAAGGGGAAGGTGCGGTGGTACGCAGAGCAGTAGAAGGATACAGTGCGGACCTGCGTAGTTCAGGCACAGAAAGACTGCGGATATCCGCAAGATTATATTGGTGAAGTTGCGGACCTGTCTTGAAACATTTGTTGGCTGTCTTTTATCTATTGCTGCAGAGTTCTGGGTTTAGATTTCTGGTATCACTTTTTTGTTTACAGCATTCTGAGAAGTTGGGTGATTCATTGATTGATTGTATAAGGAGATTGGGTGATTTGCATGTACTTGATGATTATTTGATCTTCTTGGATCCAGTCTGAAAATTAATGAAACGTGGTCCTTAAAGAAGTAGAAGAGAAAAGGGGGTTGTAGCTCCCTTCCAGGAGAGACTGGAAAATGAGAGAGAGTTGTAGCTCTCTGCAGGTTGCAACCTGCGTACTGGTAAAGGACTGCACCAGTACAAAATCCTTGTAAAAGAAGTTTCTAATTGAAAGAAGATAGAGACATATTGCAGCAGGTGGTTTTCACCCACATTGGGTTTCCACCTTATATCTGGTGTTCTTTGGTGTGCTTATCTATTTTTCTTGTTCTTGTTCATTATTATATGGCACTGACATACAAATTAATGATCAATATCTGAAGAATAAATTAAAGTATAAATATGGAAGGCATATTGAAAAGAATTTGATAATACTTCGTTTATTGGAAGGTAAGAGTTACTGCTGTTGGATACCTATATTAATAGGTTTCATATTTCATGATTGGCCAAGGAAAATCCAAATATGCTCTGCTTTGGTATTACAAAGATCCCATATTTCCTAGAGAACAAGAGGTGTGTAAAGTGTTTCAAATATTGATGACCTTATTCCAATTTGGATGGATGATTCAACAGTTTAACCTGGATCATGCCATGTTTCAATTTTGATGTTATAGAATAGAGAAAGAAGTCTGTCCAAACTGTTCAATCTTGGCAGACAAGTAGTTTAGGTAGAGAAGTAAAGGTTCCCAACAGTTTAATCTGGGACCTTGGAAGAGATAAGGCTAGAAGTAGATAGAAAAGAAAAAAAAGAAAAGCCAAAGAAAAGAAAAGGCAAGTAAGGGTTTGCAAGTCCAAGTGCACCCTCTAAGGAGAAACAAAAATGCTAGGAAAATAGCTCGGTAAGTAGCTGTGGTTGCAGAAAGGGTATTTTCACCATTTTACACATGTCAAGAGGTGTTTTGCCAAGGCAAAAATCTATCAATGCACAAAGTGGTTAATTCCATCGAGTTGCAGCAAGGAGCATAACTAACCTCCTTCTCCCCCTTCATTCCATTACTAACACTCCCTTTCTTTTAGCTGAGATTTATGGAGAAAGATCATGGTTTTATGGTGGTTCTAGTTCATTCAGAAGCCACATTTCTGGTCTAAGATCTTTTCATTTTGATCTACTCTCAAAACTAAATCAATTTCAGATAAACTCAGTAAAATCCCCTTCATTTGTTTCCCTCATTCATATTAACCTCTAATTCTACTATATAGCTCCCTTATCTTACCCTTCCCCTAATAATACTAACACTATGGTGTATAAAGCCCCATAATCTTATAAATACTCCCTCCCCTTGGCATTATAGCCATATGCTCTTCAAAAGGGACCAAAGTGACCTCTCGTTACCTTGGTGAACCTATCACATCCCATTCTTCCTTGCTACAGGCAGCTTGCTCTTCAAACCACCCTTTGCATTGAATAAACCCTTATAAAACCTCTTTTGCCTTTAAATCCTTTGAAAAAGTTACCAAAGTCAAAAACCCGCCTCTGGCACATTTCCAAAGGTTAGCGCATTATTTGTTAAATGGAAAACATTCAAAAAAAAAAAAACCAATGAAAAACCCACAAACCCAAAGTTTCCGCCGCGCATATAACCTAAGCAAGTTGCCGCTCCGCCCACCATCGGATCAAGTCTCTGAGATCCGACGATCCACAGCGATATCGGAGCAGCCCCCGCAGCCATCCTTTACCGCCCGAGAAAGTGACGTTGCGTCACGTCAGGGCCACTCCACGTGTCGCGCAATGAAGGCTCTCGGAGCCGGGCCTGACACATTCGGCGTCGTACCTAAACCGCCCCGAGAAACCGTAGCGGCTAGCCCTAACCGTAACCGCTACGGTCATAACCGCCAACTGTCTTCCACTAATACTTCGCCACGTCATTTCCGCTGGTCCCCGCCCTGTTATTCGTCCACCTGGCCGCTGACATGGCTACCACCTCATCGCCCCCTTGGACCAATAGTCTACCGCCACGTCACCCGATGACGTCAGCTGACGTCACCTCACCTTGACCCGCCAATGACGTCATCACTAAAAAGCGCCAAAATGGTAAAAAAGTCCATATTAACCCAAAAAAGCCGTGTTTTTCTCACTTTTCACTCCTGTCGCCACTGTGCTCTCTGCATGACCGTTTACGTTCGAATTTCCGCCAACCTGCTGAGTTAACCCGAGCGACTTCCTCAGCAGCAACCGTGCACGCCTGCGCAACCTCTGTTCGTCAATTAACAGGTATTTACCGTTGTTCTGCCCTCCATACGACTGTTGTTGAAATTTAAGTTGCTCAGAAGGCTAAGGAGACCATAAAAATTACATTTTCACCGGCCATTTCCCTCTGCACATCCACATTTGCAACTGTGAAGTCCAAAAGCATCGGCCGAGCCTTAATACCTGCAATTTCGCTCAAAAGCATCATTCACTGTGTATTCCCGGCCAATTTCTTGTCAAACTCAATTCTCCCGATAAAAGAGGACACAGTGAGACCATAGAGAAGCCCTGCTCCCAAAACAAACAGTATTTCAACTGCTGTTGTGTAAATTCCTCCTCTGGTACCTGAGATACAAACTGTTTTTACAGAAAATCACTTCTATTCTGTGTTGCTTCCATTAAACAACCACCTGCAATTGTTGAACTTTGAAGAAGATCATGGAGACTCCCATTGCTCTCAACATCAAGCCCCTCAATGCCCCTCACCAGGAATTGGAGTGGAAAGCCCTGGGAGATATGGATTATCAAATGCTGGACTGGTTCCCTATGGGCTCCAAATACAATATCCAGATGATGAATGAGTTGAAGGCCCAGCACCTGAGTGGAGCAGACATCTTGGGGATTTGGGACTCAAACCTGCCAATCTACAACCTCCCCCAGGTAAATTCTATGCCAGAGTTGATACACAGCTGCCAGGAATGCTATGACCCAAACCAAAGAGCTGTCATTAGCCCCTCAGGCTTAGTTTTGTTCCACATCACCCCAGAGAGTATAAATGAAATGCTGCACTTCCATACTGCTAAGCAATTGACCCCACTCCATATTCAGAATTTGATAAAGATAGGGAGCAAGCTGTCAAGTGACCAACTCATTAAAATCAATCAGCTGTTTGTAAGACCAGGCTCTGAATCTGTCAGAACTCTTCCTATTGGGTATCAATATTTAAATGAATTGGGCAGGATGTTAGTGGATTTAATCAGTTATGTCCTAGGATTCAGGGGGATGGAGGATGTGGATGAAACCATAGTAGCAATGCTGTCTATATTCTCTCCTGGTAAGCCCCCGGCTGTACATTATGACTATGCAACCTACATTGCGGACAAAATCCATGAGCAGTTTATGAACTTGAAGAGGGAAAGACTATTCAGGTATACTTCATATATATACCATCTATTCTTGTTCTATCAGCCAGCCACCTTCTCTTTTCCTTTGAAGCAACTCAATGCCCAGGGAAATCCAAGATCAGTTGTGTTCTGGACTTCTGTTTTCCATCGTACCTCTGTATCACCTTACACATACATTGAGTTTATTGACTTATTCATTTATCCAGTCATGACAGTATTGCATGGTGCTCCTCCTCCTAGACTAACTGATGATATGAGAAGAATTCTCCATTTGAATAAATCCTACAGCATTGGTAACTGGTACCTCTACCAGAACCAAACAGTCATCAGAATATATGGCTGTGAGTTGACCCCTTTTAGGTTGCCAAGGTATGTCCCCATGAGGCTTTTTGCCTTGGAATATTTCAGACAGTTTGGGAACTCAGACTACCTCCATTTTCAGAGCAAGAACAAGAAGTCACAGCTAAAGGTGAGGAGCCAGCTGGGTCCTTTCCTATACAATAGAAAAGAGGAGGGATGGAAAGAGGCAAACACTATCCTGGAAGGCCTCAGACTGCAAACTAGTTTTGAATGGATACCCTATGATCCCAATCATTTTGTCTCCCTCAGGAGGATAAAATACAAATTGGGTAGTTATGCACACAAGAGACAACCCGAGATTGAACAGTATGCCAATGCATTAAGCTGGGAAGAGGGTACCTTAGAAGAAGAAATAACTGTTGAAGAGCTTCTAGAAAGAGAAGCTAGAAACATTCAAAAGGAAGCTGACTTAGAAACTTGTGGACAGGTTCCCCTCTCATACAAAAAGCGGCCTGGAGCAACTACTACAACATCAACAACACAGCAGCAGGCTGCCGGGAAAACACCACAAACAGCAAGCAAAGATAAAGGGAAGCAGGTGGAGCAGCCACCTCCATTAACAGAAGAGCAAGTGGAGACATTGGTGCAGCAGCAAGAAGAAATGGAGCAGCAGGAACAAGGGCAGCAACAAGAAGAGGTACAATATAGTGAACAGCAGCCCTTGCAGCAAGAAAAAGTGATTAATGCTCCAAGCTCCACTGAGCAACAGGCTCAGACAATAGTGCCTCCTAGGGCAGAAACTACTGTTGATACCTCAGTCCTCCAAACCCCACAAAAGGAGGACTTAACCAGGAAAAGGGATAGAGAGACTCCCCTGACTTCATCCATCAATCGGGGAGAGAAAAGACAAAGACTAAATGACTCTCAAGAGGATGACATAGCAGTGAGGCAAGCAATGGGCATGGGCCCACCCAGTGGAGAAGTTTCAGCCAGTTCATTCCAGCATGAACATGATAGAGCTATGGGAGGAGAGGTCAGTTCCTCCAGCCAGCACAGAGAAGGACAGTCAAGCATCAAACAGCAATTTATTGACATTAAGAAGAGAAGTGATCCTATTAAAGTACAGCTGTACAATCATTTGCTGAACCTGGCTCCTACCAATCAGCAAAGACTCATGTCTGCCTTTGATGTGAGTGAAGGCAAGATGATCATGAGTCACTTCATGCCCACAACGCTGCATCCTCAATCTACCTCGGATTATCTAAGAACCAACATGGAGGTTATGGCCAAAGATATACACCCTATGGATAAAATCGAACTGCATAAACAAACTGGTGAAATGGTGTATGCCTCCTTGGCAGATGAAACATTGGAAAATTATAAATTGAAGAGCAGCCTTGATAATACAGCATCTCAGCTGGAATTGGAGAGAGCATCATCACAAGCTAAGGATAACAGAATTAAGTCCTTGGAAGAGGTAATTATAGAAATAGGACATGATCCTAAAGATGTTAAAGGTATCCAAGAACTCTTGAAGCTAAGGGATGCAGACATGGCGGCCTTAAGAAAGAAAATCAAGCTCCCAGCTACCATCCATCCTCAAACAGACGAAGTTGCCCAGCAAAGGCAGGAAAAGGATGCTACAGACCTACTGATATCCCTGTACAAGGAGCTGGTTCAGACTCAGGAGCAGCTAGGACAATCAGAAGCTGCAAAGGCAGCATTACAGACAGCATTGAAACAGAGAGAAGAGGGCCAAACTTCCCAGCCCCCTCCGGAAGTAATCAATCTTGAAGAAACCCCTCCAACAACTACTCTTCCTCCTCAACAAACAGGAACTACAGCTCCATCTACAGCAACAACTACGCCAACAACAGAGCAGACTCCTAGTCTGGACATGCAGAGGCTGCAAGCTGAGATCCAAGTTCTTGAATCCCAAATGAAAGAGCTTGATGAAGTCAAAAGGTCTTTGACTAAGGTGAATGAAAGATTTGACAAAAGCAAGCAGAATGAGGCAGCAAAGGAAAGAGAGGTAAAGGCTCTAAAAAAGAGAATAGCTGAACTAGAAAAAGAGCTTGCACTAGAAAAAGTAACAGCAGAATTAAAAGCAGTCCTCTGGGGCAACATTGGTCGATCCATCACCAATCAATGGCAGTATATTGAGACTATGGATGAGCAAATAGCACTCATTACCAAGGCAAACAGGGAGGTACAGAGAGCTAGAGCAAGCCTGGGCCACATGCCAGATGCTGCCAGCAGAATGATCACTATTTTGAACAACAAAACTAGCTCTCAGCTGGCCACAATAGGAATTACCAACAGGACTGAAACAATCTCAGTAGCTAAAAGAGTCTTGACACTGAGAAACCTAGTTGGAACGCTGGAGAGAAGAACACAGGATATGCAGACCGAGATCAACAAATTCCTGGACAGATTTGTGGCATTACAAAACAGAGGCCTCCCCAGCATATTAAGCAGTGTAGGAAGACTGCTTACCCTGGAAAATTACATCAAAAGGGTTGATGCACATGCTGCAGCACAAATAGCAAAACAGCCCAGTACCTCAGCAGAAACAGGGCCGCATCAGGGCAGAATTTGTATGATAGGGTGGATAACCTGTTTTTCATTATGAATGAAATTGATCACCTGTTTGATACACCACCAAATTTCTTTAAGTATACAGAAGCAGATGAAACTCTGGGGGCAATCATAAGACACCAATTGCCCACACAGGAAGAATGGAGGAATTTGACACAGGTAATCTTATCAGGCCCGAACCTGTAGCGATAGTTTTCTCCAGTTTATGAACAGTCATGCACAGGCAGAATTTTGATAGATAAAATCTACAAGGAAGAGACAGATGCTGAGCCAACTCAGCAGAGCTATTTACTCACCACAGCAGCAGTCACAATCACAGGTGACAAACCCAGAATACAGCGTACAAGCCATAAAGTCGGGTTCCCCAGCATTTAATCAAAGTATCTCAACCGACTCAGCAGATCCCAAAGGCCAAAATATCTTCTGACAGAACATTAAGACGCCTTTAATTTGTATTCAATGCTGTAATAAATTTCGGATAATAATATCTCAAAAGTTGGTGAGAATATTAAGTCTGAGATAACTTAGAACTCAGATATTTTGTAAACAATCGCAAGTATATATTCACCCCTGACAGAAGCTCAGGGGGTTGTTGTAGTTTTCCTTTTGGAAGTCTCACTTGCTGTAAGATTCTCAGAGAAGCAATACAAAGGGAGAATGGAATTTCCAAAGCTTGGTGTATTTGATGCGTTGTGATGAATGGTGAATGTTGCAGGATTCCAGAGTGTTTCATAAAACAATAAGTTTTCTTAAATCTCTGTATTACATGTGTTCGAGTCTTTTGTTCTCTTTTGTTGTTTAAATGTTTTACACTTGATAGCTAAAGTAGAAGAATAGTTCCAAGATTTAATCACTGATTACCCTGGACTCAAACTGAGCTATTATCCATGTTTTCTTCAGATACAGTGTATGAAGTGTAATTCTTAACTGCTGCACTTTAAACTATATCTTTTGTAGTGATAGACATTCCCAGGGATTCAAGTTTTGCCCCTGAGACATCTGTCCGTTGTTCATGCCTAGTTTGGTGGAAATACTTAAATACCTTTAGTGAAAATTCTTGATTGCTTTCACTGGTGTTTTCACCTGTTTGTGTTATAAATTAAAAATTTTGTTGTATGAAATATCCAAATGGCCCTGTAAGTTTCACCATTTCACCTCAAGGTTTCTAGACACCTACAGCCATAGACTCCATTGCCCAATGATATTTGACTCTTTGAATACTACATCAAAGGACCTGAAAGAAACTCTTCAACCAAAACATAAACAAAACCAGTGCATAATACCTAGCCTAAAACCCTATCATAAACAGATACAAATCATAAAGAGAGAGCCCTCTCTGATCACAGTTTGGCTAGAAACAGTGATCAAAAGATTGGTTAGTGGTTACCCCGGCCGTATTCCCTTGGGAGTCATAGGGAACAACCTGGGTGTTAACATAATTGGCGACTCCACTGGGGAACTCTTAAAGATTTTTCAATTACTATCTATCTTCCAAAGCTACCATCAAGCCTGAGATTAGCCAAGAGGCCTTAGAACTGTTTCTGTAATACATGGACAGCTTTAGGGAAGAGCTAATTGGGGAATCTTCATCCTAGCTTTGGAACATATATAGCCATTCCAAAATTTTCATCCAGTCCTTGCATATACAGCAGCTTCCGGTACAAATTCAAAAGAAATTAGAAGCTGGCTCCCAAAAGAAACCCAAGGCACACTAGGGCAAACCCTGACCCTAATCAACCTATCATTGTTGATAATCCGAATATCATTCCAAAGAACATTAGGAGACAGCAAAAGCAGGAGAAGCCTGCTGATTCAGACAGAAGTTCAGATCGACCTATCCTTATTCCTACTCCTTGCAAAGTTCTTTTCCGATCCACCACTAGTTCCCCTAGTTCATCATCAACACCTCAAAGCCCTCCTCTCCCATCTTCACCATCTGCACATACTCTCTCAACCAGTTCCACGCTTGTTACCCATACCATTAACCCTGTCACACCTGTAATCCCTGTTGTTCCATTTGCTCCTGTTAACCCTCTAAACCTCATAAACATGGCTAACAGGTATGCACCTCTGCAGATACCAGCTAATGCTCCAGCTCTACCCCAAGACTACCAAACCAAAATCTCATTTTTTGACTCACATGGCCCTTTGACAGCTGTCCAGCATGCTAAGAAGATGCAAGACCACTTTGAGACCTATGAAATAGATGATAACAGTGTCAGGATGAGAATTTTTGTTCAAAGTTTAACTGGGGATGTTAGAACTTGGTTCAGATCCCTCAATGCAAACTCCATTGCAACACCTGATCAGCTTTACGAAGCTTTTACTGAGAGATGGGAGAAGAAGAAAGATCCACTCCACATACTCGGTGAATATAACACTATTAAAAGAGGTCCCCAAGAAACAGTTTTGGAATATTGTGCTAGGTTTAACAATGTATATAATGCTATCCCACAGAACTTAAGGCCCCCTCCTGATTTGGCCCTGTATAACTTCCCTGACGGTTTTGATTCTGATATGGCCTATCAGTTGAAAGAAAGAGATCCTCCAACCCTTGCAGAAGCTCAAAGGGTTGCAGTCACTGTAGAGGCTAACCTAATTGCCAAAAGAAACAGGGCAAAGTTGGAAAAGAAGGCTGGCTTCAGAGAAGAGCCCTCAGGCTTTGATCAAAAGCTGGATGCAATACTAAACAGTATGAAGAGATTGGGTGAAAGAGTGGAATCAGTGGAAAGAAAATCATCATGGGAGGCATCACAAAGTAACCCTCCTAGAAACCCGAATTTTAGGAGAGCTCAGAACCCAAACATAGGAAAAACAAGTGCTGACCAAGATATTAGACCCCCTTTTCAAGAAAATTATGCAGAAACTTCCACAGACAGCCAGCTCAATGAAGATCCTGAAATTAACTTAATGGGTTTGGATGGTAAAAGCCATGTCTTTTTAACACAAGAAGACCATGAGGAGGATGAAAGCAAAACATTCCAAACTAAATCAGGAGAATCCTTTGACTTTAAACAAGGTTATGATACTGCTGTCTATGAAGTCCATAAACAGTATAAACTCAGGAGTAGGACTGTGAATGTAAACCAGCCCGACAAGATAAATGATAAACAGAGGTCTAAAGAAACCATGGTCACAGAAATTAATGACAAAATAAACTTTCCTGCAGAAGAAATTGTAGTTGAGGAGGTTACTGAACTGCTGTCCCCACTACAACAGCCCATGGCAACTTCGTCCTCTCACCCTGATTCAAATTTTACCCCTCAAAACATGAGTAAAAGGGGCAGATCTCAAAATCAAGATGAAATCCAACAAGAAGATTTAATGAACAAAGAAAAGGCTGGTATCCATGACCCTAAAACCCAAATTGACAAACCTTTTGACCTAGGCACAGAGATTGGCAAGCTAAAGATAGCCATTCCTCTCTCAGAGCTAGCCAAGCATGACATATACAAACAACAGATCAAAAAATCCCTTCAACTCACTACTAGCAAAGATGATGTAAATGTGCTAGATGACACTCCAGAATTACTGTTCGGCCCAGAGGTAGATGGAAAAACAGTAGTCACAGGGGTTTTACCTTTTTATGTCAGCCTGCATATTCATGATAAAGTACTGCATAATGCAATGTTCGACTCAGGTGCCTCTCACAACCTTATGCCAAAAGCAGTCATGGAAAGATTGAACTTGGATATAACAAGACCATACAAAGACCTGTTCTCTTTTGATTCCAGCCAAGTCAAATGTTTAGGCCTAATAAAAGATTTATGTGTGTCTCTGGTTCAATATCCCAACAAAACCATTCTAATGGATGTTGTAGTCGCTGATATCCCACCCAAGTATGGGATGCTGTTATCAAGATCATGGGGAGCCAAGCTCCAAGGCTCCCTGCAATTAGACATGTCATATGCCACTATCTCTGTTTTTGGGCAACCAAAAAGACTTTATAGGGAAACACTCATGAAGTATATGGTCAGCAGTGAAGAAAAGCCTCAAAATTTTCCAATATATGCTGTCCATTCGGACATAGACTCCTTCATCCTCTTCAATGACAGCACAAGCCTCCCAAACAAGGACATTAGGACCGAAACACTCATACAAGAACAAAACATTGATCAAACAAGTATCACCTGCCAAACATCAATCAGCCCAACAATACACAGTATCCCTCCTCTAGTTGTCAAAGATTGTCAAACAAGGGATGAAATTATCCTAGAAAATAAATGGGAAAAGAAACCCCAACTCATGCTCACATTACCATCCCATGAACAGAATTTTAAATCTCCTGTTCAGCAAGACATCCTGTGGGTCCTAGAATTTGATGGCTCAGTTAACAAGCTAGGAGCAGGAGCTGGAGTGTGGATACATAACAAAGAGAAAGATTATGCAGAAGGCAGGGCTTACAGATTGAATTTTAGATGCACTAACAATATCGCAGAATACGAAGCTCTGTTGTTGGGCCTAAAGCTAGCAAAATCACTACAAGCTCCTAAACTTTCCATCATGGGAGACTCTGATCTAGTAATTCAACAAGTAAAAGGAAATTTTGTCACCAATGACAAAAGATTGAGGTCCTATAGATCTGCTGTAATTGAAATATTAGAGACCTTCTCTGAGTTTGTCATCACAAAAATTTCAAGGGGCCACAATCTCCATGCACACAGCTTGGCAACCTTTGCCAGTACCTTTAAATTCCCATTAGAACCCAATAACTGTTTCACAGCCGAGGTCAAATACAGACCCTCCACCCCAAACAATGTCAAAGAATGGCAAGTATTTGAGGATGACATGCAAATAAACAATTTTTTAACCTTGCAACAAGAATTCACAGGATTAAATATTGATATTGATGGAGCAAGTCCATCACAAATACAGTTTCAACAGTCTGCTCACCCAATGTCACCTAGAACAGCAAAACAATTACTGAGTCCAACCATTTTCAACAATGAAAACATTCAGCAAATTCACCTAATTGGCTGTGAAGAGATGAGCAACGCTGAAGCTGAAATCATACAACTCAAAGACAATTTCCTTCCAATAGGCCTTACCCCATTAGAAGACATTTTTGATTCAAATGATGTCCCCAGGAAACCAAAGATGCAGCCATTAGATGCAGCAATTGAAGAATGCAACATTGGTACTGCAGACAAGCCTAAAATAATAAAACTATCTGCTGCTTTGCCCCCTGATCAAAAACCCAAATATATTGACCTCTTTAAAGAGTTTCAAGATGTTTTTGCTTGGGGTTATGAGGATCTAAAGTCTTATGATACCTCTGTCATCCAGCATACCATTCCCCTCAAGCCTAATCAAAAACCATTCAAACAGAAATTGAGAAGAATCAATCCTGTGCTCCTTCCTTCCATTGAAAAAGAATTACAGAAAATGTTCAAAGCTGGTATCATAGCACCAATCAGGTTCTCTGAGTGGATTTCAAATTTGGTCCCTACAAGAAAGAAAACTGGGGAGATTAGACTTTGTGTAGACTTAAGGAATTTGAATCAAGTATCACTCAAAGATAACTACCCTTTACCCAAAATGGATCACATTCTTCAAAGAGTAGTAGGGGCTTCAAGGATATCATTACTTGATGGATTCTCAGGCTTCAACCAAATCCTAGTACACCCTGATGATCAAGACAAAACTGCATTTACAACCCCATGGGGGACTTTCAAGTATGTTAAAATGCCTTTTGGGTTGAAGAATGCCGGGGCAACATTTCAAAGAGCAATGGATATTGCTTTCGCAAAGGAAATTCATGATTTCCTTGTCATTTATTTGGATGACCTCACACCTTTTTCTAAGTCCGACCAAGAACACTTGAAACATTTGAGGCAGATTTTCATAACATGCAGGAAATATGGTATTTCCTTAAACCCCAAGAAGTCATTATTTGGCTTGGAAGAAGGGAAACTTTTAGGACACATTATTTCAAAAGATGGCATAAGAATTGATCCAGATAGGATACAAGCTATCCTACAAATGCCTCACCCAAGGAATGTCAAGGAATTGCAAGGATTCTTAGGGAAAATCAACTTTTTAAGAAGGTTTATCCCTAATTTAGCAGAATTAATCAGATTACTAAACAATATGCTAAAGAAAGATTCAAAGGTCAAGTGGACTGTTGAAGCAAAGCAAGCCTTTGAAAGTATAAAATTGGCCTTGACTCAAACCCCAGTGTTAACCAATCCTCAGTTTGACAGAGACTTTATCATTTTCTCCTTTGCCTCCCAGCATACCATCGCTGCTGTTTTATTACAGAAAGATGACCAAGGGAACGAGAAACCTATTGCCTTTTTCAGCAGAGCTCTCAGAGATGCCCCTCTAAAGTACCAAATAATGGAGAAGCAAGCTTATGCTTTGATCAAAGCTATTAAAGACTTTAGGATTTACATCCTTTACTCCCATGTTGTGGCTTATGTACCAAGTCCTATTGTCAAAGACATTCTCACCCAAGAAAACTTAGAGGGCAGAAGAGGAAAGTGGATTGCCAATATTCTAGAATTTGACATAGAAATAAAACCTACAAAGCTGATAAAAGGGCAAGGTTTGGCCAAATTAATGACAGAAGCAAATTTCCAAGCCTTAGATATTAACCAACTGGACAGTGAAACAGAGCTGGCGACTCCAAAGATCAATGTAGCCTTTGAACAATCCCCTTGGTACTCTGATATCTGCTATGTGTTACAAAACCTGTGTGCTCCCCCAGGACTGTCCAGAACTAAGTGTAGGTTCCTAAAAATGAAAACATCTAGATTTTGTGTGATGGATGGAAATCTACTTTGGAAAAACCATGAAGGTATATTGCTGCACTGTCTAATAGAGAATGAAACTAACAATATCATGCAAGATTTCCATGCTGGAGACTGTGGTGGACATTTGTACTGGAAGTCCACTGTGGACAAGATATTGAGGGCTGGTTATTACTGGCCCACCATGTTCACCGATGTTAAGAAATTCACAGCCTCATGCCACAAATGCCAACTGTTTGAAGGCAAAAGACAGTTGCTGCCACTTCCTTTGAAGCCCATTGCAACAGAGAGACCTTTTCAACAATGGGGCTTGGATTTCATTGGGGAAATTCATCCCTCATCTTCAGGGCAACACAGATGGATTTTAACAGCAACAGACTACTTCACCAAGTGGATTGAAGCTGCCCCATGCAGACAAGCAAATGATTCAGTAATTATTCAGTTTTTGGAAAACAATATACTGGCTAGATTTGGCTGTCCAGACAAGATAATAACAGACAATGCTGCTGCTTTCAGATCCAAGAAAATGGTGAACTTCTGCCATAAATTTCACATTACTTTGGGCCATTCTACAGCTTACTATCCTCAAGGAAATGGCCTTGCTGAATCATCAAACAAAAGTTTAATAAATATCATAAAGAAAGTGCTGGAGGAAAACAAAAAGAACTGGCATAAGAAACTAGTAAATGCTTTATGGGCAGATAGACTAACAACAAAAAGATCAATTGGGACCAGCCCATATGAGTTAGTCTATGGATTAGAAGCCAGATTTCCTTCATCACTAGGAGTACCGGTTATGAAGCTACTGCAAGAGAGCCAAGCAGAGCCAAATGATATGCAAAGGAGGATCAATCAGATAATCTGTTTACAGCAAACTAGAGAACAAGTTTTCAGCAGAGTGCAGATATTACAAGAAAAATTGAAAAAGGCCTTTGATAGGAGAACCAAAGCAGAAGATTTCAATATGGGAGACAAAGTCTTAAAGTGGGATGCAAGAAGAGAAGAGAAAGGAAAACATGGAAAGTTTGATTCTTTATGGAGAGGACCATTTACTGTCCAAGCAGTACAAGGTAACAACACCTACTTCCTCAAAAGTCTGACTGAAACTGACTTGGATGAGGGTCCTGTCAATGGCAGGATGCTGAAGCACTACTTTGACTATTCACCATGAGCAGAATCCAAGGGATTCATTGTATATAGACAGATGTACATATTGTTTTCTGTTTTAGATTATAAAATACAGTTTTCTGAGTGATTTATCAACCAGCTAGAGGCAAATAGAATCAGAGGTCTTCCAAGAAAGAAGCACACAATTTTGACACATTTTGCAGCAAATTTCAAAGGTTAAGAAGGGCAGTCAAGGAAAAGGCAATCTGACCTGCTGTTCTTGGTCTTTCAAAAGAAAAACCATCCCCATGTGGAGCCACTGTTGGATACCTATACTAATAGGTTTCATATTTCATGATTGGCCAAGGAAAATCCAAATATGCTCTGCTTTGGTATTACAAAGATCCCATATTTCCTAGAGAACAAGAGGTGTGTAAAGTGTTTCAAATATTGATGACCTTATTCCAATTTGGATGGATGATTCAACAGTTTAACCTGGATCATGCCATGTTTCAATTTTGATGTTATAGAATAGAGAAAGAAGTCTGTCCAAACTGTTCAATCTTGGCAGACAAGTAGTTTAGGTAGAGAAGTAAAGGTTCCCAACAGTTTAATCTGGGACCTTGGAAGAGATAAGGCTAGAAGTAGATAGAAAAGAAAAAAGAAAAGCCAAAGAAAAGAAAAGGCAAGTAAGGGTTTGCAAGTCCAAGTGCACCCTCTAAGGAGAAACAAAAAATGCTAGGAAAATAGCTGGGTAAGTAGCTGTGGTTGCAGAAAGGGTATTTTCACCATTTTACACATGTCAAGAGGTGTTTTGCCAAGGCAAAAATCTATCAATGCACAAAGTGGTTAATTCCATCGAGTTGCAGCAAGGAGCATAACTAACCTCCTTCTCCCCCTTCATTCCATTACTAACACTCCCTTTCTTTTAGCTGAGATTTATGGAGAAAGATCATGGTTTTATGGTGGTTCTAGTTCATTCAGAAGCCACATTTCTGGTCTAAGATCTTTTCATTTTGATCTACTCTCAAAACTAAATCAATTTCAGATAAACTCAGTAAAATCCCCTTCATTTGTTTCCCTCATTCATATTAACCTCTAATTCTACTATATAGCTCCCTTATCTTACCCTTCCCCTAATAATACTAACACTATGGTGTATAAAGCCCCATAATCTTATAAATACTCCTCCCCTTGGCATTATAGCCATATGCTCTTCAAAAGGGACCAAAGTGACCTCTCGTCACCTTGGTGAACCTATCACATCCCATTCCTCCTTGCTACAGGCAGCTTGCTCTTCAAACCACCCTTTGCATTGAATAAACCCTTATAAAACCTCTTTTGCCTTTAAATCCTTTGAAAAAATTACCAAAGTCAAAAACCCGCCTCTGGCGCATTTCCAAAGGTTAGCGCATTATTTGTTAAATGGAAAACATTCAAAAAAAAAAAAACCAATGAAAAACCCACAAACCCAAAGTTTCCGCCGCGCATATAACCTAAGCAAGTTGCCGCTCCGCCCACCGTCGGATCAAGTCTCTGAGATCCGACGATCCACAGCGATATCGGAGCAGCCCCCGCAGCCGTCCTTTACCGCCCGAGAAAGTGACGTTGCGTCACGTCAGGGCCACTCCACGTGTCGCGCAATGAAGGCTCTCGGAGCCGGGCCTGACACATTCGGCGTCGTACCTAAACCGCCCCGAGAAACCGTAGCGGCTAGCCCTAACCGTAACCGCTACGGTCCTAACCGCCAACTGTCTTCCACTAATACTTCGCCACGTCATTTCCGCTGGTCCCCGCCCTGTTATTCGTCCACCTGGCCGCTGACATGGCTGCCACCTCATCGCCCCCTTGGACCAATAGTCTACCGCCACGTCACCCGATGACGTCAGCTGACGTCACCTCACCTTGACCCGCCAATGACGTCATGCTGACGTCATCACTAAAAAGCGCCAAAATGGTAAAAAAGTCCATATTAACCCAAAAAAGCCGTGTTTTTCTCACTTTTCACTCCTGTCGCCACTGTGCTCTCTGCATGACCGTTTACGTTCGAATTTCCGCCAACCTGCTGAGTTAACCCGAGCGACCTCCTCAGCAGCAACCGTGCACGCCTGCGCAACCTCTGTTCGTCAATTAACAGGTATTTACCGTTGTTCTGCCCTCCATACGACTGTTGTTGAAATTTAAGTTGCTCAGAAGGCTAAGGAGACCATAAAAATTACATTTTCATCGGCCATTTCCCTCTGCACATCCACATTTGCAAATGTGAAGTCCAAAAGCATCGGCCGAGCCTTAATACCTGCAATTTCGCTCAAAAGCATCATTCATTGTGTATTCCCGGCCAATTTCTTGTCAAACTCAATTCTCCCGATAAAAGAGGACACAGTGAGACCATAGAGAAGCCCTGCTCCCAAAACAAACAGTATTTCAACTGCTGTTGTGTAAATTCCTCCTCTGGTACCTGAGATACAAACTGTTTTTACAGAAAATCACTTCTATTCTGTGTTGCTTCCATTAAACAACCACCTGCAATTGTTGAACTTTGAAGAAGATCATGGAGACTCCCATTGCTCTCAACATCAAGCCCCTCAATGCCCCTCACCAGGAATTGGAGTGGAAAGCCCTGGGAGATATGGATTATCAAATGCTGGACTGGTTCCCTATGGGCTCCAAATACAATATCCAGATGATGAATGAGTTGAAGGCCCAGCACCTGAGTGGAGCAGACATCTTGGGGATTTGGGACTCAAACCTGCCAATCTACAACCTCCCCCAGGTAAATTCTATGCCAGAGTTGATACACAGCTGCCAGGAATGCTATGACCCAAACCAAAGAGCTGTCATTAGCCCCTCAGGCTTAGTTTTGTTCCACATCACCCCAGAGAGTATAAATGAAATGCTGCACTTCCATACTGCTAAGCAATTGACCCCACTCCATATTCAGAATTTGATAAAGATAGGGAGCAAGCTGTCAAGTGACCAACTCATTAAAATCAATCAGCTGTTTGTAAGACCAGGCTCTGAATCTGTCAGAACTCTTCCTATTGGGTATCAATATTTAAATGAATTGGGCAGGATGTTAGTGGATTTAATCAGTTATGTCCTAGGATTCAGGGGGATGGAGGATGTGGATGAAACCATAGTAGCAATGCTGTCTATATTCTCTCCTGGTAAGCCCCCGGCTGTACATTATGACTATGCAACCTACATTGCAGATAAAATCCATGAGCAGTTTATGAACTTGAAGAGGGAAAGATTATTCAGGTATACTTCATATATATACCATCTATTCTTGTTCTATCAGCCAGCCACCTTCTCTTTTCCTTTGAAGCAACTCAATGCCCAGGGAAATCCAAGATCAGTTGTGTTCTGGACTTCTGTTTTCCATCGTACCTCTGTATCACCTTACACATACATTGAGTTTATTGACTTATTCATTTATCCAGTCATGACAGTATTGCATGGTACTCCTCCTCCTAGACTAACTGATGATATGAGAAGAATTCTCCATTTGAATAAATCCTACAGCATTGGTAACTGGTACCTCTACCAGAACCACACAGTCATCAAAATATATGGCTGTGAGTTGACCCCTTTTAGGTTGCCAAGGTATGTCCCCATGAGGCTTTTTGCCTTGGAATATTTCAGACAGTTTGGGAACTCAGACTACCTCCATTTTCAGAGCAAGAACAAGAAGTCACAGCTAAAGGTTAGGAGCCAGCTGGGTCCTTTCCTATACAATAGAAAAGAGGAGGGATGGAAAGAGGCAAACACTATCCTGGAAGGCCTCAGACTGCAAACTAGTTTTGAATGGATACCGTATGATCCCAATCATTTTGTCTCCCTCAGGAGGATAAAATACAAATTGGGTAGTTATGCACACAAGAGACAACCCGAGATTGAACAGTATGCCAATGCATGAAGCTGGGAAGAGGGTACCTTAGAAGAAGAAATAACTGTTGAAGAGCTTCTAGAAAGAGAAGCTAGAAACATTCAAAAGGAAGCTGACTTAGAAACTTGTGGACAGGTTCCCCTCTCATACAAAAAGCGGCCTGGAGCAACTACTACAACATCAACAACACAGCAGCAGGCTGCCGGGAAAACACCACAAACAGCAAGCAAAGATAAAGGGAAGCAGGTGGAGCAGCCACCTCCATTAACAGAAGAGCAAGTGGAGACATTGGTGCAGCAGCAAGAAGAAATGGAGCAGCAGGAACAAGGGCAGCAACAAGAAGAGGTACAATATAGTGAACAGCAGCCCTTGCAGCAAGAAAAAGTGATTAATGCTCCAAGCTCCACTGAGCAACAGGCTCAGACAATAGTGCCTCCTAGGGCAGAAACTACTGTTGATACCTCAGTCCTCCAAACCCCACAAAAGGAGGACTTAACCAGGAAAAGGGATAGAGAGACTCCCCTGACTTCATCCATCAATCGGGGAGAGAAAAGACAAAGACTAAATGACTCTCAAGAGGATGACATAGCAGTGAGGCAAGCAATGGGCATGGGCCCACCCAGTGGAGAAGTTTCAGCCAGTTCATTCCAGCATGAACATGATAGAGCTATGGGAGGAGAGGTCAGTTCCTCCAGCCAGCACAGAGAAGGACAGTCAAGCATCAAACAGCAATTTATTGACATTAAGAAGAGAAGTGATCCTATTAAAGTACAGCTGTACAATCATTTGCTGAACCTGGCTCCTACCAATCAGCAAAGACTCATGTCTGCTTTTGATGTGAGTGAAGGCAAGATGATCATGAGTCACTTCATGCCCACAACGCTGCATCCTCAATCTACCTCGGATTATCTAAGAACCAACATGGAGGTTATGGCCAAAGATATACACCCTATGGATAAAATCGAACTGCATAAACAAACTGGTGAAATGGTGTATGCCTCCTTGGCAGATGAAACATTGGAAAATTATAAATTGAAGAGCAGCCTTGATAATACAGCATCTCAGCTGGAATTGGAGAGAGCATCATCACAAGCCAAGGATAACAGAATTAAGTCCTTGGAAGAGGTAATTATAGAAATAGGACATGATCCTAAAGATGTTAAAGGTATCCAAGAACTCTTGAAGCTAAGGGATGCAGACATGGCGGCCTTAAGAAAGAAAATCAAGCTCCCAGCTACCATCCATCCTCAAACAGACGAAGTTGCCCAGCAAAGGCAGGAAAAGGATGCTACAGACCTACTGATATCCCTGTACAAGGAGCTGGTTCGGACTCAGGAGCAGCTAGGACAATCAGAAGCTGCAAAGGCAGCATTACAGACAGCATTGAAACAGAGAGAAGAGGGCCAAACTTCCCAGCCCCCTCCGGAAGTAATCAATCTTGAAGAAACCCCTCCAACAACTACTCTTCCTCCTCAACAGACAGGAACTACAGCTCCATCTACAGCAACAACTACGCCAACAACAGAGCAGACTCCTAGTCTGGACATGCAGAGGCTGCAAGCTGAGATCCAAGTTCTTGAATCCCAAATGAAAGAGCTTGATGAAGTCAAAAGGTCTTTGACTAAGGTGAATGAAAGATTTGACAAAAGCAAGCAGAATGAGGCAGCAAAGGAAAGAGAGGTAAAAGCTCTAAAAAAGAGAATAGCTGAACTAGAAAAAGAGCTTGCACTAGAAAAAGTAACAGCAGAATTAAAAGCAGTCCTCTGGGGCAACATTGGTCGATCCATCACCAATCAATGGCAGTATATTGAGACTATGGATGAGCAAATAGCACTCATTACCAAGGCAAACAGGGAGGTACAGAGAGCTAGAGCAAGCCTGGGCCACATGCCAGATGCTGCCAGCAGAATGATCACTATTTTGAACAACAAAACTAGCTCTCAGCTGGCCACAATAGGAATTACCAACAGGACTGAAACAATCTCAGTAGCTAAAAGAGTCTTGACACTGAGAAACCTAGTTGGAACGCTGGAGAGAAGAACACAGGATATGCAGACCGAGATCAACAAATTCCTGGACAGATTTGTGGCATTACAAAACAGAGGCCTCCCCAGCATATTAAGCAGTGTAGGAAGACTGCTTACCCTGGAAAATTACATCAAAAGGGTTGATGCACATGCTGCAGCACAAATAGCAAAACAGCCCAGTACCTCAGCAGAAACAGGGCCGGCATCAGGGCAGAATTTGTATGATAGGGTGGATAACCTGTTTTTCATTATGAATGAAATTGATCACCTGTTTGATACACCACCAAATTTCTTTAAGTATACAGAAGCAGATGAAACTCTGGGGGCAATCATAAGACACCAATTGCCCACACAGGAAGAATGGAGGAATTTGACACAGGTAATCTTATCAGGCCCGAACCTGTAGCGATAGTTTTCTCCAGTTTATGAACAGTCATGCACAGGCAGAATTTTGATGGATAAATCTACAAGGAAGAGACAGATGCTGAGCCAACTCAGCAGAGCTATTTACTCACCACAGCAGCAGTCACAATCACAGGTGACAAACCCAGAATACAGCGTACAAGCCATAAAGTCGGGTTCCCCAGCATTTAATCAAAGTATCTCAACCGACTCAGCAAATCCCAAAGGCCAAAATATCTTCTGACAGAACATTAAGACGCCTTCAATTTGTATTCAATGCTGTAATAAATTTCGGATAATAATATCTCAAAAGTTGGTGAGAATATTAAGTCTGAGATAACTTAGAACTCAGATATTTTGTAAACAATCGCAAGTATATATTCACCCCTGGCAGAAGCTCAGGGGGTTGTTGTTAGTTTTCCTTTTGGAAGTCTCACTTGCTGTAAGATTCTCAGAGAAGCAATACAAAGGGAGAATGGAATTTCCAAAGCTTGGGGTATTTGATGCGTTGTGATGAATGGTGAATGTTGCAGGATTCCAGAGTGTTTCATAAAACAATAAGTTTTCTTAAATCTCTGTATTACATGTGTTCGAGTCTTTTGTTCTCTTTTGTTGTTTAAATGTTTTACACTTGATAGCTAAAGTAGAAGAATAGTTCCAGGATTTAATCACTGATTACCCTGGACTCAAACTGAGCTATTATCCATGTTTTCTTCAGATACAGTGTATGAAGTGTAATTCTTAACTGCTGCACTTTAAACTATATCTTTTGTAGTGATAGACATTCCCAGGGATTCAAGTTTTGCCCCTGAGACATCTGTCCGTTGTTCATGCCTAGTTTGGTGGAAATACTTAAATACCTTTAGTGAAAATTCTTGATTGCTTTCACTGGTGTTTTCACCTGTTTGTGTTATAAATTAAAAATTTTGTTGTATGAAATATCCAAATGGCCCTGTAAGTTTCACCAGTTCACCTCAAGGTTTCTAGACACCTACAGCCATAGACTCCATTGCCCAATGATATTTGACTCTTTGAATACTACATCAAAGGACCTGAAAGAAACTCTTCAACCAAAACATAAACAAAACCAGTGCATAATACCTAGCCTAAAACCCTATCATAAACAGATACAAATCATAAAGAGAGAGCCCTCTCTGATCACAGTTTGGCTAGAAACAGCGATCAAAAGATTGGTTAGTGGTTACCCCGGCCGTATTCCCTTGGGAGTCATAGGGAACAACCTGGGTGTTAACAACTGCCTATCTTCAATCTCTTGGTACAGAAGTCTGGGATATCATAGATATAGGGTATACTTTTCCATCAGCAACTCCTACAGATCCGGCTAAGAAGAAGAAATATGAAACAAATGCAAAGGCGGTCAATACTCTATTAGGATGCCTATCTCAATCAGAATTTGTCAAGGTAATGCAGTTTAAATTTGAAAAAGAGATATGGGACAAGATTGTTCTGAGCTATGAAGGAGATGATCAGGTAAAAAGAGCAAAACTTCAAACCCTCAAGATTCAGTATGAAAATCTCAGGATGTATAATGATGAAAGTGTGGCTAACTATTTTTTTCGTGTAGATGAGATTGTTAATTGTATGAAAAATTTGGGTGAAGAAATAAAAGAGGCTGTTGTGGTTGAAAAAGTTCTAAGATCTTTGTCCCCTAGGTTTGAATCTAAAGTTTCTGCTATACAAGAAAAAGAGAATCTACAAAGCCTTAAAATGTCACAGCTGCATGAAATTCTAACTGCTTATGAAATGAGGAATGGAGGTCCATCAGACAGGAGAGAAGCTGCCTTCAAGGCTTCAGGCAAAGGCGAGTACTACGAGTCAGGACACGTGTCAGAAGAAGAAGAAGAATCAAATTTTGTCAGAAATCTTCAACGGGGTACTGGACGGTTCCGAGGTAAGTTACCTTTCAAATGCTTTTCTTGTGGAAGAGTCGATCACTATGCTACCAAATGTCCTCACAAGGATAAGATTGACAAAGGGAAGGAACCTGTTAGATGGAACAAGAAACAGAATGCAACTAAGAAAAGTTACTACACTCATGAAGATAGTGATGGCCTATCAAATAGTGACGAAGATGAACGAGGTAATGTTTATAAACTCTTAATGGCTTTTGAAGATGATGATTACATGGATGCTATAGATGTGGATGATTTTTATGAAGAGATTTCTAGACTCAAGACATGTTTAGAAGAAAAGAATGTGATCATTGATACTCTGCAATTTCAACTTGATGAAAAAGAAAAATCTCTTGAGAAGTTAGAATGTGAAATTGTTGGCCTTAGAAAAGAAATTGAGAAAACAAAGGTTCTAAATCTTAAGTTTGTTAAAGGATCTAAAACTCTGGATGAGATTATCAATGTACAACGTTCTCCTCTAATTAAGACAGGTCTGGGTTATAATGGAGAAACATCTTAAGCATCCACCTCAAAGAGTTATCTTGATGTAGCAAGGAGGAATGAACAAAAGCCCAATGGAGATCATCAGGTAAAGCAGGGACGAATTACATCAAGAATAAACAGAGATTACCAGGTAAACCAGGGGAAATCCATCTTAAGGGTGAACAAAAGCTAAACCAGCCACAGGTAAAAACTTCTCAATTTGCTTCAAGAATGGATGACAATAGAAATTACAATCATCGCAGAAGTTTCATTAATGGCCAATGCTTCTCTTGCCATAACTTTGGTCAGAAAGCAGCTCAATGTGTTGCCTATAAGACAATCATGACTAGAGAAGCTCAAAAACAAATAAGTATGACCGGGATTACGAAAAGGACCTATAATAACTTTTCGGCCCTTGAAAATGAAATTGAATGTTCTATTTGTAATAACTTCGGTCATGAAGATTCTAAATGAAAGAGCAGGTTTCGGCAGACAAAGGAACAAGCCTCAAGCACCTGAACATGGAAAATAAAGGAACCGCAACCAGAAAGATGTGGGATAGCTTTTTATGCAGAAGGACAGGAAAATCTATGGTACATCGACAGTGGATGTTCGAAGCATATGACAGGTGATAAAGGAAAACTTGAATCATATACTGCTTTAGAAAAGGGTAAGAAAGTTTCTTTTGGAAATGATACCCCTGCAGCCATAAAAGGAAAAGGCACTGCTCATTTGAAAGAAAAGGTCAAAGCTGGAAATGTTTTGTATGTTGATGGCTTGAAGCATAATCTACTGAGTGTCAGTCAGATGTGCAATCAAGGAACCGAGGTAATATTTCGATCAAATGGATGTAGCGTTTGTGATCTTGATACAGGAAAAACAGTGATCAAAGGTAGAAGAACTCCAAATAATCTATACATATTTGAAGAAGGACAACAACAATGCTATTTGAGCAAGGATGATGAACATTGGTTATGGCACCGAAGGTTGGGGCATCTAAGCTTTTCACAAATAAGGAAAGCATGCAAATACCAGGCAGTTCGTGGTCTTCCAGATATCAAAATTCCAGACAACACCATATGTAAATCATGTCAGTTTGGTAAGCAAACCAGAACTAACTTCCCTGAGAAGGAAGGATCAGCCAGCAGGCCTCTTAAACTAGTCCATACAGATGTATGTGGTCCATTTAGGACAAGGTCACCTCGAGGAGAAGAATACTTTATATTATTCATTGACGACTTCTCCAGGATGGTTTGGTTGGGACTTATGAAACACAAGGACGAAGCATTCGAAAAATTCAAATCTTTCAAAGCCTTGGCTAAAAACGAATTAGATCACAAAATTAAGTGCCTCAAGTCTGACAGAGGTGGGGAGTTTACCTCAAATGAATTTTTCGATTTCTGTGAAGAACATGGAATAAGAAGGGAATTCTCTACAGCTAGGACTCCTCAGCAAAATGGAGTGGTGGAAAGGATGAACAGAATGGTCCAACAAATGTCTCGTGCTATGCTTGATGAGTCTGGGACTCCCGCAACCTTCTGGGGTGAAGCGGCATTTGCTGCGGTTGTTATCCTCAATAAAACAAATGTCTGAGTGAACAACACTCAAACTCCTCATGAGCTCTGGTATGGTGAGACTCCTTCGGTAAAGCATTTCAAAAATTTTGGGAGCAAATGCTATATCAAGAACACTAATGAACAGCTTGGCAAACTTGAACCTAGAGCAGATGAAGGCATTCTCCTTGGTTATTCTCCCCACAGCAAAGCATATAAGTGTTACAATAAAAGACTTGGAAGAATTATTGACAGCATTGATGTAGTGGTTGATGAAAAAGGATACATCCCTAGGCAAGTAAATCATGAAAATATCAAAGAGGATGAAGACTACTCTCCAAATCAGACAAATGATGAAGAAGAACCTCAAGAGGCACCTGAGGAGCAAATAAGGATAGAAGAGAAGACTCCATCCGGGTACGTTCAAAAGAATCATCTAGAATCTCAGATTTTGGGGCAGAAAGAAGCAGGTGTACAAACAAGAAGAACAATTGTAGAAGCCTCAAGCTATTTGGCATTGCTCTCCTCCACTGAACCACAAAATGTAAGAGAGGCATGCAAAGATAAATGCTGGGTCAAGGCGATGGATGAAGAACTTGAGCAGATCGAAAAGAACAACACTTGGGAATTGGTTCCTAGACCAAAAGATAAGAATGTCATAGGGACAAAATGGATCTAACAATGTAAACTTTGAAACGGGAACTGATACTGTTACCCGTTTCGTAGAGATAGCAAAAAAATGACCTGATTTTCAAAAGTGGTGATGTAGAATATACATGTTTTTTTTAGAACATGGTTTTTGGAACTTTAATTTTTTTCATGTGCATTAAGTTTTAGAATGGTAGTGATTTTCATGCTGATTTTAAAAAGTGAGTATTCTGCATCACACCCTTTTTTTAAAAGACCTATTTTTTGACTTCAAATTTTCTAGTGTGTGAAATGTAAAAGATTATTTTCTAAATTTGATAGTTTTTGAAGTGGTCATTTTATTCATATTTTTTTGTTCTCTATCTTAATTTTATTTTTTTTTAGTGGGGTTTTTATTGTTTTGAGTTTTTAAATTAGAAAGTCGATAGTTTGAATTTTAGATAATCTACATATTTATACATCCTTAATTAATTTTTCAATCCACATGAAATAATTGTTTCTAAAAAACAACATTTTTTAACAATGGACATAAAAATAACCATTTTTAACATAAATATAACAAAAAAACTAAACGTTTTGATAATTTTTTGCTAGAATTAACATGTCAAAATCACAATTTTTATACAAAAATATTAACTAAAAATGGTCAAATAATAGTTTTTTTTATGAATTTCATGTCAAAAAAATAATAATAACAACTTTTTTTTCAAAAAATAATAATTAACTTAAAAATCAATGCGAAAATCACAAATTACAAATATTGAACACATAGCAACTTTAATTCATTGATTATTCTTTTCATGAAATGTCAGAGTCAAAACATTGCAAAGCTTGATTTCCAGGTATAACTTAAATTTAATCAATAATGTCACGTAATCCAAACTCTTCGTCCTCTAGAGTTTCATCATTGTCATCTTCCACAATATTTTCTGCTTCCTTTTGCGCAATTTCCTCTTCTAATGGGTCTTTGATGTCTGCAAATCTCCCAATATATGTCTTTCCAAACATTCCATGTAATGGTGGTTGGGGTTCCTTTGCCTTTTTTGCCACATGTGATTCACTAAAGTCCCCTTTCTTCAACCCAATTTCTTGCATTGCATCTGGAAGAAATTGAAGAGCATTAATTCTTTGCTGAATGAAATTGCATTGTAATGGATCTTTCTCAATTGCAATGCAATTTCTTCCTTTTTGAAGGCAGCATGCTAGTGTTGTACCTAATTATCAAGCACAAAAAAATAATGAAGTAAATTAGTACAATGACATATTAATTAAAAAAAAAGAACATATTGAAATTCAATTCCATGTGGCAAAACCTACCTGAGCCAGAAAATAAATCCAGAACCCAATCTCCTTCATTTGAACATATGTCTATAAGATAATTAATCAATAATTGTGGTTTCTGATAAATGTTAACTATCTCTCCTTTCGTTTCTTTGTCTTCATATATTAGTTTTCTCACAACAGCATCATAAGTCAGTATTTGGCTATGACTCTTTCTGTCCACCCGATTAAAAATCATAGACATATGGCTATCATCTTTTGCCCAACTATCAATATGAATGAACTCACAGTCATTTATAAATTGTTGATCTTCATTGTTAAGAAGATTTGACTTTTGCCTGTAACATAAAATAGTAAAAGTTCAATTAACTTGTACATAAATGAATTTTTCAACATTAATCAAATATACCTTTAAACATCTTACCATGTAAGCTGCATCCTTGAATTTGTTTTCCCCTTGAAGCTTGACAATACCATTGCCAATTGTGTGTCTGAATGAAATGTCACAAATCTCCATAATGGTGATGATGTCACTTCCATAAATCCCGCCACCACTTTATTAAAAGCTTGATAAGTATAAGGGTCACTATCATAGTAAATGTTTGGAATATTGAAACCATGGGGAATATCTGCAATAACCAGGGCATAATCCCTTTTTGGTACGAGTTTAGCAATGTCTTCCCAGTCGCCTTGTATTACTTGATATTGAATAGTGTCTAGCCCATTCCAAATGAAATGATTAAGAGTTGGATCAAGTTCAACATTCTTAATACGTTGCTTTCTCAGTCTTTCAATCTTTATTTTTTCAATAAAAGTCTTGAAATTGTCTGGTGCTCCATTATCTTCTTTCCTCATCTTTTACCAAACAAACAAATGTATGTGTAAGTTTTAAATTAAAAATAGTACACAGATGATTAAAACTGAATGTATAAATCAAGTTACCTTTTTAAATGCAAGATAAAAAGCTTTTAATGTTGATGTAGGAATTGAATCTGGATAGTTGCGTACAACATCATCCCAAGTATCTTCATTCAACAATTTAACCATTTGTTCCTGAATTTTCATGTAAACTTTGTGACTGCATAGATAAAGTAAGAAAAAGTTAATATAATGATATGTATAACAAATACTACCAATAACAACATGTTTTATTTAAAAGATAACTATAATCCTGGAAATAAGTAAAAATAATTCAGCAAACTTACTTTTGAAATTCTTCAGACATTTCTTCCAATGATAATTCCCTTGACCTCACACGAGATAATATTGTTTTGACATTTTTTTCATCTTTCACTCCTTGCATCGCCCTCCAAGGCGTGATGGTCATATCGTCTGGAAGTTGCTTCAGTTCAGGAGCTGATTTATTGTTGCTACATATCAATGGCTTAGACTTTTTGACCCTCTGGTTTTTAATGCCAATGTCTTCCCACATGCTAAAAATGTCATCAATCAAATTCCAAATATCTCCAGTTCTAAATGCCAATTGGAAAATGTTATCAACACCTCTGAATAAATCGCTATATCTGCTGTCTTTTCCACCTTTTGAATTGGTTTTCTCTTCAATTTGATAGCCTATTTCCATACAACATTCCTTTCGGAAATCTGCAGTAATATTTATCTTATCCCCACCACATTTTTCTAGGAATTCACTATGAATAAATCTAACCTTTTGGATCAAAGTCATAGACATCCTATATTCATTATCTGAATTATGATCCCATGCCACTAACTTTGCTTCTGTTTCATTTAAACCAGCATAAATGATACATTTCATTGTTTCAAAACGTGGGTTATTAGGATATTCCTCCATCAATTGTCTTTGAGCTTCAACAGAATGGTTCCCCCCAAGCACATAATAATTGTATTCAAAACATTTTGACTTATCAAATGCTTTTTTGTTGAGAACTTGAAGTGGATCAACAAGAAGCACATAACTAACCACATGAGCATATGGATTGTACCTCATCAATATCTTCAAGTTGTGAACATGCAGATGATGTGGCTTTCTGACTTGATATTGGCATTGTCCTTCACTTGCCTTATAGGTTTGTCTAACATTTAACTGAAATGTACGACCACCATCAATTAAGTTTCTCTTTGTCAAATTCTGTTGAATGGCATTTTGTTTTGTTTTGATTATGCCATCATCTAAATCAGCTCCTGGTGTAATGATTTCTCTGCTTTCTTTTGAAGTTTCACTAGGTTCTTGACTGCTGGTAATGACTACTTCAAGATCTTCAACTCTACTTTTTTTCGTCATAACATTCTCAAGAGATATATTCTTGGGCATTGTTACTTTTGGTCTTTTACAACCTTCTTCAGTTCTAATGTCATCTTCAGTAATGGCAACATATGCTTCATTGTCAATTTCAACTTCATCGTCCTCAAAAGTAACTTGTTTACCCTTGCTAGATTTATCCACCAGAGGCCTTTTTTTCTGATTCTTTGGATGTAGTTTTGTAGCATCATCAATTACTACATTTTCCATGTTTTCCATATCTTCTTCTGACACTGAGTAAAAATGGTTGACAACTTTCATGATATCATGCTCTATGAAATGAATGCCTCCCAACCTAATTGAACAGCTTTCAACAAAATTCTGCCAAACAAAATGGGGGGGGGGTAGGGGGATGGGGTAGGGTAGGGGGTGCGGCGGGGGGTAGGGTAGTGGTAGGGTAGGGGGCGAGGGGGGGGAGGGGGGTAGGGGAATGGGGGGTAGGGTAGGGTAGGGGGGGGGGGGGGGGGGGGGGGGTAGGGGTAGGGTAGGGGGGGGGGGGGGGGGGGGGGGGGGTAGGGGGTAGGGGGGGGGGGGGGGGGGGGGGGGGGGTAGGGGGGGGGTAGGGGGTAGGGGGGGGGGGGGTAGGGGAAGGGGGGGGGGGGGGGTAGGGTGGGGGGGGGGGGGGAGTTAGGGGGTGGAGGGGAGGGGGCACGGGGAAGGAGTTAGGGGGTGGGGCCCATGGGGTCGGCATTAAGGAAGGGGGGGAGGAGTTGAGATTGGGGGGAATGGGAGTTAGGGGGTGGGCTTATGGGGAGGAGAGTTGTGGGGTAGGGAAGGAAGAGTTGGGGAAAGGGTGCATGGGTGGGGAGTGGGGGGGCAAGGGCTGGCGCATGGGTAGGGTAGAAGGGGGAAGAGGGCATGGGTGAATGGGAAAGATCGGTAATGGGTTGGGGGAAGGGGGCACGACGACGGCCTACCCATGGTTATTGGGTGATTGAGTTTGATTGGGCCCACCATGCTCACGATTGACATAATTGTTATTTTGGCTTGGAAAAATTATTAATTTAAAAAAAAAAATCTTCTTCGACGTTAAATTAATTTAATATGAAATTTTTGAAAAAAAATTGAACTTACCTTTCAATTGTGATAATTCTTCGTTGAATATGTTGTTGATAGCAATATAGCTGCTCCACAAATTCACGTCTTTCAATGAACTTCAAAAAACCTGGATGTGAGGTAAGTAATAGTGATAATGAAATTTAATATATAAGTGAAATTACGAAGATGTTTTTCTGTACGATTAATGTGGGATAATTTGTTTTAAATTATTATAGAGCGAATATTGTAGAGTTATTTTACAATGGATTGAATGTGGGATTAATTTGTTTTAGAATATATTATAAAAATTTAAAAAAAAAAATTAGTTGTTTAGTAAATATTATATACTTTAACTATTAGAATAATTAATATAGAAGTTGTAGTTTACAATTTGAATTTCAGTGATTGATTTCATAAAAAAATTTAGTTTATGCTTTTCAATGAATTGTAGAATAAAATAATAAAGGTAAATAAATCTAACAAACTTTTGGAGGGAAATATTTTCGCGAAAATTTTTGGAGGGAAATATTTTCGCGAAAATTTTTGGAGGGAATAATTTTGGAGGGAATATTTCATTCTTTAAGCTATATAATATTCTTAGGAGACTCCATTTGTATCATTCAACATATTCTATTTGAAAGGGATGGATTGTTCTGATGGTGAAGTTTCGATTTATACACCATCAACATCTTCATCGCGTGACAACTCTATTCATATTGATGAATATAGCAGGAATTCTTCCACTATGAATAGAAAGTCAATTCTTCCACTTAGTCCCAATTCTAAGGACTATGAAAGCAGCGGTGATGAAGAGCATGATGGTGAAGTTCAAAAGAATGGAGTGTCACGATGTCCACTTAGTCCTAATTCTGAGGACTATGAGAGTAGCAGTTTTGAAGAGTGTGATGGTGAAGTTCAAAAGAATGGAGGGTCACAGTGTCCACTCAGTCCTAATTCTGAAAACTATGAGAGCAGCAGTTTTGACGTGCATGATGGCGAATTTCAAAATAATGGAGTGTCACGGTGTCCACTTAGTCCTAATTCTAAGGACTATGAGAGCAGTAGTGATGAAAAGTGTGATAATGAATTTCAAAAAAATGGAGTGTCAAAGTGTCCACTTAGTCCTAATTCTAAGGACTATGAGAGTAGCAGTGATGATGAGTGTGATAATGAATTTCAAAAGAATGGAGTGTCAAAGTGTCCAGTTAGTCCTAATTCTAAGGACTATGAGAGCAGCGGTGATGAAGCGCGGGATGATGATTTTCAAAAGATTGGAGTATCACAATGTCCTCTTAGTCCTGATTCTAAGGACTATGAGAGCAGCAGTGATGAAGCGCGGGATGATGATTTTCAAAAGATTGGAGTATCACAATGTCCTCTTAGTCCTGATTCTAAGGACTATGAGAGCAGCAGTGATGAAGCGCGGGATGATGATTTTCAAAAGATTGGAGTATCACAATGTCCTCTTAGTCCTGATTCTAAGGACTATGAGAGCAGCAGTGATGAAGCGCGGGATGATGATTTTCAAAAGATTGGAGTATCACAATGTCCTCTTAGTCTTGATTCTAAGGACTATGAGAGCAGCAGTGATGAAGCGCGGGATGATGATTTTCAAAAGATTGGAGTATCACAATGTCCTCTTAGTCCTGATTCTAAGGACTATGAGAGCAGCAATGATGAAGAACAGGATGAGAGCAGCAATGATGATCCAATGATGGAGATGTTGCCAAGAAATATTGTATCGAGGAGTAGGAGCAGACCTTTTCGTATCAATGCAAACTATTCTAGTTATACAAGGGGTAGAGCAGAATATCTGACGAGAAGAAGTTCTATCAGCGCTCTCATTTCAAGTGAATGTTGCCAAAAAAATTGCTTGAAACGTATGGATTTCACATTTGCATTAGAAAGCAGGAAGAGATATTTGTCAATGAATAAAAGCATGCAAAACTCATATTTAGTTGGCTGCATGCAATCTACATTGTCAGGTTATGATTATCATATTAGGAATTTATTATTGTGTAGAAAAGCTTTAAAAATGTTTCATTCAATTGGGAATTTTCGTCTCTCGAGAATTCACGAAAATTTGGAAAAGGATCCCACATTTTATTTAGAAGTACATTATAAAAGACAGTTTGGGCCATTATCAAATACTGCAATGTCATGGATGAAAGATTTCTTTTCAAAGCATGGAGAGTGTATGCCAAATAGAGAGACAATACATATTCCAGATAATTTTTCAAGACGAGAAATCTACAACTTATACAAAGAATATGCAGAAAGTGCTGAGGGACAGGGCCAATTTATTACATATCAATATTTTGTGAAGATATGGAAGAAAGAATTCAATAATGTTCGTATTCCTAAGAAGACAAGGATGGGGATTTGTAGTACATGTGCTTCTCTTAAATCAAAAAGGGACAAATGTGAAGGCTCAGAAAGAGGTAAGTGTTCATAACTTTTACTTTCAAAATTGTATAGTCATCAACTGTGAAAACATATTTCTTAATGAATTTCTTTTATGTTGTGTAGATTTAATTGTCAAAGAACTTCAGGAGCATCGCGAACAACAAACAAATGAAAGGAAGAAGTTGTACAAGCATCGAAAGAAGTGTTATGATAATCCAAATAAATATTTGGGTTTGATAATTGATGGTATGGACCAGAAGAAAACACTTTTACCACATTTTGTTCGCACACCCAAAAATCTACAAGAGGAAAATTTTATTCAGTTTCACTTGGTCGGTTGTATGGTCTTCAATGGGAAAATGTTTCCAAGGGTGTACTTCACAGCTCCAAATATTCATAATGATGCAAATCTGACCATAACCATAATTCATGATGTGATTTCTCATTGGTTTGGTAATCTTCCTGAAGTTTTGTATCTACAATTGGACAACACTTGCCGTGAAAACAAAAATCAGGTTGTTTTTGGGTATCTGAACATGCTTGTTGAATTGAGAATTTTTCAAAAGGTAAAGGTTGGTTTCCTTCTTGTTGGGCACACCAATGACCATATTGATCAGATGTTCAGTCGTTTTTCAGTCACATTGAGGAGGAAGGAAGTTGGGAGCTTGCCATCACTAATTGAATGTATTAAGAAATCATACATGCCAAAGCCTGCTTTTGAAGTGTTGGAAGAAACTGTTGACATGCGAAGGTTTATTCTAGGATCATATGGTGAGGGGAAATGCATTGAACAACTTAATGATATTAGCTTCCAACATCAATTTCGTATAAAAAAAATTGATGGGAAAACACTAATATGGGGCAAGAAGTTTTCAACTACTAGAGAATGGGCACCGTCATCAGGTTTGCAATTTTTGAAGTTCATTCTAGATCATCCAATATTTGCATCAAAAATATTGTTATTACAATCAGTTGGTGAAGTTCAGAATGCACGCAGACAGAATAGACATATAAATTATTCTGATTGCCTAGAAGAAATTAAAAAATGTATTAGATATACATATGAGTACTTTGACATTGCTGATTCAGTTTGGTGGGAGTCATTTTTCAATAATCAAAGTGATATCATTTCAACAACAACCAATGAAGATATACCTTTGAAAAATCCATTTATTTGGCCACAAAATGTGTCGAATGAACAAGAGGAAGTAAACATTGTTGAACAACAACAAACTCAAGGTATTATTAATTCTTCACAAGCAATGGAAAGAGAGATGTTTATTGGTTCCAGAAGATCTCGTGCACAACGTGAAGCCATGGAAGACCTTTATAGGGGTTCAGTACATGATATTAAGGAGGGTTGCATGATTGCAGTGCTAGCAGATGGAGATCCCAAAGGCTATCCATTTTGGGTTGCTAAAGTTATAAAGGTCTTTACAGAAAATGAGGATGTTACAAGTGTTGAAGTACATTGGTATGCCACAAATACACACCCATTCAATGGTGTGTATAAGCCAGAGATGGTAGTTGACAAAAAAAATGGTGGAAAAAGAAAAAGAAAGGGTACAAATATAAATCGCTGCCGCACAGACATATTACAATTGGAGGATGTTGACATACTTGTTTATGACTTCAATTTAACAAAGAGAGGAACTCTTCGCTTCAAGACGATAGAGATTCTGAAAAGGTTGTTACTAGAAGGAATAGTGTTGACATGGGAGTCTGCTGAAACCAGTCATAGATCTAGAAGACTTTTGAAACCTGGAATGTTGGGCATGCATGTGGACTTAGATGGGGCACTAGTTGATGAAAGAGAATAATATGGAACATCTTCGTCAGCATCCAGTCACTCATTTGAAGATGTGAATTGTGATGGTGTGCAAGAAAATATGAGTGATTATGAATAATTGTTTAAGACAGATTATATAACTGATGTATGCATCATATCTTCAAATAAAATTAATGTTTTCCATATGTTGTTAAATGAGAAGTTATGAAGCATTTTTATGTTGTTGGATTATGTCTTAAGTATGATAAATTTTATTGTTTAAATATCTACAATGCAATATCAAATTAGAGATATAATGTCTATTTTATTTAGTATACAAATAAAGACTTTTGATTTCATTCAGTGATATAATGTGTTCATAATGTCATGGTTTTTTAATTTTATAGTTGAAAAAATTTCAATTTCTTTTGTATCTAGCATGGTGTGGTTGAAAACATGTTAAATTTATACTTAGGAAAGAAAAATGATATTCTACCAGAAACATTAATGTGTTTTTTCCTTAAAAATTAACTTTGTTTGAGACATAAAAAATTGGTTTTATTAGCATTTTTTAAAAAGTTTGAAAATTGACCCTAAAAAAAAAAACGTTATTCCAGTAGCATCACTTTCGTTTTGAAGCTATATTTTGCACGAAAATTTCGTAGTAAATTTCGTAGTCACCGCCATTTTTAAAACACGTTCAAAAGTGACACCTAAAAAAAAAACATCGTTCCAGTATACACACTTTCCGTTTTTAGCACTGTTTTTGATGTTTTTTTGGGGTTTTTTGGCCAGAGTTCCCGTTTTGAGTTTATAGTTCCCGTTTCAAAGTTTACATTGTTATCTTCAAAAATAAGTTGAATGAAAATGGAAAAGTAATTAGAAACAAGGCCAGACTTGTGTATAAAGGGTATGCTCAACAAGAAGGAATAGACTTCGAAGAAACTTTTTCTCCCGTTGCTAGACTTGAGGCCATCCGAATGTTCCTTGCTCTCTCAAGATTTCAGAAGTTCAAAGTTTTTCAAATGGACGTGAAATCAGCCTTTCTGAATGGGGACTTAGAAGAAGAAGTGTACATTAAGCAACCAGATGAGTTCATCCTTGGGAATGATCCAAATCTTGTATGCAGACTAAAGAAGGGTCTCTATGGTCTTAAACAGGCTCCAAGGGTTTGGTACTACCATTTGGACAAATATCTTCATCAACAAGGTTTTTCAAAGGGATCAGCAGATAGCAATCTTTACATAAAAATTGAAAATGACAAATTACTAATACTTGTTGTGTATGTAGATGATATTATCTTTGGCAGCAATGAAGAAGCTATGAGTCAAAGCTTTGCCTTGGTAATGCAGAAAGAATTCGAAATGTCTTTGCTTGGAGAACTAACATATTTTCTTGGATTGCAAATCCAACAAAATGAAGGCGGGATTTTCTTGTCTCAAACCAAGTATCTCAAGCAGATTTTGAAGAAATATGGCGTGGAAGATGCAAAACCAGTATGTACCCGCATGGTCACAGGATGTAGCCTCAGTGCAAATGATGAATCAGTAGCAGTGCACCAACCAACCTATAGATCTATGATTGGAAGTGTTACACAGTAATTTGTCACTGTCCCTGTTACCCCTTCTCCTGCACATTGGAGGACTTATTCTGGGACCTGTGAGAAGTGACATAACCTGAAAACACTTGCATTGTATCCCCTTGAGTATGTACTTCATATGCCTTGAAGACACCTTCTACAAAATACCCATAAAAATAGCCCTTTTTCCATTGGCGTGGTTCCACTGTGTATCACTCGCGCCAATAGGGGAAATCCTCTAAAGGGGGCGCGCCAGCTGGCGCTCTGTCTCAGAGTCACACTCGCGCCAGCCCAGTTGGGTAAAGTTTTTAACAAACAAACTTACGAAGGTTCTTCCTAACCCACTCATGAACTGAATCTATATTGGGTTGGGTCAGTTTGGCTTCGAATCTCCATAGAATGGAAGTAGTTCTCCACCTCTCATGGAAGCTTCTTAGTGATAAATCCAATCCCATGAATCTTGTGGATGACCCTAACTCCTTCTCCTCTATCTATAAAAGCTTTTCCTTTTGCCTTTGACAAGTTAGAGTCTCCAAGTTCCAAATTCTAAGTCTCAAAGTCTGAGAATTGCCAAGTTCATGCTACAAGGAGCCTTATTCATTCCCATGAGGCTAAATCTTAAGTGAGGAGATTCTTGTCCAAGTAACCAAGGAGAGAGAGGCTTGTTCCCCATTCCCAACAAGCTTTACAAGGCATGTGCTGCTGATCACCCAGCCAAAGGAGGATTTGACGTCAGAACTATGGTTGTATTCTTCTTTGTTGTTTATCAATAATAGACGACTATCATTATGGTTCCACTCTTATTGTCTTTGTAATGATGATTGAGTTATATCCTTTCTGACTGATATATAGTTGCATCTATTGGATTTTATGCTTGTATTTGTGTCGTTCTTTGCATGTGCAGGTGTCCGTTCACGAGGATCGTGGGGATTGTGACCAGTCGGAGCAAAGGAACGGGAGCGACGACTCTTCTACAAATATTAGCGTTGGAATCCAGGTAGGCCCTCATCATCGGTCTTTGATTTGCAATTAGGAACCTGCGTGTTAGCATTGTTTGATTGTTGCTAGACCCCATTTGGGCTAGTAGGGATCGCCTCTGCCCACAGAGGGGATTTACCTCCACAACAGGAATTCTACTTTATTTAACAGGTACCCGACCAGACATTATGCATGAAGTGGGAATGGTTGGAAGATTTCAGGCAAATCCAAAGGAAACTCATCTTCAGGCAGTGAAGAGAATTTTTAAGTACCTTCAAGGAACTCAAAACTATGGCTTATGGTATCCTAGAGATACAGATCTCACACTTCATGCTTATACAGATGCAGATTGGGCCGGAAGCATGGATGACAGAAAGAGCACAAGTGGTGGTGCATTCTTTATGGGTTCCAGATTAGTATCTTGGTTCAGCAAGAAACAGAGTTCGATTGCTTTATCTACAGCTGAAGCGGAATATGTGGCTGCTGCATCTTGTTGCACTCAACTCCTTTGGATGATGCAGACCTTGCAGGATTTTCAAATCACTTGTACTCCACCTATCTCCATCTTATGTGATAATACAAGTGCAATCAACATTTCAAAGAACCCAATCATGCATTCAAAGACCAAGCACATACCGATCAAGTATCACTTTCTCAGGGAACAAGTGCTTGAACAAAAGGTCAAGTTGGAGTATGTTCCTTCTAAGGAACAAGTTGCTGATATACTCACCAAACCATTGCCCAGGGAGACCTTTGAATACCTCAGGCAAAAGCTGGGGGTTGTTGATGTATCATCTTGTTGTTGAATCTCATCTGTTTCAGAGATTGTTGGTTGTACGCGAGGTTCATATGGGGTATACGCGTACATTTGCTGGCTTATGGATTGGTCGAAGATCGAATGGCACAGGTTCAGGGGGAGCACATATAATGCATTGTTGGCATTATGGTAGCACAGAAGGAGAACATGGATGCTGATCTAAATATTGCTGCAATATGTCTCTATCTCTTTCTCTTATGGTGTATGGTGGATTATGGTTTGTAGATCTGGTTTACCGTCAGGGGGAGCATGATTAAAGAATTAAGCATGGTCTCAGGGGGAGCATAACCCTTTTCCCTTGATGTCAAAGGGGGAGAATGACGATGAGGATCTTGAGGTTGCCATCAAGTCCAAAGGGGGAGATTGTTGGCATTATGATTCTGGTTTGGCTCTATGGTACAGGTGTTGTACTTGATGGCAACTCACTCAAGTGGCAAATCTCTATTCAGGCTCTTAAAATGATGGAAAATAAGAGGTTCGCAGGTGCATCGTTCAAAAGGTGCGGACCCGCAGGTTCGTCGTCCAGGGAGTGCGGACATACCCGCAGGTTCACCGTTCATAAGGTGCGGTCCCCCAGTTCACTCACTCCAATGCAGAGAAGTGCGCTCACATGGGGTATCCTATGTTTGGCCCTTGGTATTTAGCCTGTCTTTTACGATCCTATGGTTTTGGCCCGTGGTATAGGATCTAATTTATTGAACCCCGGTTTGGATCCCTTGTATTGATTTTTGATGGTTTTGTCCCATGGTGTGGATAAGGGTTTGACTATAAAAAGGGGAAGGAGATCACTTGGCTAGATACTTGTGAAAAATTGAATATCTTAAGATCTGAAATTTTGGGTGTTTGGTTTTACAAAGCTAGATCTAAATCAAGGAGAAATCTTAAGGCAAATCTATTGATAAGTCGTGAACTCTCGAGCGCATGATCAGATCTGTGGATCTGACTGACTGTGGCACATTGGAGGACTGTTAATTTGGCCCTAATCAGAGGTTCGCAGGCGATCCACGGCGTAGGTGTGGGGGTACGCAGTGCAGGAGAAGACGTAGTGCAGGGGTACGCAGCGCAACAGAAGGCGCAGTGCGAGGTACGCAGCGCAGAAGAAAGCAAAGTGCGGAGATACGCAGAGGCACAAAAGGAACAGTGCGGAGGTACGTGGTCAGACAGACAGTGCAGTGCGTATCTGAGTTGAGGTACGCAGTTTAGCAGAAGGGGAAGGTGCGGTGGTACACAGAGCAGCAGAAGGATACAGTGCGGACCTGCGCAGTTCAGGCACAGAAAGACTGCGGATATCCGCAAGATTATATTGGTGAAGTTGCGAACCTGTCTTGAAACATTTGTTGGCTATATTTTATCTATTGCTGCAAAGTTCTGGGTTTAGATTTCTGGTATCACTTTTCTATTTACAGCATTCTGAGAAGTTGGGTGATTCATTGATTGATTGTATAAGGAGATTGGGTGATTTTCATGTACTTGATGATTATTTGATCTTCTTTGATCCAGTCTGAAAATTAATGAAACGTGGTCCTTAAAGAAGTAGAAGAGCAAAGGGGGTTGTAGCTCCCTTCCAGGAGAGACTGGAAAACGAGAGAGAGTTGTAGCTCTCTGCAGGTTGCAGCCTGCGTACTGGTAAAGGACTGCACCAGTACAAAATCCTTGTAAAAGAAGTTTCTAATTGAAAGAAGATAGAGACATATTGCAGCAGGTGGTTTTCACCCACATTGGGTTTCCACCTTATATCTGGTGTTCTTTGGTGTGCTTATCTATTTTTGTCTTGTTCTTGTTCATTATTATATGGCACTGACATACAAATTAATGATCAATATCTGAAGAATAAATTAAAGTATAAATCTGGAATGCATATTGAAAAGAATTTGATAATACTGATTCACCCCCCCTCTCAGTGTTATTTCCAACAACCCAAGAAATGGGAAGACCCCCTAGCACCCCTTTAGACAAAATCGATCCTACCGATATTGCTCTAATAGGAGGAAGATCTAAATCCCATACTCCTCCATTTCGACTTTTGAAATTTTTAATAAAAACTTACACAACTGTTTAATTGATTTTGGAGCTTCATCTAACATTTTACCAAGAACAGTTTGTGCAAAGTTGAATGTTCAGCCTCCAAAATTTGTTGTACGCATCGTACAGTTAGATCAATCCCAATTCAAAGTTGTTGGGGAAATTAATCAAGTTACTATCAGACTCTCGTCAAACCATAAAGTTTGTCAAGTCATTGACATCCTTGTACCTCATATTCCCAAGTTCTATGGCTTAATCCTTAGTAGAGACTAGTTAGAAAAACTCCATGGTTATTTTGCGACTGATTGGTCTCACATTTGGCTTCCCTATAAAGGCAAGCCAAATCAAATAAGGGTTGATCGCAAAAAACATCAAAAGTACATTGCCACAGAGCTAGAAGGAGAAAATGAACCAATTGTGTATAGCAACAATATCATCGAAAACTACTTAGTAGAATCATTTCTAGGAAATTTTAATGCTTATACTTCACCTTTCTTGGAAAACTTTGTTGTATCGCAAGTTGAAAACTTTTCTCCAATAGATACTTCTAAGTGTGTTAATTTTGTAAATAAACCTATAGTTAGGTCTTTATTTTGGAAATTATTTTTTGATGGATCTAAATCCAATGATGGAGTAGGAGTAGGATGCATATTAGTTAGCCCAGAAGGGGAAAATACTATGTTAGCATGCATACTTGAATTTGATTGCACAAAAAACACTGCTGAATATGAAGCATTAGTTCAAGGTTTGTATAAATCCATCGGCCTTAATATCAAACATCTTCAATTCTTTGGAGATTCATAAATTGTGATAAAACTGGTAAGAAATACTATACACTATTTTTCTAGACATTTGAAACATTATCAATCCTTAGTCCAAGTCCTTACTTCCCACATTACAACATTTAATATTTCCCCCATCCCAAGACTCCAAAACGTAAGCATCGATCTTTTAGCTAATGTGGCATCCAAGCTCATTCCACCAGAATATTATAGTCCTGATCGCTTTTCTATTGAATTGATTTTTAGGCCTTCTATTCCTAACAATATCACCAATTAGAGGGTAGTTAATAATGATCCAGATATCATAAGCTTTTTGACATCAGAAGGCTCTTATGATGACCAGATAATTGATGAAGATCAGCACGACAACTAGCTTAAGCAAGGAACAACCAAGAATGCTATACCCAAGTCTGTAGTAAAGTTAGAAGATTTATATGACCTTAAAGACACATTCAAAAGACCCACCAATTCAAAACTTCAGAGTTAAAATCTGAAGTTTGAATTGATTAACCTTGGGGCTGACCTTAAGCCTCAAAATATTAATCTAAGCCTTGGTCTTATGTCATATGAAAATTCAGCCTTTATACATTTGTTGAAGAAATATAAGAATGTCTTTGCATGGAACTATGAAGATCTTAAAACATATCACACCTCTATAATTCAACATACCATCACCATGACATCTGATGAAAAGCTTGTGCAACAGAAATTGAGAAAGATCCATCCCAATTTAGAAAATTAGATTAAATCTAAATTGAATAAACTGTTGAAAGCCAAGATTATTTTCCTTGTCAGACATTCCAGGTGGGTCTCCAACCTTGTTCCAGTCAGAAAAAATAATGATGATATTCAAATATGTATAGAATTTCGTAATACCAACAAAGCATGTCAGATGGACAAATTTCCATTGCCTCTTATGGAACAGATACTGCAATCATTTGCAGGCTCAGAACTAATGTCTTTCCTGGATGGATTTTCAGGTTATAATTAGATTCTAGTACATCCAGATGACTAACTAAAAACTACATTTAGAACAAAATGGGGCACTATGTTTATCAAAAGATGTCATTTGGACTAATCAATGCTAGTGCCACTTTTCAAAGAGCCATGAACATAGCTTTCAATGGTTTAGTAAAAAAATTAGTTGTAATCTACTTAGATGATACAACTGTATATTCCAAAAAGTGCAGTAATCACCTGAGAGATTTAAAACAAATCTTTGAGCATTGTCAAAGGTATGGAATTTCTCTTAATCCCAAGAAATCTTTCTTTGCATTTAGTGAAGGAAAATTCCTTGGGTTCATTGTATCTAAAGTAGGTATTTACATTGACCCTGATAGAATAAGATAAATCTCTGAGATTCATTTACCTCATAACAAGATATCTATGCAATCTTTCTTAGGACAGATAAATTTTGTTAAAATATTTGTCCCTGACTTTTCACGAATCGTTTTACCTCTTCAATTTATGATTAAGAAAAATTATCTTTTTAAATGGGGACACACAGAACATGAAGCTTTTAATCTAATTAAACAAGCAATCATAAATGCTCCCTCTTTAGCAACTCCAAATTTTTCCAATCATTTCATTTTGTATACTTTTGCTTCCGAGAAATCATATGCCGCTATATTGACACAGGTCAATGATGAAAAAGTCGAAGCCCCAATCTCTTTCTTTAGCTCCAATTTGCAAGGGGCTGAATTGAACTATTCAGATGTTGAAAAACAAGCTTTTGTTGTCTTCAAATCAATAAAACACTTCAGACCTTTTCTCCTCAAAACCCACACCAAGGTAATAGTGCCATTCTCAGCAGTGAGAAATCTCTTAATACAAAGGGATGTAGGTGAGAAGAGGGCAAATTGGGTAACAACACTGCAAGAATATGACATTGAAATCAAACCAACAAAAATTGTAAAAGGTCAAGGTTTTTGCAGGATGTTAGCAGGAGCATCCAATTTATCAACACAACAAGACTCAAGTGATGATGTACAAGCCTATGAGGTAAGCCTTAACGACACTGAGTCAAGATATGTTGATATCATCTTTTATTTAAGAAATGGGTATGCCCCAACGCAATTAATTATAAGAAGAGAAGGGATTTGAGGCCTAAAGCTAGAAAATATCAAATCGTCAATGATGTGTTGTTTAGAATAAATTATGATTCTGTTTTACTTAGATGTCTTGAAAACTCTGAGGTAGAAAAGGTGTTGCAGGAACTCCATGATGGACTAGCTGGTGGACATTTTGGAGGAGATACCACCACACATAAAATTTTGCATGCTAGCTATTACTGGCTAACGTTATTCAAAGATACATACAGTTATGTAAGGAGGTGTAAATTTTGTCAAACAACTGTTGGGAAATAGAGAAACCCCGCATTACCATTACAGCTAGTCAATATTGAACAACCATATGAGCAATGGGGATTGGACATAATAGGTGAGATCATTCCTCATTCTTCTAAGCAGCATAGTTATACTGATTACTTCATAAAATGGGTGGAAGCCATTCCACTCAAGGTAGCCAATTCTGAAAATATCAATGAATTCATCGATCAGTTTATTATTACCAGATTTGGTCTACCATCTTCCTTGATGTTCGATAATGCATCATATTTTTCAAGCAATGCTATGACAGAATTTTCTCTTAAAAGAGGTTTTAATCTTTAATACTCTGCTAACTATTATCCGCAAGGAAATGGGTTAGCTAAATCTACGAACAAAAATCTCTTAAGAATTATTAAACGAACTATTGACCAAAATCAAAAGAATTGGCATAAATCTCTAATATTTGATCTATGGGTAGATCGAAAAACTCAGAAGGCCTCCATAGGTACTTCTCCTTTTAATTTAGTCTATGGGAAAGAAGCTGTCCTACCTACAAATATAGGTATTCCCTCTCTAGACCTAGTTCACTTCATTGAAGAAACTCCTTCCTCTTCCATGCAAGTTAGAAAATTACAAATCCTTAAGCTTGAAGAAGAAAGGGAAAAGGCCAGAATCACACACACACATCATCAAAAGTTAGTCAAACCTCCCTTTGATGCAAATTCTGTAAGTTAAAAATCCTTTCAACTCGGAGACCTGGTATTGAAATGGGATAAAGCACACGAGGAAAAAGGTAAGCATACCAAGTTCCAAAAAATGTGGCTTGGCCCATTTCAGATTGTAGAACAAATAGGCCCATCAACCTTTTTATTGTAGGATTTATCAGGTAAGAGAGAATCTCTACCTGTTAATGGGAAGATCTTAAAGAAATATTTTTCATAGAAGATGACCTCTTCTATTCCTTGTATATTATCACCTTTATTTTTTTTAGAAAGAATAATACAAGTTGAAGAACATTTACTTTTGGCTTTGCAAATAATAGTCTCTTTTATATTTTGACTTTTCGCTTGTATAAGTAAAGATTGTTAAGAAAATGATTTTCGCATTCGAAACATAGGACAAGTTCTATTGCTCTGAGATTGCTTGTTCTCTGCCAAAATTATTTGACCTTTGATGAAACTTAACTTTAGAAAGAAACCTTTGCTCTACATCAGTCAAGAAAAGTATCTATAACAAAGCAAAGTCTCTCTACAGAAAAGCATCTTTAAACTCTACAATTGTCATCCAGAAACTCTTAAGGAGCCAATGATTCCCCCCATCTAGTAAGCTTTCATTTTTTAGAGTGTAATTCTAAAATATGCTTAACTTAAAGGATAAGAGGTCTCATTAAGAGCCAACTTACCATGATCATGAGGACATAACTAGCTGACATTACCAATACTGCATATCAAAACAGGGTAATGGCTTGAGATTATATTAATCAAAAGACAAGGGGTCTCATCAAGAGCCAAATTGTTCAGTTAAATTACAACCAAGTGAATGCCATTGTCAATTTTGGTCAACAAAACAAGATATTGTCCTTTAAGGGATAAAAAATGAACATTTTAAAGAAAAAATAATTGTTTAGAAAAATTGGAGAAAGGAAATAAGTATATAAATCTAAATTTATCTTTAAGAATTGCATTCTTATCTAGATGGGATACTGAATCATTGTTGGTTAAAAGGTAACCCTATCGAGGCTATGAACACCTGCTGGCAACAGAGGCTCTACCTATGACAACTGAGTATACCAAAACAAACTAATCTGTGAAGAGTTCCCCTGTTTTTATCTTTAAAACCAAGTAATGACTGATGTATACAAAACAACTTTCTTATTTGAAAAGGATAATCAAAAGGATGATAGTTAGGTGGATGTTGTTTTATTATTTAGATAAATATTACTTATCTTATATTTCATGAAATTTTTATTTTCTAAACCATCTTTCTTTTGGAAGTTTTTAGAAATTTCAAAAAACCCTCAGAGATAACTGGTTCTTCCAAGTGAATCGCCAATTGTTGTGTTATTCAACAACTACCCATTTGTTAAAAGTAGTAGTCAATATTACTTCGATAAATGGGGACTCTTTAAAAAATCCTTCCAAAAAATATGTTTAGCATTAGACATTTTCCTTGTTAATTTTCTGAATAAGGTAAGATATCAAACAAACACTTTTTGAAAAAGTGATCAAAAGAGAATACCATGCTAAAACCTCGAAACTATTAGGTTTCTCATATAAGCTAATTCCTAAGGCATTTCTTATTAAAAATAAGACCTACATCGCATATCGCCACCTATAAGGGGAATGCCTTAACAAGTTATCCTAAACCATGCGAAATGCAAAATTGTGATGATAAGATCTCCCTTATCGCATCGCATTGCGAACACTTAAGAGAGGCCCGAATACTTGTCATTATGCGAGATTGTGAAATGCGATTGAGACTTGGACCTAATCTCGAGATACGTTATAAACAAGTACCCAAGTCCGATGCTTAATAAAAAGGGCTTTACATAGAAAAACTTGATAAACAAGCTATGTTTTGGAAAGTATAATAAGTGAACCACATTCTGCATCCCGCAAAAAATAAGGAAACGTTAAGGAAAGTGCACAAACACAATGTGATAATGTGATTTGCGATATTGCATCACAATCGAAAAATCGACATTTTCATAGTTTAAAGGCTCTCCCCCCTAAAACGTTTCTTCCCGAATTATGATGCAAACATTAATGGGCAATAAACCTAGGGATAAGGAACCATTAGTGGGCATTTAGTAAGGGTTAATGGCATTTATGTGTGAAAAGAAGCTCAACATGATACAATATCTTCTCACCTGTGTTCAATAAAACTCCTTTCTTCTCACCTTTTCATGAGTTATCTATATTATTCCTTCTTACATTCATTCTTATCTATGTATATCTGATAGTTGTTGTTTTTCTCCGTTTTCAGGAAAAATCCATAGAAAGAGTCTCTGGGAACAATGGCAAAGAAGGGCAAGGCAGTCGCATTTGAGAAGTTAGAAATGACTCCTTTCTTCTCTGATACTACATGCAGCAGAAACGAGGAACCTCTACGTGGGAAACCATGTATGATCTATTATAAGAAGAGCAACCAAGACCTCTGGAAACAAAGGCCACAACTGATGGTCATGCCTCCTCAGATGCTTCCATCTTCGAGACGACATGCTCATTTCTGCATCACATAGCTATGAGATGAAAGATAATACTGTATACAGATATGGTCAAGTGGATAATTGATCAGGTGGATATCTCAGACAGAGAATTTAAGAATAGCAGGAAGGAGGTTATGGGATCTTTTTCACCAAACAACCTACAGCTTATGTACAACCTGCCAAAGCCATAAATGTTCTGCAACAAATAGTTCCTCGAGAAATTTGCCAAGGAGAATGAAGACCCAACGGACATCATGTGAACCTGGATGAAAAACAAAGGCAAGATCAAAAAGGACAAAATGGGTATGTATTCTACAACATCTATAGCTCCCCCTCATAGTTTTGTAGCAGCCATGTTATGTAGGATGTTCGGCAAGCCCGATAGTACTAAATTTTCCCCAGAATGGCTTCCATTATTAGATGCAGCTATAAACGCAACCATAATGAATTGGGAACAATTTTTTTCTAATAATTTATTAAAGGCTATAATGGAGTATAGGAGGAAGAGGAGTATCTCTTCGAGGGTTTACCCTCCATTTTTTATGAGTGCCTATGTAATGGATGCAATCTGTTTTGGCTCCAAATTTTCTATCATGGGATGGAATTGGACTGTGAAGGACCCACTTCCCATTCATTTATATCACAAGAATATGTGGGAGCCTCAGCTTCACCCCCATTTTTACAAAATTTGTCATGGAGTCATGTTGCCTATCCATAAACAAGTTTTCAACCAAAATGCCCCTAGGTTTTCTAGAGAGGCCGAAGTAGATATCCTTCCTATGGCCAAATGGTTTGGGGAGGAAACATTCACATATATTAGATTATTTGGGAGAAATTCTTCACCACATGCCCTCCCATACTATGTCCCTGACAAATTTATGGCTAGAGAGATAACTTACTAAACAACAAGTGAAGGTGGACTGAGCAAAGGACTAAAGGAGTAGAAAAAGGCCATTTGGACTACATTTCCACTGCAATGTGGTGCATTTTCACTACATGATTTTGGACATGCATGTAAAGAAGAAGAGATCATGAAATCTCTAAAAGTACCTACATTCCCAAGAAGGTAGTATGACCCAAATGGCATTGCCAAAGATTTCACTATCATGGTGAAAGTGAAGGTCTTCACCCATGAGGAAGATGCATTTGATGATGTATTCCTACAGAAAGAGACATTCTCAGACATGAAGCATATGGCATCACTACTTTTTTCCCCAGGTGATCTTGAAGCCTTTCATGAATACAGAGAAAGAAGATTATTAAAGGTCCCATTGGACCAATTATAGATTGAACCAATAAGGGAGCCAACTCCCAGTGTAAGCTTAGAGTAGAGCTCCAGAGAAAATTCTAAAGATGACTCAGAAGCAAAGTCTCAGGTGAATTCTACTCATGAGTCAGAGCACTCAGAACAACAGTCCCAAAATAGGGGTAGTAAAAGTAAGGAGTTAGAAAGGGACATAGCCGGTTCTATAGAGAAATCAACCAAGAAAACCCTAGCTAAGAAACAAGCTGAAATTAACTCTACCTCCACCCAGTCAACAAAACCATCGGTTATTGATTTAGAGAAAGAATGGGGGAATTTTAATAAAAAGCTCCATACAAAAAAACAAACACCTGAGGCACAGACTCCACAACACAGAGAAACTCAAGAAGTTACAGTAGAGAAAACTGGAAGTACTCAAGAAGTAGAGCTCATTCCTGCCATTCCCACCTCTAAAATTGTTTTGAGAATTGAGGAAATTCCTCCCTTAGATGTGTTTTACAACCTGAGCCACAAAGTTTTCGTCAAAAGGAAAATGAATAAAAGAAAGTTGGATGTTGCAACTGTTAGCACTCCCAACAATGAACCAATGGATATTGTCTGGAAAGATTCACCCATCGACCCATGTGAGAACCTTACTAGACTATTGCAATTTGTAGGAGCCTATGCGACAACAACTATTGACAAAGCAACAAAAGTCCAAACATTGATTAGAGAAAAGGAAAATAAAATTCTGATGTTGGAACAACAGTTAGAAAGGGAAAGTTCTAACCAACAAGTAGAGTTGCAAATAGCCAAGCTCCAACAAGAATTCGAGTATATGTAAATAAAACATCAGGCCAGCCTAGCAGAAAAGGATGCATGGATACAAGCCATAACAGATAAGTATAAGGAAAATCCGAAAATTTATCAATTCATAATAGAAGTACTTAGCCTTAATTCCCAGATAATGCACCAAAAATAACTTCTATGCCAGAGAATCTCACAGTTAAGTCCTTATTACGAGATTAGTGACAAACTGAGAAGCCAAGTCATTGACATGAGGCTTGAATATGATGAAATCTTAGAAAGGATTTCTGACTTTATCACTTGGTGGGACTCAGAGGACGGGAGGAAGGTTGATTTACCAAAACTAGAGGAATCACATAAAGAAATTCTATTTTTAGACTGGGATTCTCGACTCAAACAAGAAGAAAGGGCAACAGCAGTCACAGTAGCAACAACAAACAACGTTATTGAAAATATCAATGAAAATTTACATAGTGCCAAATTTGTCGCAGAAATTGTACTAGGTTTCCTTCCAAATTTCAAACAACTCGAGTGACAATGGAAACAAGCGGCAAAGGAAAGGGAAGAAGGAATTAGGAAAATGACCAGGCTAAACTGGGAAGCATACTGGAAATATCTAGTCAAACCTTACATCTAGTGGATGACCCTATGATGCCTAACCACTTCCACATAGAAAATGGTTCCAGCACTGACCGATATCATATTCACTGGGTAGTTGAAAGCGATCGGCCAACCGACACAGCTTAAACCAATGAAAGATATCTGTGATCTTAAGGATCAAACACAAAGGAGATAGTCACCATATTTTATTTCTATTTTAATTTTCATTCAGCATAATCTGACGAAGGTCGTTTAAACCTCCTCAGCTATTTTTTTGTAATAATCTATTTTTAGGACCTATAGTTTAGTATTTAAACCCCTCTCATGCATTTAGAGAGGGGTCCAAAAATTTTATCAATAATAATCTTCAAAACATGTACTTTTGTACCCTTGAGGAGGTTCTGGTGAAATGAATGGAACATGATTTATTTTCATTTTATTTGGCGTGTTCTACTAAAATTGCACTTTTGTACTCTTAGATGGTGTTGGATTGATTGGAAGTAGGTCGATATTGCTGGACACATGAGCATAACTTATTACAAATGGTATTGTTATCTTGTGATTTTGTTTTATTTGTGTATCAAGCAATAGCTTTTCTTCAAATTGCTTATGTATGAAAGATTGAATCTTGGTTACCATTATTGCACTTTTGTATGGTGATGGCCTAGACTTTGTGATGAATACATGAAGAATTTCTTATTCGATATATATTTCACAATCGTTTTGGCTAACTATTTATCCAAAACAATCATTGATAAAACAATTTCACTTCTTATTGCAGTTGCATGACATTTATTACCAATTGCTCTAGGACATTATTGTAGATCGCATACTTTACTTTTATTCCCAGATATAGTCATAGTTAGATAGTGTTTAAAACTAGGATATATGCATGTGATTGTTAGTTTAGAATAGATTAGTTTGCTTAAACATTCCTCTAAACTACCATATATCACCCCATCCACACTATCATAATTTCTATTGGGAAACTGGTCCCATTACCCCCAGTCGGAGCCACTAGAGCAAACGGAAAAGGAGTTGTCAACCAAGGGTTGGACCGAGTGGTTTTCCACCATGTTGTAAGAAATGATCTTTGAGGCTTCAAAATTTTGGCACTAGAAGGAGGGCTTGACTATGAATGGCAAGTAAATCCAAATTAACAGACCATTCTAAGAGTAAAACTCCCTCACCATCACCTCCAACTTCTCGATCGCATTCCAAATCTCTGAATCCCAAACGAGAAGTTGTAAAGAAACCCACAGAGCCCACTATTTAAATCCCAAAGAAGCCAAATCATTCTTATTCTATTTAAGCCCTTGAAGTCCATCTTTGATTCATAAATTACAGGGGATTTCAATATCTCAAGAAGAATCCGAGTCATCCCAAGCTAGTGTTACCTCTCAGTTTACACCATCTCAACAGTTAACTAGAGCACAGAGTGAAAAGTTTGGGATTCCACCATTCGAGTTCCCTCTACCAAGCCGTAAGAAAGCTAAGAAGACACTATCTGAATCTCATAGTGAGGTTCTTTCATCAACACCTCAATCATCTTCATTCATTCCATCCATATCATCACAAGACCAATCACCCACCTCACAACTCTAGATCGTGATTTACACAGGTACTGGAACTCCATCCTCCTCTACCCAATCACCTTCAACCACTAGATCATCTTCCTCTATGCAGATACCAACAATGGCTCAAAATCCTCAAAGGCCATGGACAAATCCAGGAGCTGTAAGGATGGTGGCACCTTTACATCCATTGCCAGCACATCCAAAAAAATGGCTACCAAAGTTCAATCCTAATAACGGCCTACTAGCTGAGGAACACATAAATAATTTTATGTTGTCCATTAATTTAAATGGAGTAGTAGAAGAAGATGCAATTGTAAGATTATTCCCATATACTTTACAAGGAGCAGCATGATCATGATACTTCTCATTACCATTAGGTTCTATTAATATTTTGGATGCCTTTTAAGAGCAATTCCTAACCAAATTTGGAAATGACAGATCCACAACTACCCTAATCAATGATCTCTCCAATTTGAAAGCCAAACCTAAAGAACCAATTAAAGACTTCAACTCTCGCTTTAACAAATTACTGAATAAAATACCAGTGACATCCAAGCCCAGTGATGAAGTCCAAAATGAGTGGTATATTTATGCTTTCCCTTCAAACATAGCTATTTTCGTCGATAGAGCTGCCAAACCAACTTTGGTAGAAAAATTGAAAGAAGTAATAGCTATAGAAAAATAAATTCTAGCCTTAGATAAGAAAAACGCATTGGAAGAATGAAAATCCAAGAAAGTGAATTTTTAGGGATGAATCCAAGAAAAAACCACCAAAAGATCCTTTTGATCTTAAAGGTTTACAAAAAGTCCTCAAAACCATGTCTATTGAAATGGTTGGTATCAAAAAACAAGTAGCAGAGGCTTCCTCAAAGAAATCTTTGAGACCATATAAAAAGAATTCCCCTACTGATCCTAAACCCCAAACACTATATCAAATGCTGAATTGGATGGGGAAGAACATGAAGTCTCAACAAATGAAGAACAAACAAATGATGAATAAGTGGTAGAGTTACAAGGAATGTGGGATTTTATACTTACCAATGAAAAAACACAAGAAGCACTGCCTGTTGCCACCCAAAGTAAAAACCCTGTTGATTTGCCACAAACAAATCCAAAGTAGAAGGCTTCAATGCCACCTCCTAAGGACAAAACAACAGGTAATAAATCTTCACCTAAATCCACTCAAACTACTCCTTCTCAACTGAATTCTTCACCTCCAGCTAAAAACCTGATAGTATTTGATGAAATGGAATATAATATTGTTGATGATATGAAAAAGACTAGGGAAAACATTACCTTTCATGAGCTTAGCAAATTGAAACATCAGTAGAAGCTACTCCTCAAGGAACTCAAAGTAGTACCTACTTCACCTCTTCTTGCCACTGTGATCTCGCAAGCTGCCCAAGAAATGGGAAGACCCCCTAGCACCCCTTTAGACAAAATCAATCCTACCGATATTGCTCTAATAGGAGGAAGATCTAAATCCCATACTCCTCCATTTTTGTTGACTTTTGAAATTTTTAATAGAAACTTACACAACTGTTTAGTTGATTCTGGAGCTTCATCTAACATTTTTCCAAGAACAATTTGTGCAAAGTTGAATGTTCAGCCTCAAAAATTTGTTGTATGCATCGTACAATTAGATCGATCCCAATTCGAAGTTGTTGGGGAACTTAATCAAGTTACTATCAGACTCTCGTCAAACCCTAAATTTTGTCAAGTCATTGACATCCTTGCAGCTGATATTCCTGAGTTCTACGACTTATTCCTTAGTAGAGACTGGTCAGAAAAAATCCATGGTTATTTTGCGACTGAGGTCTCACATGTGGCTTCCTTATAAAGGCAAGCCAAATCAAATAATGGTTGATCGCGAAAAACATCAAAAGTACATTGTCACAGATCTAGAAGGAGAAAATGAGTTGGTTGCATATGGAAACAATATCATTGGAAACTAATCAATAGAATCATTTCTAGGAAATTTTAATGCTTATACTTCACCTTTCTTGAAAAACTCTGTTGTATCGCAAGTTGAAAACTTTTATCAAACAGATACTTCTAAGTGTGTTAATTTTGTAAATAAACCTGTAGTTAGGAGTTTATTTGGAAATTATTTTTTGATGGATCTAAATCCAACGATGGAGGAAGAGCAGGATGCATATTAGTTAGCCCAGAAGGAGAAAAGACTATGTTAGCATGAATACTTGAATTTGATTGCACAAACAACACTGCTGAATATGAAGCATTAGTTCAAGGTTTGTATAAAGCCATCAACCTTAATATCAAACATCTTCAAGTGTTTGGAGATTCAGAAATTGTGATAAAACAGGTAAGAAATACTATACACTATTTGTCTAGACATTTGAAACATTATCAATCTTTAGTCCAAGACCTTACTTCCCACTTTATAGCATTTAATATTTCCCCCATCCCGAGACTCCAAAACGCAAGCACCGATCTTTTAGCTAATGTGGCTTCCAAGCTCATTCCACCAGAAGATTATAGTCTTGATCGCTTTTCTATTGAATTGATTTTTAGGCCTTCTATTCCTAACAATATCACCAATTGGAGAGTCTTTAATAACGATCTGGATATCATAAGTTTTTTGACATCAGAAGGATCTTATGATGACCAGATAATTGATGAAGATCAGCACGACAACCAGCTTAAGCAAGGAACAACTAATAATTCTATACCCAAGTCTGTAGTAAAGTTAGAAGATTTGTAGGACTTTAAAGACAGATTCAAAAGACCCACCAATTCAAAACTTCAGAGTTCAACTCTGAAGTTTGAATTGATTAACCTTAGGACTAACCTTAAGCCTCAAAATATTAATCTAAGCCTTGGTCTTACATCAGATGAAAAATCAGCCTTTATACATTTGTTGAAGAAATATAAGAATGTCTTTGCATGGAACTATGAAGATCTTAAAACATATGACACCTCCATTATTCAACATACCATCCCCATGACATCTGACGAAAATCCTCTGCAACAGAAATTGAGAAAGTTCCATCCCAATCTAGAAAATCATATTAAATTTGAATTGAATAAACCGCTGAAAGCCAAGATTATTTTCCTTGTCAAACATTCCAGGTGGGTCTCCAACCTTGTTCTAGATAGAAAAAAGAACGGTGATATTTGAATATGTATAGAATTCCGAAATCTCAAAAAGCATGTCAAAAGGACAACTTTCCATTGCCTCCTATGGAACATATATTGCAATCAGTTGCAGGCTCAGAACTAATGTCTTTCCTGGATGGATTTTCAGGTTATAATCAGATTCTAGTACATCCAGATGACCAATTAAAAACTACATTTAGAACAAAATGGGGCACTTATGCTTATCAAAAGATGCCATTTGGACTAATCAATGCTGGTGCAACTTTTCAAAGAGCAATGTACATAACTTTCAAGGGTTTACTAAACAAATCAGTTGTAATCTACTTAGATGATATCGCTGTATATTCTAAAAAGCGTAGTAATCACTTGAGAGATTTAAAACAAAACTTTGAGCATTGTCAGAGGTATGGAATTTCTCTTAATCTAAAGAAATATTTCTTTGCGTTTATTGAAGGAAAACTCCTTGGGTTCATTGTATCTAAAGTAGGGATTCACATTGACCCTGATAGAATAAGAGAAATCTCTGAGATTCCTTTACCTCATAACAAAATATCTATGCAATCTTTCCTAGGATAGATAAATTTTGTTAAAAGATTTGTCCCTGACTTTTCATGAATCATTTTACCTCTTCAATCGATGATTAATAAAAATTATCTTTTTAAATGGGGACACACAAAACATGAAGCTTTTAATCTGATTAAACAAGCAATCATAAATGCTCCTTCTTTAGCAACTCCAAATTTTTCCAATCATTTCATTTTGTATACTTTTGCTTCCGAGAAATCATATGTTGCTATATCGACACAGGTCAATGACAAAAAAATCGAAGCCCCAATCTATTTCTTTAGCTCCAATTTGCAAGGGGTTGAATTGAACTATTCAGATGTTGAAAAACAAGCTTTTTATGTCTTCAAATCAATAAAACACTTCATACCTTTTCTCCTCAAAACCTGCACCAAGGTAATAGTGCCATTCTCGACAGTGAGAAATCTCTTAATACAAAGGGATGTAAGTGAGAAGAGGGAAAATTGGGTAACGACACTACAAGAATATGACATTGAAATTAGCCCAGCAAAAATTATAAAAGGTCAAGGTTTTTGCAGGATGTTTGCAGGAGCATGCAATTTATCAACACAACAAGACTCAGGTGATGATGTACAAGCCTATGAGGTAAGTCTTAATGGCACTGAGTCAAGATATGATGATATCACATTTTATTTAAGAAATGGGTATGCCCCAACACAATTAAATTATAAGAAGAGAAGGTCTTTGAGGCTAAAAGCTAGACAATATAAAATCGTCAATGATGTGTTGTTTAGAATAAATTATGATTCTATTTTACTTAGATGTCTTGAAAAATTTGAGGCAGAAAAGGTGTTGCAAGAACTCCATGATGGACCAGCTGGTGGACATTTTGGAGGAGATACCACCGCACATAAAATCCTGCATGCTGGCTATTACTGGCCAACGTTATTCAAAGATACACACAGTTATGTAAGGAGGTGTAAAGTTTGTCAAATAGCTACTGGGAGATAGAGAAAACCTGCATTACCAATGCAACCAGTCAATATTGAACAACCATTTGAGTAATGGGGATTGGACATAATAGGTGAGATCGTTCCTCACTCTTCTAAGCAGCATAGATATATCCTTAGCAACTGATTACTTCACAAAATGGGTGGAAGCCATTCCACTCAAGGTAGCCAATTCTGAAAATAGCATTGGATTCATAGATAAATTTATTATTACCAGATTTGGTCTGCCATCTGCCCTGATGTTCGATAATGCATCCTATTTTTCAGGCAATGCTATGACAGAATTTTCTCTTAAAATAGGTTTTAATCTTAAATAATCTACTAACTATTATCCATAGGGAAATGGGTTAGTTGAATCTATGAACAAAAATATCATAAGAATTATTAAATGAACTGTTGACCAAAATCAAAAGAATTGGCATAAATCTTTAATATTTTCTCTATGGGCAGATCGAATAACTCAGAAGGCCTCCATAGGTACTTCTCCTTTTAATTTAGTCTATGGGAAAGAAGTTGTCCTACCTACAAATATAGCTATTCCCTCTCTAGCCCTAGTTCAGTTCATTGAAGAAACTCCTTCCTCTTCTATGCAAGTTAGACAATTACAAATCCTTAAGCTCGAAGAAGAAAGGGAAAAGTCCAGAATCACACATGCATATCATCAACAATTAGTCAAAGCTTCCTATGATGCAAATTTTGTAAGTTCAAAATCCTTTCAACTCGGAGACCTAGTATTGAAATGGGATAAAGCACATGAGGAAAAAGGTAAGCATACCAACTTCCAACAAATGTGGCTTGGCCCGTTTCAAATTGTAGAACAAATAGGCCCATCAACCTTTTTATTGCAGGATTTATCAGGCAAGAGAGAATCTCTACTTGTTAATGGACAGATCTTAAAGAAATACTTTTCATAGAAGATGACCTCTTCTATTCCTTGTATATTATCGCCTTTATTTTTTTTAGAAAGAATAATACAAGTTGAATAACATTTACTTTTGGCCTTGCAAATAATAGTCTCTTTTATATTTTGACTTTTCACTTATATATGTAAAGATTGTTAAGAAAATGCTTTTGGAATTCGAAACATAGGACAAGTTATATTGCTCTAAGGTTGCTTGTTCTCTGCCAAAATTATTTGACCTTTGATGAAACTTAACTTTACAAAGAAACCTTTGCTCTACATCAGTCAAGAAAAGTATCTATAACAAAGTAAGCCCACCCCATAGAGACTGGAGATACATACATTGGGGTTTTACTACCAATAAAGTCCAGTTTATCTTCTCTACAAAAAAGCACCTTTAAACTCTACAATTGTCATCCAAAAACTCTTAATGAGCCAATGATTCCCCCCATCTAGTAGGCTTTCATTTTTAGAGTGTAATTCTAAAATATGCTAAACTTAAAAAATAAGAGGTCTCATTAAGAGTCGGCTTATCATGATCATGAGGACATAACTAGCTGGCATTACCAATACTGCATATCAAAACAGGGTAATGGCTTGAGATTATATTTATCAAAAGTCAAGGGGTCTCATTAAGAGCCCGCTTGTTCAGTTAAGTTACAACCAGGTGAATGGCATTGTCAATTTTGGTCACCAAACCAAGACATTGTCCTTTAAGGGATAGTAAATGAACATTTTAAAGAAAAGAGAATTGTTTTAAAAAAAAATGAATAAAGGAAATAAGTATATAAATCTAAATTTATCTTTAAGAATTGCATTCTTATCAAGGTGGGATACTGAATCATTGTTGGTTAAAAGGTAACCCTGTCAAGGCTATGAATGACTGCTGGCAGTAGAGGCTCTACCTATGACAACTACGTATACCAAAAAAACTGATCTGTGAAGAGTTCCCCTATTTTTATATTTAAAACCAAGTAATGACTGATGTAGACAAAGCAACTTTATTATTTGAAAAGGATAATCAAAAGGATGATAGTTAGGTGGATGTTGTTTTATTATTTAGAGCAATATTACTTATCTTATATTTCATGAAATTTTTATTTTCTAAACCATCTTTATTTTGGTAGTTTTTAGAAATTTCAAAAAACCCTCAAAGATAACTGGTTCTTCCAAGTGAATCATCAATTCTTGTGCTATTCAACAACCCCCCATTTGTTAAAAGTAGTAGTCAATATTACTTTAATAAATGGGGACCCTTTAAAAAATCCTTCCAAAAATAAGTTTAGCATTAGGCATTTTCCTTGTTAATTTTTGGAATAAAGCAAGATATCAAACAAACACTTTTTGAAAAAGCGATCAAAAGAGAATACCACGCTAAAACCTCGAAACTATTAGGTTTCTCATATAAGCTAAGTCCTAAGGCATTTCTTATTAAAACTAAGACCCACATCACATATCACCACCTATAAGGGGCGCACCTTAACAAGTTATGCTAAACCATGTGAAATGTAAAGTTGCGATGATAAGATCTCCCTTATCACATCGCATTGCGAACACTTAAGAGAGGCCCGAAAAATTATCATTATGCGAGATTGCGAAATGCGATTGAGACTTAGACATAATCTCGAGATAGGTTATAAACAAGTACTCAAGTCCACTACTTAATAAAAATGGCTTTACGTAGAAAAACCTGATAAACAAACTATGTTTTGGAAACGATAATAAGTGGACCGCATTTCATATCCCACAAAAACTAAGGAAATGTTAGGGAAAGCGCACAAACACAATGCGATAATGCGATTTGCGATATTTCATCGCAATCGCAAAATTAGCATTTTCACAATTTAAAGGCTCTCCCCCCTAAAAAGTTTCTTCCCGACTTACGATGCGAACATTAATGGGCAATAAACCTAGGGATAAGGAAACATTAGTGGGCATTTAATAAGGTTTAATGGCATTTATGTGTGAAAAGAAGTTCAACGTGATACGATATCTTCTCACATGTGTTCAATAAAACTCCTTTCTTGTCACCTTTTCATGAATTATCTGTATTATTCATTCTTACATTCATTCTTATCTCTGTATATCTGATAGCTGTTGTTTTTCTCCATTTTCAGGAAAATCCATAGAAAGAGTTTCTGGGAACAATGGCAAAGAAGGGCAAGGAAGTTGCATCTGAGAAATCAGAAATGAATCATTTATTCTTTGATACTACATGCAGCAGAGACAAAGGATCCTCTACGTGGGAAACCATGTATGATCTATTAGAAGAAGAGCAACCAAGACCTCTGGAAACAAAGGCCACAGCTAATGGTCATGCCTCCTCAGATGCTTCCATCTTCGAGACGACATGCTCATTTTTGCACTACATCGCCGCGAGACAAAATATAATCCCGTATATATATATGGTCAAGTGGAAAATTGATCAGGTGGATATCTTAGACAGAGAATTTAAGAATAGCAGGTAGGAGGTTATGGGATCTTTTTAACTAGACAACCTACGACTTATGTACAACCTGCTAGAGCCACAAATATTCTACAACAAACAGTTCCTCGAGAATTTTTCTAAAGAGAATGAAGACCCAGCGGATGTCACGTGAACCTAGTTGCAAAATGAAGGCAAGATCAAAAAAGACAAAATGGGTATGTATTCTATAGCATCTATAGCTCCCCCTCATAGTTTTGCAGCAACCATGTTATGTAGGATGTTCAGCAAGCCTAATAGTACTAAATTTTCCCCAGAATGGTTGTCATTAATAGATGCAGTCGTAAACGAAACCATAATGAATTGGGCACAAATTTTGTCTAAAAATTTAGCAAAGGCTATGATGGAGTATATGAGGAAGTGGAGTATCTCTTCAAGGGTTTACCCTCCATTTTTTATGAGTGCCTATGTAATGGATGCAATCTGTTTTGGCTCCAAATTTCCTATCATGGGATGGAAATGGACTGTGAAGGAACCACTTCCCATTCATATATATCATAAGAATATGTCTAAGTCTCAGTTTCACCCCCATGTTTACAAAATTTGTTATGGAGTCATGTTGCCTATCCATAAAAAAGTTTTTAACCAAAATTCCCCTAGGTTTTCTAGAGAAGCTAAAGTAGATATACTTCCTGTGGCCAATGGTTTGGGGACGAAACATTCACATATATCAAAGTATTTGGGAGCATTGCTTCACTGCATGTCCTCCCATAATATGTCCCCGACAAATTGACGGCTAGAGAGATAGCCTACCAAACAACAAGTGAAGGTGGACTAAGCAAAGGACTAAAGGAGCAGAAAAAGGCCATTTGGCTTACATTTCCATTGTGTTAGGTTCCTATACCAATAGGTGTCATATTTCATGATTGACTGTAGAAATGCCAAATATGATCATCCTTTCCATGCTACAAAGGTTCCATATTTTCAGAAAACCAAAAAATTTAAAAAATGTAAAGAGGGTATGCCCTAAAAGAAAACTCAAAGGGCGAAAAGAATGAATTGGTCAAGAAAGAAAGAAAATGAACCCCAGAGAAAAGACCAAGAGAGTGGACTAGTCTAAAATGCCACTACTGTCCTATTTTTTGTAAACAAGTTCAGATTATGCAATCAGCGACTTCTGTCACACTTGATGGATGGCCAAACAGCTCAACCTTGGCCAGTCCATGTTTAAATTTCTTGTTTTAGGATTAGAGAATAAGATCTGTTCCAACAGTTCAAGCTTGGCAGATCAATAATTTGGTAGAGAAGCAAGGGAGCTCAACAGCTAAATTTGAGCCCCTGGAAGAGATAAGGGTAGACTTAGATAGGAGGGCAGTCAGAAGAAAAACAAAGGAGAAAGGGTTTGCTAGTTCAAATGCACCCAATCAAAAGGAAGAAAAAATGTTAGGTGTATTAGGTTGGGTAGGCAGTTTGATGTTGCAGAAGCAAGTTTGTGATCATTTTTGTCTTTATGAAAAGGACCTATCTCATGAATATCACAAATACCATAGTAAGGTGGTTATAGTTTAGGTGGAGCATGACTAATTCCCCCTCTCATTTCCCCAAGAACACTTAATAACATCCCCTCAAGGACATTGGGATCTGCTCAATGGTCCTAGTTCATTTCATTTATGAGAAATACTAAGTGGAACTTTGTGTTTACTTAGCCAAAACAAGCCACATTTCTTGTGTAAAAATAATAATTTCATTTCACTTCCATTTCCCTAAAAACCTAAGTTATTACTTTATAAAATTAGTGTTTTTCTATCAATAAACCATATTAACACTTTGACTCTATTATATAACTCCTATTGAAAGTATTCCCTGCCCCTATTATACCTAAAATAGCATGAAAGTCCCTAAAAATCTAAATATCCCAACCCTCGGCTTAATATATCCATACACCATAATGTTCGGGAATTATAGGTTCACTTGGAACCTTATAATAACCCTCCCCGCGTACATATACCATGGGATTTAATTAACACTTGGTTAATTAAATAACCAACCCACGAAACCCAAAATCGCATTACACTACAATTCTTCGCAAAAACATTAAAAACCACTGAAATATTATAGCGGGCCCCGTACATTACTCCTCCGCTAGTTTACCGTGCCGCCAGCCGTCGGATTTGATCCCCCAGATCGGATGGCCCACATGCATATCGCGAGCCCCATATGCCGAACGATAGCGTTCAGGGGATGGGCGGTATTTCCGCCGTACACGAGACACGTGTCAGGTGCCCGGCGTGATTGCTGCCCCCTCTGACAATACCACTTTGGCCCAAAGGTGGTGCAGGGGCCAAACCGCTTACCGCCTATGCCCCCGCCCGCTGACGTCACCCTCACATCAGCAAACACGTCACCCACCACCCCGCCTCCATATCATCCACCGTGTCTGCCACGTCACTGCCAAGTCGACCTCCGTACCCCCGCTACTCGACAAAATCATGACGTCATGCTGATGTCACTTGAGCAAAGCACGCCAAAAACCCGCCAAAATCTGAATTTTTGTCAAAAAGCCGTTAAAACGTCGTTTTTGCCCATTTCACTTTGTTTGTTCTGCGCGTTATTTGCATGGTTTTCAATGACCAAAACACCATTGTTACTGCACAGTCCACCAACCAGGCAATTCAACTCCGTTGCTCGGTCCCTCAGCTGGCTCTGCCACCCACATTGTGCACCAGAGCACCCATTGAACCAGGTATTTACCCAAATTCTTCTCCCAAACCGTGTTTTTCCAAGTTTTTCTCCAAAAATTGCCCGTAGAACCAAATTTTAAATTAAAAACACAGTACTGCCCCTAACCTCTGCAATTTAACCTCTGTTCGGCCCATTTTTCCCAAAAGAAACCTGTGGACTGTGTTCCCTCTGCAAATTCACCCATTGAGCTGAAGTTAAGCTTATTTCTGCCTGCAATTTCCACAGAGAGCTCCAAAAACTCATATTTTACCTACTGTCGCTGTGAAAGCTCCAAATTTTAAATTAAATAATCACAGAGGGTTGAAAAATGGAGACTCCAGTTGCCCTTAATGTTGCCCCCTTGAATGCACCACACAAGGAGTTGGAATGGTTGCCCTTAGCTGATAGGGACTTCCAATACAAGACCTAAGGGGTATCAAAGACCATCTGTGAACATTTTGTGAAATTAGGAACAGCTACCTAAACAAGACTGATCTCTATGGCATCTGGGAATCCAATCTGCCCATATATTATCTTTGATCAGTCAATGTATTTCCAGATATAATCCATTTGTGTTGTGCTAACTATGAGCCTACTCAAAGGGCAGTCATGTCCCCAAATGGCACTGTCCTGTTCTATATCACTCCTAACTCAATCAATGAGATGCTGCATTTCAAGCCTAATCAGCCTCTGGCTCCTCTATCTATGAAACATTTGCTGGACCAAGGCTCCAAACTATCCTCTGCAGAAATAGGCCGAATTGCCAATTTATTCATGAGCCCAGACTCCCAGCCTAGAGACTCACCTCCTTTTCATCAAGTCTATTTCAATGAAGTTGGAAGGACTATCATTGACATGATATCCTATGTCCTGGGTTTTAGAACAAGTGAGTATGTTGATGAAACCATTCTAGCTGTGATGTCTATATTCATTCCAGGACACCCTCCTTCCATCAAGTTTGACTTTGCTACCTTCATTAGCAACAAAATCCATGAGCAATTCATGAGCCTAAATAGAGAAGGGGTTTTCAAGTATACAGCCTATATATATCATCTGTTCTTATACTATCAAACAGATAGTTTTCAGTTCCCTGTCAAGAAATTGGATGCAAAAGGAGAAAGGAGATCTGTCATATTTTGGACCCCAGTCTTCCATGTAGTCCATAAATCTCCCTATACTTATTGTGAGTTCATTGATCTATTCATATATCCAGTCTCATCTCTACTAATGAGAAGTCCCCCTCCCAGACTCACAGCTGAAATGCAGAAAATCTTGCAGCTGTCCAAAGCTACAAAATAGGTGATTGGTACTTTTACACATGGAAATCAAGATTTATGGCTGTGAATTGTGCCCCTACAAGCTACCAAGATATGTGCCTATGAGATTTTTTGCCCTTGAGTACTTTAGGCAATTTATTAGCTCAGATTTGACTCAATTTTATGAGGTCAAGAAAAAGGCTCAGCTCAAGCTAAGAAACCAACTAGGCCCCCTCATCATTAACAAAAAGGAAGGGTGGAAAGATGCTGAACAGATATTAAGTGAGTAGCTCAAACTAAAAAGGAGTTTTTGGTGGGTACCCTATGACCCAAAAGGATTTATCAATGATAGAAAGACAAAATATAGGCTATCAGGCTATGAACATTGTAGAATCCCTGATATAGAATAGTATGCTAATCAAGATGAATGGGTAGAAGGTACATTGGTAGAACAGATTACTGAGGAAGAGAAAATGGAGCAGGCAATGAAAAACCTTGAAAAAACTCTTGACCTGGACTCTTTTGGACAGGTCTCATTCAAATTGCCTCAACACATTGGAGCGGGCACATCAACTGCTACAACTTCACAACAAACTGCCCAAGAAGATACTCCTCCTACAGGCACATCCAAAGGCAAAGAAGTGATGCATTCAGAACAACAAGAAGTCACAGATCAGCCTACATCATCACAGCAGCAAGGCCAAGGGAAAATTCCTTCTGCCCAAACCCATGCACCAGAGATTCCAGCATTGCAGACTCCTCTCAATGAGGAGAAGGGAAGAAAAAGGGACCGAGAAGAGGACACACCAATAAGTGGGCCAGCAGAACAACAAGAAGCAAAAAGGCAGAGAGTGGATCCTCTACCTGAAGAGGAAGTTATTGAGGAGATTATTGAAAGTCCAAGAAGTGAAAGGGCAGCCAGCCCATTAATTTCCCTAGGGACAGAATCACCTACCAGTTCTCATGGACAGCAATTTGGAAAGCAGCCTATTATGGAAATTTCATCAGCACGGCCACAAGGCAAACAAAGTTTAGATATTAAGAGGCCATTCATGGAGATCAAGGCACAAAATGAGCCAATAGGAATGCAGCTTTACAACCAGTTCCTCAAAATGACTCCTACCAAACAACAGAGATTGATGTCTACCTATGATATCAAGGAAGGGAAGTTGATTTTGAGTCATTTCAAGCCCATAGTGCAACAACCACAGTGAGCTGCCAATTTTATTAGAACAAACTTGGAGGCTCTTGCCAAATACATTCACCCTTTGGACCAGGTTGAGCTGCACAAACAAACCGGTGAAATGGTCTATTCCACTCTAGCAGATAAAGCCATACTAGCTCAGCAATTGCAGAATTCACTAAACAATACATCTGCTCAATTAGAGTTGGAAAGGGTATCCTCTCTGGCTAAGGACAACAGAATAAAGTCCTTAGAAGAAATCATCATTGAGCTGGGACATAATCCCAAGGATCCCAAGGCAATAAAAGCACTGATAAAGAAAAAGGAGGATGACATAGCTGCCCTCAAAAAACAGTTAAAACTGTCGGTTACTATGCATCCGCAGACCACAGAGATGGTGAAAGAAAAAGAAGAAGAAGATATGATGGAGCTGTTAATAAAAATGAATGAAAGACTGGTAGAAACAGAGAAGGCTTTGGAGAAAGCATTGCAGGAAAAACAGGGAGAGTTGGCCTCTCAGCCAGCTCAAACAGCCCCAATAGCTACAACTACTCCTCCTACAGCAACAACATCAGTCCCTCCCACTACCCCAGCATCAACAACAGGTACCTCAACCACAAATACTTCAGCAACAGCAACAACAACAGTGCCAGATACCAGCATGAGCATGGAAAAAATGATGGAGGAAATAAAGGCCTTAGAACTCCAAACAGAAGAGTTAAAGGAAGCTAAAGAAAAATTGGCCAAGTTAGAGGTAAGCTATGATAAATCAAAGATAAATGTGGCTGAGAAAACAAGAGAAGTAAAGGCCTTGGAAAACAAGGTAAAAATCTTTGGAGAAAGATCTCACTCTTCATAAAACTCTATTAGAAATCAAGACAATTTTGTGGACTAAAATTGGCCAGTCCATCACTGATCAATGGAGATCAATTCAAACAATCCATGAGCAAATTGAACTAATAGAAATAGCCCGAGTGGAGATCCAGAAGGCCAGAGCATTATTGAGAAACATGCCCGAGCAGGCCAATAGACTAATTCATTTTTTGAATACTCATACCAGAGAGCAACTAGCAGCTCTAGATATTCAGGACAGAACAGGTACAATTTTGACAATTAAAAAGGTGTTGACTATGAAGAATTTTGTGCAAAATCTAGAGAGAAAATGTCAAGAAATGCAGGTAGAAATAAATGCATTTACAGAAAAGTTTACAGCCCTACAGCAGAGGGGTCTACCCAGTTTGTTAACCAGCAACCAGAGGCTGTTGACACATGAACAATATGCTGACAGGGTAAACACATATGTTGCAAATCAGATCACAGCATCATCAAGCACTTCAGAAGACATAGTGCCTCCCTCTGGACAAAGCTTATATGGCAAGTTGGAAAATCTGTTCTACATTGAGCATGAAATAACACATCTTTTTGAAGTCCCACCCAATTTCTACAGGTATACTGAAGCTGATGAAATATTGATAAAACTACAGAGACACCAGTTGCCAACAGACCAATGGTGGCAGAACATGTTGGAGGTTTTACCAAGGTAGTTTATGCTGCTTATTCTCTTTTTGATCATCTGCATTAAAGAAAATTAAATTGTACGGGCCACCTATCAGAAAATGAAAATAACAAAGGAAGGAATTCACGTCAAATTTGTTAAGGCAGAATTAGGAACAAATGACAGGGCCGTGATAGCAATGCAGGAACACAAATTGAAGAGATAGCTACCAGCCGACTTGTTGAGTCAAAAAGTCAAAAACAGTAGACCACCTAAGGTAGCCAGTACAACAGAAGTTACTTCTGTATTGATTACGCTCTGTTTTCGATGTCATTTATTGCCTTTGAAGAAGTAGATGGATGAATTTATTACTTGATATTTTCTCTATGAGATATTTTGTAACTCTTTTGTATAAATACCTCCCCTAGAGATGTATTGGGGGTTGGTTGATGAATATCATTTTGGACCTGCGCTGTACCTTAGAATAAAGACTGTTGGAATACTTTGCTGATGAACTTGCTGGTTGTGGAATTAATGGCAAAAGAATATGTTGCAGAATTCTCGTGTTACCTCATGGATCAATAAGTATTTTAACTCTTGTTTTACTGTTCCTGTGTTTATATATCATCAATATATCATGTTCTAATTTCAGGAAAAAAGAATAACCCAGAATTTACTTGATTGTACTCTGTGTTCAATTCCTGTCAATTTTTATGTTTTCTTCAGGACTAGCATAGGCAGGAATTCTTGACTGCTCCTGTCTCCCTGGTTCTCACACTCTAAATATAATTAAGGAATTCTTAACTGCTCCTTGGTAATATTTATTCATTTTCCCTCTGTTAGCATAATGAAATATTCTTAATTTCCTTTCATTCCCTGACTTCATTTCATCTCATTCTAGCTTGAAAATTGTTCTATGTTTAATTATCTTGCTCTGTAGTTCCTCCTTTTGCCTAAGAAACCATACCCAGAAATTCATTTTCATTGACTCCATTAACCCAATGGTCTGAACTTCTCTTATTTTGCAACCCTGTTCTATTGAATGTCACCTTCCAAACACCAAACAAATACTTGTGCTTCATAACTAACCTAACATATAGCAAAACAAATCTAAATCATAAAGGGAGAGCCCTCTCTGGTTGCAGATTGGTTAGAATCTGCAGCTAAAAAACTGGTTAGTGGTTACCTCGGCCGTATTCCCTCTTTAGAATTTTCCTGGGGAACAACCTGAGTGATAACATCATTGGTGACTCCACTGGGGACCTGAATGACTGTGTTTGTTACTTCTGTCTATTTTCTAAAGCTACAGATGGAGCCTGAAGTTAGCCAAGTAGCCTTTGAAACTGTTTTTGTTGTGCATTTACAGGAGTAAATAAAAGTTGCTTCAGTCAATCTCCAGTCTAGTTTTAGGCTTTAAACAGCTGTCTCAAAAATTTGATCAGTTTCCTCTTGTTTTCAGAAAATCTTCAGGAAAATTCAACCCTCTTACAATTTATATTTTCCTAGAAAGATATTATCAAAAGCATCACCCTTCAGATATTTCCAAAAAATACCAAAAACAGATTTAGAAGCTGGCTCCAAAGAAGAAAACTCGTTATACTAGATCAAATCCAGATCCCAATCCTCCAGCTATTTTTGAAAATCCTAACTTGATCTCCAAAACCCTAAGAAGACAAGAAAGTCCAAAAAATACTGTTGATTTAAATCTTGATATACTTCAGCAAAACCTTACCCAATCACCTCCCAGAAAAGCAGCAGTCCTTTCTACTCTTGCTATAGCTGCTTCTAGTTCACCATCATCACTTCAAAGCACATCTTCCACCCCTCCATTCACTCTGTTTATCTCAGCTGTTATCCCTGTGCTTCCAGCTCTTCCATTTATACCTGTAAATATGGCAAACCATTATGCTCCTCTGCAGCTGCCTGCAAATCCAGGGGCTATGCCTCAAGATTATCAGAGAAAAATTACATATTTTGATGGTACTGGCTCCTACACAACCCAACAACATACTAAGAAAATGATGGACTACTTTGAGAACTATGAAATTGATGACAATGATGTCAGAATGAAAATTTTTGTCCAAAGCTTAACCGGTGATGTAAGGACCTGGTTTAGAGCACTTGCTGCAAACACAATTGCTGATCTAGATGCCCTTTACCAAACCTTTTTGAACAGATGGGAAATGAAGAAGGACCCATTGCATACCCTATCAGTATATGAGAGTTTAAAAAGGGGCCCACAAGAAACCGTTCAAGACTAATGTGCTAGATTCAACAATGTGTACAATCCTATTCCTCAAAACCTTAGACCTCCACCTGACTTAGCCTTAATCAAATTCCTTGATGGATTTGATTCTGATATGGCATATCAGCTAAGGGAAAGAGCTCCTGCCAGCTTAGAAGACATGCAGAGTATAACTGTCAGTGTAGAGGCAAACCTGATCTCTAAAAGAGCCCGAGCTAGAGCTGAAAGAAGGACTACCTTCAAAGAAGAGCCTTCTGCATTTGAGCAAAAACTTGATGCAATCATCAAAGGAATAGAGTAGAAACTATTGAAAGAAAATCCTCTTGGAAAGGTCAACCAAGCAACACCACTAGAAATCCAAACTTTAGAAAAAATCAAAATCCTAACACCGGGAAGGCTGGCCCTGACCAGAATATCAGACCTCCATTTCAAGAGAATTATGCCGAAGCCTCAACCTCTAGTGAGCCAACAGAGGATACTCAAATCAACCTAATGGGTTTAAACAGTGAACAACAAATCTTTCTAACACAAGATGACCAAGAAGCTCATAATTTCAACCAATTTCAAACCAAATCCGAAGAATCATTTGATTTCAGAGAAGGATATGATGCAACGGTCTATGGGGTCCATAAACAATACAAATTGAGAAGCAGAACGGTAGATGTGCCTGAACCTAGCAAGCTGAAAGATACCAAGCAGCCAAAAAAATCAACTGATAAAACTGCCCTGACAGAACTCCCTACTAAAACAGACCTCAACCCAAAAGAACCCACGGTTGAGGACATAATAGACTGGCAGCCCTAAAAAAATCAGCCATCCACCTCCTTTCCTCCAAAAGAAAATATAAACAGCTCTCCTGAAAATAATTTCAAAGTAGATTTAGGTCATAACAGCACTCATGATGAAGAAAAAACCACTGAAAACACAGCAGAAAAGGAAAACCTTGCTGCCCAGAATACAAAAATTCAAATGGAAAAACCTTTCAACCTAGAAACAGAAATTGGCAAGTTAAAAATAGCCATTCCACTGTTTGAATTGGCTAAACATGAGGTTTATAGGGAAAAACTCAGCAGCTCACTTCAAATATCAGAGAATAGAGATGTAGTCAATGTTTTAGATGACCAACCAGAACTAATTTTTGGTCCTGAGGCAAATGGTAAAACAGTAGATGGAGGAGTTCCTCCATTCTATGTAAGCTTAAACATTCATGATAAAGTGCTACATAATGCAATGTTTGATTCGGGAGCTTCCCATAATTTAATGCCTAAGTCAGTGATGGAAATATTGGACCTAGATATCACAAGGCCATACAAAGACTTGTTCTCATTTTATTCCAGCCAGGTCAGGTGTCTAGGCCTAATCAAAGATTTGTGTGTATCTCTAGTACAATACCTTGCCAAAACTATTTTGATGGATGTAGTGGTAGCTGATATACCACCAAAGTATGGAATGCTTTTGTCCAAATCTTGGGGTGCAAAACTCCAAGGATCTTTGCAACTAGACATGTCTTATGCCACCATTTCAGTCTTTGGATAGCCAAAGAGATTGTACCAGGAAACATTGATGAAATATGTGGTCAGCAGTCAAGAGAAACCCTAAAACTTCCCCATTTATTCCATGCATTCGGATATGGATTCATTCATCTTATACAATGTTGAAAGGTGTCCCAAAACTGATGTCAAACTCCTAAAATCAGCACAAGCAAAAAAACATAAATGAACAATCTACTGCTCAAGATCAAAAAATTATTGAAGTGATTGATGCAACAAACAAACAAGACATACCATATCAGTTACAAAATCCAAATCTGCCCATTAAGATAGTTTCCAAAACTCCTCATCCTAGTGGTAATCAAGAAATCTTATGGTACTTAGAGTTTGATGGGTCAGTGAATAAGTTAGGAGCAGGGGCAGGGATTTGGGTACACAACATGAAAAATGACCATGCTCAAGGACATGCATATAGGCTGAATTTCAGATGTACAAACAATATGGCCGAATATGAAGCCCTTTTGCTGGGACTCAAACTGATTAGAAGTTTAGGGGCAACTAAGATTTCAATTCTAGGAGACTCATATTTGATTATCCAATAGATAAAAGGAAACTTTGTTACAAATGATCTTAGGCTAAGAGCTTATAGAGGGGCAGCAATTGAAATACTCAACACCTTCTTAGAATCACAGCTCACCAAAATTCCAAGAAACCATAATTTACATGCGCATAGTTTGGCAACTTTTGCCAGCACTTGCAAGCTGCCATTTGAGCCTAATCACCACTTCACTGCTGAAATTAAACACAGACCTGTTGTCCCAGATAATGTCAAAAATTGGCAAGTGTTTGAAAATGACACACAAATCAATAATTTCTTGACTTTGAAAGAGGAATTCTCAAGCACAAACATAGACACAAGCACCATTTGTGATCAACAACAAATAGACAAAATTGAGAAAAATATATCAGCTGAAACAACAAATCACATTTTGCATCCAACAATCTTTACCAGCAAAAATTTACAAGAGCTGAAACAAATGGATCTTGATGAAATTGCTGAGGGAGAATATGAAGTAATTGAGTTGAAAGATAACTTTCTACCCACAGGCTTGACTCCTTTGAAAGATATATTTGATTCAAATGACATACCAAGAAAGCCAAAAATGCAGCCTTCAAATGTAGAAATTGAGGACTGTAATATAGGGACTACACAGAATCCTAAAATGATAAAATTGTCCAAAGCCTTGCCTCCAAATAAAAAACTAAAATACATTGAGTTGTTCAAAGAGTTTCAAGATGTCTTTACATGGAGCTATGAGGACCTCAAGTCCTATGATACTTCTGTCATCCAACACACAATACCTTTAAAAGAAAACCAAAAACCTTTTAAACAAAAGCTAAGAAGAGTCAATCTTGTCCTCCTTCCTCTCATTGAAAAGGAATTCAAAAGAATGTACCAAGCTGGAATAATTGCTCCTATTAGATTTTCAGAATGGATTTCAAATCTAGTGCCCACTAGGAAGAAAATGGGAGAGTTAAGATTGTGTGTTGACTTAAGAAATCTGAATAAAGTCTCTGTCAAAGACCACTACCCCTTACCTAAGATGGATCACATCTTACAAAGGGTAGTAGGAGCTTCTAGGATCTCACTGTTAGATGGATTCTCAGGATTTAATCAGATCTTAGTTCACCTGGATGATCAAGACAAAACTGCCTTTACAACACCTTAGGGAACCTTCAAATATGTAAAAATGCCTTTCGGACTTAAAAATGCAGGGGCCACTTTTCAACGAGCAATGGACATAGCCTTTGCAAAAGAGATCCATGATTTCCTAGTCATATATCTTGATGATCTCACTGCTTTTTCCAAATCAGATCAAGAACATTTAGAACATTTAAGACAAGTGTTCCTAATTTGCAGAAAATATGGCATATCATTGAACCCAAAGAAATCATTGTTTGGCCTAGAAGAAGGCAAACTCCTAGGTCACATAATTTCAAAAGATGGCATCAGAATTGACCCGGACAGAATACAAGCTATTCTCCAAGTGCCTCACCCAAGGAACATCAAAGAACTACAAGCTTTTTTAGGAAAGATCAATTTCCTAAGAAGATTCATACTGAAATTGGCTGAACTAATAAGATTGTTGAATAAGATGCTGAAGAAAGATTCCAAAGTCAAATGGACAATAGAAGCTAAACAAGCCTTAGAGGATATCAAAATAGCTTTAACTAAAACACCAGTCCTCACAAGCCCAAAGTTTGATAGAGACTTCATAATCTTTTCCTTTGCATCTGAGCATACTATTGTTGTTGTCCTATTACAAAAGGATGATCAAGGATGTGAGAAGCCAATAGCTTTCTTCAGCAAAGCACTTAGAGATGCTCCTTTAAAATATCAAATCATGGAGAAACAAGCCTATGCCCTTGTAAAGGCCATCAAGGATTTTAGAGTTTATATCTTGTACTCTCATGTGATAGCTTATGTCCCAAATGTCGTGGTTAAAGATATTCTAACTCAAGAAGGAATTGAATGTAAGAGGGGCAAATGGATAGTTAACATTTTGGAATATGACATTGAAATCAAGCCAACAAAACTGATAAAAGGACAAGGATTAGCCAAATTAATGACTGAAACCAATTTTCAAGCCCTTGACATCAATGAACTGGATAACAAGCAGGAGATGGCGACTCCACAGATCAATCAAGCCTTCTTACAATCACCTTGGTATGCTGATATAATTTATGTATTGTTAAACCTGCAAGCTCCTCCAGGGTTATCCAGAACTAAAAAGAGATTCTTGAAAATGAAAGCTTCAAAGTTTTGTATAGTAGACAATGTTTTATTTTGGAAAAATCATGAAGGTATTTTGCTGAATTGCCTAATACAGGATGAAACTGACAAAGTGCTGAAAGAATTTCATTCAGGGGACTGTGGTGGACATTTGTATTAGAAGTCAACATCTGATAAAATTCTAAGAGCTGGGTTTTATTGGCCCTCCCTATTTGCTGATGTAAAGAAGTTTGTACTTTCTTGCCATAAATGTCAAATCTTTGAAGGCAAGAGAAAGCTGTTACCCCTACCCCTAAAACCCATTTCCACTAAGAGACCATTTCAACAATGGGGTTTAGATTTCATTGGAGAAATTCACCCTTCTTCCTCAGGCCAACATAAGTGGATTTTAATTGCCACAGATTATTTCACAAAATGGATAGAAGCCATCCCTTGTAGGCAAGCCAATGACTCAATCATCATGCAATTCTTAGAAACCAATATCCTTTCTAGATTTGGCTGTCCGGAAAAGATTATAACAGACAATGCTGCTGCCTTTAAATCCAAAAGAATGATCAATTTCTGCCACAAGTACCACATTACCTTGGGCCACTCCACAGCTTATTACCCTCAAGGTAATGGTCTAGTTGAATCATCCAATAAGAGCTTGATCAACATCATAAAGAAAGTATTGGAGGAAAATAAGAAGAATTGGCACAAAAAGCTTGTCAATGCACTTTGGGTAGATAGGCTAACTACCAAGAGATCTATTGGGACAAGCCCTTATGAGTTGGTCTATGGCATGGAGGCTGTATTCCCTTCATCTTTGGGAATCCCTGTGATAAAATTGCTACAAGAAATATAAGCAAAACCTAATGATATTCAAAGAAGAATCAATCAAACAATTCACTTGCAGCAGACTAGGGAGGAGGTGTATCAGAGAACTCAGATTCTACAAGAGAAACTGAAGAAGATTTTTGACAAAAGGACAAAGGCATAGGATTTTTTCATAGGAGACAAAGTGCTGAAGTGGGACTCTAGGAGGGAAGATAAAGGAAAACATGGCAAATTTGATTTCCTATGGAAAGGACCTTTTGTCATTCAGGCTGTACAAGGAAACAACACCTATTTTTTGAGAGGTTTGGATGGTACAGAAGCAAGGGATGGGCCAGTCAATGGGCGAATGCTCAAGCATTATTTTGATCCTCTTTGTTAATATATCAGGACTGTATTTTGTATATAATAGTGTCTATTTTCTGCAGTTTTTTACATCAATAAGATAGGGAACAAGATGCAGCAAATTTTGAGGAAAAGATCAAGGAACTGTGCATCCTTTTGTATGATATTTTGAGTCTATTGGAAGACTTAAGGAAGAAGACTTGGGAGCTAGAAAAATGATGACTAATACTTAGACAAAATGCCAGATACAGAGCTCTAATTCTGTTTAGATCAGCTCATAAGAAATGTATATAAATCACAGAGATACAGTTTTGTTTGTTTATAGCAGAAGGGGATTTCAGATTGCAGCAAGAATTGACTATAAGGCCATCTGACCTGCTGTTCTTGGCTTTTCACCTGGAAAAGCCATCCCCAAGTGGAGCCACTGTTAGGTTCCTATACCAATAGGTGTCATATTTCATGATTGACTGTAGAAATGCCAAATATGATCATCCTTTCCATGCTGCAAAGGTTCCATATTTTCAGAAAACCAAAAAATTTAAAAATGTAAAGAGGGTATGCCCTAAAAGAAAAATCAAGGGGCAAAAAGAATGAATTGGTCAAGAAAGAAAGAAAATGAACCCCAGAGAAAAGACCAAGAGAGTGGACTAGTCTAAAATGCCACTACTGTCCTATTTTTTGCAAAGAAGTTCAGATTATGCAATCAGCAACTTCTGTCACACTTGATGGATGGCCAAACAGCTCAACCTTGGCCAGTCCATGTTTAAATTTCTTGTTTTAGGATTAGAGAATAAGATCTGTTCCAACAGTTCAAGCTTGGTAGATCAGTAATTAGGTAGAGAAGCAAGGGAGCTCAACAGCTAAATCTGAGCCCCTGGAAGAGATAAGGGCAGACTTAGATAGGAGGGCAGTCAAAAGAAAAACAAAAGAGAAAGGGTTTGCTAGTTCAAATGCACCCAATCAAAAGGAAGAAAAAATGTTAGGTGTATTAGGCTGGGTAGGCAGTTTGATGTTGTAGAAGCAAGTTTGTGATCAGTTTTGTCTTTATGAAAAGGACCTATCTCATGAATATCACAAATACCATAGCAAGGTGGTTACAGTTCAGGTGGAGCATGACTAATTTCCCCTCTCATTTCCCCAAGAACACTTATTAACATCCCCTCAAGGACATTGGGATCTGCTCAATGGTCCTAGTTCATTTCATTTTATGAGAAATACTAAGTGGAACTCTGTGTTTACTTAGCCAAAACAAGCCACATTTCTTGTGTAAAAATAATCATTTCATTTCACTTCCATTTCCCTAAAAACCTAAGTTATTACCTTATAAACTTAGTGTTTTTCTATCCATAAACCATATTAACACTTTGAATCTATTATATAACTCCTATTGAAAGTATTCCCTACCCCTATTATACCTAAAATAGCATGAAAGTCCCTAAAAATCTAAATATCCCAACCCCCAACTTAATATAGCCATACACCATAATGTTTGGGAATTATAGGTTCACTTGGAACCTTATAATAACCCTCCCCGTGTACATATACCATGGGATTTAATTAACACTTGGTTAATTAAATAACCAACCCACGAAACCCAAAATCGCATTACACTGGAATTCTTCGCAAAAACATTAAAAAACGTTAAAATATTATAGTGGGCCCCATACATTACTCCTCCGCCAGTTTACCGTGCCGCCAGCCGTCGAATCCGATCCCCCAGATCGGATGGCCCACATGGATATCGCGAGCCCCCATATGCCGAACGATAGCGTCCGGGGGGTGGGCGGTATTTCCGCCGTACACGAGACACGCGTGTTGGGTCCCTATAATACTAGTGATTACCCCATTACTATTGTAGTTATACCCCTTATTTATATTGTTGTGCCCCTATTACCCCCATATTGTTATTTCTGTGCCCCATAGAATCCCTCTATTGTTATTTTTGTGGCTTTATATTATTATTGTTAGGTCGGCTGGATTATATTGTGACTCCTTAGACTCCTATATATAGAAAGGAGGTTTTGTCATTTGTATCATCCAAGAATTGTTCATTTATGTAATGTAAAGGAGGTTGCCCCCTCGAAGAGGCTGAATTCTAAGGCGTTGATCTATCTTTTCTATCTTTTCTTGAGCTGGTTTCATAACATTTGGTATCAGAGCTTTGGATTCTAGGGTTTCGCTGCTCCAAACAGGTCATCGTGGAATTTTCGCTATAACTTTTTTTCTGTGACGTTTCAGAAGTCACAAAAAAAACCCATTTGAGAAGAAATCGCGCTGAACCTTGGGTCTAAATTTCAGAGCTTTTCGCGCGATATTTGCGGAGATATGATCTGAGGAAGTTGGTCTTTTTGCAGACTCCTGAATTACATTCAAAACAGGTGACCTGGGGAAAATCGTCATAACTTTCTCTCTGGGGATCGGATTGAAATTTCGTAAGAAGGTACAGAAAGAGGACGGACTGTAGTTTCTTGTGTGTGTGTTTCAGATTCAAAGGTTGAAACAGTGACTCGTGGCACGTCGTACAAGTTCGCTCTACTGAACCAGTCTAAAGCAAGTCACTGTGGGAGATTTCACATAACTCTTCCTTGGAGAATCCAATTTGGCTCAGACTTGTGGCATTGGAAAGAGGACACAGAAGGCTACTACAGGTAGCAATTTCAGAACTGGATGATCCGAAATTACAGAGATACATCAGATTCAATATCAGGCTTCTATAAAGTGAAAAAAGGTGTGTAGTTTTTTTTTTAATTTTTGTGTAAGCTTGGTTTAACAAAATTCAAAGGGCATAGTAAAGCATTATTATCGGTAACTGATGCCCCGAGGAAAGAAAATGCAAACACCTAGTAAGGAACCTGAAAGCTCTAGCATGACTCATGAAGAAGAGGAAGAAATGCTACATGATATATCAAAATTACAAGAACAAGTGCAACAAATGTCACGCTCACAAAAGCTAACAGAAGCTAAGATAAGTGGCGTGGAATCTAAGATAAATGGCGTGGAATCTAAGATAAAGGGCATGGAAGCTAAGATGGAGGATTCGATGGCAGATTTGAAGATAGATTTGAAGACAGACATGGAAGAATTGAAGAAGTTGCTACAAGAAAGGGTCACTAATGGTGAAAAGGTAGTAAAGGAAACTCATGATGAGAACAAAAGAAATGTTAATCATGATTCCATAGACTCTAATGTTGGATCGAAGAATCACCATATTCCAAAAATCGATATGAGGAAGTTTGATGGCAAGGATCCCGCCACATGGATATTACAGATGGAGCAATTCTTCGATCTCAATAATGTGCAAAACACACAAAAGGTACGTATGGCAACTGTATATTTGGAACCAAATCAGTTTGTATGGTATCAATGGCTTTGCTCTCGTAAACAATTTATCACTTGGGCAATTTTTACGGAAGAATTGATAGCACATTATGAAGATACAAAAAGCAACACTTTTTTTAGCCAATTGATAAGTCTCAAACAAAAGGGTTCAATAATGGAGCACATTGAGGAGTTCCAAAAATTGAACATAAGGGTAAAAGATATTCCAGAGGAGCATAGGATTGATGTGTTCATAGGGTCTTTAAAGGATAATATCCAACATGATGTTCGCCTTTGGGAACCTGATTCATTAGAGAAGGCATTCAGGTTAGCAAGAAAAATGGAAAGCAAAATTATGGCAACCAGGAAGCATACCACTCACAACTATAAAGACGGAAGTGTTGTTGCCCCTAGTCTTCCACAACCTATAAGGTTGACACCACAACAATTGGAAGAAAAAAGAGCAAAAGGGCTTTGTTACAGTTGTGATAGCAAATACACTAAAGGTCATAAGTGTGCTGAGAAGAAATTATTCTACATAGATTGTGAAGAGGAAGAAGAAAAGGAGCAAGAAAGGTCAAAAGAAGAAGATATACTCCAGGAACAAAGCCTAGATGAAGAACAAATAAATCCGACCATATCTTGTAATGCATTGGCGGGAATTACCACTCCTCAAACCATCAAGATAGAAGGACAAATCAAGAAGAAAAAGGTAATAGTGTTGATTGATTCAGGAAGCACCCACAATTTTATTCATTGTAGGGTAGCAAAAGAATTGAATTGCTTCCTATATCCAGCACCAGAGTGTCAAGTGATGATTGCAAATGGAGGAACAATAAATTGCTCTGGAAAGTGCCATAATATCAAGCTATCCATGGGAGAATATGTATTGACTAGCCCAATGCTTTCCATTCCAATGGGAGGTGCTGATGTTGTACTAGGAGTCCAATGGCTACAATCCTTGGGTACAATAGCTTTTAATTTTCAAGAACTTTTCATCAAATTTTCTACGGAAGGAAAGGAAGTTGAATTAAGGGGTATTGCAGGGAAACCAGGAAAGATAATCAGCTCTAATGGCATGACAAAGCTTCTAAAAAAGGAGCAAAGAGGTGTAATTGCACAATTATGTTCGCTAGATGTTTCCACATTGGAATCATCTATTTCTCCAGATCTCCAAAAAGTCCTGGACAATCATTCCAAGGTATTTGAGACTCCCAAAGGTCTCCCACCTATGCGTGATCATGATCATGCTATTCATCTGATTCCAGGAAGTGTTCCTCCAAACATCAGGCCGTACAGATATCCCTATGTCCAAAAAAGTGAAATTGAACGTATGGTTGCAGAAATGCTAGAGGCTGGTATAATTCAACCGAGTCAAAGTTCTTTCTCAGCTCCAGTAGTATTGGTGCACAAGAAGGATGGATCATGGCGCATGTGTCCGGATTATAGGGAGCTCAACAAGCTCACTATTAAAGATAAGTTCCCCATTCCTGTTATTGATGAATTACTGGATGAATTGCATGGATCAATTTACTTCACCAAGTTGGATCTTCGTTCGGGATATCATCAAATCAGAATGAAGATTGAAGACATTCCGAAAACGGCATTTAGAACTCATGAGGGTCATTATGAATTTTTGGTCATGCCTTTTGGCCTTACCAATGCACCTTCAACATTTCAAGGTTTGATGAATTCAATTTTCAAACCATTCCTTAGAAAATTTGTGTTAGTATTTTTTGATGATATACTAATCTACAGCAAGTCTTGGAAGGATCATGTTGAACATGTTGACAGGGTGCTACAACTATTGGAGGAGAAACAATTATATGCAAAAAGATCCAAATGTTTCTTTGGAGTCCAGGAGGTGGAATATTTGGGTCATATTGTATCTCATGAAGGAGTTAAGGTAGACCCTAGCAAAATTAAAGCCATTAAGGAATGGAAAATCCCCACATCCATAAAGCATCTGCGAGGATTTCTTGGGTTGACAGGGTATTATCGCAAGTTTGTTAAGAATTATGGGAGAATAGCAGCACCTCTAACAACATTATTGAAGAAAGATTCATTTTCATGGACTCCGGAAGCAACAAAGGCCTTTGAACATCTTAAAGAGGCAATGTGCCAAGCACCGGTCTTAGCTACACCGGACTTCACAAAAACCTTTATTGTGGAATGTGATGCTTCAGGAAATGGAATTGGTGCTGTTCTAATGCAAGATGAAAGACCCATTGCTTTTGAAAGTCGTCCAATCAAGGGAAAGTTTTTAAGCAAAGCTATTTATGAGAAGGAAATGTTGGCAATACTCCATGCACTTAAGAAATGGCGACCCTACCTAATGGGAAGACACTTCAAGGTAAAAACGGATCATGATAGCCTTAAATACTTTTTAGAACAAAGATTATCCTCTGAAGAGCAACAAAAGTGGGTCACAAAGATGTTGGGTTATGACTTTGAAATCATCTACAAAAAAGGGAAGCAAAATGTGGTGGCAGATGCACTCTCAAGAAAGGATGAGGATGTGGAAGCATTGTTGTGTGCCATTTCTATTATCCAACCAGATTGGATAAACGAAGCAAGGGAGGAATGGAAGAATGACGAAGAAGTGTGGGCACTTATTCGAAAGCTACAACAAGATTCCAGTACTTCTGATACATTTAGCTGGCAAAATGATTCGTTATGGTACAAAGATCGCTTATACCTCTGTAAGAATTCCCAGCTAAAACAAAAGATTCTTATGGAATTGCACACTTCTCCCTTAGGAGGGCACTCAGGATTTTTAAAAACTTACCACAGGGTTAAGAAGGAATTTTTTTGGGATGGCCTTAAATCAGATATTCAAAAGTTTGTGGCGGAATGTTTGGTTTGCCAACAAAATAAAGTTGAAACAATTAAGACACCGGGTCTATTACAACCTTTATCCATTCCAAGCCAACGTTGGGAGGAGGTTTCAATGGATTTTATCACAGGTTTACCCAAGTCTGAGGGAAAGAGTGTCATCATGGTGGTAGTTGACAGACTTACCAAGTATGCACACTTTTGTGCATTATCACATCCATTTAAAGCCAGTACAGTTTCTACTGCATTTATGGAAACAGTTCAAAAGCTACATGGAAACCCAAAGATTATTGTAAGTGACAGAGATCCCATTTTCACTGGAAATTTTTGGACAGAATTATTTTCTTGTCTTGGTACTCAGTTAGCTCATAGCTCATCTTATCATCCTCAATCTGATGGGCAAACTGAGATAGTAAACAAATGTTTGGAAGGATATCTTCGTTGCTTTGTATCTGATAAACAGACACAATGGGTCAAATGGTTGCCTCTGGCTGAATGGTGGTATAACACTTCCATACAGCAACAAAAATGACCCCATTTATGGCACTTTATGGGTATCAACCACCATCCATCACATCATATTTAAGAGAAAATTCTAAGGTTCAGGCAGTGGAACATCACATCGAACATCAACAACAAGTCCTCCAACTCTTAAAGGATAACCTCGTGTTGGCACAAAATAGAATGAAACAACAGGCAGATCAACATCGCAGTGAAAGAAGTTTTGATGTAGGTGATTGGGTATTCCTACGGCTACAACCATATAAGCAAATGTCCCTAAAGCAAGCTAAGAAGGATAATAAATTATCACCAAAGTATTATGGTCCGTACAAGGTGTTGCAAAAGATTGGTACTATGGCATACAAATTGGAGCTTCCTGCAGCTTCTCGATTGCACCCAGTTTTCCATGTTTCATGTTTAAAGAAGGTTATAGGTGACAAGCTCCCAATTCAAACAATATTGCCAGAACTTGACGAGGAAGGAAAAATTATATTGGAACCGGAAGCAGTCACAGAAACAAGAACTCGACAGCTACGAAATCGATCAATTTCAGAGTATCTTATCAAGTGGAAGAACTTATCCGCTGAAGATTCCACATGGGAGGATGAGAATTTTATGCAGAAGTATCCAGAACTACTCAAGCGTTGAGGACAACACTTTTTTGAAGGAGAGGGGCATGTTGGGTCCCTATAATACTAGTGATTACCCCATTACTATTGTAGTTATACCCCTTATTTATATTGTTGTGCCCCTATTACCCCCATATTGTTATTTCTGTGCCCCATAGAATCCCTCTATTGTTATTTTTGTGGCTTTATATTATTATTGTTAGGTCGGCTGGATTATATTGTGACTCCTTAGACTCCTATATATAGAAAGGAGGTTTTGTCATTTGTATCATCCAAGAATTGTTCATTTATGTAATGTAAAGAAGGTTGCCCCCTCGAAGAGGCTGAATTCTAAGGCGTTGATCTATCTTTTCTATCTTTTCTTGAGCTGGTTTCATAACAACGCGTCAGGCGCCCGGCGTGATCGCTGACCCCTCTGACAATACCACTTTGGCCCAAATCCGATGCGGGGGCCAAATCACTTACCGCCTATGCCCCTGCCCCGCTGACGTCACCCTCACGTTAGCAAACACGTCACCCACCACCCCTTCTCCGTATCATCCGCCATGTCCGCCACGTCAATGCCAAGTCAACCTTCGTACCCTCGCTACCCAACAAAATCATGACGTCATGCTGACGTCACCCGACCAAAGAGCGCCAAAAACCCACCAAAATCTGAATTTTTGTCAAAAAGCCGTTAAAACGTCATTTTTCCCATTTCACTTTGTTTGTTCTGCGCGTTATTTGCATGGTTTTAAACGATCAAAACACCATTGTTACTGCACAGTCCACCAACCAGGCAATTCAACTCCGTTGCTCGGTCCCTTAGCTGGCTCTACCACCCACATTGTGCACCAGAGCACCCATTGAATCAGGTATTTACCCAAATTATTCTCCCAAACCGTGTTTTTCCAAGTTTTTCTCCAAAACTTGCCAGTAGAACCAAATTTTAAATTAGAAACATAGTACTGCCCCTATCCTCTGCAATTTAATCTCTGTTTGGCCCATTTTTCCCAAAAGAAACCCATGGACTGTGTTCCCTCTGCAAATTCGCCCATTGAGCTGAAGTTAAACTTATTTCTGCCTAAAATTTCCACAGAGAGCTCCAGAAACTCATATTTTACCTATTGTTGCTGTGAAAGCTCCAAATTTTAAATTAAATAATCACAGAGGGTTGAAAAATGGAGACTCCAGTTGCCCTTAATGTTGCCCCCTTGAATGCACCACACAAGGAGTTGGAATGGTTGCCCTTAGCTGATAGGGACTTCCAAATACAAGACCTAAGGGGTATCAAAGACCATCTGCAAACATTTTGTGAAATTAGGAACAGCTACCTAAACAAGACTAATCTCTATGGCATCTGGGAATCCAATCTGCCCATATATTATCTTCCATCAGTCAATGTATTTCCAAATATAATCCGTTTGTGTTGTGCTAACTATGAGCCTACTCAAAGGGCAGTCATGTCCCCAAATGGCACTGTCCTGTTCTATATCACTCCTGACTCAATCAATGAGATGCTGCATTTCAAGCCTAATCAGCCTCTGGCTCCTCTGTCTATGAAACATTTGCTGGACCAAGGCTCCAAACTATCCTCTGCAGAAATAGGCCGAATTGCCAATTTATTCATGAGCCTAGACTCCCAGCCCAGAGACTCACCTCCTTTTCATCAGGTCTATTTCAATGAAGTTGGAAGGACTGCCATTGACATGATATCCTATGTCCTGGGTTTTAGAACAAGTGAGTATGTTGATGAAACCATTCTAGTTGTGATGTCTATATTCATTCCAGGACACCCTCCTTCCATCAAGTTTGACTTTGCTACCTTCATTAGCAACAAAATCCATGAGCAATTCATGAGTCTAAATAGAGAAGGGGTTTTAGGGTATACAACCTATATATATCATCTGTTCTTATACTATCAAACAGATAGTTTTCAGTTCCCTGTCAAGAAATTGGATGCAAAAGGAGAAAGGAGATCTGTCATATTTTGGACCCTAGTCTTCCATGTAGTCCATAAATCTCCCTATACTTATTGTGAGTTCATTGATCTATTCATATATCCGGTCTCATCTCTGCTAATGAGAAGTCCCCCTCCCAGACTCACAGCTGAAATGCAGAAAATCTTGCAGCTGTCCAAAAGCTACAAAATAGGTGATTGGTACTTTTACCAAAATCACACAGAAATCAGGATTTATGGCTGTGAATTGTGCCCCTACAAGTTGCCAAGATATGAGCCTATGAGATTGTTTTCCCTTGAGTACTTTAGGCAATTTATTAGCTCAGATTTGACTCATTTTTATGAGGCCAAGAAAAAGGCTCAGCTTAAGCTAAGAAACCAACTAGGCCCCCTCATCATTAACAAAAAGGAAGGGTGGAAAGATGTTGAATAGATATTAAGTGAGCAGCTCAAACTAAAAAGGAGTTTTTGGTGGGTACCCTATGACCCAAAAGGATTTATCAATGATAGAAAGACAAAATATAGGCTATCAGGCTATGAACATTGTAGAATCCCTGATATAGAACAGTATGCTAATCAAGATGAATGGGTAGAAGGTACATTGGTGGAACAGATTACTGAGGAAGAGAAAATGGAGCAGGCAATGAAAAACCATGAAAAAACTCTTGACCTGGACTCTTTTGGACAGGTCTCATTCAAATTACATCAACACATTGGAGCGGGCACATCAACTGCTACAACTCCACAACAAACTACCCAAGAAGATACTCCTCTTGCAGGCACATCCAAAGGCAAAGAAGTGATGCATTTAGAACAACAAGAAGTCACAGATCAGCCTACATCATCACAGCAGCAAGGCCAAGGGCAAATTCCTTCTGCCCAAACCCATGCACCAGAGATTCCAGCATTGCAGACTCCTCTCAATGAGGAGAAGGGCAGAAAAAGGGACCGGGAAGAGGACACACCAATAAGTGGGCCAGCAGAACAGCAAGAAGCAAAAAGGCAGAGAGTGGATCCTCTACCTGAAGAGGAAGTTATTGAGGAGATTATTGAAAGTCCAAGAAGTGAAAGGGCAGCCAGCCCATTAATTTCCCTAGGGATAGAATCACCTACCAGTTCTCATGGATAGCAATTTCGAAAGCAGCCTATTATGGAAATTTCATCAGCATGGCCACAAGGCAAACAAAGTTCAGATATTAAGAGGCCATTCATGGAGATCAAGGCACAAAATGAGCCAATAGGAATGCAGCTTTACGACCAGTTCCTCAAAATGACTCCTGCCAAACAACAGATATTGATGTCTGCTTATGATATCAAGGAAGGGAAGTTTATCTTGAGTCATTTCAAGCCCACTGTGCAGTAGCCACAGTCAGCTACTAATTATATTAGAACAAACCTGGAGACTCTTGCCAAAGACATTCACCCTTTGGACTAGGTTGAGCTGCACAAACAAACCGACGAAATGGTCTATTCCACTCTATCAGATAAAGCTATACTAGCTCAGCAATTGCAGAATTCACTAAACAATACATTTGCTCAATTAGAGTTGTAAAGGGTATCCTCTCTGGCTAAGGACAACAGAATAAAGTCCTTAGAAGAAATCATCATTGAGCTGGGACATAATCCCAAGGATCCCAAGGCAATAAAAGCACTGATAAAGAAAAAGGAGGATGACATAGCTTCCCTCAAAAAATAGTTAAAACTGCCGGTTACTATGCATCTGCAGACCACAGATATGGTGAAAGAAAAAGAGAAGAAGATATGATGGAGTTGTTAATAAAAATGAATGAAAGACTAGCAGAAACAGAGAAGGCTTTGGAGAAAGCATTACAGGAAAAACAAGGAGAGTTGGCCTCTTAGCCAGCTCAAACAGCCCCAATAGCTACAACTGCTCCTCCTACAGCAACAACATCAGTCCCTCCCACTGCCCCAGCATCAACAACAGGTACCTCAGCCACAGATACTTCAGCAACAACAACAACAATAGTGCCAGATACCAGCTTGAGCATGGAAAAAATGACGGAGGAAATAAAGGCCTTAGAACTCCAAATGGCAGAGTTAAAGGAAGCTAAAGAAAAATTGGCCAAGTTAGAGGTAAGCTATGATAAATCAAAGATAACTGTGGCTGAGAAAACAAGAGAAGTAAAGGCCTTGGAAAACAAGGTAAAATCTTTGGAGAAAGATCTCACTCTTCATAAAACTCTGTTAGAAATCAAGACAATTTTGTGGACTAAAATTGGCCAGTCCATCACTGATCAATGGAGATCAATTCAAACAATCCATGAGCAAATTGAGCTAATAGAAATAGCCCGAGTGGAGATCCAGAAGGCCGGAGCATTATTGAGAAACATGCCCGAGCAGGCCAATAGACTAATTCATTTTTTGAATACTCATACCAAAGAGCAACTAGAAGCTCTAGATATTCAGGACAAAACAGGTACAATTTTGACAATTAAAAAGGTGCTGACTATGAAGAATTTTGTGCAAAATCTAGAGAGAAAATGTCAAGAAATGCAGGTAGAAATAAATGCATTTACAGAAAATTTTACAGCCCTACAATAGAGGGGTCTACCTAGTTTGTTAACCAGCAACCAGAGGCTATTGACACATGAACAATATGCTCACAGGGTAAACACATATGTTGCAAATCAGATCACAGCATCATCAAGCACTTCAGAAAACATAGTGCCTCCCTCTGGACAAAGCTTATATGACAAGTTGGAAAATCTGTTCTACATTGAGCATGAAATAACACATCTTTTTGAAGTCCCACCCAATTTCTACAGGTATACTGAAGCTGATGAAATATTGATAAAACTACAGAGACACCAGTTGCAAACAGACCAATGGTGGCAGAACATGTTGGAGGTTTTACCAAGGTAGTTTATGCTGCTTATTCTCTTTTTGATCATCTGCATTAAAGCAAATTCAAATGTACAGGCCACCTATCATAAAATGAAAATAACAAAGGAAGGAATTCATGCTCAAATGCGTTAAGGCAGAATCAGGAACAAATGACGGGGCCGTGACAGCAACGCAGGAATGCAAATTGAAGAGACAGCTACCAGCCGACTTGTTGAGTCAAAAAGTCAAAAACAACAGACCACCTAAGGCAGCCAGTACAGCGGAAGTTACTTCTACATTGGTTATGCTATGTTTTCAATGTCATTTATTGCCTTTGAAGAAGTAGATGGATGAATTTATTACTTGATATTTTCTCTATGAGATATTTTGTAACTCTTTTGTATAAATACCTCCCCTAGAGATGTATTGGGGGTTGGTTGATGAATATCATTCTGGACCTGCGCTGTAAATTTTGAGAACTCTTCAGAATAAGGACTGTTGGAATGCTTTGCTGATGAACTTGCTGGTTGTGGAATTAATGGCAAAAGAATATGTTGCAGAATTCTCGTGTTACCTCATGGATCAATACGTCTTTTAACTCTTGTTTTACTGTTCCTGTGTTTATATATCATCTATATATCATGTTCTAATTGCAGGAAAAAAGAATAACCCAGAATTTACTTCACTGTACTCTGTGTTCAATTCCTGTCAATTTTTATGTTTTCTTCAGGACTAACATAGGCAGGAATTCTTAACTGCTCCTATCTCCCTGGTTCTCACACTCTAAATATAATTAAGGAATTCTTAACTGCTCCTTGGTAATATTTATTCATTTTCCCTCTGTTAGCATAATGAAAGATTCTTAATTGCCTTTCATTCCCTGACTTCATTTCATCTCATTCCAGCTTGAAAATTGTTCTATGTTTAATTATCTTGCTCTGTAGTTCCTCCTTTTGCCTAAGAAACCATACCCAGAAATTCATTTTCACTGACTCCATTAACCCAATGGTCTGAACTTCTCTTATTTTGCAGCCCTGTTCTATTGAATGTCACCTTCCAAACACCAAACAAATACTTGTGCTTCATAACTAGCCTAACTTATAGCAAAACAAATCTAAATCATAAAGAGAGAGCCCTCTCTGGTTGCAGATTGGTTAGAATCTGCAGTTAAAAGACTGGTTAGTGGTTACCTTGGCCATATTCCCTCTTTAGAATTTTCCTGGGGAACAACCTAAGTGATAACACATTGCAGTGTGGTGCATTTGCACTACACGATTTTTGATATGCATGTAAAGAAGCAGAGATCACGAAATCTCTAAAACTACCTACATTCCCAAGAAGGAAGTATGACCCAAACAACACTGCCAAAGATTTCACTACCATGGTGAAAGTGAAGGTCTTCACCCATGAGGAAGATGCATTTGATGACATCTTCCTACAGAAAGAGACATTCTCAGATGTGAAGCATATGGCATCACTACTTTTTTCCCCAGGTGATCTTGAAGCCTTTCATAAATATAGAGAAAGAAGATTATTAAAGGTCCCATTGGACCAATTACAGATTGAACCAATAAGGGAGCCAACTCCCAGTGTAAACTTAGAGCAGAGCTCCAGAGAAAATTCTAAAGATGACTCCGAAGCAGAGTCTCAGGCGAAGTCTACTCATGAGTTAGAGCACTCAAAACACCAATCCCAAAATGGGGGCAATAAAAGTAAGGAGTCAAAAAAGGACACAGCCGGGTCTACAGAGAAAGCAGCCGAGCAAACCTTAGCTAAGAAACAAGATGGAATTCACTCTACCTCCACCTAGTCAACAAAACCCCCGATTATTGATTTAGAGAAAGAATGGGAGCATTTTAATAAAAAATTCCATACAGAAAAACAAACCCCTAAGGTATAGAATCCACAACACAGAGCAACTCAAGATGTTACAGTAGAGAAAACTGGAAGTACTCAAGAAGTAGAGCTCATTCTTGCCACTCCCACCTCTGAAATTGTTTTGATAATTGAGGAAATTCCTCCCTTAGATGTGTCTACAGCGTGACCCACAAAGCTATCGTCAAAAGGCAAAGCAAGAAAAGAAAGTTGGATGTTGTAGCTATTACCACTCCTGACAATGAACCAATGGATATTTTCTAGAAAGGTTTACCCATCGACCCATCTGAGAACTTTACCAGACTGTTGCAATTTGCAAGAACCTATGCCACAACAACTATTAACAAAGCAACAGAAGTCTAATCGTGCTTAGAGAAAAGGAAAATAAAATTCTGCTATTGGAACAATAGTTAGAGCAGGAAAAATCTAATCAACAAGCAGAGTTGCAAATAGCCAAGCTCCAGCAAGGATTCGAGCGGATGCAAATAAAACATCAAGCGAGCCTAGCAGAAAAGGATGCACGGATATAAGACATAACAAATAAGTATAAGAACAATTCGCAAATTGATCAATTCATAATAGAAGCACTCAGCGTTAAGTCCTAGCTAATGCACCAAAAATAACTTCTATGCCAGAGAATATCGCAGTTAATTCCTTATTGCGAGATTAGTGATAAATTGACAAGCCAAGTCATTGACATGAGGCTTGAATGTGATGAAATCTTAAAAAGGATTTCTGACTTTATCACTTGGCAGGACGCAGAGGACGGGAGGAAGGTTGATTTACCAAAACTAGAGGAATCACATAAAGAAATTCTATTTGCAGACTGGGATTATTGACTCAAACAAGCAAAAAGGGAAACAGCGTCGCAGCAGTAGTAGCAAAAAAAAGTATTGAAAATATCAATGAAAATTTACATAGAGCCAACTTGGTCACAGAAATTGTACCAGGTTTTCTTCAAAATGTCAAACAACTCGAGCAATAATGGAAACAGGCGACAAAGGAAAGGGATGAAGCAATTAGGAAAATGACCAGGCTAAACTAGGAAGCATACTGGCAATATCTAGTCAAACCTTACAGCGAGTGGATGACCCTGCGATGCCTAACCACTTCCACATAGAAAATGGTGCCAGCACTAACCGATGTCATATTCACTGGACAGTTGAAATCTGTGATCGACCTACCGACACAACTCAAACTAGTGATGGATATCTGTGATCTTAAGGATCAAACGCAAAGGAGTTAGTCACCATATTTTATTTCTATTTTAAGTTTCATTTAGCATAATCTCAGGAAGGTCGTTTAAACCTCCTCAGTTATTTTTTTGTAATAATCTATTTTTAGGACCTATAGTTTAGTATTTAAACCCCTCTCATGCATTTAGAGAGGGGTCCAGAAATTTTATCAGAAACAATCTTCAAAACATGCACTTTTGTACCTTTGAGGAGGTTCTGGTGAAATGAATGGAACAAGATTTATTTTCATTTTATCTGGCATGTTCTACTGAAATTTCACTTTTGTACTCTTAGATGGTGTTGGATTGATTGTGTTAACACCCAGGTTGTTCCCTTTGACTCCGAAGGGAATACGGTCGGGGTAACCACTAACCAATCTTTGGATTACAGTTTCTAGCCCAATTGTAATCAGAGAGGGCTCTCTCTTTAAGGTTTGTCTCTGTTTTGTGAAGGTTTTAGGCTAGCTATGATGCTCAAGGTTTGTTTTTGGACTTTGTTGGATGATGATTTCAATCAAGATATATTTGTGCTCACTAGAGTGTTCTAAGCCATTGGGCATGGAGTCAGTGGTCCTTTAGTTGTTGGGTGTGCTGTGTTGATACAGTAGTGGTGCTACAGAGCTAGATAAGTGTCTGAGAAACAACGCTTTGAAATTATGTTTAAGTGTGATGTATCCAGCTTATGAAAGGCAATTAAGAATCTTCCAACGAACTGGTATGGAGAGACAATGAGAATAGTATATAGAAGCAGTGAAGAATTTCTAGATAACATTCATATTTATAGAATTAATGGAAACATGAGCAATTAAGAATTCATGTCCATGGTTAATTCTGAAGAAAAACATTTACAACAGTAAAAATTGAGCACAAAGTGTAACCAAACATATCCTGCACTATTCTTTTTCTCTACTGCTAGTTCAGTGAAACATGAGTATGGTTTAATAAACATAAGAAGACAAAACAGAGATTGAGAAAACTTATTGTTCCATCAGACAGCACAAGAATTCTGCAACAGCACGCATGGTCATCAGCAAGACATCAACGTTTCAGAAAATCACTGAGCTATATCAGCCCTCTGCATTAGTAAATCTGAAAATATACAATACATTTGCCTCAGAGTGAAATCACCAACCCCTCATACGTTATTCGGGGAGGTATATATACAAAATTTACATAAGAAAATATCAAGGAAGTGAGTTAATGGCTCATTAATGTTATGCCAACTCCTGGAGCATTGTAGCTGAGAACGTTAATGCTGTAATAACTCTTCATTGCTTTAGCTGTCCAAAATAGTCAGAAACTGTTGACTTGGTGGCTGTTGGAGTCGGCTGAGGATACGCTGTCCAAAATTTGCGTATTTTCTTATCCTTTGGGCTAGCTGTCATTGCCCATGTGTTGAGTCACCTTTTAGATGTCTTAAATGCTGACTTTATTTTGTTGTTTGTCTTCTAGTGAGTTGGAGCTGGCAGTGACCGAGCAACAGAGGCTAACGTGGCAAAATTTGAAGCATTGCCTGCCACCAATCTTCCTTAGGCATTTGATGTCTTTGAATCTTTATTAAAGTTTCATCGGCCTCTGTATATCTGTAAAAATTTGGAGGAATTTCAAAAAGGTGATTTACCTCATTTTCAATAAAAAATAGACCTTCAAGTTTGTTGTATAGGCTCTGTCCTGTTGGAGGCCCTGTTTCCTCAGAAGTACTAGCAGATGCAGTGATTTGATTTTCAATATAAGTTGCCATCCTGTTGGTAAATTGGTCTCGGGAGATCAATCTTCCTGTACCGCTTAGTAGGCTGGGCAGTCCCTTTGCTTGCAGTGCTCCCATTTTGAGTTTATACTTGTCCACCTCAGCCTGAATTTCATAGCATTTTCTCTCCACAGTTTGTACATAATTTCTGAGAGTTAGCACCTTTTTAGCTGTGAGGACGGCCTCTGTTATGTTGACAATGCCGATGGCTGCCAGTTCCTCTTTTTCTTGCCTATTCAAAAAATCTATCATCCTATTGGCCTGCTCAGGTTTGTCTCCCAGCACTGTTTTGGCCCTCTGAATCTCTGTCTGTGCTTGGCCAATTGTTGTGGGGAAAAATGCCTATGCAGGACGATCCTATCCACCTAAGGTGTGACAGTACCTTAGCAACAAACGAATACAGCTACTTCGGTTTCTTCCTTTATGAAATATGAAAGAGAGGAGATTGGTAGACTTACTGTTATCTTTCGGTTGTCCCTCGATCTAGATCCTCTCCTCTTTGGGTGTCCACAGCTACTCGCCTCCTTACGAGATCACAAGAGAACAGCTACCTGTGACAAGAGAACAGCTACTTGCAACGAGAGAAGGACACAACACAAAGGCAAATATACATATTCATAAATGATTCAGGATTAGAAGTAAATCAAATACACTAATGCAAATCATACAAAATACACCAGCATATAGGAAAGAACCAAAAAGCTTTATTGATTGATAAACAAGGTTCAGGAAGAGATACAACCCATAGGGTTCCAACCCAGCATCTCCTTCCCAGCAGAATGGAATTCCTTCTTCAGCCCCTTTCAAAGCATAAACACCCAATGATCTAACCACAATCCAACAGCAATTCTTTGCAATCACAACATTCCAGCCTCCCTGACCTCATGGAGAGAGATCTATATAAAGGAGTTTTGGAGAGAGGATGAGTCAGCTTGAGAAGTGACTAGTGTCCTCTCCCACTTCAGTTCTTGAGTCCACTTGGAGGTTCTTGCTTCCACTTGGAGATTTGGAACCTCTTACTCATCACCAGTCGAATTCCCTGACCCAAGTGTCATTTTGGAAGCTTCCTGGGCATTGACACCTTGAGAAATGAACCTGCCACTTGTCCAGTTATGCTCAGTGCAGGTAGCCTTCTTTGCAGTTGACATTCAACGCAGGTAGACAGTGGAGCAGTTGACATTCAGCGCAGATGCTCAGTGGAGCAGTTGACATAATCCAGAATTGGCCTGTTTTTGAGTGTTTTCAGGTGGAGAACTTTCGTGAACTACTGTGGTTTGCTGGCCTTGTTCCTCTAGGGGTAGGAACAACATGTTTAGGGACTTTGGATCCCTTAATTATTGACATTTCATGCTCAGTGATGCAAGGCACAAAAATGTCTATAACAGTTGCCCCCTAAAGTATGAGGCCGTTTATCGGGTGAAATGCTTTATCCAGGGGAGTCCGAAGTTCATCCATTTGCTGGGAGGAGACCTGTAATAAGATACAATACAATACATTATGATTCATACAGCTTTCATGATCTAGCTGAGGCGGGCATTCCCATGCTCAGCTTTATAAATACATTTTGGTACATAGAACAGATGATCGTCTGATGGTAGACTGATAATTCTGGAGAAACTATCATCCTTTGAGTAGGATGATCATCTGTTGCAATGATGTACATGTCAAATGTCTTTATTCTCCTGAATATATATCATAGCCCGGATGGATGAAACTAGACCCGGGGTCTTCAAACTCGTTCGATCTTCACTCTAAGTACAAGTCGATCCATGTGAGAATTGCATTGAAGTCGAACATGGAAAGACATCGCTTGATTACCGGTCAATGATGTAAACCGTTAACAAGCGCGAGAGGAATCACCGATAATGATGATGACCCTCAAGGTACTGCAGTACAATTCACGTGGTGTGAATAAAAGACTTGGCGTCAAACACCACGCAAAATCTTCTGGTCGAAGGTCATTGATGTATACCTGTCGCCGGAAGTGAGAAACTTGCCATTGAGGCATGCAAGCTTCAAAGTACTGAGGGGGGTGTTCCTAGATCAACTTCTTGGATAATGAGCTGATGTCGACAAGAAGCGATCCGTCAAAGGAGGGCCTTAATGAATCCCACATCAGTGACACGGAACGGAGCTAATGATTTTAATGGAGGTGAAAACAATCTGTGACATATGATTCAGGGTGGCGGTCATGAATGGATGAAGGATAATGTATGGCAGTGGATGGGACCTGGTTGACTCTTTCTGAACGACTTCTCTTGAACATATGGCGACACTGATGCGATGGATTGGTAGCATTACCCCAAGTATGGATGGTGTGGCAAAGACCATGGTGATGTGACCGGTGAATGAAACAACCCAACCCGATGTGGTACGGAGGAAAAGTGTCATGTTCAAGAGCGACCTGCTACCATCAAAAGACTTCTTGATTTTTCCCAATTTTTCCCCAGTCATTGCTGACCAGTACCTCTTTATTTTTGTCAAGCTTGAGGAGGATAACATATGCTTGTTCTATAACCTGCCCTTCGGGCAAGCCCATCGCTATGTTTTAACGAGCCTAGTGATAGTGAAACTCGTTCTCGTCTAAAGACAAGTTTGTCGCTATTTAGTGATTTTAACGAGTCTAACGACAAAGAAAACTCGGTCCTTTTCATTTTTAGAGAGTCTGAAAAGGCACATAAAGTTAACTCCAAAATTCCTTTTTCATCATCTAATCCCTTAAGTCCGAAAAAGTATAAAACAATACAGAAGGGATGAGTTTTCGATAGTTTTAACGAGCCGAACAAAACAAGCGCTCGATCTTTTTGTGCAATAATCCCTCAGGTCCAAAAAGATTAAAATCTAGAGGAGGGATAGCTCTTCCGGTCGTTTAACGAGCTGGAAGGCCAAAACTCGGCAATCTTTTCATATTTTACGAGTCAGTTGAAAAGAGCTTAAAGAAGACTCGTCTTTCGAGGAATGAGTGATGAACAGGGTTAGCAGCTGATTCCAGGTACAGGTTGGAATTTTCCAATCACGGCAGTGTCACAAGGATGGCTAGGTGAAATCACTCTTCGCAGCTATTCCTCAAAATGGGTAAACAATCATATGGAGGTAAACGATCGGCCAAATGAAAAGTGGAGGTGACGGTACACAAACACGACCAAGGCTTTTATGGTTGATCAGGTTACATACTTCAATGGTTATTTACTGGGATGGGTTCATTTTTTAACGAGCTTGAATGCGCCAAAACACTGCTCAATCTTATGTTTATTTTTTAACGAGCATGAACTATGTGCTAAAACTGCTCGGATCTCGCTTTTCTATTTTTTAACGAGCATAAATTCCGCGGTAAAACTGCTCGATTATATGGTCAAATTTTGATTTTTTACCATTACTAGCTTTTCTCTTTTCAAGGATAGTATTGCATTTTCAATTGCTGCATCAAACTTAGTTAGAAATACATAATCATGAGATGAAAACCCTAATATTTTGCTTTGAACTACGTAAAAAGCCATTAAAAAGTGTTTTTACCTCTCATTTTACCATTTCATTTGCATTTGGTTTGTTGGAGCTTTGGAGGTGCCTCTTCCCCCTCGATTTTCATCAGCTGATTTCGGGAGATTCTGTGGACGATTCTCGGCGCCGTTTGGACCAGGTAGGAGCTAAACCCTAGCTCTTTCTTTTCATGGTTTGATTTTTCCATTCTGTGCCTATTTTCCTGTTCTCCTGAGCCCCTGGGGTTTTGCTAGGGCGCTCTGCCATCAGCGCAAGCAGTCCATTCGAAACCTGCGTTGAATGTCAAGCTGCCTTAAGGCAGTTTGACCTTCAACGCAGGTAGGACACTTGCCAATTGCGTTGATCATAGAAAAGCAGTCCTATTGCACAGTTTTTGATGAAATTTTGCCGGTTTCTCATCAAATCCAGGATCTTACTCATTCTCTTGTTTGTTTTGCAGGAACATTTGAGCAAAATGTCCCTTACATGGCGAGAACGAGAACATGAAGAAGAAGATATGATTTCTCTCCATGACCCTATCACGGTGAACGCTCTGCGGAACTGTGGCCTGCTGAAGTTTTTCCGTATCTCTAGCATGAGAGCACAGATTTCTTTGCTGCAGTATATGCTTGATGCTTGGGATCCCATCAACCAAGTATTCCAGATTAGGGGAAAATCCATCCCCTTGACCATAGTAGACATTTACTTCTTGACTGGGTTGTCAAGGCGGGGTGCCCCCGTTTCTTTGTCAGGTTCGGCCCGGGGGAATGACTCCATGAGAGACTATGTTCGCCAGTACTGCAGGGAAGGTTCCCAGCCGAGCAGAGACGGCAAGGTTGTTATCCGTGAGATTACTGATAGGTCTCTCAGGTCCATTCTGTATACTATTGGTAGGATGGCCGGTAGCGCATCTCTACATGTTGCCAACAGGTCTTATGTGCAGCACGCCTTGGAGTGTCTCCAACCGAAAGTATTCAACTGGTGTGATGCAGTACTTGTTCAGATGAAAAGTCAATTGACCAAGGTAAAGGACGGGAAGCTGAAGAACTTTGGATTTGGTTCTATTCTGATTGCCTTCGCCTTGGAGAAAATCCCACTGATGCAGCCTCAGTATATTGTACTCGACTTGCCTTCTCTGACTGAGCCACGCATGCAGAGGTGGGTCGATCACATGTCTAGGCATGCTGGTCAACCTCAGATTACTTTCATTGATGCCTTCTTCAGGTGGTTCGAGCGCCAGGAGATGGTCTTCTCCGAGTATCCATATGTGGGTATGGATTTCCGAGGTGATCCGGATTTGGTGTTACCGGATGGCGAACAGTGGGGCGCTATTGGTAAAATCTCTGACCATATCACTGTCTACTATTTTTTATTCATAACGTTGCTGTGCTTTATTCTGTCAAGACTTCTAATTAAACTCTTGGGCGCATGCAGATGTTGGTCCTGTTCGTCCAGCAGTTCGTCCGAGACTGCCAGTTGCTGCCCCGGCAGTGGAGCCTGCTGGGAGAGTTATTCTTTGCGACCTTGATGACGCTGAGACCCTTACAGCTGTGCAGGAGCAGGTTCAGAGCCTTACTCTCAGTATTCTGGATGTACGGATCGATGAGTTACCTTTACAGTTGCAGCGGCATACTACCGGTGTGCCTAGACGATGGACTCGTCTCTTGCGCATGATTGCACAGGCCGTGACGTGCTATCATGAGCACCACTAGGCTAGGGTGCCCCCTAGCACTTTTGAGTTTTTGGGTCATGCGACCAATTTTTGTCTTGGTTACAGAACATTATGTATAAACGATAAACAACTTTTATATATTTTGATTTTCGAGGTTTATTCTGGTTGATTTGCGTGATCCACTTGCATAACACTGATGCATTTCTTTTTATAAATGTCGTAAATGTCTATCTAATACATAGTTTGCTAATGAATCGGTTAATGTGTTTAAGTTCCTGGAAATATGTTGGTATTGAAGTAAATCAAACTGTCTTTCCAAAATCTTAACCCTTAGAAACATACGATAAATAGCTGGATTGCGGACAGAATATATACCATTGAGTTGTAGTATCACGAGTTGTGAGTCTAGCCTGACGATTAGTCGGCGTATACCATGGGCGATGGCATCAGAGAGGAGTTCTATCAACGCGCTATACTCAGCAATGTTATTCGTTGATTGCCCAATACACACACCGCTGAAACTCACTAACTTGCCGCTTGGATCAAAAATGGCCCAGGCTGCGGAGGATAGATTCCGCGAACTACGACTCGCTCCGTCAGCATATCCCACACATGTCTCAGAAAATTTCGACATCTGCAACAAATGAAAAAAGGTGGATTACTTGACCGAAACAAACACTTTAGCGAAAACAAAATACAACAAAAGCACTCAGGTTACTATTTAGGCATAGTAACGCTTGAGGTACAACCCGTTGCGGGGTTGCGCCAGTGGGATTCCGTCATAATCCATCAACTCGTAGGCTCCTTTTGCTAACACTCGTTTAACAATATAGGGGCCCATCCATAAAGAATTAAATTTTCCTGCTCCCAATTTGTCGGATTCTTGGTCGTAAAGCAAGACCAAGTCACCTTCGGAGAAGACACGGGGTTTGACATTTTTGTCGAACTGCGCCTTGACTCGTTTCTTATGGGCTTCGTTAGCCAAAGCGGCGTCACGACGGGTTTCATCCAATTGGATTAATTCCAAGAAACGGGCCTCTTCTTCTGAAGTTCCGGGGAGGAGGTCAATTGCGAGTTTAAGAGACGAAATTTCACACTGGATTGGTAAGACTGCCTCCAGGCCATACACCAATTGGAACGGTGTGAACCCAGTGGCATTTTTTACCGATGTTCGGTAAGCCCACAAGGCTGAGTACAGGATTAGGTGCCACCTTCTTTTGTGAACCCCGATCATCCTTTGCAACATACGCTTCAGGACCTTGTTGATTGCCTCAACTTGTCCGTTGGCTTGCGGATAATACGGGGTAGAGCTGTCGTGAGATAGCCCTAGCTTGGCAGCTAATTCAACCATCATGTGATTGCGGAAATGCGATCCATGATCTGTAACTATAGCCTGCGGCACGCCGAACCTGGCGACTACATGATTGAAAAAGAAAAGGGCAGCTGTTTCACCAGTGTTATCCAATGTAGGCATCGCCTCGGCCCATTTGGTAAAATAGTCAACGGCAACTATAATATACCCATGCCCCCCGGTCGAGGTGGGGTTACATTGCATGAAATCGATGCCCCATTTGGCGAAAGGCCCAACATCAACTATTGGATGTAAAGGTGCGGGTGGTCTTCTGGTTTTGCTATCAAAAATTTGACATGCATGGCAACTTCTGACTGCGATTATGCAATCTTTGAACATGGTTGGCCAAAAGTATCCTGCTCGTAAGATTTTTTGTGCTGTTGCATATCCAGATTGATGCCCCCCACACGCGCCTGAATGACACTCATTCAGGGCTTTCTCGGCCTCCTCATGGGTAAGGCACCTCCTCAGAACTGTATCGATACCACGACGGTAAAGCGTATCACCGACGATCATGTAGTCTTTAGCTTGGTATCGTATATGTTTCTGTTCAGAGTGAGAGGTGTTAGGCCTGAACTTTTGGGTTTGGAGATAAACTATGATATCTCCATACCACTCATCGCTTATAGATATCAGAAACAAACTCTCGTCCACGATTGACTCTTCGGATGTTTCATCGTTGGACGACGATGGGAGATTGCACAATAATTCTGCGAAAACTAGAGCTTTCTTTGATTTGGATTTTACAAATTCCAGATCAAACTCTTGAAGGATCGCTATCCATTTTGAATATTTGCCTCCCAGCAACTGTCGCGACAGTATATAAGTCATGGGGTTGCAATCTGATAAAATGGTAGTTTTCCGAAAGAGGACATAATGTCGAAATCTTTGAATCGCTTGAACAGCTGCAAGCGCTAGTTTTTCAACATAAGAATATTTACTCTCTGTATCATTTAAGTTTTTACTTAAATAATATATAGGATGTTCAATTCCATCGACTTCTTGTACTAAAACCATCGCAATGGTCGTATCCGCTGCAGCCAGATACAGGTTAAAATCTCTTTGATAGTCTGGGGCATACATTAATGATGCTCTTACTATAGAATCTTTCAAAGCATCAAAGGAAGCTTGCGCCACCTGATCCTAGACAAAAGGCACATCCTTTTTCAAAAGATGAGTGTAACCTTTAGCAAGTTCTGCGTAATTTGGAATGAACCTCCTCAGAAAGTTTGCTTTCCCTTGGAGTTTCTGAATCTGAAGCAAATTTGAAGGTGGAGGCAAATTAATGATTGCCTGAACCTTGCAAGGGTCGAGACGAATCCCATCCTTTTAGACTACAAAGCCAAGTAAACGACCAGACCCGACGCAAAACACATATTTGTGCGGGTTGAGTCTTATCTTGTAGTGTCGGCAACGTAGAAATATCGCTCTTAAATGCTGCGGATGATCAGTCCGCTTTCGCGAATGAGTCGGAAGGTCATCGAGATATGGTTGAACGATGTTCTTGATGTCATGGAAGGCATAATTCATTGCCCTCTGAAACGTCACCCCTGCGTTCTTTAAACCGAAGGGTAATTTTCGATAAGCGAATGTGCCCCACAGACAAATAAATGCAGTCTTTGACTGGTCCTGTGGGCAGATATTTATTTGATTATACCCGGAAAATCCATCCATAAAGGAAAAGATTTCACATCCGGCGCATTCATCAATTATCTGGTCGATGAAGGGTGTAGGGTAGTTGTCCTTCGGACAAGCTTGGTTTACATCCCTATAGTCGACACACACTCTAATCGTCCCTTGTTTCTTCATAACGGGGACAATATTCGATACCCAATCGGTTAGAGGAACCGGGTAGATGAAACCAGCATGGAGAAGTTTCTCAACTTCTGCCTTAATGGCAGTGGCTTTCTTGGGGTGTACCTACCGAAGCCGTTGTCTTACTGGTTTGACATCAGGATACATTTTAATTTCATGTTCAACAATACTCGAGTCAATGCCTGGCATTTCTTCATATGACCAAGCAAAGACATCTCTGAACTCGCGAAAAAGAGCGTTATATACTTCCAGTTCTGAAGGGGAACAACCTTTGCCGACATAAATATTCTCTACAACATTTGGTTTAGTCGAGATATTTATGGCTATAGTCTCTTCAATATTGGATAAGTTTCGCTCGGAATCCACCGTATTTACAGTATTTGTTAGGAATTCAAAAACTGAAGGGTGGTAAAGGTCGTGTTGAGTATCTTCTTCACACTCTGGAAGAAGGGAACGATGGTGGTGATCATTCCATGGTGCCCCCTCAATCAACATTGATTGTAAGATCCCTTCGTCAGTCCCATGCACTTTTGACCAAGGATCTAATGTGGTACCATATTCTCTAGACCTATCTACCCAAATGCTTGACGAGCGTTGATTTGGGTTCGCCTCCCATGCCCGAAACATTGATTGCTACAATATTTCTATAGGGCTTGGGGGCAAAACCATTGAATGATCCATGTCGACTTTGTCTTCTGCGACCTTCGTGGAAGATATCATGTTGCAGGTTGCTACAAATGGTATATTTCCTATATAGATAGGAGATGGTAGCGCGAAAGCTCCCATCATTGTGGGGTCTTTCAATAGTCCTACTCCGATATCTTGAATTGAATGGTCGCTCCCATGGATCATGGGAATGCTTCCTGTAACTTGTGAACCATTAGGGAGGAAGTTCTGTTGGTCGACGACCGTAATCCCTCCTTCAAACGGGAATGCGATCTTCCTAAAATAAGTCGACACTACAGCTGCCATGGCATATATCCATGGTCTTCCCAGTAGGATGTTATAGTCAAGATTGCCATCGATGACTTCAACATCAATTTCCACTATTTTTCCTCCTAGTTCAACCTTCAAGTTATTTAGGATGCCGTACGGGGTGTACGTCCTTTCGTCAAATGCTTTTAATGTCGTCGAAGATCGCGACAAGGTTGGAGATCCGAGAGTTTTCCAGCAACTCATCGACATGATACATGTAGATGCCCCCTCATCAATAATTGTTCGGTGAACAGTTTTGTTGAGGGCTTTCACTTGGATAAGGAAAGCTAGTTGAGCTGGTAACTGAGGATCATATCCTTTGTGGTCAAAGGATACAAGATTGGAATCCTTAGGATCAACCCCACCAATAGCTGATAACAACGCCTGCCTTTGGGATGGGCAATTTTGTAGTACCTCAAGAGTCGACATAGCGGATGGCGATTGGGCCAAATCTTCCACTATGTTATAATGCTGTGCCGCCCTGGCGTGAGGATTAAATGTCGACTTGTGTACTACTCCCTTTGGCGGTTTTATTGTTAACTCAGGAATGATGGGGGGTACAACTTCTGCCGAAGTTGTTGTCGAACTACTTGGTTGATCTTTACCTTTGTCGTTCGACACCGGTGGATTCCCGTAATCTTTGTTCCTTGTCGAAATCAAAGCATCATTTTGTTGCTTAGAGATCGATAACATTAGCACTTGCAACGGGAAAGCATTTCCTCTATCAACCAGATTTTGACCTTGATTGGGAAACGGATCAGTTAACACAGCTGAGGTGTGTGAACTTTTGAAGAACTTCTTAAGTTCATCTTTGTATGGACAATTCCCTGTCCAATGATCCTCGTCACATATAAAACATGGACTTTTTGGTTTCCCTTTCTTAGGAGGGTCTGAAGAAGTTTTCTCAGGGGATGACTCACCCTGTTTCTTCTTCTTCCCTTTGTTTTGCTTCTTCTTGCTTCCTGGTTGATTGGAATTTTTGCCTTTATCTGCTGATATGGCATTTATTTCCGAAGCAAGAATTTCTTGATTTGCATTTTGATTCGGAGTCTTACGGGCTTTCTTAGACGAATCCCTTGTCGACTTTGCATTTGCTGTGCCAATCACGCCATCACCGGCATGAGAGTCACTATTTGATCCAGGAGGAGGAGGAATTGAAAATTCCAGTCTAGGGGCGTCACGTATCTTGTCATAGAGCGTGCCAGACTGAGTATATACTAAGTCTAGATACTGTGCACGAGCAATAACTTGCTCCTCTGTTACGACTCCCCCCTTGGCCACATCTTCCGTTATAGCAGGAAGTAACGACTTTATAAACCACTCAGCTAATAACTGATCTGGAACATAAGTCTTCACCATTCTGCGATGACGACGCCACTCATGTATATGATCGGATATATGTGTGGCCGTCGTCTGCTTGAAATTGGTTAAGATTTTTGTTCCAGTTTCATACCTTATAGGTAATTGAAAATGGGTTAAGAAAGTCGTGGCTAGAGAACTGAAATTGTCGAAAGAGGCTCTAGGTAATTCAATATACCATTTAGCCGCTGGACCTGTCAATGTCCTCTGAAAGAGGCAAAGCCTTATCGAATCATCATTCAAGGTGTTCGACGAACACCACAGATGAAAAGTCATCACATGATTCGACGGGTCTTCGCCAGGATTTCCATTGAATTTAGGAATGTCCGATGGAAGCTTGTGAGGAATCGCTGGCCACCAATGGGCATAAGCAATTGGATCGTTCGTTAATCGGTGTAAATCTGGTAATTCTAAAGTTGCCACGAATGGTAACTGTTGATTCAGGTTTGGCGAGGCGTACCCAGGATACGATGGAATCGCCTGAGCAGTAGGCCTTTGCATACCAGCATAATGTAATTGATGTTGGTATGATTGATACAGCTGGTGGACTTGACCACTGTAAAGTGGTTGGTTTAACCCGTTTTGAATATACGGTTGTCCACTGTTCGCAAAGATCTGCTGCTCAGATCCTTGGTACACCTGCTGGAATTGTGGTTGTTGATATTGCACTAGCCATGGTTGTGAAGCCATGCTTTGCTGTGCTATACTAACCGACAGACCAAGATGTGGGGTAATTGTACCCGTTTGGACCTGTGTCATCCCGGTAGTTGGCGATTGTGGTTGTGTCATAGGGTCAAGGGGCTGTTGCATTACAACCTGAGATATCTGAGGTTGACACACAACAGGCATCGTTTGAACTTGCGACACTATTACAATAGCTGGCGTCATCGGGATGTTCGATACAGGTACACATTGTTGCATAGAATACACGACTCTTGGTTGTTGGGGTAGCATAGGTACCCAACCACTTGTCGAAACTCCAGTATAACCTGAATACAGTTGAGAACTGCCGTATGGGTATCCTCCCGGAGGGGGTAATGAAAGGATGTACTGCCCCCCATACGGTAGCAATCCGGAACTCAAGGGTATGGTTTGCCCTTGGGGACTAGATGGCCCAAATTGACCTCCATAGGGATCAATTTGTCTAGTTTCAACATAAGAATTACTGGATATTATTCAAGAAGAACAAACTGGAACAGACCACACTGTCGAAATAGTCCCTGGGTGGACTCCTTCTAGCTGTTGAGAGCTATTTGGGACAGATGGTATACCGGCAAACATCGTCGGAGTGGCAGCAGGGGGTTTTGCTGTCGCCGTGTCGTTCGACACAGTCCTAGATGTTGACGGTTGTTCAGACATTTTAAGTCTATCCAATAAATTGCCTAGCGATTCTACAGGAACTTCCACTGGTGATGGACAAACTTCTGATGTTGCAGGAAAAAGAGTGACCCCTACTCCAAAATGAGTTGGAGTACTTGCTTGCGGGTCCTCTACAATTTCCTCTATCGCAATCAAACCAGGTGGAAGAGGAAGACCGTCAGGTCCGTAAAAGATTTCTGGTGCCGAAGAAGGGGTTGTTTCGACAGCGACAGTTGTTTGAGGAACAATACTCTCTGGACCGGTTACAGATGGAACTGGTTCAGTAACGCAAGTATTTGTTCTCAGACTAGGATCAGTGTTACTGTCCCTCTGTGGCTGTTGAACTTCTTCAATAGAGGCAGGGTTTCCAGAAATGTTTGGAGTAACCAGAATCTCAGATGTTGTCGGAACACTTGTTCTAACTTTAATGGGAGATTTTGAACCGGTTAAACGAGTTCGCTTTGTCCGTACTGTTTTCGATTCCGGAGACAAAGACGGTTGACTTGCAAGCCTCCGCGAACGACGGGGTTTCAATTCACTTTCTTCCACGGTTGCGGATTACTCGATCAACTAAAATACAAAAGGGGAAAGTGTGTTTCCGAACTGAATGAATTTTATTAGACGCTTTAGACACAACTTTCTTTTTCACTTTTAAAGAGTCGAGAAAAAGCTAAAGATGACTCTAGCCTCCTTCGATGTTTTAACGAGCCCGAAGTGACAAATGCTCGGATGGACTTTTTCTGTTATAGAGTCTGAAAAAGGCCAAAAGAAACTGCTCTGGAGATCTAGGCAGAGGGTGTGCCAAACTTTTCGCAAAACCACAGAATACTTTTTACGGTACAGGTGGTCGATCTTCGTGAATGCTGTGTTCACTGCATTGCAATCAGTAGGGCGGCCGACACGGCTTCCTAAGGATAAAGGATATATGCCTATAGGGGTCTCCCAATATATACGCGACAGTACGTGGGAGCACAATCCGTACTAGTGCTATCGTCCCTCAGGAGGAATCACCCACCTTCTTAGAGATCGACAGTCACTAGGCTTAACGACGTCGGAACACGTCTCTACCTAGACCTCTATGTTGTGCGTTATGTTGTAAAGCGTTGTTAGGTTCATTCAATATATTTTAAGTTGATCTTCTTAAAGTTTGTCTTTCAGGATCACCACGAGATGTATTGGTACAAATTCCTAAATGCAGTCTAAGATGATAAGCAAGCTTTATAATCTTTCAACTTTGAAAATCCTAGCTACTAAGGGAAAAGAGAGCGACTATCTTTTCTCAAAGAGCAATCAGCACACTTTAATGCACTCTTCCTAAATCAAACATGCAAACTTATCAAAATGCAAATGCACAATGCAGGTGTTTGTTTTCACTTTCTTAGTATAAATGCCTACAAAGAAAGCTTTTTGCACAACTTTGAATTTTCTTTTAAATGACTGAAAATAAACAAGTTTACTTTTTCCAAAATCAGCAAGGGTAGAAGAGATTACAATCACTTTGCGATTTTTCGAAAGAAATACTTGTTTCGACACTTAAAAGTGACAAATTCAAACCAATAAGCAAAAGCAAATGATAATCAATCTGCAAACAGCCAATGAACTCTCTCCTAAGATCACAATCAATCAATCAATCAGATCTGAATCAAGGCTACAGGATGACTATTTCGCTCATGCAAAGGAAAACTGTAAATGACGCCACAAACACATAAAAACACTTACAGTCTTTTTGTACAAAAATGAGGCAGAATTCAAGCAAAGAAAAGGGGTATCAGAGGTGGTACCTATGCTGGTTAAAGGCTGCAAAAACAGAGATCAAAACAGGGAAAAAGACAGCAAGGAACCCCAGCTGCACAAGGCCACACTGGTTCAGCGCAGGTGTAACACTGTCAGTTTGACATTCAGCGCAGGTAGCCTTCACGGGACCTGCGTTGAAATGCAGACTGCCTTCACAGTGTCTGCGCTGAAAGGAGAAACTCTCGTTTCTCTTGGTTTCCGGGTCATAAAATGCTCAAAAATCAACTGTTTCAGGCCAAATCAGAAACACAAGCAAGGTATAAACAGAGGGATGCTTTGAGAGGGTACTAAAGACTATCACAAAGGATCATCAAGTCATTTGTGAGTCCATTGTTGAGATCATAGACAAAAACCCAGTGAAGGATCAAAGCAGCAACATTCTACTTTGCAAAGCAGTTCAATTGTTGTTGTTGAGTCTATGAGGTAAACAATGATGCAAACACCCACAAAATGACTAAAACAAAGTTCTTCCCCAGTGGAATCGCCAATTTGTTGTGGGGAAAAATGCCTATGCAGGATGATCCTATCCACCTAAGGTGTGACAGTACCTTAGCAACAAACGAATACAGCTACTTCGGTTTCTTCCTTTATGAAATATGAAAGAGAGGAGATTGGTAGACTTACCGTTATCTTTCGGTTGTCCCTCGATCTAGATCCTCTCCTCTTTGGGTGTCCACAGCTACTCGCCTCCTTACGAGATCACAAGAGAACAGCTACCTGTGACAAGAGAACAACTACTTGCAACGAGAGAAGGACACAACACAAAGGCAAATATACATATTCATAAATGATTCAGGATTAGAAGTAAATCAAATACACTAATGCAAATCATACAAAATACACCAGCATATAGGAAAGAACCAAAAAGCTTTATTGATTGATAAACAAGGTTCATGAGGAGATACAACCCATAGGGTTCCAACCCAGCATCTCCTTCCCAGCAGAATGGAATTCCTTCTTCAGCCCCTTTCAAAGCATAAACACCCAATGATCTAACCACAATCCAACAGCAATTCTTTGCAATCACAACATTCCAGCCTCCCTGACCTCATGGAGAGAGATCTATATAAAGGAGTTTTGGAGAGAGGATGAGTCAGCTTGAGAAGTGACTAGTGTCCTCTCCCACTTCAGTTCTTGAGTCCACTTGGAGGTTCTTGCTTCCACTTGGAGATTTGGAACCTCTTACTCATCACCAGTCGAATTCCCTGACCCAAGTGTCATTTTGGAAGCTTCCTGGGCATTGACACCTTGAGAAATGAACCTGCCACTTGTCCAGTTACGCTCAGCGCAGGTAGCCTTCTTTGCAGTTGACATTCAACGCAGGTAGATAGTGGAGAAGTTGACATTCAGCGCAGATGCTCAATGGAGCTGTTGACATGATCCAGAATTGGCCTGTTTTTGAGTGTTTTCAGGTGGAGAACTTTCATGAACTGCTGTGGTTTGCTGGCCTTGTTCCTCTAGGCGTAGGAACAACATGTTTAGGGACTTTGGATCCCTTAATTATTGACATTTCATGCTCAGTGATGCAAGGCACAAAAATGTCTATAACACCAATTAAATCCATTTGCTCATGTATAGTTTTAATTGACCTCCATTGTTTAGTGATGGATTGGCCAATTTTGGCCCATAGAATTCTTTTTATTTAAGCCATGGCACTTTCTAGATTTAGCTCTTTCTCTAAGGCCTTTATCTTTTCTTTTAGGGCCTTTATTTCTCTGCCTTGTTCTGCCACAATCATTTTTGATTTATCATATTTGGCATCCAGTTCTGCAAATTTTTCCTTGGCCTGCCTTATTTCATTTGCCTGGAGCTCCATTTCTTTGATGGCCTTAGTCAATTCCTCCATGCTTGTGCTGGAATCTGGCGCTGTTGTTGTTGCTGCTGCATCTGTTGTGGGAGCCACTGCTGCCTCTGTAGTTGTTGCGGTGGTTGAAGTAGTTGGAGGAGCTTGGGATGTAGACTCTCCCTGTTTATCTTGTAATGCCCCTTCAAGCTCTTTCTCCAAATCGAGGACCTTCTGGTTTAGCTGCATTATGAGGTCCAGTTGCTCATCGACCTGCTTTTCCTTTTGTAACTCTACTGTTTGAGGGTGTTCTGTGGCAGCAGCTTCAACCTCTTCTTTAATGCATTGAGGTCATCCTCCTTTTTCTTCATAAGGGCCTTTACACCCTTTGGATCGCTAGGATCATGTCCTAGGTCGATAATGATGTCCTCAAGTGATTTTATTCTGTTATCTTTGGCTAGGGAGGACATTCTTTCAAAATCCAACTGAATGTTGGTATTTTTCAGTGACTCTTTTAGTTCATGGGCCATGGTTGCCCTGTCCACCAAGGTTGCATAAACCATCTCTCCAGTTTGCTTGTGGAGTTCAATTTGGTCCATGGGATGGATGTCCTTGGCCCTGACCTCCACCCTTGTCTTCACATAATCTGCAGCTGATTTTGGATGGGGCACTGTAGGTTTGAAATGACTGAGGATCATTTTCTCCTCTTGAATGTCATATACAGACATTAGACTTTCTTTCTGGGCTGGTGTTGCATTTAGGAATTGTTTATAGACTTCCACCCTCAGCAAGTCATTCTGTGCCTTTATTTGCTTGAAAGAAGCCTTAGTACTTTTGGGCTTCTTGCTCTGCTGAGAGGAGGAGGACACCTCCAAACCAAGTTGTAATCCTTGCTCCTGCTGAAAGGAGCTTGTACCTGTATGTTGGCTGCCCTCCCTGTCTTTCCTTGAACTGTCAAGGATTTCTTCAGTGATGTCTTCTACCTCTGGGGAGTCAAGCCTTTGCCTTTTGGTCCCCGGTTGTTGGGAGGATCCACTAGCAAGAGTGGACTCTTCTCTATCTCTTTTCATACCCCTCTCCTCATGTGCTGGGGTCTGCAAAATTGGAGCTGCTAGTAGCTCAGTTTGGGGAGGGGGAGTCTGCTCTTGTTGCTGCCCTTGTTGTTGATCACTTGAAGGGGCAGGCTTTTCTTTCACTGTTTCTTCTTCAGCACCCATTATTCCTTTCCCTTTGTCCGTACCTGGTGCTGCTGTAGAAGGTGCCCGTGTGGTTGGTGCAGTTGTTGTGGCCGAGGTCCCTTCTCCTGCTGAGTGCGGTCGTTTGAAGGGTACCTGCTGCACAGAATCTAGGTCAAGAGTCTTTTCCAATTCTTTGACATTCTTTTGCATTATTTCTTCTTCAGTTAATTTTTCAACTAAAGTATCCGGCTGCCATTCTTGCTGGTTGGCATATTTTTCAATGTGTGGATATTTGCAATGCTTATAACCTAGTAGCCTGTACTTGACTCTCCTAGCAGTAATGAAGCCTTCAGGGTCGTAAGGGACCCACCGGAAGCTGTGTGATAGCTTGTATTTGTCTTTGAGGATTAGGTCAGCATCTTTCCATCCTTCTTTTTTATTCATGATGAAGGGGCCCAAGTGGTCCTTGAACTTGAGATGGGCTTTCTTTTTAGAGCTGTGAAAGTGAGTGAGGTCAGAGTGAATTAACTGCCTATAATACTCCAAGGCAAATATCCTCATGGGCACATATTTTGGGAGCCTGTATGGACAGAGCTCACAGCCATAGACTCTGATCACTGTATGATCCTCATATAGGTACCAATCACCTATTTTGTAATTCTTGGAGAGCTGCAGGACCTTCTGTATTTCAAATGATATTCTGGGAGGAGGGGACCTCATCAATAAGCAAGAGACAGGGTATACGAATTGATCAATGAATTCACAATAGGAATAGGGTGAATTTTGTACTTCGTGGAAGACAGATGTCCAGAAGATAACAGATCTTCTTTCCCCTTTAGAGTCCAGCTTTTTGATGTAGCATGGAAAAACCTCGGACTGATAGTACATGAAAAGGTGGTAGATATAAGATGAATATTTGAAGACACCCTGTCTATCTACTTTGCACAACTGATCATGAATCTTGTTAGCTATGAACTTGGCAAAGTTATATTTGCGGGCAGGGGGCTGGCTTGGGTTGTAAGCAGCTAATAATACCAGCATTGTTTCATCCACATGCTCACTGGTTCTGTATCCCAACACATAAGCAATCATGTCAAGCAAAAGCCTGCCTACCTCAGTAAAGTAGACATCCAAGTAGGGAGGTGGCCCTGTGGGCTGGCATTCAGGCTTCATAAATATCTTGGTGATTCTCTGAATATCCTCACTGGTCATCTTGGCACCAGTGTCCAGCAGATAATTCATGGAAAAAGGGAACAGCAGCTCTGTTTGATCAAAGTTGAGCATCTTATTGATGGATTCTGGATTAATGTGAAATAGGATGCTCCCAGATGGAGACTTAACAGCTCTGTGCTGTACATCATAATTTTCAGCACATAGGCGGATAACCTCTGGAAAAATGTTAACAGAGGGGAGACAGTAGTGTGGCAGATTTGATTCCCATATCCCATATGTATCCTTTCCCTTCAGGTAGTCATCTCTCAATTGCCTGAAGGTCTGCAAATAGTCCCTGTTACCCGCGAAGTCTTGGATGAGGTAGTCCCTGTCAGCAAGAGGCAAGGACTCCAGGTCTTTATTTGGTGCATTTATAGGAGCCACACTGAGAGCTGTGGGTGCAAGAGCAACCATTATGTAGTTTGTGAATGGAACAAGGCAAGTGCAATGGTTTGCAAGGTTGTTAAGAGCTTGAGTGACAGGCTCACTGTAGACAATGCTTGAAATCTTCTTCACAGTGAAAAGGCAGGCTTGGCAGACTTGTTTCTGCTGTTTTTGGTAAATTCACAGGGATTGTGAATTGATGGGGATGATTGCAGAGGGTGAGCGGGCTTCAATTTTGTGATATGCAGTATTGGGCCTCCACCCAGCAAAAGGGAACAATGCCGGGCAAGTTCGAGGCCGAATTTGTAGATTTCAACCGTGAATTATCGTTTTAATACCGAATTCTCGGGGCAAAGGGTAATGCAGGTGGATTTAATGGCAAATTAAGTAGCAGACAGTGTGCAATTTAGGATTTGACCAATGCTTATGGGAGAATTTGCATAAAAATGGCATGCATAGGGGCGAAACAAAGAACTTGCGGTGAATACCTGGAAAAACGCACAGAACGCCTTCGGGCCGAAAAGGGGGAGCTCGCTGCAGCTGAATTGCCAAGTTATAGCGGCCGCAACTTCGAATTTGAAGGCTGGGAGGCAATTTCGCGGTGAACAGGTTGACAACGGCTGCGTCTTCTTCGCGCGAAAATGACAACAAACGGCTAGTTCGGGCGTTTTTAACGGCAAATTTGGAAAAAAGGGTCACTGGCGCTTTTTCCGCCAATGACATCAGGCGGGCCCGGGTACTGAGAGTGACGTGGACGCTGAGGTGTAGGCCAGCGTGGCTGGACATGGTGGCGGGCGGATGCGGTGGCAGGGCTACGTGGAGAGCCACGGGGCGCGGGGGCGGGCGGAGTGACATGACATCATGGTGACGTGGGCGCCGACGTGTGGGAGGGGTGGTATCGAGGAGGCGGTAAGCGGTCTCCCCGCACCACCTTTGGTGATAGGCGGTATCGGGGAGGGGGGCTCCGAACAACCCCAGCTCATGCCACGCGTCCTGGGTACGGCCCCCAATACCGCCATTCCCCAGATGTTAAAGGGAGGCAGGTCGGGATCTTAGATTGACCACCCACCATTGGATCGGGGGCGGCGGATGATCAACGGCTGGCGGGTACTGCCGTCTGTCGCGCAGCTTTGGGTTGGGCCCTGCCCGACCATTTAAATATTCGATTTAATATTTGGGCGCGGGACTTTGGGTTTTTGGGTTTTTTGTGGGTTTTCGGGTTAATCTATCGGGGAAAAGAGCTTAAAAGGGTTTAAGCAGAGGGAAAGGGGTTTTTTGATGAAACTTTTGAAAAGAGGGGAGGTGAGGGCTTAGGGTGAGGTTATTACTCTAACCAGAGGTTAGAGCAATCCCATGACAGGGTTGACCATAGTCCCTGGTGGACTAATGTCTCCCTTAGACAAACTTATTTAGCTATAGTGCTAAAAGGGAGGATATCTATACATTGCTTGGGATTTATACACCATGGTGTTATAATAGTAGGGGGAAAGGAAACATAAGGGATTTAGATAATAAGAAGTTAAGGGTTAGTATGAATGGAAGAAATGAATGAGGAGTGATAGCACTAAGTTTATATGAAAGCAACTTAGCTTAGGGAGTAGATCAAAATGAAAAGAATATTAGACAAGAAATGTGGCTTCTTTTCAAAGAAAGAAGTCATCTATGACAATAAATTTGTACAGATGAAGAGTATAAGGAGGACTGATCAGGCAGATCCTGCAGTGCTCATGGGAGGTTAGTTAGAAACTTTGAAGGGGATGAGGGAGGTTAGTGATGATTTAACACTGTGGCACTTAGGCCACTGCTCTTGCCTTTCCTTCTGATGGCCACTTTGATTTACTCCAAGTGATGTCCTTGGATTTAGCTTTCTACAACCTTCCACTGCCTACCCTGCCTATTTCCTAGCATTTTTTGTTACTTCAAGGAGGGTGCACTTGGACTTGCAAACCCTTAGGTGCCTTTTCTTTTCCTTTGGCTTTTCTTTTGATTTTCTATCTAAGGCTACCCTTATTGCTTCCAAGGTCCCAGATTAAACAGTTGGGAACCTTCTTTCTCTACCTAACTACTTTGTCTTCCAGGATTGAACTGTCTGGACAGACTTGTTTCTCTAATCTATAACAGAAAATTGAAACATGGCATGATCCAGATTAGGTTGTTGGACCATCCATCAAAATTGAGTCAACATCAAGTTATATACACATGTTGTCTTTCCTTGAAAATATGGGATCTTTGCATCATCAAAGCAGAGCATATTTGGAACTTTCTTTGCCAATCATGAAATATGAAACCTATTGGTATAGGTAGCTAACAGTGGCTCCACATGGGGATGGTTTTCCATTTGAAAGACCAAGAACAGCAGGTCAGAATTCCTTGGCTCTTGACTTCTTGTATCAAACTTGGAGTATTCCTCTTTGAAATCCCAAAACTGTTCTCTTCCCATCTTGGTAAATCTCTGAACTTATTTGCCTTTTGCTGATAACTTATAAAACTTGAGAAACTGCATTTTTACATGTTAACCGAAAGTAATATATACACCTGAATATGTACAAGGGAAACTTAGGCTGCACTCATGGATGGTAGTCAAAATAGTGCTTTAACATCCTGCCATTCACAGGACCTTCGTCCAAATCAGCTTCATCAAGACTTTTAAGGAAATAAGTATTGTTTCCTTGTACTGCTTGAACAGCAAATGGTCCTCTCCAAAGGGAATCAAATTTTCCATGTTTTCCCTTATCTTCTCTTCTTGAATCCCACTTGAGGACTTTGTCTCCAATGTTGAAATCTTCTGCCTTAGTCCTTCTATCAAAAGCTTTCTTTAACTTTTCTTGTAAAACTTGAACTCTGCTGTAAACTTGGTCTCTAGTTTGCTGCAAGCATATTATTTGATTGATCCTTCTTTGCATGTCATTGGGCTCGGCTTGGCTTTCTTGAAGTAGTTTCATAACAAGAACCCCTAGTGATGAAGGGAATTTGGCTTCTAATCCATAGACTAACTCATATGGGCTGACCCCAATTGATCTCTTGGTTGTTAGTCTATCTGCCCATAAGGCATTGACTAGCTTCTTATGCCAATTCTTCTTATTTTCTTCCAACACCTTCTTTATGATGTTCACAAGGCTTTTATTTGATGATTCAGCAAGGCCATTTCCTTGGGGATAGTATGCAGTAGAGTGGCCCAAAGTAATGTGAAATTTGTGGCAGAAATTCACCATCTTCTTAGATCTGAAGGCAGCCGCATTGTCTGTTATTATCTTATCAGGACAACCAAATCTAGAAAGAATATTGGTCTCAAGGAACTAAATGATAGCGGAATCATTTGCTTGTCTGCATGGAACAGCTTCAATCCATTTAGTAAAGTAGTCTGTAGCTGTTAGAATCCATCTATGTTGGCCTGAAGATGAGGGATGAATTTCCCCAATGAAATCCAAGCCCCATTGTTGAAAAGGTCTCTCTGTTGCAATAGGCCTCAAAGGAAGTGGTAGTAACTTTCTCTTTCCCTCAAACACTTGGCATTTATGACATGAAGTGGTAAATTTCTTGACATCAGAGAAAACAGTGGGCCAATAGTAACCAGCCCTCAGTATCTTATCCACAGTGGACTTCCAATACAAGTGTCCACCACAGTCACCTGCATGAAATTCTTTGGTGACATTGTTAGTCTCATTCTCAATTAGGCAGTTTAACAATATACCCTCATGGTTTTTCCAAAGCAAATTACCATCCATAACACAAAATCTTGACGCTTTCATTTTTAGGAACCTACATTTAGTTCTGGACAATCCTGGTGGAGCACACAGGTTTTGTAACACATAACAGATATCAGAATACCATGGTGATTGTTCAAAGGCTACATTGATCTTTGGAGTCGCCAGCTCCGGTTCATTGTCCAGCTGGTTTATGTCTAAGGCTTGGAAGTTTTCCTCGGTCATTAATTTGGCCAAACCTTGCCCTTTTATCAGTTTTGTAGGTTTTATCTCAATATCAAATTCCAAGATGTTGGCAATCCATTTTCCTCTTCTGCCCTCTAAGTTTTCTTGAGTGAGTATGTCTTTCACAATGGGACTTGGCACATAAGCTATAACATGGGAATAAAGGATATAAATCCTAAAGTCTTTAATGGCCTTGACCAAAGCATAAGCTTGTTTCTCCATGATCTGATATTTCAGAGGTGCATCTCTAAGAGCTCTACTAAAGAAAGCAATGGGTTTCTCATTTCCTTGGTCATCTTTCTGTAATAAAACAACAACAATGGTATGCTGTGAGGCAAAAGAGAAAATGATGAATTCTCTATCAAATTGAGGATTTGTTAAGACTGGGGTTTGGGTAAGGGCCAATTTTATACCTTCAAAGGCTTGATTGGCTTCAACTGTCCATTTCACTTTTGAATCCTTCTTTAGCATGTTATTCAGTAATCTGATCAATTCTGCTAAGTTTGGGATAAACCTTCTTAAGAAATTGATCTTCCCTAAGAAAGCTTGCAATTCTTTGATGTTTCTTGGGTGGGGCATTTGTAAGATAGCTTGTATCCTATCTGGGTCAATTCTTATGCCATCCTTTGAAATGATATGTCCTAACAGCTTACCTTCTTCCAAACCAAATAGAGATTTCTTGGGATTCAAGGATATTCCATATTTCCTACATGTTAAGAAGATCTGTCTTAAGTGCTTCAAGTGTTCTTGGTCAGATTTTGAGAAAGGTGTGAGGTCATCCAAATAAATGACAAGAAAGTCATGGATCTCTTTGGCGAAAGCAATATCCATTGCTCTTTGAAATGTCGCCCTTGCATTTTTCAATCCAAAAGGAATTTTTACATACTTGAAAGTTCCCCATGGGGTTGTGAATGCAGTTTTGTCTTGATCATCAGGGTGCACTAGGATTTGATTGAAGCCTGAAAATCCATCAAGTAATGAGATCCTTGAAGCCCCTACCACTCTTTGGAGAATGTGATCCATCTTAGGTAAGGGATAATTGTCTTTGAGGGATACTTGGTTTAGATTTCTAAGATCAACACAAAGTCTTATCTCACCAGTTTTCTTTCTTGTAGGCACCAAATTTGAGATCCAGTCTGAAAACCTGATTGGTGCTATGATGCCAGCTTTAAACATTTTTTGCAGCTCTTTTTCAATTGAAGGGAGAAGCATGGGATTGATCCTTCTCAATTTCTGCTTGAATGGCTTTTGATTAGGCTTGAGAGGGATAGTATGCTGGATAACAGAGGTGTCATAGGATTTTAAATCCTCATAACCCCATGCAAAGACATCCTGAAACTCTTTAAAGAGGTCAATGTATTTAGGTTTTTGATCAGGAGGTAAGGATGCAGACAATTTTATTATTTTGGGCTTCTCTATAGTTCCAATGTTGCATTCCTCAATGGCAGCATTAAGGGGCTGCATTTTTGGTTTTCTAGGGATATCATTTGAGTCAAAAATGTCCTCTAATGGAGTTAAGCCTGTTGGAAGAAAATTGTCTTTCAGCTCTATGATTTCAGCCTCTGTGCCAGCTATTTCTTCACGACTGATTTGTTGGATTTCTTGTATGTTGTCTTTGTTAAAAATTGTTGGATGTAGGATTTGGTTAGCTGTTTTGGGTGATATTTCCTTGTGGTTTTGTTCATTTAGTATTTTTGATTGACTTGCTCCCTCAGTGTCAATGTTTAGTCCTGCAAATTCTTGCTGTAAGGTCAAGAAATTATTTATTTGTGTATCATCTTCAAATACTTGCCAGTCTTTGACATTGTTTGGGACAGAAGGTCTGTGTTTTATCTCGGCTGTAAAGCGATGGCTGGGTTCAAAGGGTAGCTTGCAGGTGCTTGCAAATGTGGCCAAACTATGAGCATGAAGGTTATGGGTTCTAGAGATTTTGGTGATTTGAAATTCAGTGAAGGAGTTTAGTATTTCAGCAGCAGCAGACCTATAAGATCTCAATCTTTTGTCATTAGTGACAAAATTCCCCTTTACTTGTTGGATAATCAAGTCTGAATCTCCCATGATTGAAACCTTTATGGCTTGTAAGGATTTTACTAGTTTGAGGCCTAGTAAAAGGGCTTCATATTCTGCCATGTTATTGGTACATCTGAAATTTAGTCTATAAGCTCGGCCTTCTGCATGACTATTTAGTTCATTATGTATCCAAACTCCTGCTCCTGCCCCTAATTTGTTGACTGACCCATCAAATTCAAGAAACCATAAGATCTCTTGGTTTAGGGGAGGCTTAATAGCTTCTCTGTAACATGGAATTGTGAGTTGAAGTTCTGGTTTTTCATTTAGTTTGTCTTTTGGGGCAGTCTCATCACTTGATTGAATCAGCTTGATTTCTAGAGCAGCAGCTTGTTCACTAATGTCCTGATCTCGTTTGAGTGTCTTGGATTCATCATAATTTGTAGGACCTGAATTATCATTGAAGAGAATATATGAATCTATATCAGAATGGACAACATATATGAGAAAATTTTGGGGTTTTTCCTCACTGCTGACCATGTACTTCATGAGTGTTTCTCTGTACAGTCTCTTTGGTTGCCCAAAGACAGAGATAGTGGCATATGACATGTCTAACTGCAGGGAACCTTGGAGTTTAGCCCCCCATGATCTAGATAACAGCATTCCATACTTGGGTGGGATATCAGCAACTACAACATCCATCAGGATTGTCTTATTGGGGTATTGGACAAGTGACACACAGAGATCTTTTATCAGGCCTAAACACTTAACTTGGCTGGAGTCAAATGAAAATAGGTCCTTATACGGTCTTGTAATATCCAGATTTAATCTTTCCATGACTGATTTGGGCATCAGGTTGTGAGAAGCACCTGAGTCAAACATTGCATTGTGTAATACCTTATCATGAACATGCAGACTGACATAAAAAGGTAAGATTCCTGTAACTGCTGTCTTTCCATCAACCTCTGGGCCGAAAAGTAGTTCAGGAGTATCATCCAACACATTAACATCATCCTTGTTGTGATTGAGTTGAAGGGATTTCTTGATTTGTTGTTTATAGATGTTGTGTTTGGCCAACTCTGAAAGAGGAATGGCTATCTTTAATTTTCCAATTTCAGCTTCTAAGTCAAAAGGTTTTTCAGATTGGGTCTTGGTATTTTGGTTAATAGCCCTTTCCTTTTCAATGGAATCCTTGATGCCTTCCTCTTGATTCTCTTTTTGATCTTGAGGCTTATCCTTTTTACTTGTCTTTTGAGAAATGTTGGCTGGGTAATGTTGAAAGGATGTTGTATCTACTGGTTGTTGATTTGAGGGAGATGTTTCAATTATTTCCTCAACCATTACCTCATCTGTAATTGGACCAGTTTTGTCACTTGGTTCTGTGACAATAGCTTTGTTAGGCTGTGGGATATCCTTTGTTTTGTCAGGCTGTGTCACATTTATTGTTCTACTCCTCAATTTATATTGCTTGTGAACTTCATAAACAGCTGTATCATATCCCTGTTTGAAATCAAATGACTCACCTGATCTGGTTTGGAATTGCTTGATGTCATCATCTTCATGATCTTTCTGTGTTAAAAAGACTTGATTTTCACCATCCAAACCCATTAGATTAATGTGAGGGTCTTCATTGGGTTCACTTGATGTAGAAGCCTCCGCATAATTCTCTTGGAAAGGGGGTCTGATATGTTGGTCAGGATCAGTCCTTCCACCATTGGGATTTTGAGTTTTTCTAAAATTTTGGTTTCTCACATTGCTTGTTTGCCCTTCCCATGATGACTTTCTTTCTATGGTTTCCACTCTGTCCCCAAGTCTATCCATACCTTTGATAATTGCATCTAACTTCTGCTCAAATGCTGAGGGTTCTTCTTTAAATGTAGTTCTTCTTTCAGTTCGTGCCCTATTTCTTTTGGCAATCAAGTTTGCTTCTACACTTACTGCTATGTCTTGCATGTCTGCCAAAGTAGCAGGGGCTCTTTCTCTCAATTGATATGCCATATCAGCATCAAATCCATCTGGGAACTTGATTAATGCTAGATCAGGTGGTGGTCTGAGGTTTTGAGGAATGGCACTATAGACAGAATTGAATCTAGTGCAATAGTCCGAAACAGTTTCTTGTGGACCCCTCTTTATGGTGTCATATTCAGATAGAATGTGCAGAGGGTCCTTTTTCTTTTCCCATCTGTTTAGGAAGGATTGGTAAAGGGCTCCCGAATTAGCTATAGAATTTGCAGCCAGCGCCCTGAACCATGTTCTTACTTCACCTGTGAGACTTTGTACAAAGATTTTCATCCTTACATCATCATCATATATCTCATAGTTTTCAAAGTAGTCTTGCATTTTCTTAGTACGCTGTAAGGCAATGTATGTACTGGTTCCATCAAAATAAGTTATTTTACCCTGGTAATCCTGAGGCATGGCCCTAGGATTGTTAGGCAGCTGGAGGGGTGCATAACGATTTGCCATATTTGGTAGGATAAGTGGGACAACTGGAACAACAGGAACGACAATGGCAGTTTGTGTGTTAGGTGTTGCCAATATATTTTGTGAAGTGGATGATGAAGAGGGGGATGAATGAGTGGTTTGGAGGTGAATAGTAGGCTTAGCAGGGGTGGGGATAAAACTATGCTGAACTGTCTCAGGGCTGGATTCAGGAGACTGCTCCCATTCCTCTTGGATTTTATGAGTTTTATGGATCAAATTAGGGTTATTGAAAACAGGAGGAGGATTTGGGTCAGGATTTGACCTGGTGTGCCTTGTTTTCCTTTTAGGAGCCAGCTTCTGAACTTCTTTCTTGTATTTTTAGGATATTTTTAGAACTGTTTCAAGGGACTGCTCAAGCTTTTAGAACCACTGTCTATGGACGGACAACAGTTGAAAAATATGCTTTCCCCAGTTGAGTCGCCAATTATGTTAACACCCAGGTTGTTCCCTTTGACTCCCAAGGGAATACGGCCGGGGTAACCACTAACCAATCTTTGGATTACAGTTTCTAGCCCAACTGTAATCAGAGAGGGCTCTCTCTTTAAGGTTTGTCTCTGTTTTGTGAAGGTTTTAGGCTAGCTATGATGCTCAAGGTTTGTTTTTGGACTTTGTTGGATGATGATTTCAGTCAAGATATATTTGTGCTCACTAGAGTGTTCTAAGCCATTGGGCATGGAGTCAGTGGTCCTTTAGTTGTTGGGTGTGCTGTGTTGATACAGTAGTGGTGCTACAGAGCTAGATAAGTGTCTGAGAAACAACGCTTTGAAATTGTGTTTAAGTGTGATGTATCCAGCTTATGAAAGGCAATTAAGAATCTTCCAACGAACTGGTATGGAGAGACAGTGAGAATAGTATATAGAAGCAGTGAAGAATTTCTAGATAACATTCATATTTATAGAATTAATGGAAACATGAGCAATTAAGAATTCATGTCCATGGTTAATTCTGAAGAAAAACATTTACAGCAGTAAAAATTGAGCACAAGGTGTAACCAAACATATCCTGCACTATTCTTTTTCTCTACTGCTAGTTCAGTGAAACATGAGTATGGTTTAATAAACATAAGAAGACAAAACAGAGATTGAGAAAACTTATTGTTCCATCAGACAGCACAAGAATTCTGCAACAGCACGCATGGTCATCAGCAAGACATCAACGTTTCAGGAAATCACTGAGCTATATCAGCCCTCTGCATTAGTAAATCTGAAAGTATACAATACATTTGCCTCAGAGTGAAATCACCAACCCCTCATACGTTATTAGGGGAGGTATATATACAAAATTTACATAAGAAAATATCAAGGAAGTGAGTTAATGGCTCATTAATGTTATGCCAACTCCTGGAGCATTGTAGCTGAGAAAGTTAATGCTGTAATAACTCTTCATTGCTTTAGCTATCCAAAATAGTCAGAAACTATTGACTTGGTGGCTGTTGGAGTCGGCTGAGGATACGCTGTCCAAAATTTGCGTATTTTCTTATCCTTTGGGCTAGCTGTCATTGTCCATGTGCTGAGTCACCTTTTAGCTGTCTTAAATGCTGACTTTATTTTGCTGTTTGTCTTCTAGTGAGTTGGAGCTGGCAGTGACCGAGCAACAGAGGCTAACGTGGCAAAATTTGAAGCATTGCCTGCCACCAATCTTCCTTAGGCATTTGATGTCTTCGAATCTTTATTAAAGTTTCATCGGCCTCTGTATATCTGTAAAAATTTGGAGGAATTTCAAAAAGGTGATTTACCTCATTTTCAATAAAAAACAGACCTTCAAGTTTGTTGTATAGGCTCTGTCCTGTTGGAGGCCCTGTTTCCTCAGAAGTACTAGCAGATGCAGTGATTTGATTTTCAATATAAGTTGCCATCCTGTTGGTAAATTGGTCTCGAGAGTTCAGTCTTCCTGCACCGCTTAGTAGGTTGGGCAGTCCCTTTGCTTGCAGTGCTCCCATTTTGAGTTTATACTCGTCCACCTCAGCCTGAATTTCATAGCATTTTCTCTCCACAGTTTGTACATAATTTCTGAGAGTTAGCACCTTTTTAGCTGTGAGGACGGCCTCTGTTCTGTTGACAATGCCGATGGCTGCCAGTTCCTCTTTTTCTTGCCTGTTCAAAAAATCTATCATCCTATTGGCCTGCTCAGGTCTGTCTCCCAGCACTGTTTTGGCCCTCTGAATCTCTGTCTGTGCTTGGCCAATTAAATCCATTTGCTCATGTATAGTTTTAATTGACCTCCATTGTTTAGTGATGGATTGGCCAATTTTGGCCCATAGAATTCTTTTTATTTCAGCCATGGCACTTTCTAGATTTAGCTCTTTCTCTAAGGCCTTTATCTTTTCTTTTAGGGCCTTTATTTCTCTGCCTTGTTCTGCCACAGTCATTTTTGATTTATCATATTTGGCATCCAGTTCTGCCAATTTTTCCTTGGCCTGCCTTATTTCATTTGCCTGGAGCTCCATTTCTTTGATGGCCTTAGTCAATTCCTCCACGCTTGTGCTGGAATCTGGAGCTGTTGTTGTTGCTGCTGCATCTGTTGTGGGAGCCACTGCTGCCTCTGTAGTTGTTGCGGTGGTTGAAGTAGTTGGAGGAGCTTGGGATGTAGACTCTCCCTGTTTATCTTGTAATGCCCCTTCAAGCTCTTTCTCCAAATCGAGGACCTTCTGGTTTAGCTGCATTATGAGGTCCAGTTGCTCATCGACCTGCTTTTCCTTTTGTAACTCTGCTGTTTGAGGGTGTTCTGTGGGCAGCAGCTTCAACCTCTTCTTTAATGCATTGAGGTCATCCTCCTTTTTCTTCATAAGGGCCTTTACACCCTTTGGATCGCTAGGATCATGTCCTAGGTCAATAATGATGTCCTCAAGTGATTTTATTCTGTTATCTTTGGCTAGGGAGGACATTCTTTCAAAATCCAACTGAATGTTGGTATTTTTCAGTGACTCTTTTAGTTCATGGGCCATGGTTGCCCTGTCCACCAAGGTTGCATAAACCATCTCTCCAGTTTGCTTGTGGAGTTCAATTTGGTCCATGGGATGGATGTCCTTGGCCCTGACCTCCACCCTTGTCTTCACATAATCTGCAGCTGATTTTGGATGGGGCACTGTAGGTTTGAAATGACTGAGGATCATTTTCTCCTCTTGAATGTCATATACAGACATTAGCCTTTCTTTCTGGGCTGGTGTTGCATTTAGAAATTGTTTATAGACTTCCACCCTCAGCAAGTCATTCTGTGCCTTTATTTGCTTGAAAGAAGCCTTAGTACTTTTGGGCTTCTTGCTCTGCTGAGAGGAGGAGGACACCTCCAAACCAAGTTGTAATCCTTGCTCCTGCTGAAAGGAGCTTGTACCTGTATGTTGGCTGCCCTCCCTATCTTTCCTTGAACTGTCAAGGATTTCTTCAGTGATGTCTTCTACCTTTGGGGAGTCAAGCCTTTGCCTTTTGGTCCCCGGTTGTTGGGAGGATCCACTAGCAGGAGTGGACTCTTCTCTATCTCTTTTCATACCCCTCTCCTCATGTGCTGGGGTCTGCAAAATTGGAGCTGCTGGTAGCTCAGTTTGGGGAGGGGGAGTCTGCTCTTGTTGCTGCCCTTGTTGTTGATCACTTGAAGGGGCAGGCTTTTCTTTCACTGTTTCTTCTTCAGCACCCATTATTTCTTTCCCTTTGTCTGTACCTGGTGCTGCTGTAGAAGGTTCCCGTGTGGTTGGTGCAGTTGTTGTGGCCGAGGTCCCTTCTCCTACTGAGTGCGGTCGTTTGAAGGGTACCTGCTGCACAGAATCTAGGTCAAGAGTCTTTTCCAATTCTTTGACATTCTTTTGCATTATTTCTTCTTCAGTTAATTTTTCAACTAAAGTATCCGGCTGCCATTCTTGCTGGTTGGCATATTTTTCAATGTGTGGATATTTGCAATGCTTATAACCTAGTAGCCTGTACTTGACTCTCCTAGCAGTAATGAAGCCTTCAGGGTCGTAAGGGACCCACCGAAAGTTGTGTGATAGCTTGTATTTGTCTTTGAGGATTAGGTTAGCATCTTTCCATCCTTCTTTTTTATTCATGATGAAGGGGCCCAAGTGGTCCTTGAACTTGAGATGGGCTTTCTTTTTAGAGCTGTGAAAGTGAGTGAGGTCAGAGTGAATTAACTGCCTATAATACTCCAAGGAAAATATCCTCATGGGCACATATTTTGGGAGCCTGTATGGACAGAGCTCACAGCCATAGACTCTGATGACTGTATGATCCTCATATAGGTACCAATCACCTATTTTGTAATTCTTGGAGAGCTGCAGGACCTTCTGTATTTCAAATGATATTCTGGGAGGAGGGGACCTCATCAATAAGCAAGAGACAGGGTATACGAATTGATCAATGAATTCACAATAGGAATAGGGTGAATTTTGTACTTCGTGGAAGACATATGTCCAGAAGATAACAGATCTTCTTTCCCCTTTAGAGTCCAGCTTTTTGATGTAGCATGGAAAAACCTCGGACTGATAGTACATGAAAAGGTGGTAGATATAAGATGAATATTTGAAGACACCCTGTCTGTCTACTTTGCACAACTGATCATGAATCTTGTTAGCTATGAACTTGGCAAAGTTATATTTGCGGGCAGGGGGCTGGCCTGGGCTGTAAGCAGCTAACAATACCAGCATTGTTTCATCCACATGCTCACTGGTTCTGTATCCCAACACATAAGCAATCATGTCAAGCAAAAGCCTGCCTACCTCAATAAAGTAGACATCCAAGTAGGGAGGTGGCCCTGTGGGCTGGCATTCAGGCTTCATAAATATCTTGGTGATTCTCTGAATATCCTCACTGGTCATCTTGGCACCAGTGTCCAGCAGATAATTCATGGAAAAAGGGAACAGCAGCTCTGTTTGATCAAAGTTGAGCATCTTATTGATGGATTCTGGATTAATGTGAAAGAGGATGCTCCCAGATGGAGACTTAACAGCTCTGTGCTGTACATCATAATTTTCAGCACATAGGTGGATAACCTCTGGAAAAATGTTAACAGAGGGGAGACAGTGGTGTGGCAGATTTGATTCCCATATCCCATATGTATCCTTTCCCTTCAGGTAGTCATCTCTCAATTGCCTGAAGGTCTGCAAATAGTCCCTGTTACCCGCGAAGTCTTGGATGAGGTAGTCCCTGTCAGCAAGAGGCAAGGACTCCAGGTCTTTATTTGGTGCATTTATAGGAGCCACACTGAGATTTGTGGGTGCAGGAGCAGCCATTATGCAGTTTGTGAATGGAACAAGGCAAGTGCAATGGTTTGCAAGGTTGTTAAGAGCTTGAGTGACAGGCTCACTGTAGACAATGCTTGAAATCTTCTTCACAGTGAAAAGGCAGGCTTGGCAGACTTGTTTCTGCTGTTTTTGGTAAATTCACAGGGATTGTGAATTGATGGGGATGATTGCAGAGGGTGAGCGGGCTTCAATTTGGTGATATGTAGTCTTGGGCCTCCACCCGGCAAAAGGGAACAATGTCGGGCAAGTTCGAGGCCGAATTTGTAGATTTCAACCGTGAATTATCATTTTAATACCGAATTCTCAGGGCAAAGGGTAATGCAGGTGGATTTAATGGCAAATTAAGTGGCAGACAGTGTGCAATTTAGGATTTGACCAATGCTTATGGGAGAATTTGCATAAAAATGGCATGCATAGGGGCAAAACAAAGAACTTGCGATGAATACCTGGAAAAACACATAGAACGCTTTCGGGCCGAAAAGGGGGAGCTCGCTGCAGCTGGATTGCCAAGTTATAGTGGCCGCAACTTCGAATTTGAAGGCTGGGAGGTAATTTCACGGTGAACGTGTTGACAACGGCTGCGTCTTCTTCGCGTGAAAATGACAACAAACGGCTAGTTTGGGCGTTTTTAACGGCAAATTTGGAAAAAGGGTTATTGGCGCTTTTTCCGCCAATGACGTCATGGCGGGCCCGGGTACTGAGGGTGACGTGGACGCTGAGCTGGAGGCCAGCGTGGCTGGACACGGTGGCGGGCGGATGCGGTGGCAGGGCTACGTGGAGAGGCACGGGGCGCGGGGGCGGGCGGAGTGGCATGACATCATGGTGACGTGGGCGCCGACGTGTGGGAGGGGTGGTATCGGGGAGGCGGCAAGCGGTCTCCCCGCACCACCTTTGGTGATAGGCGGTATCGGGGAGGGGGGCTCCGAACAACCCCAGCGCATGCCACGCGTCCTGGGTACGGCCCCCAATACCGCCATTCCCCGGACGTTAAAGGGAGGCAGGTCGGGATCTTAGATTGACCGCCCACCGTTGGATCGGGGGCGGCGGACGATCAACGGCTGGCGGGTACTGCCGTCTGTCGCGCAGCTTTGGGTTGGGCCCCGCCCGACCATTTAAATATTCGATTTAATATTTGGGCGCGGGACTTTGGGTTTTTGGGTTTTTTGTGGGTTTTCGGGTTAATCTGTGGGGGAAAAGAGCTTAAAAGGGTTTAAGCAGAGGGAAAGGGGTTTTTTGATGAAACTTTTGAAAAGAGGGGAGGTGAGGGCTTAGGGTGAGGTTATTACTCTAACCAGAGGTTAGAGCAATCCCATGACAGGGTTGACCATAGTCCCTGGTGGACTAATGTCTCCCTTAGACAAACTTATTTAGCTATAGTGCTAAAAGGGAGGATATCTATACATTGCTTGGGATTTATACACCATGGTGTTATAATAGTAGGGGGAAAGGAAACATAAGGGATTTAGATAATAAGAAGTTAAGGGTTAGTATGAATGGAAGAAATGAATGAGTGATAGCACTAAGTTTATATGAAAGCAACTTAGCTTAGGGAGTAGATCAAAATGAAAAGAATATTAGACAAGAAATGTGGCTTCTTTTCAAAGAAAGAAGTCATCTATGACAATAAATTTGTATAGATGAAGAGTATAAGGAGGACTGATCAGGCAAATCCTGCAGTGCTCATGGGAGGTTAGTTAGAAACTTTGAAGGGGATGAGGGAGGTTAGTGATGATTTAACACTGTGGCACTTAGGCCACTACTCTTGCCTTTCCTGCTGATGGCCACTTTGATTTACTCCAAGTGATGTCCTTGGATTTAGCTTTCTGCAACCTTCCACTGCCTACCCTGCCTATTTCCTAGCATTTTTTGTTACTTTAAGGAGGGTGCACTTGGACTTGCAAACCCTTAGGTGCCTTTTCTTTTCCTTTGGCTTTTCTTTTGATTTTCTATCTAAGGCTACCCTTATTGCTTCCAAGGTCCCAGATTAAACAGTTGGGAACCTTCTTTCTCTACCTAACTACTTTGTCTGCCAGGATTGAACTGTCTGGACAGACTTGTTTCTCTAATCTATAACAGAAAATTGAAACATGGCATGATCCAGATTAGGCTGTTGGACCATCCATCAAAATTGAGTCAACATCAAGTTATATACACATGTTGTCTTTCCTTGAAAATATGGGATCTTTGCATCATCAAAGCAGAGCATATTTGGAACTTTCTTTGCCAATCATGAAATATGAAACCTATTGGTATAGGTAGCTAACAGATTGGAAGTAGGTTGATATTGTTGAAACACATGAGCAGAACTTATTAAAAATGGTACTTTTATCTTGTGATTTTGTTTTATTTATGTATCAAGCAATATTTTTTCTTCAAAATGCTTATGTATGAAAGTTTGAATCTTGGTTACCATTATTGTACTTTTGAATGGTGATGGCCTAAGCTTTGTGCTGAATACATGAACAATTTCTTATGCGATATATCTTTCACAATCGTTTTGGATAACTATTTATCCAAAACGATCATTGTTAAAACAATTTCACTTCTTATTACAGTTGAATGATATTTATTACCAATTGCTCTAGGACATTATTGTAGATCGCATACTTTACTTTATTCCCAGGTATAGTCATAGTTAGATAGTGTTTAAAACTAGGATATATGCATGTGATTATTAGTTTAGAATAGATTACTTTGCTTAAACATTCCTCTAACTACCATATATCACCCCATCATCACTATCATAATTTCTATTGGGAAACTGGTCCCATTATCCCCAGTCAGAGCCACTACACCAAACAGAAAAGGAGCTGCCAACCAAGGTCCGGACCGGGTGGTTTTCCCCCATGTTGTAAGCAACGATCTTCGATGCTTCAACACAAAATTATGAGACCAAGTGCAACAAAATTCACTCTCACAAAAAGTAACAGAAGCTAAGATGGATGGTTTAAAGAAAGGCGTTGAAGATAAGATGAATGGCGTGGAAGCTAAGATGGATGGTTCAGAAAGGTGTGGAAGCTGAGATGGATGGTTTAAAGAAAGGCATGGAATTTGTTAGTGTCAGTCATTTTTTCCTGTCATCAATGATCAAATATGCTTTTACCAATTCTGTTGAGAGTCTCAAAGTCAAATTTTACCATGTCACTAGGTTTAGAGAGTAAAATTTGGTCACTGGTTAATTGGTCTAGGAATGATTTTAGTCTTTTGGGAAAGTCACATATGTTGGTCACCTACCTCATTCAGATGAAGGTTTCATAATAAAAATAAGGTTTCTATTTTATTAGTCATCATCATCATTCCATTCAGTTTCAAGTTTTCATTAGGTCATTAGGGTTTCAAGGTCCATCATCATCATGTGTAAATCCAACATTAAATAAAACATGACAAGCCACTCTTTGACATTAACTTGAGGAGTTATCACAAGTTCATCATAATTTATGTTTTCAAAGGCTCCAGGATAAGAAGTTTCAGTGTTCAAAAAGTGAAAATGCAACCCAGGTTTCAGCTCTCCAAGGTGACTCACCCTTAAAAGTGAAAAATCATTTTTTTGAAAGGTTTATGGGGCCCATTTCTTTTCAAAAGGAAAACTAACTTTCCTATATAAATCAAAAAATCCCCAAACTCACTTTATTTGCATTCTATTCCTCTCTTTGCATCAGGCTCTCTCATCCATTGGTGAGAAAAACTCGGGTTTTTGAGAAAAATTATAAAAAATTCAAGGTGTTGTGCTTCCAGAGACTGCGCTGCGCTTTTGAGGCCGGCATTGCGCTTTTAGACACTGCTTTTTGCTTGTGCCAGAGCATCTCAAAATCATCCATAAACTCTCCCAAATTGAAATTTCAAGCTTTCAAATTGTTTTCTTGCTAACCTAGACTCCTCTACAAGTAATTACATCACCTTACTTACCTTTTTATTTAGCAAGATGGATTCAATCTTAAGATTTTTTCATTTAGGGTTTTTAGTGAAATTTTCATGAAATGAGCTAGGGTTGATGATAGCTAGTCTAGTTTTCATATGTTAAACATGTAAAACTATCATTCTACACCTCTACACATGTTTAATATACATTATGAACCATTGAACCAACTGTAAATCACCAAATTACTTCACCAAAAATGAAACCCTAGCTCATTACTAAGGAATTTGGAGAGTTTTCCTAGAAACTCTGTTTTTCATTTTTCACAAATACTCCTGTCCTTCATTCCACCTCATTTCATTTTCACAAGTTTCTCACTGTCCATATCCAATTCCTAGAATTTATGTTGCCATTTTTTCCACTCCACCTATCCATCATTTCATTTTTCACTCATCCTCCACTGTTTTTTCTCATTTTCCTGTTACTAGGGTTTCAATCATCATGGAAGGAGATTCTTCACCAAAAAGGAAGAAACACCATAAGGGAGGAAAAATTCTCAGATATGAACTAGCCAACTGCAATGAGATCAATGCATCAACCTTTATCAAACAGTGCTTTGAAGATGTAAATTGTCTATATTCTTGCAAAAGGGTGTGTGAAGTAGGTTTCCATGAGCAGTTGACAGATTGGGTTGCTACTCATTTGAAAGGAGAAAGTGTCATTATTGCTGGTGTGGAATTCACATTTTCAGTGGCTTCTATTTCACTTGCTACAAGGATACCAGATCATTGTGAATATTGGTTTAAGGGGATGAACTTAGATCTTGTACATTATAGGTCTTTCTTGAAAACACCATACATGGAGACTCATACACATATCATATGTTTTAGATACCTATTGGAGAAATATGCTCCATTGATGAAAGTTGTCATGAAATTTTTAACATGTGAAGGAAGGTTCTCAAGACTATATGCCTATCACATCCGGTTTCTAATGCACTTTACAACTCAGAAACCTCTAAACATGTGCAACTATCTATGTAGGAGCCTTTCCAAGATGTCAAAGAAGGTATAGGTGAAAAACAAAGAACACTATTCTAGTCTCTTTCATCATAGTTTGATCAAGACTGTAGTGCTCCATCAACTTGCATAGAAGAACATGACATGGGATTCTTTCTTGGAGGTAGCATTGAAATGGCATGAATCCAATGTTTCAGTTCAACATTCAAGCATGCCAACACAACAAATGGAGGTTGGGTCCTCAAGAAAATCAATAGAGATTCCTAAAGCACCTAGACCTGAGGTGACTAGGATGTACAAAAGAGGAAAAAGGCTTGTGTTTACTTCTCATGGTGAGAAAGGGACCAAGCCTTCTACATTAGCAAAACAGGGGTCACCAGTGCAAGATAAAGATTTGGTTGAGCATGAGTTTGAGTTAGTAGACTTAGAAGCAGAAAATGAGCCCTCAAGAATGCAGTAGATTATCAAAGACAAAGACTCTTAGATCAGAGAACTCATGGACAACATGGCAAGGGAAAGATTTGTCATTTCATTCTTAGAACAAGAAAATAGTTAGTTAAAGGCAAAGAAACTTATCATGGAAAATGAGCAAGCTAAACTATTGCAGCAAAAAGACAAGGGAAAAGCAGTCTTAGAAATCAATGAGTCTGAAGGAACTCAAGAACAAGGTAAGAAAAAGAGGCCAAGAACCAAAGGGCTTAACAAAGCATTGAAAGAGGAGAAAAAACACATCTTGCTAGATGAGGAACTAGAGTTAGAAGATAGAATTTCCTTAGAAGTCAATGAAGACAGGGAGTATTGGTCAGACAAGGTGAATGACCACTTGGAGAAGCTTTTGGACAAGGCCAATAGAGACAACTAGCTAATAAGGCATATGGCACATCACTACCAGGCCAAGAATATGGTTTACAATGTCAAGGTCAAACAACTCGAAAACAAGCTCAAAGAAGCCCTAAAGGACCAAAATGAGAAGGGTAACTTAGATATGCTTGCGGAAGCATCCATGAGGGCTTAATATACTTCATTTTATAGCTTTATATCAATTTTGAAGATATTCTGAACATTTTTGGTTTTTTGGATATTTCAGTGCCTTATGCAGAAATTTGGCCATTCAAGGCACTGCACTTTTTCCTCAGGCACTCAAATCAGAAATGGCTTGCATTTTCAAAAATCCCTTGGCATCCTCTCAAAACCCATTTCTTCAGATTTTCCAGAGAGGACCTAAATTTTGAGAAAAGAAGGGAAAAAGTGGTAAAAAATCAGTTTTCTGAACCTCTTTTTAATAGGCGTTGCGCTTCTGGAGAGACCTTGGTAGATTGAATTTTTGAAGGCCTTCCCATGGGTCAATTTCAAAAATTAAAGGTGTTCTGGAAACTAGACTTGAAAATATAGTTGAAATCTCTTTCATATCTTCATTTGAACCTTAGGAAGGCACCTTAAAGTGGGATCAAAGTCTGCGCTGCACTTCTGTAATTTCCTGTGTTTTTATTTAAAATTTCACTATGTAAATTTCCTAGTTTTCAGTTTGACTTGGTCAAAGTCAAAACTCTTGATGTAATTGAGCTTGGTTTGAGGTTAGATGATGTAAGCATGAATAAATTCACATGACAGGTTGTTTTTGATGTTTAATAGGGCTCATTAAGGAAGCGAAATCCAAAACAAAGCCTCCAAGAAATGTTTGTGTTTAACCTTCTCAGTCTCACTTGTTGGTTGAGAGAATCTTGGAATTAGTTCCACCACCTAGGAATTTGACTCTTGAAGGTGGGGAAGTGGTCTAATGGAGTATATATGTATCATTTCTCTTTCAGAGAGAAGGGTTGGACTTTTGTGGAGGAGGCTTGTATGTTATGATCTTTTCAACTAATACAGGAGCAATTGCAGCTAGTTTTCAGCAACTCTAGTTTTGTGAGTCTATGGTGTTTGTGTTGAGATTGCAACAAGATGATGGAGCTTAGTGAAAAGAGTCGCCTTCTCTAAGTGGGCCCGCAGGCTATTTTTGGCGCAAGTCTATTTTTAGACTATGTCTATTTTTAGACATATGGATCATGTCTATGGATTGCAGGTTGCTGTTTATGGATGATTGATCAAGTTGGGAAAAAATAGATGGACTTCTATTTTTGATGAAAGTGTGAGTGATCACAGTGTGAGTGATCCAAGTCTATTTTTAGACTGGCTGTCAAAAATAGAAAAGTCAAATATTATTATCTCACAATAATATTTGGACTATAAACTTAATCTTATTCTCTTGGAGCACTTCAGTTTGAGCTACAGAGGTGGCACATGCAGCTGTCAGAAGGAAATACGCTTTTCTTATGAGTCAGTTGAGTTGTTGCATGCATGACTTCAGTTAGAACTCAATCAGTTGAGTTTGGTGGAGTTGATTGTGGAGTTGATGGAGTTGTGTTCAGTTTAGCTTTGTTAAACTGGTTGTATTTAGTCTAACTGGCAAATAGACTAGAGATGAGTTGGGTGAATTAGTTATTAATTAATTCACAAGTTATTAACTCATAATACAACTAATGAATACATCAGTTAACTCAGTTGCATGTCAGTGCATGTTCAGTTCAATAGGGACAGGTGGTAGAGAATCAGATTGCTATCAGTTGTGCACTAGATCTTGCACAATCAAGGGATTGAGTATGCCAATGAGTTTGCTCACGTATTTGCCCACATTATAGCTTGTGCTCACGTCCAAAAAAGTGTGAGTGACTATTTTGCAGGTGAAATACGAGTTTGCGAAGTCATTCTCATCAGTTCTTGAGCAGGTATTGAGCAGTGGAGGCAGGCAAGCAGTGGAAGAGATTTGGAGATCAGATCTAAGCTGTATTGTGTGTAACAGAGGTGGAGATACTTGTGAGAAGTATTATGTTGTGTAATGTTACATGACTCAATCATTAATATACAGATAGTTGGGGTTTTTAGCGAGATGCTTTCCCCGGGATACATACTGTGTTAATGTGTGAATGCTCTTGATGTTTTATTGTTATTGATGCTGCTATATTGATGATCAACATAGAGGAGCTTATGTATTGTGTATGTTTTCCGCAATAGTACATGATCAGGATAATCTCTGTTGAATATGTGTTAAATTATTAAAAATTTCTACATGGTATCGGAGCGAGCTAGATAATTGTAGAAAAAGTTTCTACATGGTATCAAAGCTGTTGATCATCAGATCTACTATTCAGGAAGTGTTTACATTCTATTTATTCAGGCAGAGTCTGTAATCGAGCCAGGTAGCCTCTGGATTCATCCTTCTTTTGGAAGGTGAGATATCCGGTGAATGCCCATACAGTCAATCTCTGTACGAGAAATATTGTGTTCTCACGAATTCTAGATCGGAGGCGGTTGAGTTTGGAGCTGGTGGAAATCAAATTTGTAGCAGTGTTGTTGAAATGTCTTTCAACGGATTGCAAATGTTATTCCAAAGCAAGAGAGACCTGGCTCTCAAGGATAAACTCAGTAACAATAAAGGTGAGAACGGATCTTCATCAAAGGTATCTGATGAAGAGAATTGCGCTTTGGCTGCCAAAGCAAAGAAGGGGAAGAACAAGAAAGCTTCTCATTCTGGTGCGAAAGGAAAGAAGCAGGATATGTCCAAGGTGAAGTGTTTTCACTGTCACCAGCACGGACACTATGCCACAAATTGTCCGCAGAAGAAGAAGAACAAGCAAGCTGCTGGATCTGCAGGGGGAGAGGCCTTAGCTTCTTAGTTTGAGCTTGATTTTTCATTGATCACATGCTTGGTTTCAAGTGTGATGGGATCAGTGTGGTTCTTGGATAGTGGTGCGTCTTTTCACATGACTGGAGATAGAGATTTGTTCTTTGATCTGGAGGACAAGGATCTTGGAGTGCACATCGAGATGGGCGATGATGGTAGATACAGTGCGACCGGTATCGGTACCATTTCCTTTGAGAGGGAGTCTGGTAAAACCTTTGTATTGAAGGAAGTCATGCATGTTCTAGGATTGAAGAAGAATCTCATCTCAGTGGAGATGTTAGAAGACAAGGGGTATGATGTTGTTTTCAGTGAGGGAAAGGCCTTCCTGCGCAGCAAGACAACTGGTGAGACCCAGAAGATAGGGGTTCGAGTGAGGAACCTTTATCAGTTGCATGTAGATGGATGCGCAGCAATGGCAGGCAAGGCAGAAGGATTGGTGAGCCGGGATGATGGCGAGTTGTGGCACAGGAGATTGGGTCACCTTCACCATGGAGCCTTGAAGATACTGCAGCAGATCACTACAGGGCTTCCTAAAGGCACACTTGCGCAGTCAGATCAGTGCAAGGGGTGTACTTTGGGGAAGTTTGTGAAAGCCACCTTTCACGAGAAGGATAGTCGCGCCACGACGATCCTTGAGAGAATTCACACAAACGTGTGTGGACCTTTCTCAGTTGCTTCGACAGCAAAACACAGGTATTATGTGATTTTTGTTGATGATTTCTCTCGTAATTGTTGGATCTTCTTCATGCAGAAGAAGAGCGAGACATATTCAAAGTTCTGTGAATTCAAAGCACTGGTCGAGAAGGAGTCGGGGAAGAAGGTGAAGGCTCTTAGGAGCGATAATGGTGGTGAATACATCTCGGACGAGTTCAAGGATTTCTGCAAGACAGAAGGGATTCGTAGAGAGCTCATAGCTCCCCATAACCCACAGCAGAACGGGGTAGCTGAGCGGAAGAACAGAACGATTGTGGGTGCTACACGGGCAATGTTGCATGATCAGGGCCTACCCCTTCACTTGTGGGCGGAAGCATGCAATACAACAGTTTACGTGCAGAACCGTTGTCCTCATAGGATACTTGGCATGAGTACACCTGAGGAGACTTATTCTGGTAAGAAGCTTGATCTTTCTCATTTGAGGATTTTTGGTGCTAACGTTTACATGCATGTGACGAAGGATGCCAGGAAGAAGTTGGAGCCGACCGCAGAGGTTGGGATATTTGTGGGGTACACTGATACGCCCCACAACTATCGTGTGTATTTGCCAGACAGTGGTAAAACTGTTGTGCGACGGGATATAAAATTTCAGGAGGAGAAAGCCATGAAGTGTTCGCTTGAGAGGGAGCTACACTTGCATGCAGATGAGGAGCTATTAGTTCCTAAGGATGAGCTTCAGGACGTGGATTAGCCACAGGACAAGGTTCATGGAGTGGAAGAGACCACTCATGCAGCGCCAACCATCAGAGGGCGAAAGCGCTTGACAGAAGCTGAGCGACTGGCTCAAGATGCAGAGAAAGTTGTAGGACCACCTATAGCCCAACGTAGGCAGAGACAGTCACCTGATCGGTACACTGGATACATGGCTCTTATGAGCAAGTGTGTTGTGACTGAGCCATCCTCTTTCGAGGAAGCTGTGGAGGATCTCGCATGGGTAGACGCCATGGTGGAAGAGTATGATTCTATTGTCAGAAACAGTGCATGGGAGATTGTTCCTAGACCGGAAGGGAAATCAGTGGTGGGTTCGAGATGGATCTACAAAGTTAAGCAGGCAGCTGATGGGAGTGTGGAGAAGTACAAGGCAAGATTTGTTGCCCGAGGCTTTTCACAGATTGAGGGGATCGATTATGAGGAGACCTTTGCACTTGTCGCAAGGTATTCTTCCATACGGATGATTCTTGCTCTCTCAGCGCAGATGGGATGGCACATTCATCAGATGGATGTGAAGACTGCGTTCCTCAACGGAGTCATTGAGGAGGAGGTGTACATTGAGCAACCCGAAGGCTTTGAAGTCTTCAGCAGCGAGTCGCATGTGTGCAAGCTCAAGAGAGCGCTGTATGGGTTGAAGCAAGCACCACGTGCTTGGTACACACGGATAGACAGCTATTTCACAGGACTTGAATTCTCCAAGAGCAAGGTGGATCTGAACCTATACCAAATTGTGGTGGAGGGTAAGTTGCTTATCATTGTACTGTATGTTGATGATTTGATTCTAACGGGTGATGAGCTGTTGATACTGTCATGCAAGAAGGATCTTGCTACAGAGTTTGAGATGAAGGATTTGGGCCTCCTTCACTATTTCCTAGGATTGGAAATATGGCAGCGTAGTGGTGGACTGTTTGTTTCTCAGGGCAAGTATGCTCGGGAGATACTGGAGAAGTTCAACATGCATGGCTGCAAGCCTGTTGATACTCCTCTTCCTGGAGGTTGGAGGAAGGAGGATGCCACTTCGGGAGAAGAAGTGGATGCCACTGTTTATCGACAGTTGGTGGGGTCGCTGATGTATTTGGTCAATACACGACCTGATATATGCTATGTAGTTAACCAGCTTTCATAAGCTATGGTTAAGCCTACCAAGCTCTTCTGGAAGGCGGGCAAGCATGTATTGCGCTACTTGAGAGGCACATCGAGATATGGTTTGTGGTACAGACAAGAGGATGAGGTGAAGCTATGTGGCTTCACGGATGCATATTGGGCAGGGAGCCCAACAGACAGAAAGAGCACATCAGGAGGGGTCTTCAGTATTGGATCGACAGCATTTCTTGGTACAGCAGGAAACAGAGATCCGTGGCACTCAGTTTAGCAGAGGCCGAGTATATGGCAGCAAGTTTGGCTGCATGCGAGGCTATATGGATGAGGAAGATCCTAGTTGGTTTGTTCGGTTCTCATTTGGATCCTACTGTGATTTACTGTGATAACCATAGTTGCATTAAACTCTCGGCTAATCCTGTATTTCATGATAGATCTAAACATATTGACAGCAGGTACCATCATATCAGAGATTGTGTGCAGCGGAGGATCATGTTACTTTCGTACATTCCAACGGAGGATCAGGATGCTGATATTCTGATGAAGGCTCTCACCAGGAGCAAATTCGAGTACCACCGAGGCAGGATAGGGGTTGCTGATAATCCATATCTTGTCGAGAGGGAGTGTTGAGATTGCAACAAGATGATGGAGCTTAGTGAAAAGAGTCACCTTCACTAAGTGGGCCCGTAGGCTATTTTTGGCGCAAGTCTATTTTTAGACATATGGATCATGTCTATGGATTGCAGGTTGTTGTTTATGGATGATTGATCAAGTTGGGAAAAAATAGATGGACTTCTATTTTTGATGAAAGTGTGAGTGATCAAAGTCTATTTTTAGACTGGCTGTCAAAAATAGAAAAGTCAAATATTATTATCTCACAATAATATTTGGACTATAAACTTAATCTTATTCTCTTGGAGCACTTCGGTTTGAGCTACAGAGGTGGCACATGCAGCTGTGAGAAGGAAATACACTTTTCTTATGAGTCAGTTGAGTTGTTGCATGCATGTTATAGACATTTTTGTGCCTTACAGCATTGAGCATGAAATGTCCATAATCTAAGGGATCCAAATTCCCTAAAAATGTTGTTCCTACCCCTAGAGGAACAAGGCTAACTAACCACAGCAATTCACAGAAGTTCTCCACCTGAAACAGCTCAAAAACAAGTCAATTCAGGATCATGTCAACTGCTCCACTGAGCATCTGCGCTGAATGTCAACTGCTCCACTGTCTACCTGCATTGAATTTCAACTCCAACAAAGGCTACCTACGCTGAGCGAGTTTGGACAAGTGGCAGGCTCATTCCTCAAGGTGTCAATGCCCAGGAAGCTTCCAAAATGACACTTGCCTCAGGGAATTCGACTGGTGATGAGTAAGAGGTTCCAAATCTCCAAGTGGAAGCAAGAACCTCCAAGTGGACTCAAGAACTGAGAGAGGGAGAGGACACTAGTCAGATCTCAAGCTGACTCATCCTCTCTCCAAAATAACTATATATAGATCTCTCCTCCATGAGATCTAGAGGCTGGAATTTTGTTATTGCAAAGAATTGTTGTTGGTTTGAGACTAGAATCATTGGGTGCTTAATGCTTTGAAGGGAGGTGAAGATAGGAATTCCATTCTGCTGGAAAGAGATGCTGGATTGGAGCCCTCTGGGTTGTATCTCTTCCTGAACCTTGTTATTTATCAATAAAGCTATCTTGGTTTTCTCCTATATACTGATGTATCTTTGATGTATGATTGCATTAGTGTATTTGATTTATTTCTAATCCTGAATCTTTTATGAATATGAATATCTACCTTTGTGTTGTGTTCTTCTCTTATCTCAAGTAGCTGTTCTCTTGTCGCAAGTAGCTGTTCTCTTGTGATCTCGCAGGAATCAAGTAGCTGTTCTCTTGGACGAGCGAGGAGGCAAGTAGCTGTGAACACTCGAAGGAGAAGAGGATCTAGATCGAGGGACAAACGGAAGACACCGGTAAGTCCATTGATCTCTCTTCTTTCCCATTTCATAAAGGAAGAAACCAGAATAGCTGTCTCTGTTTGTTGCTAAGGCACTGTCACACCTTAGGTGGATAGGATCATCCTGCATAGGCATTTTTCCCCACAACAAATTGGCGACTCCATTGGGGAGATTTGTTTTAGTCATTTTATTTGTGTTCACATCATTGTTTACCTCATAGACTTAACAACAACAATCGAACTGCTTTTGCAAAGTAGACTGTTGCTGCCTTGATCCTTCACTGGATTTTGTCTATGATCTAAACAATGGACTCACAAATGACTTGATGATCCTTTGTGATAGATCTTAGTACCCTCTCAAAGCATCCCTCTGATTATACCTTGCTTGTGTTTCTGATTTGGCCTGAAACAGTTGATTTTTGAGCATTTTATGACCCAGAACCCAGAGGAAACGAGAGTTTCTTCTTCAGCGCAACTGCTGTGAAGGCAGTCTGCATTTCAACGCAGGTCCCGTGAAGGCTACCTGCGCTGAATGTCAACTCCACAGTGTTGGACTTGCGCTGAACCAGTTTAGCCTTGTGCATCTGGGGTTCTCTGCTGTCTGTTGCCCTGTTTTGATCTCTGTTTTTGCAGCCTTTAACCAGCATAGGTACCAGTCTGATAACTCCTTTTCTTTGCCTAGATTACACCTCCTTTTTTACAAAAGGACTGTGAGTGTTTTTATGTGTTTTTTACGTCATTTACAGTTTTCCTTTGCATGAGTGAAATAATCATCCTGTAGCCCTTGATTCAGATCTGTTGATTGTGATCTTAGGAGAGAGTTCATTGGCTGTTTTCAGTTAATTATACCTTTACTCTTGCTTATTGGTTTGAATTTGTCTCTTTTAAAGTGTCGAAACAAAATTTTATTTCGAAAATCGTTAAGTAATTGTAATCTCTTCTACCCTTGTTGATTTCGAAAAAGTAAACTTGTTTGTATCTGTCATTTAAAAGCAAATTCAAAGTTGTACAAAAAGCTTTCTTTTGTAGGCATCAATACTAAGAAAGCGGAAAACACACACCTGCATTGTGCATTTGCATTTTGATAAGTTTGCATGCTTGATTTAGGAAGAGTGCATTAGAGTGTGCTGATTGCTCTTTGAGAAAAGATGGTGTCTTTCTTTTCCCTTAGTAGCTAGGATTTTCAAAGTTGAAAAGATATAAAGCTTGCTTATCATCTTTAGATTGCATTTAGGAATTTGTATCATACATCTCGTGGTGAACCTTGAAAGGCAAACTTCTAAAAAGATCAACTTAAAATAAACTGAATGAACCTAACAACGCTTTGCAACATAACGCACAACATAGAGGTCTAGGCTAGAGACGTGTTCTGGCGTCGTTAAACCTAGTGACTGTCGATCTCGTGGAAGGTGGGTGATTCCTCCTGAGGGACGATAGCACTAGTACGGATTGTGCTCCCACGTACCGTCGCGTATATATTGGGAGACCCCTATAGGCATATATCCTTTATCCTTAGGAAATCGTGTCGGCCGCCCTACTGATCGCAATGCAGTGAACACAGCATTCACGAAGATCGACCGCCCGTACCTTAAAAAGTATTCTGCGGTTTTGCGAAAAGTTTAGCACACCCTCTGCCTAGATCTCCAGAGCAGTTTCTTTTGGCCTTTTTCAGACTCTATAACAGAAAAATTCCATCCGAGCATTTGTCACTTCAGGCTCGTTAAAACATCGAAGGAGACTAGAGTCATCTTTAGCTTTTTCTCGACTCTTTAAAAGTGAAAAAGCAAGTTGTGTCTAAAGCGTCGTTAACAATTTATTTTAAACGGAACAATCACCCATTATTCCCACGTTGATCTTTAGGTTGAAAAGATGGAGCACACCAACCAAGGAATTCCCCTTGGTGGAAATCCTAGTCCCTTCTCCTCTTGGGGAGATGTTGGTGCGCCCCACATGGCCACATTGTCGCTTCCAGGATTGACAATTGGCCTACCAGTCTGGCTCTTTTCAACCAATGTCATTCAGAATACCACAATTCCTAAACAGTCGAGTCAACAGTTAGACCAGACAAGAGTTACCCACCAGCCTTCAACTTCATCTTCCTCTCCTCCTTCCTCTTCGCTTGACGGAACCGGTAAATCAAAAAACCGAGTTCCTAAGGAGAAGAAGAAGAAAGAGAAGAAGAAGAAGGAGCCAAAGGCGTCTGGGGGAAAACAAGTGTCGTCCGACAAGAATCCACACACAGCACTCGTAAGGCCTAAATCGCCATGTGTCATATGCAAGGGAGACCACTTCCACCGAGATTGTCCCTGTATCCCTCAGATACTAAGAGACTGGTTCCCCCGTTTGCACAATTCGGTAGCATCGACCTCTGATAACCATGTCGACTGCTCACCGTCAACTAGTGGGAGTGAAGCCCCAGGACAGAGTGGGAAAGCTAAATTTCCCTGCAGACTGTGTGAAGGCGATCACGCCATCCACCGTTGTCCCTTCTTAGACGAGGCAAAAAGAGTTCTGGAAGATCGCCCGATTTTACGAGCGCATCTTCCTCCTGGATCTCAAAAACTCTTACCAAGTCCCTCGCTAGTTGAAAACCCGGCTGACCCGCCCAGGTGGTCATCCGAAGCACCTGTCATTGAAGATGAACCGTCTGAATCCATACCTGACGAAAATCTAAAGGTTGAAACGGCAGTTGACCCGGTTTTGCCTTCAGAGGCTCTATCTTCGAATGACATCATCACAGAGGAGAATAAAGACGACACCGTCCAAATTCTCTTCATCAGCACTGACTCTGATGATCAAGGGGGCAATGCCACCATTCCTTTATCGCAGGAAGGAAGTTCATCAGAGCGATATCCGGCCGTATATTCGGTCCCACCACCAAGCAACCTGGTTGTGTCCTTTGACTGGAACCAACTAGGCAGACCCCGCTTGCCAGCTAGCATACCATTCAGAATTATTGTCCAAATATACAGAATGGTAATGGCTGGTACAGTTATTGATGAAGGGGCATCTGTGAGTATCCTTTCCTCTATTGCTTGGAAAGCGCTTGGTTCGCCAGCACTTTTGCCTGAAATGAGAAATCTATCAGGCTTTGATAAGGGAACCAGTCGCCCTTTAGGGATCCTCCCCAATGTGCCCATAACATTGAAAGGGAAGACCGTTCAAATGAACGTGATGGTCGTTCAAGGACCCTTGGATTATAACCTACTCCTTGGACAAGACTACATATATTGCATGGGAGCCATCGTCTCATCACTCTTTAGAGTAATGTGTTTTCCGCATGAAGGAAGAATGGTCAAGCTCGTGGACCAACTTTCATTGCCCGGATCACACATTGCAAGTAGTCATATACCATCCCTAAATGGTCCATTCACGCAAGAAGTGTCTCAACCCACGATCCGTCCTCTTGATGAGCGCGAGTAATCCGGGAGGATATGACTGGAACCCAGGGGGCATGCGTCCTGGTATGCTTCGGCAGAGAACTTTGGGTATAGGGTAGGTTTCCGCGGGAGAATATGACTAGTCCGTACCCCATCCGTCTAGGAAAGAGGGTTGTTCTAGAATAAGATTCTTTTGTCAAAGTTATGTGAGGTGGCGGGATTACGTCACTCACCTCTGTCTATTTCGGTAGACATTTCCGAAGAAGTGTTTTGTTTGAAAGATTAACGAGACAATCTTTGGGTAACCTGAAAGAGGTAAGCCTCTCTCGTTAAAAAAAATGTTTTGGCGGAAGAGAAGTAGAGGTAACCTTGAAATTCTGTTTTATACCTGGGGGCATGCAAACCTTTTGGAGTGCAAGCAAGGGGCAACTATTTATTGTTTAAATTTTTAGGTCCTCCCTTTAAACCTGTAGGTCTAACCCTTTAAACTCGTAGGATTAGTCGTTTCCGAACTTGCATAAAGAAAGGATGCGGAGCAAAGCGTAGTGAGATGAAGCTCCATAAAAAATAGCAATCTCCAATGAGACACTCATATCATATGACTGGTATAATTGAGCAGTTTTAGTACAAAGTTCATGCTCGTTAAAAAATAAACGCAAGATCCGAGCAGTTTTAACGCGGAATTCATGCTCGTTAAAAAATAAACATAAGCTCGAGCAGTGTTTTGGCGCATTCAAGCTCGTTAAAAAATGAACCCATCCCGGTAAATAACCATTGTGTATGTAACCTTATCTGCCATAAAAGCCTTGGTCGTGTTTGCACCATCACCTCCACTTTTCATTTGGCTGATCGTTCACCTCCATATGATTGTTTACCCATTTTGAGGAACAGCTGCGAAGAGTGATTTCACCTAGCCATCCTTGTGACACTGTCGTGATTGGAAAATTCCAACCTGTACCTGGAATCAGCTGCTAACCCTGTTTATCACTCGTTCCTCAAAAGACGAGTCTTCTTTAAGCTCTTTTCAACTGACTCGTAAAATATGAAAAGATTGCCGAGTTTTGGCCTTCTAGCTTGTTAAAGCGACCGGAAGTGCTATCCCTCCTCTAGATTTTAATCTTTTTTGGACCTGAGGGATTATTGCACAAAAAGATTGAGCGCTTGTTTTGTTCGGCTCGTTAAAACTATCGAAAACTCATCCCTTCTGTATTGTTTTATACCTTTTCGGACTTAAGGGATTAGATGACGAAAAAGGAATTTTGGAGTTAACTTTATGTACCTTTTCAGACTCTCTAAAAATGAAAAGGAACCGAGTTTTCTTTGTCGTTAGACTCATTAAACCACTAAATAGCGACAAACTTGTCTTTAGACGAGAACGAGTTTCACTATCGCTAGGCTCGTTAAAACATAGCGATGGGCTTGCCCGAAGGGCAGGTTATAGAACAAGCATATGTTATCCTCCTCAAGCTTGACAAAAATAAAGAGGTATTGGTCAGCAATGACTGGGGAAAATTAGGAGAAAACTAAAGAGAACTTTGATGGTAGCAAGTCGCTCTTGAACATGACACTTTTCCTCCGTACCACAATCAGGTTGGGTTGTTTCATTCACCGGTCACATCACCATGGTCTCGCCATACCATCCATAATTGGGGTAATGCTACCGATCCATCACATCAGTGTCGCTATATGTTCAAGAGAAGTCATTCAGAAAGAGTCAACCGAGTCCCATCCACTGCCATACATTATCCTTCATCCATTCATGACCGCCACCCTGAATCATATGTCACAGATCGTTTTCACCTCCATTAAAATCATTAGCTCCGTTCCGTGTCACTGATGTGGGATTCATTAAGGCCCTCCTTTGACGGATCGCTTCTTGTCGACATCAGCTCATTATCCGAGAAGTTGATCTAGGAACACCCCCTCAGTACTTTGAAGCTTGCATGCCTCAATGGCAAGTTTCTCACTTCCGGCGACAGGTATACATCAATGACCTTCGACCAGAAGATTTTGTGTGGTGTTCGACGCCAAGTCCTTTATTCACACCACGTGAATTGTACTGCAGTACCTTGAGGGTCATTATCATTATCGGTGATTCCTCTCGCGCTTGTTAACGGTTTACATCATTGACCGGTAATCAAGCGATGTCCTTCCATGTTCGACTTCAGCGCAATTCTCACATGGATCGACTTGTACTTAGAGTGAAGATCGAACGAGTTTGAAGACCCCGGATCTAGTTTCATCCATCTGAGCTGCGATATATATTCAGGAAAGATAAAGACATTTGACATGTACATCATTGCATCAGATGATCATCCTACTCAAAGGATGATAATTTCACCAAAATTATCAGTCTACCATCAGACGATTGTCTGTGCTATGTACAAAAATGAATTTATAAAGCTGAGCATGGGAATGCCCGCCTCAGCTAGATCATGAAAGCAGTATGAATCATAATGTATTGTATTATATCTTATTACAGGTCTCCTCCCAGCAAATGGATGAACTTCGGACCCTCCTGGATAAAGAATTTCACCCGATAAATGACCTCATACTTTAGGGGGCAACTGTTATAGACATTTTTGTGCCTTACAGCATTGAGCATGAAATGTCCATAATCTAAGGGATCCAAAGTCCCTAAACATGTTGTTCCTACCCCTAGAGGAACAAGGCTAACTAACCACAACAATTCACAGAAGTTCTCCACTTGAAACAGCTCAAAAACAAGTCAATTCAGGATCATGTCAACTGCTCCACTGAGCATCTGCGCTGAATGTCAACTGCTCCACTGTCTACCTGCGTTGAATGTCAACTCCAACAAAGGCTACCTGCGCTGAGTGAGTTTGGACAAGTGGCAGGCTCATTCCTCAAGGTGTCAATGCCCAGGAAGCTTCCAAAATGACACATGCCTCAGGGAATTCGACTGGTGATGAGTAAGAGGTTCCAAATCTCCAAGTGGAAGCAAGAACCTCCAAGTGGACTCAAGAACTGAGAGAGGGAGAGGACACTAGTCAGATCTCAAGCTGACTCATCCTCTCTCCAAAATAACTATATATAGATCTCTCCTCCATGAGATCTAGAGGCTGGAATTTTGTTATTGCAAAGAATCGCTGTTGGTTTGAGACTGGAATCATTGGGTGCTTAATGCTTTGAAGGGAGGTGAAGATAGGAATTCCATTCTGCTGGGAAAGAGATGCTGGATTGGAGCCCTCTGGGTTGTATCTCTTCCTGAACCTTGTTATTTATCAATAAAGCTATCTTGGTTTTCTCCTATATACTGATGTATCTTTGATGTATGATTGCATTAGTGTATTTGATTTATTTCTAATCCTGAATCTTTTATGAATATGAATATCTGCCTTTGTGTTGTGTTCTTCTCTTATCTCAAGTAGCTGTTCTCTTGTCGCAAGTAGCTGTTCTCTTGTGATCTCGCAGGAATCAAGTAGCTGTTCTCTTGGACGAGCGAGGAGGCAAGTAGCTGTGAACACCCGAAGGAGAAGAGGATCTAGATCGAGGGACAAACGGAAGACACCGGTAAGTCCATTGATCTCTCTTCTCTCCCATTTCATAAAGGAAGAAACCAGAATAGCTGTCTCTGTTTGTTGCTAAGGCACTGTCACACCTTAGGTGGATAGGATCGTCCTGCATAGGCATTTTTCCCCACAACAATGCATGACTTCAGTTAGAACTCAATCAGTTGAGTTTGGTGGAGTTGATTGTGGAGTTGATGGAGTTGTGTTCAGTTTAGCTTTGTTAAACTGGTTGTATTTAGTCTAACTGGCAAATAGACTAGAGGTGATTTGGGTGAATTAGTTATTAATTAATTCACAAGTTATTAACTCATAATACAACTAATGAATACATCATTTAACTCAGTTGCATGTCAGTGCATGTTCAGTTCAACAGGGACAGGTGGTAGAGAATCAGATTGCTATCAGTTGTGACTATAGTTGTGCACCAGATCTTGCACAATCAAGGGATTGAGTATGCCAATGAGTTTGCTCACGTATTTGCCCACATTATAGCTTGTGCTCACGTCCAACAAAGTGTGAGTGACTATTTTGCAGGTGAAATACGAGTTTGGGAAGTCATTCTCATCAGTTCTTGAGCAGGTATTGAGCTAATGGAGGCAGGCAAGCAGTGGAAGAGATTGGAGATCAGATCTGAGCTGTATTGTGTGTAACAGAGGTGGAGATACTTGTGAGAAGTATTATGCTGTGTAATGTTACATGACTCAATCATTAATATACAGATAGTTGGGGTTTTTAGCGAGATGCTTTCCCCGGGATACATACTGTGTTAATGTGTGAATGCTCTTGATGTTTTATTGTTATTGATGCTGCTATATTGATGATCAACGTAGAGGAGCTTATGTATTGTGTATGTTTTCCACAATAGTACATGATCAGGATAATCTCTGTTGAATATGTGTTAAATTATTCAAAATTTCTACAGTTTGTTTACTCTTTCTATCAGTTTCTAATGTATAAATCATCCTTCTTCACATTCTTTTTCTTATATGAATTACCTTACAGTTAAATATATAGGATTCTTGATTTCAAGCTTTGTTTATGTGGTGTTCATAGTTGTGTTTATTTCTTCTAAAGCTAATGAACTCATACTTACATATGCTCATTAGTCTCTTCAAAACTTTCTAATCTATACTACATTGACAAAATTTCAAGTATACCATAGCCTTCTAATACCTAGCTCCTTTCTATACTTGTCCCTACATTCCTAAAGCCTAGACCTAATCACTTACCCTAAACTCTAGTCCAACAAACATAAAAATCTCAGTTTCACAAATACACAAACAAACTTACATATATAGAAAAAAAAATTTGTTCTTTAAAGCTTATCATTGATTAAAACTTTGAGAGATCCCTCTCTGGATTAGTAGGGCTAGCTACTGAGCTGAAGGTGGTTCGAGGTTACCTCTTTCAATCTCCTCCTCAGCTTAGGAAATTGTAGAGGATAACATTTTTGGCATCAATGTTGGGGAAACAAATGATAAATCATCCCTGGTAAATATCTTAGAGCTTTAAAGGGAGGTGGTTCTGTAGTTAATAGTTTCCAATATCCAAACATACGCTGATTTTACAAATTTCATCAATCTTAAGGTGAGACAAAATTCTAGCTTCTAAAAGTTATACCAGGTCAAATTGTGACCAAAATCCACCTTTTATTGTTGAAGATCCTGAAAAACTACTTAGAAAACTTAAATTACCCATCACTAAAAGTTCAATTCGAAAAATTAAAAGAACAAGTTCTCTACCTACAAATCTATTTTCCTTTGAGCAACTTCTTTTTGATACCCAATTAGAGTTGTCTCTTTCAAGGTCAAAATCTAAGTCTTGCATTTCTGAAGTAATATCTGAACCTCTTCAATTTGAATCTCATTCTCATTCTTCATAATCTCTATCTGCTAGAGTTGATCACGAGTTGTGGTTGAATTTTGACAAACTTCAAAGTCTTGCTGACCAGCTCCAAATCACTACTGAAAAAGCCTACATTCAGTATCAGCTTGAATACTTAACTATTGTCTCATCCTCCACTACACCTCCAAATACATCCACTACACCTCCAAGTACCTCTACTACATCTCCAAGTACCTTAGCCACCTCATCCTTTCTTCCACCACCTCCATTAGTATCATCATCTTTACCTACACAGCCCATTGTAGTACCTCCACTGCCTCCAGTAGTCATGGCACGATTTGCGCCCCTCATACTACCTGCTCAACTTGCTGCTTTACCTCAAAACTATGGTCAAAGACTTCCTCTATTTGATGGGAGTTTAGAAATCACAGCTCAGCATCATGTTGATAAATTGATAGATTTTATTGATCTGGAAGAAATTGATGAAGATGATGCTAAGATGAGAATCATAGCTCAGAGCTTTTCAGGAGATGTGAAGAAGTGGTTTCGCAGCCTAGTTGCTAATTCTGTCAATAACTCACAGAGGTTGATTGAGTTGTTCCTAGCTCGTTGGCAAGAGAAGAAGAATCCATTGCAGATATTGGCTGAGTATAACTCAATGAAAAGAAATGCAAACAAGACAGTTCAAGAATTTACAGCAAGATTCAATTTGGTATACAATTCTATTCCTGATGATATGAAGCCTCCACCTAGTTTAGCAATTCTCCATTATCTCTATGCCTTTGACCCAGACATGGCATATTAGCTCAGAGAGAGAGACCCTGCAACTCTTGAAGAAATGCAGCGAAATGCAGTAAGTGTCGAAGCCAATTTTCTCATCAAGAAGTCTAAATCAAAGCCTAAGAGGATTGAGAAGAAAGTTGTTTTTAAAGAATAACCCTCATCATCTTCAAATGTAAAGCTTGACACTCTAATCAAAACCATGGAGAGAATGATGGATAGAATATCCATAACTAATCGACAAGTGGAGCCTTTAGTGAGGAATCTGAACTTTCGTGGCCAGCAACAACAATAGTTCAGAAATAGATAGAAAGAGCAGCGAAATCAAGATCCTCAAGGACAAGTAAGAGTTCCATTTCAGCAAAATTATACTGAAGGCCAGGAAGAAGATGAAGAAGAGATTATGGAATCAAATCACTTCTTTGAAGAAGATGAGTTGCCTACCTTTTTGACAGAAGAAGATTAGTTTTCTTAATATTCTTTCATACCAAGTGATCAGCAACTTGTACTTGCAAGTGACGATCTATGGGCTGTTCAAATTGAAGAATACCAAAGAGGATATCAGAATGCTCTTAGTCATCTACAAAAGCAATACAACTTGAGGAACAAAAATGTACCTGTTACATTGAACCAGAAGAGGAAAAAATTGTAGAAAGACACACCAAGCAAAGAAGCATCTCCTCCAAGTCAGAATAAAGAAAAATAAGCTGTCATACTAAGCCGGGATAAAAGAAATGAGGCATCTACTAGCAATGTGAGGAAGGACAATGAGCTTCAAAGTGAAAGTCATAAGAAGGAATCTCAAGCTAAAGGGAAGATTGAAAAGAAGGATATCGCTGCAAAGGAGGGAGAAAAGCAATCTAATCTTTTTAGTTTGGAAAATAAAATTTCTAAGTTGAAAGTTTCAATTCCTCTCACTGAATTAGTGAAGAATGACAAATATAAATTTCAGATTGCAAAAATGCTTAAGGTTGACCAGATGTCAGATATTGTGAATGTTGTTGATGATGAGCCAGCAATCCTTTTTGGTCCAACCTTAGAAGGAAGTCCCGCAGATAGTGAAATCCCACCTTTTTATCTCAGTCTCAAATTTCATGACTATATCCTCCATAATGCCATGCTAAATTCCAGTGCCTCACATAATATTATGCCCAAATTCATCACGGAAAAACTAGGATTGAGTATCACCCAACCTTATCATGACCTTTATTCTTTTGATTCGGGTAGAGTGAAATGTCTTGGCCTTATTAAAGACTTGGTAGTGTCCTTGGACCAAATTCCAGCCAAGAATTTGCTAATGGATGTAGTAGTTGCTAATATTCCTCCTAGGCTTGGTATGTTGCTTTCAAGGTCTTGGGGAGAAAAACTAAAGGGCACTCTACAACTTGACTTTTCATATGCCACTATCCCAATATTTGGGCAGCTCAGGAAACTCTATTGGGAAAATAAGATGAAATTCATGATCAGTAGTAAGGAAAAACCAATAAATCACCCTATACATGTTGTGCACACTGATCTTGATTCCTTCATTTTGTTTAGTGATATGAATTCAGTTGATGATGAAAGTCATCTTGTAGAAATTTTAGAAGTTCCAAAGGTTATAAGCAACATGCAGAGAGTTATCACAGCTGAAGGGAAAGAGATGGATGAAGAGTGTTTGCAGCCAGCAAACCCTCTTGAAGAGATTTCTGAGATAGTGTAGAAAATAGAGGGTCTTGAGACAACTAACCATCTTCCTAAAGATAAAACAGTCCAGCCTTCAGAAATCCTTTTTCCGGATGAAGAAAATGGTCTTTGGACCATGGAGTTTGATGGTGCATCGGGAAGAGAAGGAGCTAGGATTGGTGTTTGGATACATGGTCCATTACATCAGTCATGTAAAATTCCTCATAATGTAAGAATGAGTTCTTACAAGTTAGCTTTTGAATGCTCAAACAATGAGGCAGAGTATGAGGCATTAATTGTTGGCCTCAAAATTTTGAAGAAGTTGGGAGTAAAGAAAATTCCTGTTTATGGCGACTCCGAGTTGGTAATCAAACAAGTGAAAGGGGAATACTAGACCAAGCATCCAAGAATGAGAGCTTATTGCAATGGTGTACTTGACATTCTCAAAACTTTTACAGAATATACTTTGTCTCTTATTCCTAGAACTCAGAATGTTATAGCCAACTCTCTTGCTACTGCAACTAGTATGGTGAAGATTCCCATTCACTCTAATCAGAAGTACTCTATCCATGTCAAACATCACCCAACAGTACCAGATAATATGATATTTTGGTAAGTGTTTTAGGATGATAAACAAATCGACAATTTTCTGCAATTGGAAGGACAATTTCAAAATTCTCGCATTGATGACACATCCAATATGAATGATCCAGACATTCAATCAGCTGAGATTGAAATATTTTAGCTGAAGGAAAACAACATTCCAAGAGTTTTGGTACCTTTGGAAGAGTTGTTTGATCGTGATGATGTTGCCAAAAAGCCCACCATGGTTCCCACATAAAAAGGTGTTGAAGATGTAAACATTGGTGCAACTGACAAGCCTAAGATGGTCAAACTATCAAAGTCATTATCTCCTGAAATGAAAAGTAAGTACATAGATTTAATGAAAGAATTTTCTGATGTATTTGCTTGGGACTATTCAAATCTGAAATTTTATGACAAGAGTATCATTTAACACACCATTCTAATCAAGCCTGATCAAAAATCTTTTCGCTAGAAACTGAGAACGATTAATCCTAAGCTACTACCATCAATTGAAAAAGAGGTAAATAGGATTTATAAGTCCTGTATCATAGTTCCCATTTGATTTTCTAAATGGATGTCTAATCTAGTGCCAATGAGAAATAAGACTAGGGAGATTCGTCTTTGCATTGATTTCATAAATTTAAACAAAGTGTCCCTAAAAGATAATTATCCCTTTCCAAAGATGGATCATATACTTCAGAGGGTAGTTGGGTCTTCTAGGATGTCATTTCTAGATGGATATTCCGGGTACAATCATATTTTGGTGCATAAAGATGATCAGCTGAAAACAACCTTCACAACACCATGGGGTACATTCATGTACGCCAAGATGCCTTTTGGATTAAAGAATGCAGGAGTGAATTTTCAGCAGGCTATGGACATAGCTTTTCCTAATGAAAAATATGTGTTTCTGGTTATATATTTCGATGATCTCACAATGTTTTCCAAATTTGATGAAGATCATTTACATCATTTGAGAATTGTTTTCAGAAATGCAGAAAATTTGGTATCTCACTCAACCCAAAGAAGAGTCTTTTCACCATGGAAGAAGGTAAGTTGTTGGGACACATCATCTCTAAGGATGGCATTAGCATTGATCCTGCAAGAGTGTTGTTGGGTTGTGTTATATTCTTTCCATGACTAGCCAACATAGTTAACTGGGGGGTTAGAAAGGGGCTTGAGCCTCCCATTTGTTGCGTTGATTGTGTAGTGGGGGGGGTCATAGGGGGTTTGAGGGGTGAAGATAACCCCACTCTATGGGGTCCGGGGCGGACCTACCTATGGTTTTGTGCATGATTTTCACACACGGTTTTGGACGCGATGGTTTTTGGTCCATGGTTTTGGACGCAATGGTTTTCGGTCCATGGTATTGGATGCTTCAGCATGTATAAATATGTATTGTAACATTGAAAGGAACATAATGAAAAATCAAGCTAGTAGTCCCCGTTTTGGGATCCAGGGGAAAATATCTGTGTATGTGTGTCTTATGTGTTATTCTCTCACATTGTTTATTTTCTCTGTTTTATAATTCATATGTAGGTAATTTCTACACATGGTTAAAACCTACAAGTGCAAGCCATTCAACAATTAGATTTCCTAAGGAACAAGAAAGAGATTCAGTCTTTTAATGGGAAAATCAAATTTTTGAGAAGATTCATCCCCAATCTAGTTGAACATTTGAAAGAGATGACAGGCATGCTAAAGAAGGACAGTGAGGTAAAGTGGTCTTTAGAGGCTAAGAAATCATTTCATGCAGTAAGGTTTGCAACATCTAATGCTCCTATTTTTATTAGTCGAGATTATACTTCAGATTTTGTTATCTTTTCATTTGCCTCTAAACATACATTAGTAGCAGTCCTAATGTAAAAGAAAGATCAGAAAAATGAGCAGCCCATAGCATTCTTCAGTCACACCATAAGAGATGCAACAGTGAGATAGAACATCATTGAGAAGAAGGCCTTGAATTTGGTGAAAGCTCTCAAGGATTTTCGAGTTTATATTTTGCATTATCACACCATTGCTTATGTTCCTACAATAGCAGTGAAATAAATTCTTATGCAAACAGATCCTGAAGGAAAAAGGGGAAAATGGATTGCAACCATGCTGGAGTATGATTTGGAGATAAAGCCTACAAATCTCATCAAGGGACAAGATTTAGCTAAGCTTATGGTTGAATCTAATCTACATGCACTAGACATCAATTTGATTGCAGCACTTTTTGAAGAAGAAGAAGAAGAAGACCCATACTTACAGGTGTCCAACATGTTCCTTTCTTCTCCATGGTATTCTGACATTGTCTATGTCTTGCAACATTTAAATCCTCCACCGGAAGTTCCCAAAGGTAAAGCTAGATCCTTAAAATTGAAAGCTTCAAAGTATTGTATTCTTGATGGTGTCTTATACTGGAAAGATCTTGGTGGCGTGTTGCTGAATTGTTTGGTAGAAAATGAAGCTAAGGATGTGATGAAAGATTTTCATAAAGGAGACTGTGGTGGTCATCACTTTTGGAAGACTACAGCAAATAAGATCTTGAGAGTTGGCTTCTATTGGCCCACTCTTTTTTATGATGTATATAAAATAGTGATGAGTTGTCATGAATGTCATATTTTCCAAGGAAAATGAAATCTTTTTTCATTACCCTTGTAGCCCATCTCAATTTTAGCTCCTTTTCAGCAATGGGGTCTTGATTTCATTGACGAGATCCATCCTTCATCATCAGCACAACTGGAATTATAGAGTGAGTCCAATGATATGAAAAGAAGGATAAACCATATTATTCATCTACAGTAGACCAGAGAGGAAGTTATTCAAAACAAATCTAAGCTTTAGGAGAGGATTAAAAAGATTTATGATCACAAGGCAAAGGAAGACAAATTCAATTTAGGAGATGTGGTTCTTCAGTGGGATGCTAGAAATGAAGAAAAAGGCAAACATGGAAATTTTGAAAACTTGTGGATGGGACCCTACAATATTTCTACTTTTAGAGGGAATAATGCTTTCCTATTGGAGGAAATGAATTGAGAAGATTACTCAGGAGGAGCAATCAATGGTAGGCTTCTCAAGCACTACCATGTTTGAAAAAGTTATGAAATTTCATCACCATTGTATACCCCAGTGTGTTTTTTATGTTCAAGTATCTAAGTGGATATCATAGGAGTTTGAAGCCTGAAGAGAAGGCCCTAAAGCTTCTTTCGCCAACTATTGTTTTTTATTTTACTCTTGCAGTCCTGTCATGTCAAAAATTCAGTCAGTTTTAAGTCAATGTGTGGTTTTCTACAGGTTGACTCTGTTGCCCAATGAATAAGGCTTCTTGGTCTATGGTGTTCTTGACACCTCCAAGGAGATTACATCCCCAGCTGGAGCCAATGTTAGTGTTGGTCTTGGCTGCCTGCCACCAGTGATCAAATATGCTTTTACCAAGTCTGTCAGGAGTCTCAAAGTCAAATTTTACCATGTCACTAGGTTTAGAGAGTAAAATTTGGTCACTGGTTAATTGGTCTAGGAATGATTTTAGTATTTTGTGAAAGTCACATATGCTGGTCACCTACCTCATTCAGATGAAGGTGTCATAATAAAAAGAAGGTTTCCATTTTATTAGTCATGATCATCATTCCATTCAGTTTCAAGTTTTCATTAGGTCATTAGGGTTTCAAGGTCCATCATCATCATGTGTAATTACAACATTAAATAAAACATGACAAGCAGCTCTTTGACATTAACTTGATGAGTTTTCACAAGTTCATCATAATTTCAGTTTTCAAAGGCTCTAGGGGAAGAATTTAAGTGTTCAAAAAGTGTAAATGCAGCCCAGGTTTCAGCTCTCCAAGGTGACTCGGTCTTAAAAGTGAAAAATCAGTTTTTTGAAAGGTTTGTGGGGCCCATTTCTTTTCAAAAGGAAAACTAACTTGCCTATATAAACCAAAAAATCCCCAAACTCACTTTATTTTCCTTTTATTCCCCTTTGTGCATCGGGCTCTCTCATCCATTGGTGAGAAAAACTCGGGTTTTTAGGCAAAAGTATTAAAAAATTCAAGGTGCTATGCTTCCAGAGACTGCACTACACTTCTAAGGCTAGCACTACGCTTCTGGACACTGCATTGCACTTATGCCAAAGCAACTCAAAACCGTCAAGAAACTCACCCAAATTGAAATTTCAATATTTCAAATTGTTTTCTTGCTAACCTGGACTCCTCTACAAGTAAGTACATCACCTTACCTTCTTATTTAGCAAGATGGATTCAAGCTTAAGATTTTTTCATTTAGGGTTTTTAGTGATTTTTTCATGAAATGAACTAGTGTTGATGATGGTTGGTCTAGTTTTCATATGTTAAGCATGTAAAACTATCATTCTACACCTATACACATGTTTAATATGCATTATGAACCATTGAACCAACTGTAAATCACCAAATTACCAGGAAAGATAATCAGCTCTAACAGCATGGCAAAGCTTCTAAAGAAAGACCAATGGGGCTTAATTGCACAATTATGTTCATTAGAGGTTCCCACATCGAAACCATCTATTTCTCCAGATCTCCAAAACGTTTTGGACAATAATTCCAATTTATTTGAGACGCCCAAAGGCCTCCCACCTATTCGTGATCATGATCATGCTATTCATTTGATTCCAGGAAGTGTTCCCTCAAACATCAGGCCTTATAGATATCCATATGCCCAAAAGAGTGAAATTGAACATATGGTTGTAGAAATGATAGAGGTTTGTATAATTCAACCTACTCAATGTTCTTTCTCTGCTCCAGTGGTATTGGTACACAAGAAGGATGGATCATGGCACATGTGTTCGAATTATAGGGAGCTCAACAAACTTACTATTAAATATAAATTTCCCATTCCTGTCATTGATGAGTTATTTGATGAATTACATGGAGAAATTTACTTCACCAAGTTGGATCTTCGTTCAGGATATCATCAAATCTGAATGAAGACAAAAGACATTCAAAAAACAACATTTATAACTCATGAGGGTCATTATGAATTTTTGGCCATGCCTTTTGGCCTTACCAATGCACCTTCTACATTTCAAGGTTTGATGAATTCCATTTTCAAGCCCTTCCTTACAAAATTTGTGTTAGTATTTTTTGATTATATACTATTCTACAATAAGTCTTGGAAGGATCATGTTGAACATGTTGACACAGTGCTCAAACTATTGGAGGAGAAACTATTATATGCAAAAGGCTCCAAATGTTTCTTTGGAGTACAATAGGTGGAATATTTGGGTACTCAATTAGCTCATAGCTCATCTTATCATCCTCACTTTGATGGGAAAACTGAGATAGTGAACAAATCTTTGAAAGGATATATTTGTTGCTTTGTATCTAATAAAAAAACACAATGGGTCAACTGGTTGCCTCTGGCTGAATGGTGGTATAACACTTCCTTCCATACTACAACAAAAATGACCCAATTTATGGCACTTTATGGATATCATCCACTGTCCATCACATCATCTTTAAAATAAAATTCTAAGGTTCAAGTAGTGGAAGATCACATCGAGCATGAACAACAAGTTCTGAAACTCTTAAAGGATAACCTCACTTTAGCGCAGAATAGAATGAAACAACAGGAAAATCAACATCACAACGAAAGAAGTTTTGATGTAGGTGACTGGGTATTTCTATGAATACAACCATAAAAACAAATGTACCTCAAGAAATCCAAGAAGGAGAATAAATTATCACCAAAGTATTACGGTCCATACAAGGTGTTACAAAATATTGGTACTATGGCATACAAATTGGAGTTTCCTGCATCTTCCCGAGTGCACCCAGTTTTCCATGTTTTATTCTTAAAGAACATTATAGGTGAGAATATCCCAGTTCAAACAATATTGTTAGAACTTGATGAGGAAGGAAAAATCATATTGGAATCGGAAGCAGTCACAAAAACAAGAAATCGACAGCTATGAAATCGATCAATTTTAGAGTATCTCATCAAGTGGAATAACTTACCTGTTGAAGATTCCACATGGGAGGATGAGAATTTTATACAATAGCATCCAGAACTACTCAAGCATTGATGAAAACACTTTTTGAAGGATAGGGGCATGTTAGGTCTCTATACTACGAGTGTAACCCCTTATTGTTATTAGTGCAACCCCCTTATTGTATTATTGTGCTCATATAGTCCCTATGTTGTTATTATTATGCCCCGTAGAAGCTCAATATTGTTATTGTTGTGCCCCTACAATATTATTGTTATGTAGGATATGATTTTATTGGGACCCCTTAGACTCATATATATAGAAATGAGGTCTTGTCATTTGTATCATGCAAGAATTGTTCGTTTGTGTAATGTAAAGGAGGTTTCCCCCTCGAAGAGGCTGACTTTTAAGTCATTGATCTATATTTTCCATCTTTTTGTGACTTGGTTTCATAACATCTTCAGTATTCCCTAATAATTTATTTAGAGCCTAGGGGTCTTGATTCAACCAAGGGACAATAACCAAGCTTCTTGAGTGAATCTGGACAAGTATATACATGTTGAAAGAATGCTACAGGGTTTCCTATAGTTTACTATAGGAAAGAACAGATGTGCTATAGGGAGTTATAATTCACCGAATAACCAAACGAATCAAATCCAAATTAGATGGGACAAATTTTTTTAATGAATAGGATGTATTAGGTCTCCATTCCAAGAAAAATCACTCAAAAAGACCTCTGTTAACCCATGCTAAAAAATAGCAGAAAATTACTAGTCTAAAATCTAAAAATTTGAGAACTAGTGAGCTAGTAAATCTATCAAATGCCTAACCTAATCAAGTGAAAATGAAATGGGGTAATTTTTGTTATAAACTATTTTTTATTTTTTATCTACTGGAAGTGGAATCAACTCGATTGAAGCTTGTTAGCATGCTCTAAATAATAAAAGAAATGTATTATTATTTGCCACAAGGGACTTCCAGAAATCTAGATTTGGGAATAAACTAAATAATCCAAGTAGATAAATGATTATTATGACCTTCCAAAGTTGTTATAATGATGAAATGATGCTTTTGATCCTGAAAAAAAACTTACTTCAACCATTTAGCCCAATCATACAACAACAAATCATTAATACTAAACACAAAAATAGAAAACAAGAACAAGAGATGCATGTGAATAAGAAGTGAAAAGAAGAAAAGTAAATGATACAAAAGGGTTTTGAGGCTCCTGGGATGGAAAATCCCAAGGAAATTCAGAGTCCTATGAAGGAGATCAATATTTATAAGTTGAACATGTCACCAATCTTCATTATTTCCATCAATACAATTACATCCCAATAGAAAATGAAAGTGGAGCTGCAAAAACATGAGTTCTCTCCACAAGAAGACTAATAAAAATCCACCTAGAGGAAAATTCGACTTGGTACTTATAAAAAATGATTAGGAATCATTCCCCATGAAAGGAGGAAGCTTTCCCCACCAAAATACCTTGATTAGTGGATCTTGTTCCCACTACCATGAATCTGCATTAAATGGCAAGGAACACATTCCTAGATTTTCTCAATCATTGGAGCTCCACAATCTGTGCCATAATTCTAGAATATCTTGTTGATTTATTATTTATTATTTATCCTCTTGTTGTAGGGAGCAGGTCCCTAGATTATCTCCTCCTCCAAATCTCCATAATCTGCCCAATATTCTCACAATATTCCACGAAAATAAATAATATTAGGCACAAATAAGAAATTATCCATAAAACTTCCTAATGAACATATTAAAGTGACAAATACATTATCTAATGCAAAAACAGAGGTTCAATGTGTTGAAGGATAGTAAGATGGACCTTAATTTATGTCTAATTTAGAGGCCCATCATACCCCCCTGCTGAAAGTGTTGTTCATCCTCTGAGCAACTTAGTGACATCATTGTGCCTCATTCATGGCCTTGGTGGTCTCTCTCTTGTGCATTCCTCGGTCTTTTCTCTTAAGAATCTTGGTTGTAAGTTTTGCAAGGCTAAGAACAAAAATGTAGTTGTTCTTTTCATGATTGTTTAACAGTCTTTCAAGCAAAAAAAATATAACTTTCCTCTCTGCAAGTGAACTATGTTGGTTTGTAGATCCATTTCTTCTCCCTTGAAACCTTCATTCCATTTGCACTCATTTTTCCAAAACTGTTTGTGCATAGAAAAAATCACAATGTTTCTTGAGACCATTAGCCCACTTTCTTTCCCTTATTCAAGATGGGTTCTTGAATATTTTTTAGTTTGGCAAGGTCTTCCACATCCTTTTCCAACTGTCTGCTACCTATTTACACCATTTGGACACCTCTAAAACCTTCAAAACGCCTTTAGATGAGAACTCGGAAATTCTGTAGTAAATTTGTGTTTCATGTAGTAAACTATAGGAAACCCTGTAGCAGTTCTTGTAATACTACAAGAAACCCTATAGTAGTTCCTATAGTACTATAGGAAACCCTGTAGTAGCCTGTTTAAACATATTTTGAGTAGAAATGATAGTCTGAGCCTAGGGTAGGCCCCAAACTTGACTTCCATGTCTTTCTCCCCTTTCTATAACATCTTATAGGCCTTGGAAAAAAGCTAAAATAAGATTAGAGACCTCTTGGAAAACCTCTTTTCATCACTACAATTTGAGTTTGATTTTGATAGTGAATACCTTATTGCCTTTTGTTGCCTTATTCTTCTCTTTTATGGCCTAGATGATTGCCTAATGGCCTTGGATTTCTTTGTTTTGATTGGGTCTCTCTTAGGAACTCCCGTTTTGGGTTTTAGCACAATTTTTTCCTTTCTTCCTTCTTGTAGCAACATTCTTCCTTCCCGTAGCCGTCATTCCTTCTCTTTCAAGGTCTTCTAACTGTATGGGAGTGATGAGAAATGATGTAAAGGGTTTGGAGGATGATGCTAGGGCTTGGAGGGAGTAGTGTAGGTTTGTGAAAATGGGGAGGATGTGCTCTATGTGTTTTTTTCAAGAAATTTTAGGGTGAGACAGAGTGTAGGTTTTGTTCTTGAAAAATATTAATTTTTTTCTTATGAAATGGGATGGATGAATGATTGATAGATAGTTGATATGAAGTGCATGGTGGGGTTGGAGTGTTGTGGTGACTTGGCCTTTGAAAAAATTTCTTCTTTTCACTGTTGTCCCCATTCCTTAAAATCATCACCCTTCCTAATTTGACTTTTCCACATTGCATGAGTGAAGGAGTGAGCTGCAATTAATTAGTTGAAGGTAGTCGAGACTATTGACCAATCCTTACCTTATAAAATCTCATCTCTCATGCATTGACAACAAATTTCTAACTATAATATGCATAAGAGAAGAGGTCAAGAATATTGCATCTCTGTACCTACCTGATGGTTGTTGGAGAAGCATGCACGATGCTGCTGAGTTGATGATCGATCCATGGTCCTTTGGAGGTGATAATTTTCTTTGTTTTCTTCTCCACAAGTTTTCATAGCTTGGTGATTCTAAACCTTTGTCTTCTAGTTACCATGAGCAAGCTATCTTTGTCAAATCTGGCCTTCTTGGAGTGTTGGGCTTAGCCATGGGTGATGTTCAACCTCCCTATACCTTATTCCACCATTAGACACATTTACCACACTTTATTTCGCCTTTTGTACCTTCTTATAGCATTCAGGTTGTTTCCTGTAGTAAACTAGGACATAGTACTACAAGAAACCCTGTAGCAACCTTCTATTGTCCATATCTCCCTGTTGTGCTCTACAACAACCCCCCATTTCATATAAATTTTTATTTTCATAACTATAATATGGAATGGGTCCCTTTTCATTTAAAATTGGTATCAACTTATTTTTATTCAAAAAGGTCCGAAACTCAATAATACATTATAAAACCTTTTTGATAAAAATATTAATCGGTCTTATAATAAAAATGAATAATCTTTTTATCATTGCGATAAAGCGATCGCAAGATCGCATATCGCAATGACAAGGGAGGCATAACTTAAAAAGACCCATTGATTTTCCCCGACGCGACAATGCACAAAAGGCTATGGGATATCGGGAAGGTAAGCAATCATAGCAAAGGGCCCCTCTTCGCTCCGATGCGATATCGCTATCGGCGATCGGGGATATACCATGCCTGCATCTAAAGCCCTCGCTCAAAACTCTCGATGCGATATCGGCAATATCGCTATAGGAAATCGGGGATTCCAAAAGGAACCAATATAACAACTTAAGCTTTCCCCCAATCGCCAATTCCGATAAAGCTAAAAGCGCAGATTTCAAAAAAGATTGGTAAATCTGGGATATTTTATGGTTATTTAGTATTAATGGCCTTTCCTTTCCCAATAGCGATTCACTTGCACCCAACTGCCAAAACATCAAAGCCATGCTTAAATGAATCATTTGGCCAATAAACGACATAATGAGCATTTAAAGGATTGACAGGTTTAAACGGCCATTTAATGAAACAGTAAGTCTAAAATCTCTTCAGAGATTGCATTTGTGGCCACCTTGATTTAAATCCTCCATTATTCATTGATTAATATATCTCGTTCTTCTTTGGTTTGCGCTATCAATTCTCTGCATTACGTTCATTTTCACTCCTGTGCAGAGCTCTTCCGAAGCAGTAAATTCAAGAAAAATGGGAAAGAAATCTAAGAAAACCGCAACAGCTTCCGCTTCGCCAGCTACAGGGCAACCCACTGCCGATCCAGGAACAAACAGAAAGGGACTGATATCCGACACTACATGTCTAGGACTCGGAAAAACTACTTGGCTAAGCACTTATAATTTAATTGAGGCCGAAGAGCCTGAGGTAACAACAGTGCAAGCCACAACAGATACGACTCGGAAATCTGATGCTACTCTAAAGGATTTAGCTGACTCTTTCCTTCATCGAATAGCAACCCGGGAACAAATTCTCCCATATATAGATGTGGTGAAGTGGGCAATTGAAGAAATCCCAATCACAAATAGAACATTTTGCACCATGGACGGGAGAGTTTTCGGTTCATTTCAACCTGATGACTTGAGGCAAATGTACCATTTGCCTGTACCGGAGAATAATTACAACAAGGCATTCTTGGAGAAATTCATAAATGAGAACGAAATTAAATCTGAACCCATTCGGGATTGGAGGCAAAACCCAGCAAAACACAAGCATGAGTCTTCAGGTAAGTACTCTGTCGATTCTTTGTGTTCTCCTTATTGTTATGCCAGGATAATGATGTGTAGATTGTGGGGGTTACATAATTCCGCAAACTTCACTATAGAGATGGTTCCTTTGATGGAGGCAGCATGTAATAGTGAAATAATGGATTGGGCAACTATATTGTCTGATAAGCTAGCAACCGCAGTCCTTGAATTTAGAAACAAATCCCGCATTACTGAAAGGGTCATTCCCCCATTCTACTATAGTGCCTATATCTTGGACACCCTGTGTTTTAATTCTGAATTTCCTGTGCTTGGATGGAGATGGACTCCACAAGACCCCATGCCCATTCATATATACCACCAGAAGTTATGGAAAGCCCACTATAAGCACCATTTATATCAAGTTTGCAATGGTTTTATGTTACCCATTCACTATTCCATTTTTGATAAACCTGCTCCTAAGATTTCCTACCAAGCAGAGGTTGACTTGACATTCGTAGGAAGATGGTTTGGAGAAGAAAAATTCACCTATGTAAGAGTTTTCAGCAGCCAAGCCAAGCCTTATGTCCTCCCTTTGTACATACCCAAAAAACTGTTAGCCCGGGAGGTAGCCTATCAGATTACATCCGAAGGAGTTACACAGACTCGAAGGAACAAAAAGAAGCAGGTTTGGCCTCCTTTTCCTCTAAGATGCGGTGTCTACGCTCTGCATGACTTTAAACATGCAGAGAAAGAGGCTGATAAGATCAAAGCACTAAATCTAGCCACTCTTCCTAATAGGCGATTTGATCCAAACAAAGTTGCCTACAATGCACTTGAACAGGCAAAATTAACTAAATTTGACCATAAAGAAGATATATTTGATGGCCTGTTCTCCTCAGCCGAGTCAATATTCCAGGTTAAATCGCTGGCCAGAATGAAACATCAGGATGACAGGTTAGTTGAATTTAAGAGACTTAGAGAACACAGGTTGCAAACTCTGCCTCTAGATCTGTTAGCAACAACCCCAATGACAGAATCAAGCGAGCCTGAGCAGCGAATCACTAAGGAACCTCCTGCTACATCAAAAGAGCAGGAGGAAGTGCAGGGAAAAGAGCAAGAGGAAACCCAGGGAAAAGAGCAGGAGTAGAGTAGCACAGAGGTGAATGTAGATGCCCAGATTGACCCGAAATTGCTCCAGGAATGGCAGCAATTCGACTCAATCATAAGCAATCTTGAGAGCTCAAAGGAAGCCGAAACATCAAAAGTGACTAACACACAGGAGACAACATCCAAATAGGTTCCAAGTGGAACCAGCGGCCTACCCAGTTCTACAGGAATAGAGATAATTCCTAAGGATCCTTCCGATTAGATTGTTTTGCAAGTGGAAGAAATACCTCCATTGGATGTCTTTTATAGCCCAAAGCACAGGGCTGTGATAAAACGACAACGGAAAAGGAGAAGGACTGATCAACCTTCCCTATTCTCGGAACAAACAGTGACAGCCAATGTGGTCTGGAAAGAGGAATTTAATCCTTCTGATGACCTTACTAAATTGTCCCAATATGCTGGAGCCTATTCAGCAGCCACCATGGACAAGGCATCAGAAGTGACTAATTTGTTAAGAGAAAAAGACCAATCAATCACCTCGCTACAAGTACAGTTATCGGAGGCACAGCAGAAGGTAGAACAACTAGAGCAGCGATTGTACACACAACAACAAATAAACAATCAATTGAATAAACAATTGTAGGAAGAAAAACAAAGAATTGATTCAAGCGTCGTTCAAAAGCAGAAGGAGCTGTCGGAAGCGCTGGCAAAATTGAAAGCGATGCATGAACAGATGGGAAAATCTAAAGATGAGCAAATTGCTCAATTATCAATCCAAATAGAGAAAACCAAGAATCTTCCACAACCAGTTGAATTCAGAGCCGAGGCATTACAGATTAACAAAGCATTGGTGACACAAATAAGGCTGTTATGTCAACAAATCGCCCAAGCAGAACCTCTATGTGACTTAACAGCATCAATAAGTGATAAATCAGCAGATGCTAGAACAGACTTGGAGCAGGCCGATGAGACCTTGACTAATTTTCTTGAGTGGCAAGACACTGATGAGGGACAGGCAGCTAATTTTCCAAAAATCCTAGAATCACATAAAGAGATATTATTTATGGAATGGTAGTCCCAGTTAATGAAAGCAGAGAGAGCAGTTTCCAAATGCAAGTTAACCACAAGTAATTTGGTTGAATTTATTAATGATACTCTCTACTTATCTAACATGATCTCTCAATGTACCCCAGGTAAATTGCTATCGGCTAAAACATTGGAGCAGTCATGTTATTAAGAGCTGGAGAAAAATGGGAGATTAATCGCAGGAATTAACAGTTTGACATGGGACACCTATTGGTTGTTCCTAGTTAAACCATATAGCCAGAGAGCCACCCTCAAGTGCCTCACAGATGCAATCGGGTGTATCATTCCCGATATACAAGATGCCACCTATGCTGACCAACTCAATTCTCATCTCAACCGACCACGAGAAGTGGAACCAATGCTTGCAATATGCCAGCTCAGGTCTAAAGGCAAACAACCTAAGTGATGAATCATGCTGCCGACTGCCAGATTGCCGTGAGGAAGATATTCCGAATCAAGTTGTACCAATTAAGTAGGATTTTAGTTTCATAGTTAGTTAGTTTTAATCAAGTATTTATAGACCCTTTCATGTATTTAGAAAGGGTCGTAATTTTTTGTATATGACTTAAAACCTGAAGTTGCACTACTGTACTTCAGGCATTTTCTTTTATAAATACTGGGCCAATTATTCCAATTTTGATAACGAAGCTTTTATGTGAATGTGCACTACTGCCTTTGTTTAAAAGTATTTCTACGTCGGAAGAAGGAATCCAAATAGCGATTGATATTGGGAGTGATTTGCAGCTCATATGGTACTACTATCTATATCTGAGTTCATTCCGTTTATGTGAATTGTTGTTTGATCAATCTTGCTATTATCAGATATATGCATGTGTTTTTAACAGCATTCTTTATACTTTCCACTACTGGATGTTTACAGCATGCTTTTCTTTTAATCATACATGTATCGGTAATATAAAAGGATAAGTGTAACAATGTGTTAATCACTTTGTTCAACTACTTGAACAAAGTAATCATTAAGTAAATGAATGTCTATGTTTATTGTGTAGAGTCATCTATATGCCTATCAATGAACAGAGATCATCAAGAGTTGCACTTAAGAGAATAGAAGCTTCCCGGGATAGAATAGTTATTTATATTTTCACTGATAGATTAAGTCATCCATTCATTATCATTTATTAGAAATCAATCACTCATCCATCCCCCTCTATTCATTATTGGGAAACTGGTCCCATTATATCCAATCGGAGCCACCATTCCAAACGGAAAAGGAGCTGTATTAAGGTTCGGACCGGGTGCTTATCCCCCAATGTTGATACAACGATTTTCGGGGCATCAACATTTTTGGCGCTAGAAGGAGGGCATGAACTATGAATGGCGAGCAAACCTAAATCTATAGACCATTCTGAGAGTAAATCTCCCTCCACATCACCTCGTACTTCCCAATTGCATGCTGGTTCTCCAGTATCCAAGCAAGAAGAAGAGGAATCAACTACCACTGCTCAAACCCACCATACTCCAGAACGATTAAGTCCTGAGTCCCCTAAAGTTTAGTTACTCATCCAGAAACTTCAAGGCTTCTCGATAACACCACAGAAATCTGAAGTATCTCAAAGCAGTGAGACTTCACAATTCAATTTACCTCATCCCCTCACTAGACTTCAGAGCAGAAAGCTCGGTATTGAACCTACTGAGTTCCCTTGACCTAAAAGGAAAAGGGCCAAGAAGAACGCTAAAGGATCTGACAGTGAAGCACTTTCATCCACATCCTCCATCTCATCTTCCCCTGTGCGAATTCAACCATCCACTCCCTCATTACATATTGTTGTTCATCAGGGATTAGGAACTTCAACATCCCAACCTGCGCAATCCTCAATATCAACTCCTTCCCAAACATCTGGAATTTCAACAGTAGTATCATCCACTACTGGTGTTACAATGGCAGATCCATGGACCAGGCCTGGTGCGGTCAATATGCCTGCACCATTACATGCATTACTTGATGCTCCTGAAAAATGGCTACCCAAGTTTAACCCAGATGATGGAACACAAGCTGAGGAACATATTAATAACTTCATGTTATCAGTTAATCTCAAAGGAGTAACTGAGGAAGATGTTGTAGTTAGGCTTTTCCCTTATACTTTGCAAGGATCAGCAGGATCCTGGTATTTTTCCTTACCATCTGGTTCCATTACCAGTTGGACCACTTGCCAAGAACAGTTTCTCACTAAGTATGGTGATGATAGATCTTTAGCCACATTAATAAATGATCTCTCCAATCTTAGGATAGAGCATAGGGAATCGATTAAAGAATTCAATGTGTGATTTAATAAACTCTTGAATAAAATCCCAACGGCCTCCAAACCAAGTGAACAAATCAGAAGCGAATGGTATATAACTGCCCTACCTGCCAATATAGCTATTTTTGTAGACAGGGCTGCAAAACCAACTTTAGCTGAAAACATGAAAGAAGCACTTGCTGTGGAGAAACGTATTAATGCTCTAGAGAAGAAAGCTGCTCTTGAAGATAGAAAAGCCAAAAAAGTTTCTTTTAAAGATGATTCAAAGAAGAAAACACCTAAAGATCCCTATGATATGGAAGGTCTGCAAAAGGTCCTTAAGACTTTGTCAAATGAAATGATTGAAATCAAAAAGCAAGTAGCAGAAACCTCAACTAAAAGGCCCTTTAGAACTTTCAAGAAAACTGAATCAAAACCACTGAATGTTATATCTAATGCAGATTCAGATCCTGAAGAAGAAGAAGAGGAAACAATCTCACCAACTGATGATGAAGAGGAAGTTGTTGAATGCCATGGAATGTGGGATTTCATACTACCTAACTCCGATACAGAAAATGAAGAAGAAGCTTTTCCTGTCACCACTAGGAGTAAAGGTGCCCCTGAACCCGTCCAAGCAACTTCAAAGAAAAGAAGTGCAGGCACTACAACAACAAAGGAAAAGGTATCCACAAGGAAGCCAGCTGCAACGGTTCCCCAAAACCAACCTTCAACCTCAAATATGACTTCAACATCTAAAACATTAGTAGTATCTGATTCAATGGATTACAATATCATTGATGATATGAAGAAAACTAAGGCAAACATTACTATGTTTGAACTTAGTAAACTAAAATATCAACAGAAATTACTTCTCAAAGAATTGAATGTTGTTCCTTCTTCACCTCTTCCCAGTGCTAAAGCTGCAAATGATTTAGGACAACCACCTTCTAGCAGGATTGAAGCTACTGATACGATTCTGATCGGAGACAGATCCAATTCCCATACTCCTCCTTTCCTATTAACCTATGAGATTTATAATCGTAATCTGCACAATTGTTTGATTGACTCAGGGGCATCCTCAAATATAATGCCAGCTTCGGTTTGTTCCAAACTGAACATTGAGCCCCAGAAATCTACAATTCACATTGTGCAGTTAGATAGAACCAAGGTACAGGTTGTAGGAGAAATTAACTCTGTAACTATCAGGTTATCAGCCGATCCACGAGTAGTTCAAAGAATTGATATCTTAATCGCCGATATACCTGAATTTTATGGTTTAATCTTGAGTAGGGATTGGTCTGAGAAGCTCCATGGGTATATTTCTACCGATTGGTCCCACATGTGGCTACCATACAAGGGAAAGCCAAATCAAATAAAAATCAATCGAGAAAAGCACATGACCCACACTGTCACAGAGTTCGAACAGGAAAATCAACCCATAGCATTTAATAACAATATCTTAGGGAATTATTCGTCGAAATCATTCTTTGGAAACTTCACAGCCCAACCATCTCCTTTCTCAATAAACAATTTTACATCTCAGATCGAAAATTATTCACAAACAGATAGGTCAAGATGTTTTAATGATACTGAGAAAACTGTAAATAAAATTGTTGATAATTCTTTATTTTGGTCTTTATATTTTGATGGCTCTAAATCTAACGAAGGCTCGGGAGCAGGATGTATCTTGGTTAGCCCGCAAGGAGAAAAAACAATGTTGTCCTGTAGGTTGGAGTTTGAATGCACAAACAACACAGCTGAGTATGAAGCCTTAGTCCAAGGACTGTACAAAGCAATTGGCCTTAAGGTGCAATATTTGAAAGTGTTCGGTGATTCTGAAATTATTATCAAACAGGTGAGAAATACGATTCATTTCCTTTCAAATCACCTCAAGCATTATCAATCGCTGGTGCAAGAACTCACCTCGCACTTTTCAACATTCAATATCTCTTCCATCCCTAGGTCTCAAAATTCGGCAGCCGACTTGCTAGCCAATGTTGCTTCCAAACTCCTACCTTCCGAAGATTATAGCCCAGATAGATTTTTAGTAGAATTGCTTTTTAGGCCGTCAATTCCTGACAATGTCACTAATTGGAGAGTATTCAATCACGATGAAGACATTTTACAATTTTTTACTTCTGAAAAGTCCTATGATGATCAGATTATAGAGGAAAGCGATCATGATCTTCAGATGAGAGAAAAGCATGAGGAAAACTCAATACCGAAGCCTGTGGTGAAGCTGGAGGATCTTTATGATATTAAAGACAAATTTAAACCTGTGATCAATACAAAGCTCCACAGTTCCACCTTGAGGTTTGAGTTGATTAATCTTGGCACTGAACAAAATCCTCAAAACATTAATCTAGGATTAGGACTTTCTCTGGAAGAAAAAACGGCATTCATTAGACTATTAAGAAAAAATAAACATGTCTTCGCTTGGAAGTATGATGATTTAAAGACATATGATACATCCATCATCCAGCATGCCATTCCAATGCTTGCAGAACAAAAACCAGTTCAACAAAAGCTCAGGAAAATACATCCGAACCTAGAGAGTCAAATAAAATCAGAACTCAATAAACTCTTAAAGGCTAAGATTATTTTTCCTGTTCGGCACTCAAACTGGGTCTCTAATATGGTGCCTGTTAGGAAGAAAAATGGCAATATCAGGATTTGTATAGATTTCAGAAATCTGAATAAGGCAAGCCTAAAAGACAATTTCCCATTACCTACTATGGAGCAGATACTCCATTTAGTAGCAGGCTCTGAATTGATGTCCTTTTTAGATGGCTTTTCAGGATATAACCAAGTTTTGGTCCATCCCAATGACAGACTTAAAACTACATTCAGAACAAAGTGGGGAACTTATGCTTATCAGAAAATGCCTTTTGGACTGATTAATGCAGGAGCCACGTTCCAAAGAGCGATGGACATAGCTTTCAAAGGATTGATCAATAAAACAGTAGTTGTCTACTTAGACGATATTACTGTATTTTCTAAAAAGAGATCCAATCATTTGCATGATTTAAACCAAATCTTTGAATGCTGTAGAAGGTACGGTATTTCACTCAATCCTAAAAAATCCTTCTTTGCTCTTGATCAAGGAAATCTCTTGGGCTTTATTGTGTCCAAAGATGGCATTTATATTGATCCGAGTAGGATTAAAGAGATCTCTGAAATCCCTTTTCCTCATAATAAAAAATCCATGCAGTCATTTTTAGGCCAAATCAATTTTGTCAAAAGATTTGTTCCAGACTTTTCTCACATCATTTTGCCACTACAAACTATGATTAAGAAAAATTCAGTTTTTAGATGGGGATCAGCAGAAAAGGAAGCATTTGATTTAATCAAACAATCAATAATCAATGCCCCCACTTTAAATACTCCTAATTTTTCTAATCATTTCACATTGTATACTATCGCATCCGATTTGTCTTATGCAGCAGTACTCACTCAGATTAATGATCACAACTTGGAAGCACCCATTTCATTTTATAGTTCAAACTTGCAGGGTGCCGAACTGAATTACTCCGAAGTAGAAAAACAAGCCTTTGCTGTATATAAAGCTGTCAAACATTACAGACCCTTCCTTTTAAAAGCCCATACAAAATTTATAGTTCCTTTCCCTGCAGTAAGGCAACTATTAATCCAAAGGGAATTAGGTGAAAAAAGGGCAAACTAGGTTACAGCACTTCAAGAATATGACTTGGAAATCAAGCCAGCAAAGATTGTTAGAGGCCAAGGTTTTTGCAGGTTATTGGCAGGAGCTTCCAACATTCAACAACCAGGTGATACAGAACATATCGAAGAAATCAACCAGATAAGTATTGCTGATTCTGAATCACAATATGCAGACTTGATCTTCTATTTGAAAAATGGATATGCACCTCCTAACCTGTCTTATAAAAGCAAGAGGGCCATTAGATTGAAAGCAAGAAATTTCACAATTGTTGATGATGTACTTTTTAGGCAAAATTATGATTCAATCTTATTAAGATGCCTAGAAAAACCTGAAGCACAAAAGGTTTTGCAGGAATTACATGATGGACCAGTAGGAGGACATTTTGGAGCTGACACAACAGCCCACAAAATCATTCATGCTGGATATTATTGGCCCACCCTGTTTAGAGATGCTCATGAATATGTAAGGAAATGTCGAAGTTGTCAAACTTCTAGTGGAAGACAAAGAAATCCAGCTTTCCCTTTGCAACCAGTCAACATTGAACAACCATTTGAGCAATGGGGATTGGACATCATTGGAGAAATCATGCCACATTCTTCCAAACAGCATAAGTATATCCTTACTGCCACGGATTATTTTACTAAGTGGGTTGAAGCAATTCCTTTAAAGACAACAAATTATGAGGCAATTATAGAATTCATAGATCAATTCATCATTACCAGGTTTGGTGTCCCAAATGCTCTTGTTTTTGATAATGCATCTTATTTCTCAGGAAATGCTATGTTTGATTTTGCTATTAAAAGAGGATTTAAATTGAAATATTCTGCTAATTACTATCCCCAAGGTAACGGTTTAGCAGAATCTACCAATAAAAATCTAATTAAGATTATTAAGCGAACTATCGAGCAGAATCATAAAAACTGGCATAAATCTTTAATATTCGCACTATGGGTTGATAGGATAACATAGAAAGCTTCCATAGGTTCTTCTCCATTCAATCTTGTGTATGGAAAAGAAGCAGTACTACCAACAAATCTTGTCCTTCCTTCTCTAGCTCTAGTTCAGTTTATTGAAGAAAGCCCTTCTTCTTCTATTCAACTTAGACATGATCAAATCCTAAAATTAGAAGAGGAAAGAGAAAAAGCCAAAGTTACTCATGCAAAACATCAGCAAATTATTAAGTCATCCTTTGATTCAACTTCATCCGATTCAAAACAGTTGCAAGTCGGTGATTTAGTTCTGAAATGGGACAAAGCCCATGAGGATAAAGGAAAACACACCAAGTTCCAGAAAATGTGGCTTGGGCCATTTCAGATCTGCGAGAAGATAGCCCATTCGACCTTCATATTACAAGATTTATCAGGTTTGAGAGATTCTCTCCCTGTTAATGGCCTTATCTTAAAGAAATTCTTCAATTGAGGAGGTAACCCCTTCTCCTTTTTTTTAGTTTAGTAAAATTCGTAGTTTGTAGGACCATTAGGAAATAAAGTTGTAAGGTATCTTCCATTGACCTTTGCTGTATTTAAAAGTTGCTCAAAGAAGTAGTGTTGATATTTGCTTTTAAATAATAGAAGCCTTAGACAAAAGGGACAATTTCTAGGAAACTAGATATAATTTCATTCTGAAACCACATTTCAATTTTTGTGAACTCTTCTCAAGATTTAGAAGTATTGTAAATCATTTTATGTTTTCAAATTGGTCACAAAAAGGTTATCAATATCAAAACAGAAACTAATCCAATTTCAGCATCTTCAACTCTTACCCTGTCATCCATTCTCTCTTAAGGAGAAATTCTAAAATATTTGATATAAAAGATAAGGGGTCTTATTACAAGCCTGCTTACCATGATCATCGGGAAATAATTTAACCGACATTACCAACACTGCATACCAAAACAAGGTAATGGCTTAGAATTATAAGACAAGGGGTCTCATCACGAGCCAGCTTGTTCGGTTAAATTACTACCAGTGAATGGCATTGTCACTCAGCTAGCCACCAAACCAGGACAATGACCTTTTATCTTACAAATTAACAGAAAAGTAAAAGAGATACAAAATATGAAAGCATGTTTTGAATTCATTCTGTTAATCATACTCTGAAGTGGATGGGATAATGGACAATAATGTGGTTAAAAGGTATCCCTGTCGAAACTATGAACGTTTGCTGGCAGCAGAGGCTCTACCTATGACAAAGGAGTTAATTCTAAAAGCTGATTTGGAAAGGTTTTCTGTTTTATCATTATCAACCAATAGAAGCCAATTTAAAACTTAGAATGTGTCTAATTTTAACAAGAGAAGAAATCAGCAAAGATAGTTTTTATTTTATTTGGAATGCATATATACCTAGTTATATTAGAATTTTCCTCTTTGATGAGATTCCTATTCAGAGAAGTTTAAGTATTTCAGTACTTTTCAGAGATAACTGTTTCTTCCAACGAATCGCCAGTGGTTGTGCTCTACAACAACCCCCCATTTCATATAAATTTTTATTTTCATAACTATAATATGGAATGGGTCCCTTTTCATTTAAAATTGGTATCAACTTATTTTTATTCAAAAAGTTCTGAAACGCAATAATACATAATAAAACCTTTTTGATAAAAATATTAATCGGTCTTATAATAAAAATGAATAATATTTTATCATTGCGATAAAGCGATCGCAAGATCGCATATCGCAATGACAAGGGAGGCATGACTTAAAAAGACCCATTGATTTTCCCCGACGTGACAATGCACAAAAGGCTATCGGATATCGGGAAGGTAAGCAATCATAGCAAAGGGCCCCTCTTCGCTCCGATGCGATATTGCTATCGGTGATCGGGGATATACCATGCCTGCATCTAAAGCCCTCGCTCAAAACTCCCGATGCGATATCGGCAATATCGCTATCGGCAATTGGGGATTCCAAAAGGAACCAATATAACAACTTAAGCTTTCCCCCGATCGTCGATTCCGATAAAGCTAAAAGCGCAAATTTCAAAAAAGATTGGTAAAGCCGGGATATTTTATGGTTATTTAGTATTAATGGCCTTTCTTTTCCCAATAGCGATTCACTTGCACCCAACCGCCAAAACATCAAAGCCACGCTTAAATGAATCATTTGGCCAATAAATGACATAATGAGCATTTAAAGGATTGACAGGTTTAAACGGCCATTTAATGAAACAGTAAGTCTAAAATCTCTTCAGAGATTGCATTCGTGGCCACCTTGATTTAAATCCTCCATTATTCATTGATTAATATATCTTTTTCTTCTTTGGTTTGCGCTATCAATTCTCCGCATTACGTTCATTTTCACTCCTGTGCAGAGCTCTTCCGAAGTAGTAAATTCAAGCAAAATGGGAAAGAAATCTAAGAAAACCGCAACAGCTTCCGCTTCGCCAGCTACAGGGCAACCCACTGCCGATCCAGGAACAAATAGAAAGGGGCTGATATCCGACACTACATGTCTAGGACTCGGCAAAACTACCTGGCTAAGCACTTATAATTTAATTGAGGCTGAAGAACCTGAGGTAACAACAATGCAAGCCACAGCAGATACGACTCAGAAATCTGATGCTACTCTAAAGGATTTAGCCGACTCTTTCCTTCATCGGATAGTAGCCCGTGAACAAATTCTCCCATATACAGATGTGGTGAAGTGGGCAATTGAAGAAATCCCAATCACAAATAGAACATTTTGCACCATGGACGGGAGAGTTTTCGGTTCATTTCAACCTGATGACTTGAGGCAAATGTACCATTTGCCTGTATCGGAGAAGAAGTACAACAAGGAATTCTTGGAGAAATTCATAAATGAGAACGAAATTGAATCTGAACCCATTCGGGATTGGAGACAAAACACAAGCATGAGTCTTCGGGTAAGTACTCTGTCGATTCTTTGTGTTCTCCTTATTGTTATGCCGGGATAATGATGTGTAGATTGTGGGGGTTACATAATTCCGCAAACTTCACTATAGAGATGGTTCCTTTGATGGAGGTAGCATGTAATAGTGAAATAATGGATTGGGCAACTATATTGTCTGATAAGCTAGCAACCGCAATCCTTGAATTTAGAAACAAATCCCGCATTACTGAAAGGGTCATTCCCCCATTCTACTATAGTGCCTATATCTTGGACACCCTGTGTTTTAATTTTGAATTTCCTGTGCTTGGATGGAGATGGACTCCACAAGACCCCATGCCCATTCATATATACCACTAGAAGTTATGGAAAGCCCACTATAAGCACCATTTATATCAAGTTTGCAATGGTTTTATGTTACCCATTCACTATTCCATTTTTGATAAACCTACTCCTAAGATTTCCTACCAAGCGAAGGTTGACTTGACATCCGTAGGAAGATGGTTCAGAGAAGAAAAATTCACCTATGTAAGAGTTTTCGGCAGCCAAGCCAAGCCTCATGTCCTCCCTTTGTACATACCCGATAAACTGTTAGCCTGGGAGGTAGCCTATCAGATTACATCCGAAGGAGTTACACAGATTCTAAGGAACAAAAAGAAGAAGGTTTGGCCTCCTTTTCCTCTAAGATGCGGTGTCTACGCTCTGCATGACTTTAAACATGTAGAGAAAGAGGCTGATAAGATCAAAGCACTAAATCTAGCCACTCTTCCTAATAGGCGATTTGATCCAAACAAAGTCGCCTACAATGCACTTGAACAGGCAAAATTAACTAAATTTGACCATAAAGAAGATATATTTGATGACCTGTTCTCCTCAGCCGAGTCAATATTCCAGGTTAAATCGCTGGCAAGAATGAAATATCAGGATGATGGGTTAGTTGAATTTAACAGACTTAGAGAACAGAGGTTGCAAACTCTGCCTCTAGATCTGTTAGCAACAACCCCAATGACAAAATCAAGCGAGCTTGAGCAGCGACTCACTAAGGAACCTCCTGCTACATCAAAAGAGCAGGAGGAAGTACAGGGAAAAGAGCAAGAGGAAACCTAGGGAAAAGAGCAGGAGCAGAGTAGCACAGAGGTGAATGTAGATGCCCAGATTGACCCGAAATTGCTCCAGGAATGGCAGCAATTCGACTCAATCATAAGAAATCTTGAGAGCTCAAAAGAAGCCGAAACATCAAAAGTGACTAACACACAGGAGACAACATCCAAACAGGTTCCAAGTGGAACCAGCGGCCTACCCAGTTCTACAGGAATACAGATGATTCCTAAGGATCCTTCCGATCAGATTGTTTTGCAAGTGGAAGAAATACCTCCATTGGATGTCTTTTACAATCCAAAGCACAGGGCTATAATAAAACGACAACGAAAAAGGAGAAGGACTGATCAACCTTCCCTATTCCTGAAACAAACAGTGACAACCAATGTGGTCTGGAAAGAGGAATTTAATCCTTCTGATGACCTTACTAAATTGTCCCAATATGCTGGAGCCTATTCAGCAGCCACCATGGACAAGGCATCAGAAGTGACTAATCTGTTAAGAGAAAAAGACCAATCAATCACCTCGCTACAAGTACAGTTATCGGAGGCACAGCAGAAGGCAGAACAACTGGAGCAGCAATTGTACACACAGCAACAAATAAACAATCAATTGAATAAACAATTGCAGGAAGAAAAACAAAGAATTGATTCAAGCACTGTTCAAAAGCAGAAGGAGCTGTCAAAAGCGCTGGCAAAATTGAAAGCGATGCATGAACAGATGGGAAAATCTAAAGATGAGCAAATTGCTCAATTATCAGCCCAAATAGAGAAAACCAAGAATCTTCCACAACCAGCTGAATTCAGAGCCGAGGCATTACAGATTAACAAAGCATTGGTGACACAAATAAGGCTGTTATGTCAACAAATCGCCCAAGCAGAACCTCTATGTGACTTAACAGCATCAATAAGTGATAAATCGGCTGATGCTAGAACAGACTTGGAGCAGGCCGATGAGACCTTGACTAATTTTCTTGAGTGGCAAGACACTGATGAGGGACAGGCAGCTAATTTGCCAAAAATCCTAGAATCACATAAAGAGATATTATTTATGGAATGGCAGTCCCAGTTAATGAAAACAGAGAGAGAAGTTTCCAGATGCAAGTTAACCACAAGTAATTTGGTTGAATTTATTAATGATACTCTCTACTTATCTAACATGATCTCTCAATGTACCCCAGGTAAATTGCTATCGGCTAAAACATTGGAGCAGTCATGTTATCAAGAGCTGGAGAAAAATGGGAGATTAATCGCAGGAATTAACAGTTTGACATGGGACACCTATTGGTTGTTCCTAGTCAAACCATACAGCCAGAGAGCCGCCCTCAAGTGCCTCACAGATGCAATCGGGTGTATCATTCCAGATATACAAGATGCCACCTATGTTGCCCAACTCAATTCTCATCTCAACCGACCACCAAAAGTGGAACCAATGCTTGCAATATGCCAGCTCAGGTCTAAAGGCAAATAGCCTAAGTGATGAATCATGCTGCCGACTGCCAGATTGCTGTGAGGAAGATATTCCGAATCAAGTTGTACCAATTAAGTAGGATTTTAGTTTCATAGTTAGTTAGTTTTAATCAAGTATTTATAGACCCTTTCATGTATTTAGAAAGGGTCGTAAGTTTTTGTATATGACTTAAAACCTGAAGTTGCACTACTGTACTTCAGGCATATTCTTTTATAAAGACTGAGCCAATTATTCCAATTTTGATAGCGAAGCTTTTATGTGAATGTGCACTATTGCCTTTGTTTAAAAGTATTTCTACGTCAGAAGAAGGAATCCAAATAGCGATTGATATTGGGAGTGATTTGCAGCTCATATGGTACTACTATCTATGTCTGAGTTCATTCCGTTTATGTGAATTGTTGTTTGATCGCTCTTGCTATTATTAGATATATGCATGTGTTTTCAACAGCATTCTTTATACTTTCCACTACTGGATGTTTACAGCATGCTTTTCTTTTAATCATACATGTATCGGTAATATAAAAGGATAAGTGTAACAATGTGTTAATCACTTTGTTCAACTACATGAACAAAGTAATCATTAAGTAAATGAATGTCTATGTTTATTGTGTAGAGTCATCTATATGCCTATCAATGAACAGAGATCATCAAGAGTTGCACTTAAGAGAATAGAAGCTTCCCGGGATAGAATAGTTATTTATATTTTCGCTGATAGATTAAGTCATCCATTCATTATCATTTATTAGAAATCAATCACTCATCCATCCCCCTCTATTCATTATTGGGAAACTGGTCCCATTATATCCAGTTGGAGCCACCATTCCAAACGGAAAAGGAGCTGTATTAAGGTCCGGACCAGGTGGTTATCCCCCAATGTTGATACAACGATTTTCAAGGCATCAACACTCCCAAACGGTAGAATGGATTGACTTGAAATTTTATGAGCATGTTTCCATAATCCTTATGCAACCCCCCATAAAAAAAAATTGGCCAATGGATGCATGAATCGCTAGAAAAATTAAAAATGATTAAAGTTGATGGAGGACGATTTCTTGGGCACTGGAATTACTGAACTTGCTTGGGCATGTTACCATCATCCATATGCATCTCCCCATGAAACAGATTTTTAAATGGATTCACAAATTATAGATTTGAGACTTTTGTGATCTACATTTTGTGTAGTGATGTCTTCCTAAGTCATCACATTCATGTTTTTTGTATCGACGTTTTGAACCAACCTCTGTGGTTCATCATCAGAATTCACAAATATCGAGAAAATTAAAAAATAGTTGTAGGTGATGGAGATCGATTTCTAAAACATTGTGCACTATTGTTTGCTGAAATAACTTGAGCATGTTACCATCATCCATATGAATCTCCACTTGAAACAACTTGTAAAATGGATGCATGGTTTTCAAGATATGACAAAAATAATTTTTTTCTCTATGTATTTCTATTTCTTGTAGTAAAATAGAGCATTCTTGTAGTATATCAGGAAAACAAGGAAAATGAGTGGTAAAATCTTGGGAATGATTAGTGGATGGTTGAAATAGATGAGGGTGATGGATTTGCATGTTCTTGGTCCTTCTAGAGCATCTGATCAAAGGAGAAGAAAGTCCAAGTTTGACTTCCTTTGATTAGACTTTTGAACAATCTTTTTCTTTTCTTTGGTGCCAACTTGTTTTGTTTCTTGCAGATGTTGGAGAGCACCTACATTCATTAAATAGATACATGGAACAAAGATTTTTTATTTTTTCCTATTTTTTTCTTCTAGGCCTACTAGTCACCTCAATGAGGTTTTCAACTTGTAGGTCTGCCTAGGCGCCTCAAAGGAGGTTTTCACCTAAGATCTTTTCTTTTTCTCTTTTTTTTTTTTCTTTTTTTTTCCAACCCATTAACCGCCTCATGGAGGTTTTCAATCAATGAGCCAATCTTAGGTCGCCTCAAAGGAGGTTTTCACTTGATATTTTTATTTTTTCTCTTATTTTTCATTTTTTTATTTATTTTCCTATCCTACTCTACTTGAAAAGAAATCATTTTCACGTATATAAATACTTCCAATGGAGCCATGTGCACATCAAGATGACAGATAAACTAATGTGTAGGCTTGCAATATATGATTTGACATGTACCTGAATTTCAGAGACCAAATGCTTTGACTTTGAAAATATCAAGCACAATTCAAGAAGAGAGTGATGCTCCATATTGTTGATTTTCTGGAACCAAACCTCAATCTTTGATGCCCTTGGTTTGCATGCTTATCTGGATCATTCTTCGTGTCTTCTTATACTATGACCTTCAAACCTTCCTCTTTTTGTTAATTGTTCTCTTGAATACATGGAGGATTTGGTGGTAACCATGAGGGAGCTTTCTCAATCTATGATTTTGATGTCTGCTCTTCATCAAGTGTAACCCATGATTCTTTGGTCTTCTCTTTTGAATCTTCTTTTTCTGCATGTTGTCCTTCAATAGCATCAAGAGAATCTCTTTTTTTTAATGTTCTTCCTAAGCTGAGATGAATACTACTGAGATCAAAAGGAGATATTTGGAAGTGTTGTACCTCAACATTGTAAGTGGGCTAAGCTACTTCGTTGTGTGGGTTTGGAAATGGTGGTAGAGGTAGTTGAGTGGGAGTGGATATTTGAGATGGATGTGGTTGGGGTTGTGGTTGTGGTGTTGGTGGATGGTAGGGATAACATGGAGTTGTGTATGGAAGATATTGAGGAAAATATTGAGGATATTTTGGATGGATCCCATAAGTTCCTTGCCAACCTTGTTTCCAAGATTGGTTTTGGGGTTGAGATGGCCAAATTTTCCAAGGAAATGGTGTGTTCCAATTACTTTGAGATGGATGTGCATAAGCTTGAATGTTAGGTCCCTATAATACTAGTGATGCCCCCATTAATATTGTAGTTGTATCCCTTATTAATATTGTTGTGCCCCTATTGTCCCCATATTGTTATTACTGTGCCCCATAGAATCCCTCTATTGTTATTTTTGTGCCCTTATATTATTATTATTAGGTCGGCTTGGTTATATTGTGACCCCTTAGACTCATATATATAGAAAGGAGGTTTTGTCATTTGAATCATCCAAGAATTTTTCATTTATGTAATGTCAAGGAGGTTTCTCCCTCGAAGAGGCTGAATTCTAAGGCGTTGATATATCTTTTCTATCTTTTTGTGCGCTGTTTTCATAACATTTGGTATCAAAGCTTTGGATTCTAGGGTTTCGCTGCTCCAAATAGGTCATCGTGGAATTTTCGCTATAAAATTTTTTTCTACAACATTTCAGAAGCGAAAAAAAAAAAACCATTTGAGATGAAATCGTAATGAACCTCGGGTCTGAATTTCAGATCATTTCGCGCTATATTTGCGGAGATATGATCTGAGGAAGTTGGTCTTTTTGCAGACTCCTGAATTACATTCCAAATAGGTGACCTGGGGAAAATCGTCATAACTTTCTCTCTAAGCATCGGATTGAAATTTTGTAGGAAGGTATAGAAAGAGGATGGACTTTAGTTTCTTTTATATATTTTTCAGAGCTAAAGGTTGAAACAGTGACACGTGGCACTTCATACAAGTTCACTCTTCTGGAAAGGTATATAATCAGGTCATCTTTGGAGATTGTGCATAACTCTTCCTTGGAGAATCCAATTTGGATCAGACTAGTGGCATTGGAAAGAGGACGTAGAGGGCTACTACAGGTCGCAATTTCAAAACTGGATGATCCGAAATTACAAAGATACATTAGATTCAATATCAAGCTCCTATAAAGTGAAAAAAGGTGTGTAGTTTTTTTTTAATTTTTGCATAAGCTTGGTTTGAAAAATTAGTTTGAAGGAATTCAAAGGGCATAGTAAAGCATTATTATCAGTGATTAATGCCCCGAGGAAAGAAAATGAAAACGCCTAGTAAGCAACCTGAAAGCTCTAGCATGACTCATGAAGAAGAGGAAGAAATGCAACATGATATATCAAAATTATGAGACCAAGTGCAACAAGTGTCACTTGCACAAAAAGTAACAGAATCTAAGATGGACGGTTTAAAGAAAGATGTAGAAGCTAAGATGGATGGTTTAAAGAAAGGTGTAGAAGCTAATATGGATTGTTTAAAGAAGGGCGTAGAACCTAAGATGGATGGCATAGAAGCTAAGATGAATGGCATGGACGCTAAAATAGATGGCATGGATGATAAGATGGAAGAATTGAAGATAAATATGAATAAGTTGCTACAAGAAATGGTCACTAATGGTGAAAGGGTAGTAAAGGAAACTCATGATAAAAACAAAAGAAATGTTAATCATGATTCCATAGACTCTAATGTTGGATCGAAGACCCACCATATTCCAAAAATCGATATGAGGAAGTTTGATGGCAAGGATCCCACAACATGGATATTACAGATGGAGCAATTTTTCGATCTCAATAATGTGCAAAACACACAAAAGGTACATATTGCAACTTTATATTTGGAACCAAATCAGTTTGTATGGTATCAATGGCTTTTCTTTCGTAAACAAATTATCACCTGGGAAATTTTTACGGAAGAATTGACAGCACATTATGAGGATAAAAAAAGCAACACTTTTTTTAACCAATTGATAAGTCTCAAACAAAAGGGTTCAATAATGGAGCACATTGAGGAGTTCCAAAATTGAACATAAGGGTAAAAAATATTCCAGAGGAGCATAGGATTGATGTGTTCATAGGGACTTTAAAGGATAATATCCAACATGATGTTCACCTTTGGGAACCTAATTCATTAGAGAAGGCATTTAGGTTAGCAAGGAAAATGGAAAGCAAAATTATGGCAACTAGGAAGCATACCACTCACAACTATAAAGATGGAAGTGTTGTTGCCCCTAGCCTTCCACAACCTATAAGGTTGACACCACAAAAATTGGAAGAAAAAAGAGCAAAAGGGCTGTGTTACAGTTGTGATAGAAAATACACTAAAGGTCATAAGTGTGCTGAGAAGAAATTATTCTACATAGATTGTGAAGAGGAAGAAGAAAGGTCAAAAGAAGAGGATATACTCCAGGAACAAAGCCTAGATAAAGAAGAAATGAATCCGACCATATCTTGTAATGCATTGGCTGGAATTTCCACTCCTCAAACCATCAAGATAGAAGGACAAATCAAGAAGAAAAAGGTAATAGTGTTGATTGATTCAGAAAGTACCCACAATTTTATTCATTGTAAGATAGCAAAAGAATTGAATTGCTTCCTATATCTAGCACCAGAGTGTCAAGTGATGGTTGCAAATGGAGGAACGATAAATTTCTCTAGAAAGTGCCATAATATCAAGCTATCCATGGGAGAATATGTATTGAAAAGCCCAATGCTTTCCATTCCGATGGGAGGTGCTAATGTTGTACTAGGAGTCCAATGGCTACAATCCTTGGGTACAATAGCTTTTAACTTTCAAGAACTTTTCATGAAATTTTATGTGGAAGGAAAGGAAGTTGAATTAAGGGGTATTGCAAGGAAACTGGGAAAGATAATAAGCTCTAACAGTATGACAAAGCTTCTAAAAAAGGAACAATGAGGTGTAATTGCACAATTATGTTCGCTAGATGTTTCCACATCGAATTCATCTATTGCTCCAGATCTCCAAAAAGTATTGGAAAATCATTATAAGGTATTTGAGACTCCCAAAGTTCTCCCACCTATTCGTGATCATGATCATGCTATTCATTTGATTCCAGGAAGTGTTCCTCCAAACATCAGACCGTACAGATATCCCTATGCCCAAAAGAGTGAAATTGAACGTATGGTTGCAGAAATGCTTGAGGTTGGTATAATTCAACCTAGCCAAAGTTCTTTCTCTGTTCCAGTAGTATTGGTGCACAAGAAGGATGGATCATGGCAGATGTGTCCGGATTATAGGAAGCTCAACAAGCTCACTATTAAAGATAAGTTTCCCATTCCTGTCATTGATGAATTATTGGATGAATTGCATGGATCAATTTACTTCACCAAGTTGGATCTTCGTTCAGGATATCATCAAATCAAAATGAAGACTCGAGACATTCCAAAAACAACATTTAGAACTCATGAGGGTCACTATGAGTTTTTGGTCATGCCTTTTGGCCTTACCAATGCACCTTCTACATTTCAAGGTTTGATGAATTCCATTTTCAAACCCTTCCTTAGAAAATTTGTGTTAGTATTTTTTGATGATATACTAATCTACAACAAGTCTTGGAAGGATCATGTTGAACACGTTGATAGGCTGCTACAACTATTGGAGGAGAAACAATTATCTGCAAAAAGATCCAAATGTTTCTTTGGAGTACAAGAGGTGGAATATCTGGGTCATATTGTATCTCATGAAGGAGTTAAGGTAGACCCTAGCAAAATTAAAGCCATTAAGGAATGGGAAATCCCCACATCCATAAAGCATTTGCGAGGATTCCTTGGGTTGACAGGGTATTATCGCAAGTTTGTTAAGAATTACGGGAAAATAGCAGCACCTCTAACAACATTGTTGAAGAAAGATGCATTTTCATGGACTCCAGAAGCAACAAAGGCCTTCGAAGATCTTAAAGAGGCAATGTGCCAAGCACCGATCTTAGCTACACCAGACTTCACAAAAACCTTTATTGTGGAATGTGATGCTTTTGGAAATGGAATTGGTGTTATTTTAACGCAAGATGAAAGACCCATTGCTTTCGAAAGTCATCCAATCAAGGGAAAGTATTTACACAAAGCTATTTATGAGAAGGAAATGTTGGCAATACTACATCCACTTAAGAAATGGCGACCCTACCTAATGGGAAGACACTTCAAGGTAAAGACGGATCATGATAGCCTTAAATACTTTTTAGAACAAAGATTATCCTCTGAAGAACAACAAAAATGGGTCACAAGGATGTTGGGTTCAAAAAAGGGAAGCAAAATGTTGTGGTAGATGCATCCTCAAGAAAGGATGAGGATGTGGAAGCATTGTTGTGCACCATTTCTATTATCCAACCAGATTGGATAAACGAAGCAAGGGAGGAATGGAAGAATGATGAAGAAGTGTGGGAACTTATTCGAAAGTTACAACAAGATTCCATTACATCCGATACATTTAGCTGGAAAAATGATTCGTTATGGTACAAAGATCGCTTATGCCTCTGTAAGAATTCCCAACTCAAACAAAATATTCTTTTGGAATTGCATGCTTCTCCCTTAGGATGGCACTCAGGATTTTTAAAAACTTACCGCAGGGTTAAGAAGGAATTTTTTTGGGATGGCCTTAAATCAGATATTCAAAAGTTTGTGGCGGAATGTTTGGTATGCCAACAAAATAAAGCTGAAACAATTAAGACACCAGGTCTATTACAACATTTATCCATTCCAAGCCAACATTGGGAGGATGTTTCAATGGATTTTATCACAATTTTACCCAAGTCTGAGCGAAAGAATGTCATCATGGTGGTAGTTGACAGACTTACCAAGTATGCACACTTTTGTGCATTATCACATCGATTTAAAGCTAGTACAGTTTCTACGACATTTATGGAAACAATTCAAAAGCTACATGGAAACCCAAAAATTATTGTAAGTGACAGAGATCCCATTTTTACAGGAAATTTTTAGACAGAATTATTTTCTTGTCTTGGTACTCAGTTAGCTCATAGCTCATCTTATCATCCTCAATCTGATGGGCAAATGGAGATAGTAAACAAATGCTTGGAAGGATATCTTCGTTGCTTTGTATATGATAAACAGACACAATGGGTCAAATGGTTGACTCTAGCTGAATGGTAGTATAACACTTCCTTCCACTGCAACAAAAATGACCACATTTATGGAACTTTATGGATATCAGCCACCATCCATCACATCATATTTAAGAGAAAATTCTAAGGTTCAAGCAGTGGAACATCACATCGAGCATCAACAACAAGTTCTCCAACTCTTAAAGGATAACCTTGTGTTGGTGCAGAATAGAATGAAATAACAGGTAGATCAACATCGCAATGAAAGAAGTTTGGATGTAGGTGATTGGGTATTCCTATGGCTACAACCTTATAAACAAATGCCCCTCAAGCAAGCTAAGAAGGATAACAAATTGTCACCAAAGTATTATGGTCTGTACAAGGTGTTGCAAAAAATTGGTACTATGGCATACAAATTGGAGCTTCCTGCAGCTTCTCGAGTGCACCCAATTTTTCATGTTTCATGTTTAAAGAAGGTTATAGGTGACAAGCTCCTAGTTCAAACAATATTGCGAGAACTTGACAAGGAAGGAAAAATTATATTGGAACCAGAAGCAGTCATAGAAACAAGAACTTGACAACTATGAAATCGATCCATTTCAGAGTATCTCATCAAGTGGAAGAACCTATCTGCTAAAGATTCCACATGGGAGGATGGGAATTTTATACAGAAGCATCCAGAACTACTCAAGCGTTGAGGACAACATTTTTTGAAGGAGAGGTGCGTGTTAGGTCCCTATAATACAAGTGATGCCCGCATTAATATTGTAGTTGTATCCCTTATTAATATTGTTGTGCCCCTATTGTCCCCATATTGTTATTACTGTGCCCCATAGAATCCCTCTATTGTTATTTTTGTGCCCTTATATTATTATTGTTAGGTCAGCTTAGTTATATTGTGACCCCTTATACTCCTATATATAGAAAGGAGGTTTCTTCATTTGAATCATCCAAGAATTGTTCATTTATGTAATGTAAAGGAGGTTTCCCCCTCAAAGAGGCTGAATTCTAAGGCATTGATCTATCTTTTCTATTTTTTTGTGAGCTGATTTCATAACATTGAAATTGTGAATTAGGATTTTGCATCATATCAGGCTGAATAGGCTGCCATGGTCCTCTTGGAGCTACATAACATAGTTGCATTGGCAATTGACTTGCTCCATTGTCCTCTTGGTAAACATCCTTCAACCTTGGTAATGAGGGGCAATATTTAACATCATGTGGTTCTGCATGGACAACAAAAATATCAGTGTCTTCTTTTTGCTCATTTTGTATTCTTAACATTTCTACTTGTTCACTTAGATTGCTAAGAATTATTGTTTTAAAGTTATCAAGAAAATTTCGAAGTTTAGCTTGACTTACCGATCTTGATGTTGATTGACTTACTCTTGCCATTCCTCTTGATATGTGTTTGCATGTTTCACAAATTTCTTCAAATGATAATTGATATACATCACCTCTACTCATGAGAAAGAATATCAACCCACTCATTCCTAATTGTTCTAAGAGGGTTTTTAGTATGTCAGATCCTAAATGATGTAATTTTCCCCTCTTAACATTGTACATGAACCTCTCTATTAAATCCTCAAGGCTCTCATCTTTTTTTTGATTCATTCTAAATATTTCTTCTTTAAGATCATGATCTTTATATTTTCTAGAAATATGTTTTGCATATCATTCCATGATCTTATTGAATTAGTCCCTAAACTCATGAACGATTTAAGAGCTCTATCCTTAAATGTTGTCGAAACAATCTCAATTTTTTATTGTTTAATAAGTAACCATAATATCTACAAAGGATTTCAAATTCAAAGAGAAATATTTTTGGATCCTCTGACCTTAGACCATGAAAGTTTGGAAGAAAATATGGAGGGATGTTCTTCATATGCACACTAACATTATTATATTGAATGGGAAATCCAAGAGGATATTCTTCATTGTCATCATTTAGATCCATTTATTCTTCCTTCTCTGCCACCTATTCTTCTTCTACCTGCAAAAATGAATGGTGATGTGGCTCTTACTGCACCACGTGATCAAATGGGGGGGGTGTGGGGGGTTGGTGTTGGATAAGTATTTTTTTTGTGTTATAAAAAAATTGAATTAGAATTCTAACGCAATGCAAGATGCCTAATGAAATTTTTTTGTTTTTGCTGAAAGCAAAAATAAATGAATAAACTAGGGAAGAAAACAATGCATACTTTGACACCTCCTCGGCAATGGCGCCAAAAAGTGATGAGCCTCGGTATTGCAACAAGAATTACGCAAATCCCAAGGCTACCAAATTTAATTATCAACCCGGGGTTTGTGCAAACTTAAGAGGTATCAACACTATATGTGAAACATACAAAGTATCCTTCATTTGTTGTCATGATGTAATGGAGTGCATGTAATGAAATCAAATCCTAAACTAATTGCAGAAAATGAAATGCTCGAAATGGAAAACTTAAACTATTTCAAGAAAAAAATAACAAGGAAAGAAACCTATTCTAATTGCATAAAATAAATATTAAGAAGTAAATTTCAACCATTACATTTCAAATAGTTTAGATCCATTAACATAGTTCATTGGATTTGGCAATCAAAAAAATCATCATTGTATTATCCAATCCATAAATTTGTCCATTAGCCCAAATCGCTAAAATGTTTTGCATGGGTAAAGAGGAAAGTCCTAAGTGGTATTTTGTCTTCCCTAACAATTGATTTAGGGCCTAGGGGTCTTGATTCAACCTAAGGGACCATAACCAAGCTTCTTGAGCGAATCTGGGAAAGTATATACATGTTGGAAGGATGTTACAGGGTTAACTGTAGTTTACTACAGGAAACAACAAATTTGCTATGGGGAGTTATATTTCACTGAATGACCAACCAAATCAAATCCAAATTGGATGGGACAACTTTTTATATTGACTAGGATGTCTTAGGTCTCCATTCCAAGTGGAATCACTCAAAATAACCTCTGTTAACCCATGCTAAAAAATAGCAGAAAATTACTAGTCTAAAATCTAGAAATTCGAGAACTAGTGAGCTAGTAAATCTATCAAATGCCTAACCTAATCAAGTGAAAATGAAATGGGGTAATTTTTGTTATTAACTAGAATGTTTTTGTGATCTAATGGAAGTGAAATTAACTCAATTGAATCTCATTAGAATGCTCTAAAAAAAAACAAAAATTTACTATTGTTTGCCACAAGGGACTTCCAGAAATCTAGATTTGGGAATAAACAAACTAATCCAAGTAGATCAATGATTAATATGACCTTCCAAATTTGTTCCAATGATGAAATGATGCTTTTGATCCTGAAAAATAACTTACTTCAACCATTTAACCCAATCATACAAGAAGAAATAATTAATACTAAAGGCATAAATAGAAAACAAGAACAAGAGATGCATGTGAATAAGAAGTGAAAAGAATAAAAGTAAATGATACAAAAGGGCTTTGAGGCTCTTGGGATGGTCAAGCCCAATGAAACTCAAAATTATATGGAGGAGACCAATATTTAGAAGCTGCACATGTCACCAATATTCATTATTTCCATCAATACAATTACATCCATGCAAAAAATGAAAGTGGAGCTGCAAAAATATAAGTTCTCTCCACAAGAAGACTAATAAAAATCCACCTAGAGGAAAATTCGACTTGGCACTTATAAAAAATGATTAGAAATCATTACCCATGAAAGGAGGAAGCTTTCCTTCTCTTCTATGTACAGGAGCAGTCTAACCACTCTTCTTTTGTTAGTCACAGATTCTTGTTCTCCTACGCCGCGAACTCGTGAATACTCCTGTCCAACCAACCTTCAATTTCCTTCTTAGTTGGATTCCAATGATACGACATCAGACATCTCTATGCAAATTCCAGTCCTAGCAACGAAACCATTTGTTGGCTTGATGGGGCTTGACCCGGGTTCGAAATTAATTAGCCAAACAAATCCCTACACTACTGGCCCTTTCGACATCAACCCGTGGTGCGTGGACTGAAGTCTCACCCGAAGCAATATGGGGGGATGCTGGAACCAATTTTTTGTACCCTGGAGATTTCTGAGGGGTTGATTTAGTTTAACTGTGCCTACCTTCGCACAAGTTACTTCGCGCACTGTTCTGACCTGCAAGACCTTCGCGATCTATTATAATCGCTTGCTCACAGTCCTAACTAGGAGATGAGAGGTTATCGCGCTGCTATGGCAACGATCTACGCTATTTCCCCAAATTACACTACGTATCTTACTTGTCTTCTTACAGATGTTAGTTAACTTCGTGTAAACAGATACTTTGTCTCACATTTACTTAATCAACATAATCATATATGTTCACGCATCATATAAATAGTAGAAATGTAATTTATACCCAATACCTTCAATGCAGAAAACAATAAATAAATACATAGGGATGGTATAAAACTTATTTTTATTAATGCTTCAATGGTTATAGACTCAACCTCCCCTACGTACTCAGTTGCAGGGGTCCGTGCACTCATCTGCGGACTACTAGGCCTCTACACACTCAGCTGCAAAGCCTTCTCCTACTCTAAAACCCAATTACTTGACTTTACACTTATATCTCCCACTATCTTTCTATTCCGTCCTCATTCTAACTCTTCTATTCGCTCTTTTTCTATTTCAACTACTTAGAGCCTCGCTCTATTTATACAATCCCATGGTCCACGAACCATGGGTAGATCTCTAAAGCTGAAATTACATTACAAAATTGAGGGTGGACAACCCTATGACTCATTTACAACTTCACGCTCCGCGCCCACAAAATGTGGAGTCTTTACATTGGATTTACACTTTTTAGCCAAAATTTTGGATTTTGGCCCCAAAACTTACCTCGGGGCATCCCGTGCCCAACACTATGCTAATCTGCATAACTCTTCTACTTGTCCTATGCTGCCTTCAAATTCCTCTTGATAACCTACATTTCCTATTCCATCTTCGCCAACATGTCTGGTCCAATCAACACTCTGTTCACTGGATCACACCAACTGATAAGAGTATTACAACTCCACCCATAATGAACCTCAAATGGACTCATCTTCAAGGAGTCATGATACCCATTATTATATGCAAAATCCACTAGTGAAAGATACTCTTCCCACTTCTACTGCTAATGCATGACATACATCCTCAACATGTCATCAAGAATCCTGTTAACCATGTTTGTATGTCCATCTGTCTGTGGATGATAAGTTGTACTGAAAGCCAACTTATTCCCCAAACATGTAAACAACTCCTTCCAAAACCTGGAAGTGAACATGACATCTCTATCTGTTATGATTTTCTTGGGAACACCATGAAATTTCACTATCTCCCTGATAAATATTTGAGCTACCTCACTAGCTGAATTAGTAGACTTAACTATAATGAAGAAAGCTACCTTAATTAACCTGTCAGCCATAACCATGATGGAATCATGCTATCTCGATACCCTCGACAAACCTATAATGGAGTCCATGGAAATGATCTCCAATTTCCACTCAGGAATCAGAATTGGCTATAATAACCCGCCTGGATGCTTACACTCTGCTTTTACCCATTAACAATCCAAACATCCCACAAAAAACTCAACCACCTATTTCTTCAAGTTCGGTGAGAGATAGAACTTCTTAACTACTATTAATGTCTTCTAATATCCAGGGTGACCTGAATACGATTTGACATGAAACTCCCTCAAGAGAATATTCTTGTGCTCACTATTGTCCGACACATAAATCTTGTTCCTAAATCTGACCAATCCATCTGATGTGAGGTGAGACTCCTCACCACTATCACCTTCACCCTGCTATTGCAATCTCCACTTTAGCTACTGATGTAACTACCCTAGTTAATAAAGGTAAAATAATACCACGGTTAAGGGACACTTATGCCAAGATGAATGTTGGGAAAATATATCCTAGTGGGCATCACTGGATGTGTGTTTTTGGCTAAGGAAATTGGCAAAGGCTAAGACAAAGGAATTAAAAGGAAAAAAGGCATTTCTGGCACGTTTATTTACGAAAATAAAGGAAATTAGGAGAAAATTAAGGTGAAAGGTCACAGGTTGCATGTGAGGAGGAAAAATAAGGGAAATAATGGAAAATGAAGAAAATAGAGGCCTCATTCATAAAAAAGGCTTATGAGGATCACTGGGAAAGCTTTGGCTAACTTTTTGTCAGTTCAAGTTTGGAGCTATCTCAGTATTCTCTCTCTCACTCTTGGTCACTTAGAGTTTTATTGGAGCACTCTAGCCTTGGATCAAGGAAGGAAAAGCCAGCAAAGGGAAAGTAATGAAAGCAAGGATCAAGGAAGAAGAGCACAATCAAGCAACTTTAGCAAGAATATTTGAAGGTAACCTTTTGCATGTGTGATTTCCTGGCTAGTTTGGACATGCATGACTTTGCATGTTGGTGTATGGTCCTCTTGCTATCGATGGCATGGTTTTTCGCGATATGACAATGGTTTTCAACCTAGACTTTCCTTTTTCGGATGCCATGGTGTTGGGATGTTTATCTCGGCTTTGAGATTTGGTTTGCTGGATGGATTTCAAAATCTGCGGTGGAGGTGGTCTCAAGGTTCATTCCCAAAGGCCTAGGAATCCCTTGACCAGTTTTGGCGAGACACACAGTAATGCCTGAGGGAGAAGTCTCAGTTTAGGGCCTAGTGATCTGGGTTTGGATTGCGGTAAATCCAGAGAGACTTGTCTTGGTTTATGGCCTATTAATCCAGGATTGGATTGCGGTAAAGCATAAGAGACAAGGAGACAAAAAAATTCTCAAGGATAGTGATGGATTCCGGATGGCATTCCAAGTTCGATTCAGTTGTGGTCGGAGCACCAATTTTGCTGTGATTACGGTTTGGTGAGGGTGGAGGTGGTTTAGCCTCTGGATTCCCTTGGTTGTTCTTGGATTGGTTGTTCTATGAGATCCCACATTCATGCTTGGAATATGGCATGGGGGTGATTAGCTGAAAGAGATATTTAGCTCAGCCATGTCTATGGTCAAGTGGTACGTGGAAGTCCCAATCCTGGTCGGATTTTCCTATGATTAATAAAAGCTAATTTATCTTAATTTTACACTGGTTTATATGTGGATTTAATGGTTTTATATCTCTGATATTTCTATGGTTTTATGTTGGTTATAAGTATGGTTAAATGACTGGTTCATGTCATGGTTATTTCATTTAATTACTTGTAATTGTCGAATGGATGGATGCAAGACCTAATTGATGATATAATAGTTAAATGGAGAAGGAGGTGATCCTTCTAGTTATGTTTCATAAGTTATTTTAGTCATTTATGCGTTGTCTTGTATCCTAGATCTGTAGGTTGCATTGTTGGGTTGTGTTATATTCTTTCCAAGACTAGCCCATGTAGTTAACCGGGGGTTTAGAGGGGGGGGAGCCCCCCTTCGTTGCGCCGATTTCATAGCAGGGAGGTCACAAGGGGTTTGAGGGGTGCAGGTAACCCCCCTCTATGGGGTCCAGGGTAGCACCCTGTCAGGCGGAAAGAGTCGATAGTGCGGACACAACCAACCTCCCTAGGAGCCTAAGACTCTCTAGTGACAAACAAGACAAACAAGAGCAATCCTTCTCTAAACATGCATTTACTATATGGGAAATCAAGTGTTTAGATCCTACCTGTAATCCAACGCTGTTGTAGCAGTCCAGCTCCGCTGATCCGGATGAGCTCCTCCTTCACTTTGAAACCTGCATACACTAACAATCAAACGATTAAATAGCACTTGATAATCTCATAGAATAAAACATATTTAACACATAGACGAAGGAGTACATGAAACAACTCATAAATAACAAGTTATTGAGAAGAATGGACTCATTTGCATTAATAGGTAACAAAAGGAACAAATACAACCTGAGCCTTGGTGTTGTGCAAGTCCCTCCCAGGGTCCATCAAGAGTTCTCCTTTACTTTGACAAAGCTCACCCACTTCCAAATAGAACAAGCAAAGATGGCAATCTCTCCTCACAAGCTTCTAAATGGGAGTCCTAATTCCTGCAGCATTTACCCTTAGAAATGTATAGCTTCCAACCTCTCCTCCTTCTGGCCCAATGCCTGTATTTATAGTGCTCAAGAGGAGGTTAATCAGGTCCACCATCAATGGGATAATCCCCTCTTTGGATGGGATAGCTCCCTTATTGATGGGATAAGTTCCTCTTTGGTAGGAGTGCATGAACCATCTGGAGGCGCTCAATACACGTCGAACAACCTTCTAGAATGCTCTAGAAATGACCACATGTAACTTTTTAAAGATGAAACTTGCGCATTTTAACCTTTACAGGGGGACGCACCTGCCCCTTTACATACAGAGCATCCAAAGACGTAGCTTTTGTGAACATTGAGTGCGTACCCGCAGGTAAGGTTTGAGAGAACCTGCGTCCCCAGAGATAAATACATTTATAAAGACTTTCTCTCTTTTTGGAGTTTGACATGGAGAGCAGAGGCTTAAGACTTGCCCAAGAGGATAGCATGACTGTTGATAGAGCCATACTAACTGTACATAGCCATGGTGACATTTTTTAGTGTAACAGATTGCCCCCTAAAGTGCGAAGCCTGTAGTAGATTAGCGTTTTGTAAATCTAGGAAGGGTGAAGCGCTTTATCATTTCAAGGATTATCTCGTGGAGAGCCTGGTCAGAACCTGCAATTTTCAACACAAAATACATGTATAAGATTATATCATCACTGAGGTAGGCATTCCCATACTCAGATCAAAAACTTTAACTAACTGACTAACTACTCTGATACAGGAATGATCTTGCAGTACATCATAATCATAGACTTTTGTAGACACAATATGGGCGCAACCATCTGTTTATGATTAGTCTACTTAGATAATGAATACAAAACTCCTCGCAGCCTGGATGGTGGAAACTAGATCTAGGGTCTTCATTTCTACTTCCCGAATTGGTACGATTCTAGCCATGCGAATAAATGAATTGATGTCGAACAAGGTAGAAACCACTTGATTACCAGTTGATGATGTAAACTGTTAACAAGCGTGAGAGAGACCACCAGTAATGTCAATGGTTCTCAAAGTACCCAGTACAATCCATGAGATGTGAATGAATGAGTTGATGTCGAACATTTCACGGAATCCTTCGATCGAAATTCAATGATGTAAACTGACGTCAAAGGCGAGAAACCTGCCATTGATGCATGCAGACTTCAAGGCACTGACAATTTCTAAGTCATCTCTCTAGATAATGTGCTGATGTCGATAGAGAGCGACTCGTTGCAGGCAAGCCCACAACACGAAATCATTGTTCAAGTTGAAGAAATGTTGCTGTAAGGACTGACTCAGGGATGGTCAAATGGATGACAAGTATTTTGCAGATGAAAGTTTCACTTGCAGACCTCTTGAACACATAACGACACAATAGATGGCTTGGTGACGAATGACTCAAAGTTAATCCCCGGAACCCGGCTGAAGACTTTCAATGTGGTTTGATCAACTGTGAGGTAAAAGATTTCCCAACCCAAGTGAATGAAAAGTGTCGTGTTCAAGAGTGGTAATAAAGTTTCTTCTGAGACAAAAGATAACAAATAAGTTCATTCTTCTCTCTTTTCCCCCACCATTTCTGGCAAGTACCTCTTTATTTTTAACAAGCTTGAGGAGGATAACATATGCTTGATTATAAGCTCATCCTTCGGATGAGTCCAACCTAGTTTTGATTCGAACCCTAGGAAGGAGTGGTTCGTTCCTGTTTGTAATTGAACAGGTCCTTTACTGTGAAATGTTTAATGAGCCCAGTATAGGAGAAACTCGGCGTTTTTCAATTTTAGAGAGTCTGAAAAACTTAAGAAGACTCCAAGTTGAACTTTTTCGTAAATTTGTGTCCCTCAAGCCCGAAAAAGTATAAAATAATACCTGGGGGAACCGCTTGATCTTGCGACCAAGGAGTACTTTCATAATTAGTGCCACTGACCTGAAAAGTAAAAAGCGATCAAGGACACGTCGTTTTATTTCTAGTATCGAGTTTGAAACGACAAAAACCCGGCAATCTTTTCCTGTTTTTACGGTCAGAAAAGGGCTATAAGGGGACCGTCTTTTAATTCCGTTTTAACGAGTGTAAAAGAAACGCTCGGCAATCTTTTCATGTTTTAGGAGTCATAAAAGGGCTTAAAAGATGACTCTGAGGTTTCACTTTTTCGTAAATTTTAACGAGTTCGAAAAAGGGATAAAAATGTACTCATGGTTTTCACTTTTTCATAAGTTTTAATGAGTTCGAAAAAATGATAAAAATGTACTCATATGGCCGACTTTCAATTTAATTTACGAGCAGGAAAAGACAGAAAGAACTCGGCATTTTCATTTGTTTTACGAGAATGAAAAATAGCAAAATAATCTCGGTATTTTCATGAGTTTAACGAGTCTTGAAAATAACTAAAATTGACTCGAGATAGGTTTCATTTTTACAAAAGCTTGAAATAGACAAAAACTATGCTTCAAAGTAGTTTCATTTTTTCACAAGCTTGAAACAAAGAGAAAACTGTGCTTGATGCCCCCTAAGCATAACTGCTAGAGCGCATGCCCCCCAGCTTCATTTCATTCAACCAGTTGGATGAAATGAAGGTTGAGTTACGAGATCATGGAAAGACTTGACCTAAAACTATAAGAAAATTATGCAAAAACTGAAATAACTAACCTAAATATACAACTTAACATTTATGAGGTCTAGTCAAACTCTCAACTCAATTAGAGGAGGATTTGTTTCATTTTTTAACGAGCTTGACACAGGAAAAGAACTATGCTCGGATTCGGTTTCATGTTTACGCAAGCTTGAAATGAAAAACTATGCTTGTTATAAGTTCACATGCCCCCGGCATAATGACGCACAACGAGGTACATGCCCCCCAAGCTTCATTGCATTCAATGAGGTGGATGGAATGAAGCTTTACTTTCAAGATCTTGGAAAGCCTTGTGGGAGTTGCTTCATTTTTTAGTGAGGTTGACACAGGAAAAGAACTATCCTCAAAACCCTTGTTTCATTTTTTAAACGAGCTTGACACAGGATAAGGAACTATGCTCATAACTACACTCTACAATCTACCTAACAAAAACTCTACTCTAAAAACCTTGATTCATTTTTTAACGAGCTTGGCACAAGACAAGGAACTATGCTCTAAAATCCTTGATTCATTTTTTAATGAGCTTGACACAAGACAAGGAACTATGCTCATGACTACTCTCTACAATCTACCTACTTAACCTACCCTTGTTTCATTTTTTAACGAGCTTGACACAAGACAAGGAACTATGCTCAAAAAGTTCGCATGCCCCCAGGATAATGATGCGAAGCGAGGTACATGCCCCCCAGGCTTCATTGCATTCAACCAGATGGATGGAATGAAGGTTTACTTTCAATATTTAACTTGAAAAGGGAGTTGTTTCATTTTTAAGGAGGTTGACACAAGAAAAGAACTATCCTCATACCTGATTCATTTTTTAACGAGGTCGACACAGTAAAAGGAACTTTCCTCGTCACACTGATTCATTTTTTAACGAGGTTGACAAAGTAAAAGGAACTTTCCTCGAAATCCTACTTTCTACAATATACCTACATAACCTAAAATCTACCTGATTCATTTTTTAATGAGGTTGACTCAGTAAAAGAACTATCCTCATACTAGCCCGTTTTATTTTTTAACGAGGTTGATACAGGAAAAAACTATCCTCGCACAACTGATTCATTTTTTAACGAGGTTGACACAGTAAAAGGAACTTTCCTCATACACACTGATTCATTTTTTAACGAGGTTGACTCAGTAAAAACTATCCTCACTACAGCCTATTTCATTTTTTAACGAGGTTGACACAGGAAAAAACTATCCTCGTTGCATCCAGTTTCATTTTTTAACGAGGTTGAGACAGGAACAAACTATCCTCGTCACACTGATTCATTTTTTAACGAGGTTGACACAGTAAAAGGAACTTTCCTCGAAATCCTACTTTCTACAATCTACCTATATATCCTATAAATCCAACTGATTCATTTTTTAACGAGGTTGACACAGGAAAAGAACTATCCTCATTACTCCTTGTTTCATTTTTTAACAAGGTTGATACAAGAAAAAACTATCCTCGCGCATCCAGTTTCATTTTTTAACGAGGTTGAGACAGGAACAAACTATCCTCGTACTCTGATCATGGCTTCCAACTGGAAGAAAAACATGTCAATGGACACACCTTGATCATGGCTTCCAAAAGGTCTTCATCAGAAGGAAGAATAGTTCTTTGGAAGGAACCCATGTCAAGGGACTCAAAAGGGATAAGAACCTCGTGTTCAAGTAATCCCATAGAGTTTTCCATGTCAATTACCGGATCTAAATCAAAGGAGGATGAGCGAACAATGAGAGGCTCACTTACATCGGTAACTGAAAACATGGGACCAGTTACCACATAATTAACCCGTGGCAGGGTAGATACCACTTGAGAATCAGGAACATTTAGGACTGTCATATTATTGGTAGTTGAGACAAGACTAGGGAATGAAAGCTGGTCTACAGTCACAATACTGCCATTGTGAGGGAAAGACATCACGCGAAAGAGTGTCGATACGACAGCTTTCATTGCATAAACATAGTCTCGCCCAAGGAGTAAATTGAAATCCAAGGGACCTCGAACTACCATAAGATCAATACAAACAGTTTTACCTTCCAAGGTAATGGAAAACTTAGGAAGGATCCCTAAAGGTTCACTAATGGTTCTGTTAAAAGCTTTCAGATTTTGCGTAATAGGCGCAAGCTGAGGGGAACCCAAAGCTTTCCAAACAGTTGAGGATAAAATACTAACAGAAGCACCTTCATCTACCTGAGTACGATGTATGTCCCTACCACCAGCCTTGACAATGATTTGGAAAGGGATGGAGGAAGGAAGACGAGGTTTTGTCAGTCTATTCCAATCAAAGGAAAAGACCTCAGTGCTTGGAGGGGGTTCTGTAGAAACAGGTGAAATGCCCCCCGGCATAGAAGAATCTGATGTAACAAGAAGAACCTGAGCGGTATGAAGTTCACTCTCTAAAGAGAAAGTGGGATCGACCGAATTTGAAATTGAATCGACCACTTGATCAACTAATGGATCATCAACCTGAGTGACATGAGTTTCACTCTCCAATGGAAGAGTGTGATTGACTGTACTTGAATTTAGATCAATCACTCCGTCAGTTGACGGTAGGTTGGGAGAAAGTTTACGGTAACCAGTTGGAAATTCTTGCTGTGGAACAGTAAGGTTTTCCAACAATGTTGAGGCTTCATCCATGTGAGGGCAAATGTGAGTTTGATGACTCCCTTTGCATAACTTACAAGGAAACCTAACTTTACCCTTTTTCCCAGGAACCTGACTATCACTGGTTGATGGATCAATGGAAAGTTGATGAGATTTTTCTGACCATACTTCCAAGACCTTTGGAATACTAGGACAATTGACAAGGAAGTGGTCACCTTTACAAAGCCTGCAAGGGTATTTGGGTTTATGATGCATGTTGGAGGTTTCCTCAACATCTCTAACATTTACAGCCACGGTTGGTTGGTTGACTACTTTCTTATCTTGCTTCTTCTTCTTTTTCTTCTTCTTCCCTTTCTTCTTCTTCTTAGCCTCCTAGTTACTAACATCAAGGCTTTTACCAGGCGAAGAGGAAGAAATGGAGGAAGAAAAATTAGGCGAAGAAGGTAAAGGGTCAACAGAAGGTTGGTGATATTGAGATGGTGAACTCTGTTGAGGTGAAGCATCCGGTTGAGGTGGAACAATTGGAGTACTTCGGGCCAACGAAGTTGAAAATAACCATATCGGTAAACCTATTGTAAATCCAGGTAATGACAAAGTAGCCACATAAGGAGGACCAACATTTCCAAAGTAAGGAAAAGTACTAGGATTCTCATTAGGAGGGGTTCCTAGGTTGATAAATTCCGGAACATTTGCCATTATATTCAACTTCAGTGAATTTTATTAACAATCTTAAAACTAAAATTAACAATTCACAATTCACACCTAACAAATAAAATTCACAATTCACACCTATGGTCTCTAAAACTAAAAACAAACAAATTAACACGCGCTATCAAATCTAGGAGTCAAACCATACACAAACAGTAGCCTTCCGGACCGAAAACACTAGTTGGTGATGAAGCCCAACATCGCCGAATTCAGTACAGAAGTGGTGGGTGGAACAGTTACCCCGGCAACCTGCTTAATGAATAGACTGGACCAAGTTCCTCCACTTTTAACTGTCTCGAGTGAAGTGAACCCCCCAGAAAATCCAAGTGAGTCTAGCCGACGTCTGCTCCAGGTACAGTGGGATCTTCCCTCCACCGTCACCTTGGGTAGAACCCTAAAGATAATGGTCACTAAGGTTACCAACAGCAACAAATGCACCTGGGGGAACAGTCTACACTCCGACAGCATGCAAGGGCAGAGTATCAAGCTCAATCCCCTTGCCAGCTCCTTGACAATAATCCAAGGTTTACCGACAAGTGACCCCTGGCTCCTCGACAATGGTTAATCCGAGGTTTACCATTTGTAATACGTGCGTGTCTGGCGTCGTTCCCAACGAGGGAGGATTGATCCCCTCACTGGTTCGGACACGAGCTCGTGCTTCTCCTTTAAGAGGAGCTTTCCCAGAGTACAAATGAAACAGTTGGATTTATCCTACCACAAGATGAGCTACTTGTTTGGTTTTGCTGTCTTGGAGAGTTAATTACTCTCCTACTCCAAGACACTAGCCTGATCTATCTTGGTGTTTTAGAGCCCTAGAAATGTAAAAATTACTAGATGAATTTTAATTAAGCGCTGTGTTATTAAGGCTGTTATTACTCAAATGGGTAAATGGATACGAAACCAATGGTGTTATGACCCGACTCAACTGAATGCAATCGAATATGATAATGTAATCTTTTCAATTCGATGAATCCTAACTAAAGTAAGGAGAGAGTTTCCATTCACTTCCAACAATGCAAAAAATTGATGCACTAAGTTTAACAAGAAAAACTAATGCAAATCAATTCCAAAACCTTTTTTTTTATTTTTATTTTTGTGTAAATTAAAATCAAAGAAAACTGATCTAAATCTACAATTGATTTTTCAGAATGTAAACTATGCAATTGTAATCGATGCACAATTCACTTGAAAAGTATGCAAATGTAATCTATGCACATTTTTCATTCATATTCTGAAAATGAGAATTCTAATTATGCAAATGTGATCTATGCAAGAGAATTCTCAAACACAAGATGATTCTAATGTGATCTAAGAACCAATCAAGTGCTCGTCGAGAAAATTGGGCAAGAGTTCCAAAGATCAAAAATAAAAACACTCAAAGGCGATTAACACTCATACACAATTTAGCCCCCCCCCGGCGAATGAGGGGGAAATTTTTTTGCAAAAACGAAAGCAAAAAGATGCAAAATTGTGAAAGGACTGAGAGAAACCTCCAAGTAATGACCAAAGGAAATCAAATCAAGAATTTCTCAAAAAGAGACTCAAAACACCCAATTGATGAAAGCTTAAAGCAGGAATGCCAATGAAACAAGCTTAGGTGAAGATCTTTGACAGGAGACTAATGGATCTGGGCAGTAAAAACTAAGAAAAAGTAAAATCTAAGAGAAAAAATGCAAAAAATGGAATTTTCTTAAATTTTAGCAGGGGACGCAGGCAACCCGTTAAGACAGGTGCGGACCCGCTCTGTGCACACAGCGACAGTGCGCCCAGGGACGCACTGTGCAATACTCAGAGGGTGCGTCCTACTGGAAAATTCAAGAAAAAATAAAATGAATCTAACCCTAAGCTAACCCACCCAAAAACAAAGTCACAGAGCCAAAAACCAGAAAATAAATGACTTTTCTCAGATCAAAGTTGCATACAAAGGAAAAGACTTTCACATCAATGGATTCCCCATCGGAGTCGCCATTTTGTCAGGCGGAAAGAGTCGATAGTGCGGACACAACCAACCTCCCTAGGAGCCTAAGACTCTCTAGTGACAAACAAGACAAACAAGAGCAATCCTTCTCTAAACATGCATTTACTATATGGGAAATCAAGTGTTTAGATCCTACCTGTAATCCAATGCTGTTGTAGCAGTCCAGCTTCGCTGATCCGGATGAGCTCCTCCTTCACTTTGAAACCTGCATACACTAACAATCAAATGATTAAATAGCACTTGATAATCTCATAGAATAAAACATATTTAACACATAGACCAAGGAGTACATGAAACAACTCATAAATAACAAGTTATTGAGAAGAATGGACTCATTTGCATTAATAGGTAACAAAAGGAACAAATACAACCTGAGCCTTGGTGTTGTGCAAGTCCCTCCCAGGGTCCATCAAGAGTTCTCCTTTACTTTGACAAAGCTCACCCACTTCCAAATAGAACAAGCAAAGATGGCAATCTCTCCTCACAAGCTTCTAAATGGGAGTCCTAATTCCTGCAGCATTTACCCTTAGAAATGTATAGCTTCCAACCTCTCCTCCTTCTGGCCCAATGCCTGTATTTATAGTGCTCAAGAGGAGGTTAATCAGGTCCACCATCAATGGGATAATCCCCTCTTTGGATGGGATAGCTCCCTTATTGATGGGATAAGTTCCTCTTTGGTAGGAGTGCATGAACCATCTGGAGGCGCTCAATACACGTCGAACAACCTTCTAGAATGCTCTAGAAATGACCACAAGTAACTTTTTAAAGATGAAACTTGCGCATTTTAACCTTTACAGGGGGATGCACCTGCCCCTTTACATAAAGAGCATCCAAAGACGCAGCTTTTGTGAACATTGAGTGCGTACCCGCAGGTAAGGTTTGAGAGAACCTGCGTCCCCAGAGATAAATACATTTATAAAGACTTTCTCTCTTTTTGGAGTTTGACATGGAGAGCAGAGGCTTAAGACTTGCCCAGGAGGATAGCATGACTGTTGATAGAGCCATACTAACTATACATAGCCATGGTGACATTTTTTAGTGTAACACGCCCCAGTTTTTTTTTCTTTTTGGACCCTATATTAGGTTGGGCAGACCTACCTATGGTTTTGTGCATGATTTTCGCACATGGTTTTGGACGCGATGGTTTTTGGTCCATGGTTTTGGACGCGATGTTTTTGGTCCATGGTTTTGGATGCGATGGTTTTTGGTCCATGGTATTGGATGCTTAATATGTATAAATATGTATTATAACATTGAAAGGAACATAATGAAAAATCAAGTTGGTAGTCCGGTTTTGGGATCCAAGGGAAAATCTTTGTGTATATATGTTTTATGTGTTACGCTCTCGCATTGTTTATTTTCTGTGTTTTAGAATTCATATGCAGGTAATTTCTGCATGGGGTTAAAACCTGCATTTGGTATCGGAGTTTTTTTGGCTTCAAGGGGATGCCTTTGTTGCTGAGGGGTTCTGCTCGGGCCTATGGTAAACCCTGTTCAGTGGGAGATCTGCAAGATCGATTCTAGTGGTGAAAGAATATGGCGAGCAGTGTAAATATAGAGATCAAAAAATTTAATGGTCATGGTTTTGAGTTGTGGAAACTCAAGATAGAGGATCTGTTGGTGGATAAAGATCAGTGGATAGCAATAGATCTGGGTACTAAACCAATGGGAGTGTCCGATGAAGAATGGAAGAAGTTGGATTGGAAGGCAAGGAGCACAATATGATTTGTGTCTCAGATTCAGTATTGCTGAATGTATCAGGGGAAGCTACGTCAAAGGCTTTGTGGGACAAGTTAGGGACTTTGTACCAATCTAAGTCTTTGGTGAATAAATTGTTCCTGCGGAAAAAGCTTATAACCTGAGGATGAAAGATGGAGACTCGGTAATAGAGCATCTGAGTGCATTTAATACTATGGTAAGTCAGTTATTATCTGTTGATATTAAAATTTCAGATGAAGATAAGTGCATCAGTTTGTTGTGTTCTCTACCAGATTCATGGGATAGTCTGGTTATTGCAATAGGTAGCAATACAACTGCCTTGCAATTTGATGAAATAGTCTCATCCTTGCTGACGGAGGAAATGAGATGAAAAAATATAGAGAGCCAGAATGGCGATGCCTTTTCTGTACGAGGACGGTCCCAAAACAGAAACAAAAATAAGTCATCGAGTGGGAGTTCTAAATCTAGAGGGAGATCTAAATCTCCAGGAAAACTTGTAAAAGAGGTGTGCTGGAAATGCAGAAAGGAAGGGCACTACAAAAGGGATTGTAAATCTAAAGCTCCTGATAAAGGAAAAGGATTTGATGATGCTCCTTCTACAGAGGTGAAAAACACCTCAGATGAAGGTGGGGATGTGTACTTGGCTTCTTCAAGTACATAGGTAGATCATGAGGCATGGTTGATTGGCTCAGATGCATCCTTTCACTTCACTCCCCATAGGTAGTGGTTCTGCAAGTATGAGAAATATGATGGTGGTGATGTCTTCTTAGGGGATGATAGGAAGGCTAGAATCGTTGGTCATGGAAAAGTAAAGTTGAAATTGCAAGGTGGAAGGGTTATAACACTTATGGGTATTCTACATATTCTTGCATTGGCCAGAAATCTGATTTTTGTAAGCAAGTTGGATGATGCAGGTGTAAAAACGGTGTTCGAGAAGGATACCTGCAAGATGGTTCGGGGAGCACTGGTATTGATGCAGGGAGTTCAGATTGGAACTATGTACAAGCTACAAGGTAGCACTGTTGTTGATGGGTACAACAGTTCTATGGTTCTTGAAAGTGGAGCCGAAAATATAGTGGTCTCTGGAGAGAAGACAATGTTGTGGCATCAAAGGCTTGGACATATTGGAGAGAAGGGCTTTTGAGTACTTCATGGTAAAGGTATGTAGAAGGTATGAGTAATAGCTCTCTGTATTTTGATTTCTGTGAAAATTGTGTATATGGGAAGCAAAATCGGGTGAGTTTCGCCTCTGGAGGTAAGAGGGTGAAACAGATATTAGAGCTTGTGCATAGTGATGTGTTTGGACCTGTGAAGGTTCCATCACTGGGTAATTCTGTGTACTATGTATCATTTATAGATGACTTCTAAAGAAATACATGGATATACTTCCTTAAGAAGAAATTTGAAGTCTTTGAAGGTTTAAAGAATTTAAGGCTCTGGTGGAAAACCAGACAGAGAAGAAGATAAAGGTGTTGAGGACAGATAACGGTGGAGACTTTTGCAGTAAGGAATTTGAAGAATTTTGTAAGAAGTGTGGTATAGCACGGCAAAAGACTACTCCATACACACCTGAGAAAAATGAAGTTGCAGAAATAATGAACAATACGTTGATGGAAATGGCAAGAAGCATGCTCAGTGGTGGCGAGTTAGGACAAGAATTATGGGCAGAGGCGGTGGAGACAACATGTTACTTGGTCAACAGATCACCTTCATCAGTGTTGGAGGACAAGACTCCACAAGAGGTATGGACTGGTAAGAAACCTTCTCTTTCACATCTAAGGGTATCTGGATGTGATGCATATGTACATGTTCCAAAGGAGAAAAGAACCAAGTTGGATAGTAAATCTGAAAAGTGCATCTTTATTGGGTATAAGGATGGTATAAAGGGTTATAAGCTTTGGAACCCAGTAACAAGGAAGGTTGTGTACAGCCGAGATGTGGTGTTCAGAGAGGTAAAAGATATTATTAAACATGAAGTCCAACCAAAGGAACCTGAGAAGATAGAGTTTGAGCTTAGGGAGGAAGAATCAGACTCTACAACAGAGGAGGAATCAGAAGATGAAGAGCCACAAACTCTGGGTGTGAGAAGGTTAGTTCAAGAAAGAAGGCAACCGTAAAGGTATAGTCCATCTGCTTTTTGTTCAAATTTTGCTTTATCTGTTACTCATGATGATCCTAGAACTGTGAAGGAAGCAGTAGATTCAGAGGATGGAAAACTCTGGAAAGAGGCCATGGTTGATGAAATGGCATGTTTGCACAAAAATGAGCCTTGAGATCTAGTGGAGTTGTCGGCTGGAAGGAAACCCATTGGCAGCAAATGGGTGTTCAAAAAGAATACAAATGCAGAAGGAAAGGTGGAGAAATACAAAGCTCAGTTGGTAGAAAAAGGTTATTCCCAGGTGCCGGGAATTGATTTTGGTGATATTTTTTCTCCTGTTGCCAAGGCAGCTTCTATTAGATTACTTTTATCTGTTGCTGCTGCTTTTTATTTTGAGGTAGAACAGATGGATGTGAAGACAACATTTCTTCACGGGGATCTAGAAGATGAGATCTACATGAAGCAACATGAAGGTTTTGCAGTGAAGGGTAAGAAAGAAATAGTATGCAAGTTAAATAAGTCTCTGTATGGGTTAAAAAGTCAACAAGGATGTGGTATCATAAATTTGATACATTTATATAGGGACTTAGCTTCACCAGAAGCAAAGCAGATCACTGTGTGTATTCTAAATTAATTGGTGACCATGTTATTTATCTGGTCTTGTATAAGGATGATATGTTGCTAGTTGGAAATGACAAAGAAATTATCTAGGATTTGAAGACCCAATTGTCCTCCAAATTTGACATGAAAGATCTTGGTGCTGTAAACTATATTTTGGGCATGGAAATTAAAAGAGACCGGGAAAAGAGGAAGCTCTGGTTAAACCAGAGGAAGTATGTTGAGACAATACTGCAGAGGTTTAATATGCAGGATAGTAAACCAGTGAAGGTTCCTATTCCTGTAGGTGTGAGGTTATCTGCTGAACAGTGTCCCAAGACACAAGAAGAGGAAGAGGACATGTCTTGTGTTCCATATGCAAGTTCAGCCAGTAGACTGATGTATGCAATGGTCTGTACTAGACCAAACATTGCACATGCAATGGGAGTATTGAGCACGTTTATGTCAAAACCAGGGAAGGAGCACTAGACAGCAGTGAAGTGGGTTTTTAGGTATTTGTGTGGCACTAGTGATTATGGTTTGTGCTACCAAGGAAGACCAAGATTGGACAGAGTGTTGTATATTCATGGCTTTGTTGATGCAGACTGGGCTGGATATCTGTATCAAAGAAGATCTACAAGTGGGTATGTGTTTAACCTATTTGGAGGTGCAGTCAGTTGGGTGAGTAAGAAACAATCTGTAGTGGCACTATCAACTATAGAGGCAGAATACATGGCAGCCACTCATGCAAGCAAGGAAGCAATTTGGTTGCAGAGACTATGTTCAAGTATGGGGTTAGTACAGGGAGCTATAAGAATAGACTGTGACAGCCAAAGTGCAATTTTCTTAGCAAGGAACCTTGCATATCATTCAAATACAAAGCACATTGATGTTCAATATCACTTTGTGAGGGATATGTGTTATAGCTCCAAATCTCACTCTTATGGTTTGTGATGCTGCACTCATGGCCTAGGGCAACCCCTCCTTCCAGACCTGGTCCAAAAATTTAAAACAACAGTGTTTTATCCCTTATACACAACATTGCCCTGAGTTAAATGCGTGTATACGCAGGAATGCATATACCCAACCCGTGTATATGTATTAAAACACTTAAAAAAATATAAAACTCCTTAATTTCGGGCAGAGATCACGGGTTTCACCTATTGATCACCTGTTAGTGCCCGTGGCCCAACTGTTCCCAACCAACTCCCAACTAAAAAACTACTTTGGGAGAAGTATAAAAAGGCTTCAATGGGAAGGCCTAAGGGAGGAGAGAAGAGAGAGAAAGGTTATTAGGCTGAGATTTCCCTGACCAGGTCTGAAGATCCTTGTGCCTCCTGCACTTCCCCCATTTTTACAGGAAACCCTTTTTTCCTTGTGTGTTGATGTCCATCCACTACTTGTGATATCATGGAGTAAGTCATGGAAGGAGTTTGTTAAAGGCTTGAGGCCGGACGAATCCGGAAGAAGGCTTTGCTTGGAGCCTACGAAAGGATGACTCAGGTGAAATTATTCCTTTTCTGTACTTTATTTGTCTATAATAAAAGAAACACATGTCTTGGTTCCTGATATAAATCTTCTTCGTGTTTATGATATTCAAGTTAGAATTCATATGTGAATGGTTGTTTAAATTTCATAACTAACTACCTTTCTTTATAATATGAAGATGGTTTCTTTAATAAGATTTAGTCCATATACTATTATACTCTCTTGAATTGGTTGTTTTGCATGTCAAAGGAGAAAAAGGAACTCCAAGAATGTTTTGGACCCTAAAGGACCTTCTCAAATGTAGGACCTCAGGTACGCCCCTTATCATAGAATTTGCTTATATTAGCATAATGGCTGTGTGAATGTGTGTTTCTCTGTATAGACAACTTTCAGTCTGCTAGGGTTTCAACCCAAAAGCCCGAGGGGAACATTTCGCTTAACAAAATTGGCAACTCCACTGGGGACAACACTGTTGTCGTTCCTAGTTTGGGTGTTTTCAAGCCAATCAGGGCTCAGCTGCCTGATTGCTTGCTGTTGCTGTGTGGTATGTTCTTGAATTCTAAGTTTTGCCAGTTTCTTCAAACTGTTTTTTATTTTTCTTGAAATCTTTTATATACGTTGTTTTTCTTGCTTATAGAGACGTATATATGCATGTTTCCTTAAGTGAACCCGCGTATACACAGGTTTCCTTAGGCACAGTCGCATATACACGCAATCTGTACATCAGTACAATCACATATATCTTGCAATTTTCAAGATTTTTAAATCTTTTTGTCTCTGAAGGTCTATCTGATGGTTTGATTCAGTCTTAAATAGTCACTTTCCAGTATCAGTTGTTAGGTTTACTGCAAGCATCTTGTTCCAAATTCTCTCTGATTGTACGAATTGTTGGTCTTATTTTTGTTGTTGCAAGAGTCATCGTTTTTTGCTTAAGCACGCAAGATTTCTTGCTGGGAATCTTGGTTGCTATGATTCATCAGGGCAGGAAGATTGATCTCAATCTTTGTATTAAATCTTGCTTTTGGTGACTTTTTGTTTGCTTGACAAAACCGCTTTTTGTGACCATCCACTTTTTGTTTCATGAAAGTTGTTGATTGATACTTTCTTGAAATTTGTCTTTTTGATATTTTTGGTCTTTGTTGTCAAAGCTTTCATTGCTGCTTTTGATTGTTAAGAGAATCTTTAAACACATTTCTTTTTGTTGAGTTTTCATCCATTGTGTGGTGTCAACTTGCAAAAATGTTTGTTTCCCATTCTTCAATCACAAAGTTTCAGTCTTGTTGAGAGCATTTTTGAAAAGACATTTTTGTTTTTTCTTGTGAAGAAAACTTTTTGAAAAACTTGGTTTTGCTTTCTTGAACTTTGTTTTGATTTGGTTTCCTTTTAGTCAATGAAAGTGCGTTTTTGTTTGTCTTGAAACTTGTTTTTAGTGTTTAGACGAAATGAATGGTAGCATCTCATATTCCATCTAAACATTTTAAGTGGCAAAATAAAAATTGATAAGTAAGCAACTTTCATTTCTTGATTTTAGAGTAGTTTTGAGTCTTGCATCAGCATATACTTGTTGCATTATGATAGATTTGCATATCTTTTTAGGCATCCATAGCTTTGTTAACTTTTGTGAGTGTGAAGAGTGAATTAATGAAAAGAAAAGGAGAATTTGTTTTATTTGAAGTTCCTCTTAACCTTGTAGAGATTTCTTTTCATCAAAAAACGAAAACAAGTGCATTTGCATGTAGTTTGGTTTTTATTAATTTCTTTTGCGTCAAAACACCACTAGTTTCACTTCCGTTTATCCCGTCACTTAAAGAACAACTTATTTTAAAATCAAGCACTAATTAAAATTCACTAAAACTTTTTTTTATCAAGTTAGATACACCAACAAGTTTTAGCATTTTAGGGCCTTGGATTAGGCGAGTGGAGAGTTAACTCTCCAAGGCCATTTAAACTGTCAAATATAGGAGTCTGAATAGTGAGTGAAAATCCAATAGCGTTAGGAAGACCAGGAAAGCTCCGGATCTGGGAGTTAAGCACGAGGGTCTGTGAAGACAGGGAAGAGAGATACCCCCTCTCCTACTTGTCCGAACTTACCTCACGACTGTTCTTCCTGGCTTCTGCGACGAGTTGGTATCCATAGTTGCTACTCCTATGGATCTACACAGGTGGCTGCGGAGGGGAATCCCGTGGCACCTAAGGTCGATGTTGCATCACTCTCAACGGTACTACTGGAGGGCACCCTTGCGAAGCTTGGGGGCTTGCACCGGTGCAGGCTGTTGTTAGGAGGACAGCGTAACTTCCTCTGTTACCTTCGCTGATAGGATTGGGCCGTCATTATCCCAGACTATCTTCGGAAGGCCCCTTACTCCACTTTCTTTTATTTTGGTGTCTGGTCCTTATCACTCGGAGCAGAAATACTCGAAAGTTGTTTGACTGGCTGACTTCTTTTAGGGACTTTTTAGTGAGTGCTCTTTGATCCTTGTATATAGTTGGCTTTAGGTATTTTTGTCTAGTCACGTTTAGACTTTGTGTTCTGAGTGACTGACTTGCCACTCTACCGATCTTGAAAGACTTTTGGTCGTTCTTTCAGAAGTTGTGGAGTTGCCTCCTCAAGGGCAAAGGTTTTGATTGCTTATCCATATTCCTTGAAAAGTTATTTCTACATTCCCGTAAGGGAAGGCTCTGCAGATCAGTTTGATATGGCTAATATTCCTGTGGAAGCCAACCAAGGTACCCTTCCAAAAGGAGATCCTTGTGCTTTTCCTTTCTTTGGAAACATTGGTACTCCCTTGATGGCCACTTTGAATATTCCTGGGTTGAATGTTGGACTACCCGTTTGGCTGTGGTCCACTCCGAATATTCCAAATGCTCTTGAAGCTTCTCAGTTGAATGCTTTATTTCAAGGGCATCACATGGGTGCTAATTGTTCATCTTCTTTCAAAGAGAAATCTGGGATTCCTTCTTCTCCTCCTTCTTGTAACAAGAAATCTAAAAAGAGGAGAAAGAGGAAGTCAAAGAAGAAGAATAATTCTATCCATTCATCTTCAACCTCTGCGAGTCATGTTGAAGATGAGCCTTCAGCCGCTGCAAGTCATGCTGGGGGCACAAGTCTAGTCACTGCAAGTCATACTAGCACTTCATCCTCAACCTCTACCAGTCATGTTGGAGATGAGTCTTCAGCCGCTGCAAGTCATGCTGGGGGCACAAGTCTAGTCACTGTAGATCATACTAGCACTTCATCATCAACCTCTGCTAGTCATGTTGAAGATGAGCCTTCATCCACTGCGAGTCATGTTGGGGGAACGAGCCTAGTCATTGCGAGTCATACTAGCAAAGAGTCAATATCCTCTGCAAGTCATGTTTAGGACTCTCCACAAACCACTGCTAGTCATGTTGGCGGAATGGAGGTTGATAAGAAACCTGGATGTAGAAGTTTTAAACCTAAGTTCCCTTGTAAGATATGCAAGGGAGACCACCTTACTCATTTATGCCCTGGTATTCCATAAGTTCAAAGGATATGGTCCGAGTCTGAAAGTACTTCTACTCCTAAACCTGATATGGTTTCTCATCAATCCCATCAACCATTGGTTGATAATGTGGTAGAAACAGTGCAATCGCTGGCCGATTACACTCCTCTTTTGGGGGGTGAAGTGCCTAAAAAAAGAGTCTGTTTGATCTCTAGTACAGAGTCTTCTAGTATAGGGGGCATTCTGGTTACTTCAAATGTTCCCCCTCCAAGTTCTAAGAGTATTTCCTTTGATTGGGATAGTCTTGTTGAGCCTCGTCTTCCTTCTGCTGCACCTTTCCAAATAAAGGTCAGAGTGAATTCCACAAATGTCTATCGATGTATGGTGGATGAAGGATCCTCTGCAAGTATTATATCCTCTTTGACTTGGAAAGCTTTGGGTTCCCCAAAGTCGTTGACAGCTCAGTTCAGTTGTTGGCTTATGACAGAAGACCTGGTGAATCTATGGGTGTTCTTCCTCAATTGCCTATCACTTTAGGTGGGAAGATTGTCTTAATCGATATGATGGTGGTTGATAGCCCTTTAGACTTTAATATGCTACTTGGGCGTGATTATGTCTATGCTATGAATGTTGTGGTGTCTTCACTCTTTCGAGTAATGTGCTTTCCTCATAATGGGAATATTGTCACTATTGATCAACTTACATCTAATAATCACCACCCTAATTCGACTTTACTGCAGAATACCCCCTAGTTTGTTCCAAGTGTTCGAATAGACTCTACCCCGCCACGGGTCAATTATGTGGTATTGAATCCTTAATGTTCAATCACTTCTAAGAAGGATCCTTTAACCTATTATTCTCCTTCTTGGGACTTGGTCCCGACAGTTGACCAAGAGATTCTTCCTATAGGGACATGGGACCCCTTAATTCCCTCTTTTGATCCTTGTAGTTCTCATGCTTTCTCAGAACTTGATTTGCCTTCACAGGAGGAACTCTTTGAAGCCATGAGTTTTGACTACCAAAGGAGTCCTTGGTCTGAGCCCTACAAGGGGTTTGTTCCGCAGAGCTATTATACGTAAGCCGTAAGGTTGCGTGGTTCCCTGTACCATATTTTATATATAAGGTACGCATTTTCAAGTTTTGTATTCTATAACACAAGATTTTATATGAAGTTTATATGTGGGATGTATTAACTTCTTGTCTAGTGTTCCTATTTATGTATACAGAACTTGGAAGATTTCTCCTTTGGAAGATTATGGTTGGTCCGTTCTGACAGGTATTGGTTCTTGAAACTGGCATATAGGTTAGGTTTTTCCGCCTGCATTGTGCACTTATCAGTTTCCTTTCCCGTTTTGGCCTTAGGATTGACCCCACCAAGTTATGGTGTGGAACCTTCTCATTGCTTAGAAGTATCATGACTTGTGTGGTAGAGCCTACCTTATCATGGGTGCCCTAGTTAGTACCTTGTTGTCACTTGGCACTCATGCAGATTTTTTGTCCCTAGGCTCGAGAGTCCTCTTTAGTCCCGCAATGACTTATGCGATGAAGCCTCATTCCTCTTTGCTTCTTCATTTCTTTCTGGCCTTGTACCCTAGAGGCTCCTTTGTGTTGAGTTGTACTACTGCATTGCATGTTGACTACTTGCACCTTTTGGCCTAGAGTCGGCTTCACTTGGACTTGTGTTTAGGCCAAATTTTGACCATGACGACTGCAAAATCAACCTTGCATACCTTTGACTTCTGCAGCTTGACACACCTTGACCCGTGGAAGGAACGCACCTTTGAGTGTCACTGACCAATTTTCACCTCCTTGCATTGAGCATAGGAACGTTCCTTTCCCAGGAACTAGATCATCTGTTTCACCGACACTCGTTCTTTCCACTATACCATAGCATTATTTTATTCTTTTTCAAGCTTAACAGAAAAAGACAAAAAAAATTAAATATTCCAAAAAAGAGCGGGAATGGGACAGTATTTCCATTTATTGTTGGCAGCTAGAGTCAGTCGTGTCTCCCTTGAACAAAGCAGTCAAAACAAAGTCTCCTCTGTTTGGGCAGGATTTAGTTTGACTTAGGTATGCCTTAACCTTGTTATTGAGTCAGTTCTCCCCCGATTGGTTATCTCTTCCAATCATATGTAGGGTTCGTTCATGCCTCCTACATGATGAACTTATACAGAGTTATCATATGCTGCCACATAGTCACATTGAGTCGTTCTTTTTTTTTCAAGGGAAGTTAGCCTGAGTCAGCCTCTCTGCGGCGTCTCTTGACTCATTTTTTAGTTGGCCATCCCTGGTTGTCAGTATCATGTCTATCATCACATCAGGTATATTGGTCCTTTACTCGTGTCGATTTGAGAAGGTCTCCATTGAATTCTTGCTGGCGGGTCTTGTCCTTATCGACGACGACATCTTGCTCTGAGGACAGGCCTAGAGCTTCACCCTGGCCCTATTTTCATTATTGATAGGTCACCTTGTGCTCAGCATCGATCAGTATCATGGGTCTTTGACTGAGTGGTTTCCCTTGTGTTTGACATCAGCTTACATTATCACACATTGGGATTCATGCAGTACATTGGTTTCCATTTGACCCTATTGGTGGATACCTCGCCTCTGTGTCAGCTTCCATTATTGGTTGGTTCAGAGGGTTTCTGTCGTGCGCTAGCCACATCTTGTGTACGCCAGAAACGTACTTCGGTTGGGTTACTACATCTCTTTCATCTGATTCCTTCCACATTATTGGCCTACGAGTTACACTCGCACTAGATTGACGAAGGATGCCTTAATGCCTTCCTTCTAGCGGATCTTTCCCTATCGACTCCGACTCATTGCTCTGGGCAAATATCTAGAGTCCATTTGGCAGTACCTTGGGGTTTGCAGTCATTAGTGGTAGATCCTTCACTATCGATAGTGGGAAACCATCATTGTCTCCTGATCGATAGATTCTTACAGGTGTTCGACTCCAGCTCATCTATTCACACTTGTTAGATTGTACTAGGTACCTTGACGCTCATTATCATTATCAGTGAGTAGTCTCACGTTTGTTAACGGTATACATCAATGACCGGTAATCAAACGATTTCTCACATGGTCGACTTTAGATCATTTATTCCCATGGTGTAGAAATGTACCACGGCGGTTGGTGAAGACCTCAGGTTGTATCAGCATTCATTGGTTCACTTGACAGTTGCTCCTGTTGCTGCTAGTTGATACAACTCCACCTTATATGTTGCAGTTAGCCATGGCGACATTCTATATGCTGGCACCTAAGTTTGCAGTGTAGTACCATCCTATTCCATCATGTTCAGTTGTTACCTTTTGGGATCAATCTTTGATATTAGTGATCCGTTGCATCTTTCAGCATCATTGGCAGTCTTATATGTGATATTCAGACATGTACTTGTTCAATCATGATCAGATGATCCATTATGTATTTTCCAGTCATTTATACTTGTATACTTAGTGGATACGCTTGTACTTGATATGCGGACATGCTTTACTTTTTCTGAGCATGGGTATGCCCGCCTCAGACAATGTTTCTTTCTGATCTCTTTTTGTGGCTTGGTAGGCTGAACTCTGGTGAAGTCCTTCTCAGTTTTTGATAGATTTCCTTTCCATGTACTTGCTTAATACATTTCGGCCATCATGTACCCCTTCTGACCTCATATATTAGGGGGCATCTGTTATAGCTCCAAATCTCACTCTTATGGTTTGTGATGCTGCACTCATGGCCTAGGGCAACCCCTCCTTCCAGACCTGGTCCAAAAATTAAAAAAAACAGGGTTTTATCCCTTATACGCGACATTGCCCTGAGTTAAATGCGTGTATACATAGGTAGGCATATACCCAACCCACGTATATGTATTAAAACACTTAAAAAAATATAAAACTCCTTAATTTCGGGCGGAGATCGCGGGTTTTACCTGCTAATCACCTGTTAGTGCCCGTGGCCCAACTGTTCCCAACCAAATCCCAACTAAAAAAACTACTTTGGGAGAAGTATAAAAAGGCTTCAATGGGAAGGCCTAAGGGAGGAGAGAAGAGAGAGAAAGGTTATTATGTTGAGATTTCCCTAACCAGGTCTGAAGATCCTTGTGCCTCCTGCACTTCCCCCATTTGTACAGGAAACCCTTGTTTCCTTGTGTGTTGATGTCCATCCACTACTTGTGATATCATGGAGTAATTGATGGAAGGAGTTTGTTAAAGTCTTGAGGCTGGACGAATCTGGAAGAAGGCTTTGCTTGGAGCCTGCGAAAGGACGACTCAGGTGAAATTATTCCTTTTCTGTACTTTATTTGTCTAATAAAAGAAACACATGTCTTGGTTCCTGATATAAATCTTCTTCATGTTTATGATATTCATGTTAGAATTCATATGTGAATGGTTGTTTAAATTTCATAACTAACTACCTTTCTTTATAATATGAAGATGGTTTCTTTAATAAGATTTAGTCCATATACTGCTGTACTCTCTTGAATTGGTTGTTTTGCAGGTCAAAGGAGAAAAAGGAGCTCCAAGAATGGTTTGGACCCTAAAGGACCTTCTCAAACATAGGACCTCAGGTACGCCCCTTATCATAGAATTTGCTTATATTAGCATAATGGTTGTGTGAATGTGTGTTTCTCTGTATAGACAACTTTCAGTCTGCTAGGGTTTCAACCCAAAAGCCCTAGGGGAACATTTCCCTTAACAATATGATAGAAGACAAAAAGGTGTTGCTGGTAAAGGTGGACACTTTGAAGAATACTACAGATGCATTGACAAAATTTGTGAGCTCTGAGAAGTTCTCTTGGTGTAGAGAAACAATGGGCATTGCAGGGCTGGATAAATGACTAAGCTCTCTTGTGGCCCCCTGTGGAAAGAAAACAACAAGTGGGAGAATGTTGGGTTGTGTTATATTCTTTCCACGACTAGCTCACATAGTTAACTGCCCCCCCGCCTTCGTTGCACCGATTGTGTAGCGGGGGGGTCACAAGGGGTTCGAGGGGTGTAGATAACCCCACTCTATGGAGTCCGAGGCAGCACCCCAGAAAATTTTGTTTTTTGGACCCTATATTAGGTTGGGTGGACATACCTATGGTTATGTGCATGATTTTCACACATGGTTTTGGATGCGATGGTTTTTAGTCCATGGTTTTCGACGCAATGGTTTTTAGTTCATGGTTTTGGACGCGATGGTTTTCGGTCCATGGTATTGGATGCTTCGACACGTATAAATATGTATTGTAACATTGAAAGGAATATAATGAAAAATCAAGCTGGTAGTCTAGTTTTGGGATACAGGGGAAAATCTTTGTGTATATGTGTTTTATGTTTTATGCTCTCGCATTGTTTATTTTCTGTGTTTTAGAATTTGTATGCAGGTAATTTCTGTACGGGGTTAAAACCTACATGCATTGATGCCAAGTGTTTGATAGAATGTCAGTCCTAGTTGGGAATGCTGAGGCCTATTTCTGAGGTTGATTTTTGATTTATCAACATTGTTATCATGTATTTGATGGATTCTAAAGGTTTTAGCAAGTTCTAGGAAGAGGTCGAGATTCTAGGCTAGAAAAGTGGCTCAAATCGTGGGGTCACTAGCACAATTATGCTAAGAAAAGCCCACATTCATTGGCACACAGGCCTATGAGAGCAAATTTGGGTTGTTGGACATTGTCATGTCTATATCATGAGAGTGACCAGGGGTTAAAAGGATTATATCATCAGTGGGACTCAAGGACAACATGTCTAAGTGGCTGACATGTCTCGTGAGGATGTTGTTGCTGATGTGGATGAGTTTGTTTGATATGTTTTGTCTATTCCATTTCCTTAAGGTCACCAAATAAGTTGAATCCCTTATAGTAGCCTCTCTCATCGCATGTTTACCCCAGCTGACAGGTTGCTTAGGTGGACCTATGAGGAGGGGACATTACAGATTGGTAGCAGAGCATGGTTGCTCTCTCCTTGGGTGAAGGTTTTCATTCATGCATGCATGTCAGTTGCATGTGTGTCTCTTACACTTGCATTTCATGTGCTTGTTGCATTGCATGATGTTGATGATGATTGTAGGAAGGTTTTCATGAGGAACTTGATGTGATTTTGTGGGATGCATCATCAGAAGTATATGATTAGTTATATGTCTCTTACATGTTGACTATATGTCACTTGACTACATCCTTGTATGTCAGGTGCATTCTTGAATGTTTTGATTACATGTATAAGTCTTGTAGGTTGGTTACAAGAATTGATCACTTATGCTCGACTACATGTGCCTATACATATGTTTATTTTATTAGGCATTTCTTATGCATGTTGATAGTTGCATGTGGCAAGGTGTGTAATGTAGTAATGGTTGTTTTCATGCATGAGGTTGTAGCATGCATTGTTGACATGGCCTTGTATTGATGACTGGACCCTAGCTAGAATGATGTTTATGTGTTGATACACTTATTTGGTATATTCCTATATGTTGTTATGAATATGTTATACATGTATCACACTGATTTGATGATGTTGCAGACAAGGTATCCTCCTCGAATTATGCTAAGGTACATTGGTTTATTATGATTTGGTTTAGCTGACATAGTATGCCTTGCAGGAAAGATATCAGATGGTTAACAAGATGGTAGACTACATTTAATCTCCCTATGCATCAAATGGGAAACATGGTGTGGGGTACTCTTCTGATTTGGAAGGCACATTGAGAATCCTAAAGGAAGAAATAAGGAGTTGCAAAGTAGATAATGACAAAATCATGCAGGCACAAGAGAAACAAGCAGAGGTGAATGTCATACTACTTCACAGTTTGTCAGATTTGTAGCGACAAGGACCGCTTCGGATCAGCCATGGACATGAGGAAAAAACTAATGTGGCATATGGCAGTAGGTCTCCTAGTAGACACAGGTCAGATAGATCTAACACGATCAAAGATGGAAAGCTATTGGACACTCTAGATAGGAGAGGTGATCGGTTATGATAGGCATCATGATTGTCATTGTTATCATCCTTACAGGAGGAGTCATAGGGGATACTTGTCGCATGAGTTTAAGAAGGAAAAACCATTTATATTTGATGAAGAGATGAATAAATCACATGATGCAGAGGCATAGTTGTTGGGTATGAAGAAATTCTTCCAATTGCATGATTATTTAGAAAACATGAAAGCAAAGATAACCACTTTCAGTCTCAAAAGTAAAGAAGATATTTTGTGGGAAGACATGAAGAATGTCAAAGGTATACATGAGGAGGATTTGACTTGGCATGCATTTAAAAGCCTCTTCAAGAAGAAGTACTTACATGAGAGGTACTATGATGATAGAGCTAAGGATTTTTATGAGTTTTGGATGGGTTCTATGATAGATGATGAGTATACTAGCAGATTTTTGAAGTTGTTGAGATATGTGCCTTACCTCAGGGAGGAGAATTCCAAGGTTCAGAGATTCGTTGGAGAAGGCCATCCAAAAGTTGAAGCATTTTTATTAGAAGTTGAAGTGCAAAGTTGAGCCTAAGAATGAATTGAAAATAAATGAGAAAACTAAAGGAAAATGGCCACCAAAGAGAGGAAGACCTCAAGATACAAGTGAGAAACAAAATGTAGTTCCTTACAAGAGATTCAATATAGCTGAGAAGGTACTTGGAGAGTAGCAAGATAGAAGCGGTAGTAGGTAACCATTGTAGTGTTGGATATTTGGTAAGGATCATCGTAAGAGGAATTGTCTACAGTATCAAAGTGGTGGTAGACCCCAGATCTACAGTGCTCAAGAGGCACATATAGTTGGTATTGTTGGTCATAGCATTCCTCATATCTACGCAATTGTGGACAGCAGGCAGGAATATCATCAGACATTGATCATTGAGATGGAAGCTAAGCTTTGCGATCAATTTGTTTCTATTTTTATTGATCATAGATCTAAGTATAGTTATATTGATCCTAATCTGGTGGATAAGTGTGCTTTGAAAAAAGATGTGCATGCAGAGTCTTGGTTGGTACAGTTGGCTATAAGTAGGAAGAAGTGAGTTCACCATTGGGTAAGAGATTGTGCATTTGAGTTAAATGGTATGCCTACGGTAGCACATTTGAATGTATTGACATTGGGATCATATAGTATGCTTTTGGGTATGGATGGGCTATACCTTCACAGAACCAAGGTGGATTGCTTCGACAAGGCCATTGAGTGTGTGGATGATAGTGGGCAAAAGAGGACTTTGCAGGGGAATAAGAAGCCTACAACAGTTAGGATGGTGATATCTATGCAAGAAAAGTGTAACCACAGGAAAGGGTGTGTGTTATTTGCAGTACACATTTCTAGTGATAAGGGTAAGAAGGTTGAGGGTGTAGATGTGTTGAGTAGGTACCTAGTTTTGTAGCCATTTTAGGATGTATCTCCTCAGGACATTACAGAGTTTCCACCCCACAGGGAAGTATACTTTTCTATTGAGTTGGTGCCAGGGGTAGCCCCAACATCAAAAGCACCGTACAAGATGAGCACACCTAAGTTGGTTGAGTTAAAGTTGCAGCTGAAGGAAATCTTGGACAAGGGGTACATTAGGCTGAGTGTATCACCTTGGGGTGCACCAATATTGTTTGTGAAGAAGAAAGATGGTACTCTCGGATTATGCATTGACTATAGGTAGATGAACAAAGTGACCATCAAGAACAGGTACTCATTGCCGAGGATTGATAATTTGTTTGACCAGTTGAAGTGAGAAATAATGTTCTCTAAGATTGACTTCAGATCGAGATACCATTAGGTACGCATCAAGGAAGAGGATATCTTCAAGATTGCATTCAGGACTAGGTATAGGCATTATGAGTTTGTTGTTTTTCTATTCAGTTTAACTAATGCTCCAGCTACATTTATGTATTTGATGAATAGCGTGTTGCATCCTTATTTGGACAAGTTTGTTATTGTATTCATTGATGACATACTAGTATATTCTAAGAATGAGGAAGAACATGTCGAACATTTAGCAGCAATTTTGATATTGCTAAGAGAGAATCAATTGTATACTAAACTTAGCAAGTGCAACTTCTTTCAAACTGAGGTACATTATTTGGGGCATGTTATCTCTAAGGATGTCATAGCAGTGGATCTAGAAAACATAAGGGCCATCATGGAGTGGGAAGCTCCTAAGAATGTGGATGAGGTGAAATCATTTATGGGATTGACAGGTTACCACAGGAGGTTCATCAGGAAATTATCATGCATTGCATATCCTATCACATCATTGCAGTGGAAAGGTAATAAGTTCGAATGGACAAAAGAATGTGAGGCTAGTTTTGAGCAGCTTAAGCAGTTTTTGACACATGGACCAGTGCTAAAGATTGTGGATTCAGACAAGGAGTTTGTAGTGTGTATAGATGCTTCCAAGAGAGGATTTGGTGGAGTTCTCATGCAAGAAGGATAGGTAGTGTGTTATGAGTCACAAAAACTGAATGAGCATGAGAATAACTGTCCAATGCATGATCTTGAGCTAGCAATGATTATACATGCATTGAAGATGTGGAGGCACTATCTTCTTGGCAGTAAGTTTACATTGATGAGCGATCACTAAGTGGGTTGAGGTATCTGTTTGATCAGCCGAATCTAAATGCCATACAAGCTAGATGATTGGCCACCCTTAGTGAGTTCGACTTCAAGATCAGATACATCAGAGGAAAGGAGAACCAGGTTATGGATGCTCTTAGCAGGAAGGTACAGGTAAATCATATAGAAGCTATGAGCTCTTATGGGACAAAGTTACAAAATAGGATCTTGCAAGCAGGGCAATGGGATGACAAATACATGGAGATTGTGCATAGGTTATGAAAGAGAACATGTACAGTTACAGGTACAGGAGAAGGTGTAGGTACAAGTGATTGGGATGTAGATTATCGTCTTATGACAGATGGTTTGGTGAGATTTAGAGACAAAATCTATGACATGTCGAATTGCAGTGAGCTCAAGTAGCTTATCTTGAGGGAGTTTCATGCTAATCCATACTCGGGGCATCCATGATATCAGAAGATGTTGACGATAGTGAAGAAGTTCTACTATTGACTGAATTTGAAGAAGTGGCAGAGTTTGTGGCTAGATGTTTAGATTGTTAGCGGGTCGAGGCAGAATGTAAGCATCCAGGTGGCTTACTACAGCGTATAGCGATTCTGGAATGGAAATAGGAGGTCATTTCCATGGATTTTATCATAGACCTTCTAAGGACAGTAAAGCAATATGATTCTATTATGGTCGTGGTTGAGAGTTTGAGGAAGGTAGCTCACTTCATTCTAGTAAATACTACATATTCATCCAATGAGGTAGCATAGGTGTTCACAGAGAGATAGTGAGACTACACGGTGTTCCAAAGAAGATTGTGTCCAATAGGGATGCAAAGTTCACTTCCAAGTTCTGGAAAGAGCTATTTGCAGGCTTGGGTACAGAGTTGGCCTTCAGTACAACCTATCATACGCAGACAGATGGACAGACAAAAAGGGTCAATAGGATCTTGGAGGATATGTTGAGGATGTACATGATGCACTAGTAGAGGAAATGGGAGGAGTGTCTTCCATTGGTTGAGTTCGCATACAAAAATGGTTATCAGGTGTCATTGAGGATGAGTACTTTTGAGGTATTGTATGAGCAGAGTTTTAACACTCCCGTCAGCTGGAGTGATCCAGTGAACAGGGTATTTATTGGACCGGACATGTTGGCAAACATGGAGCAGGAAATGCAGGTTATAAAGAAGAATATAATGGAAGCACATAATAGACAGAAGAGTTATGTGGATCAGCATAGGTTGTTCAAGGAGTTTCAGGTTGGGGAGCATGTGTATTTGTGCATCAAGCCCAAGAAAAGATCTTTGAGGATTGGTTCATGTGCCAAATTGGCACCACGATATTGAGGGCCTTTTGAGATCCTTGAGAGGATTGGGCCAGTGGCATATTGACTTGCACTGCCTACAACAGTGAAATTCCATGATGTTTTCCATATTACATTTCTTAAGAAGTATATAAATGATGTTGATCATGTTATTGGTTGGTCTGTATTGCAGGTGGAACAAGAAGGAGAGTTTCAGTCAGAGCCTCAATGCATATTGTAGTAGAACATCTCATGCTTAGGAATAGAGCCATAGAGAAAATTAAAGTCCATTGGAAGCACTTTGGTCCTGAAGAAGCTACATGGGTGATGGTGGATCAGATGCGGGCCCTATATCCTTCATTTTTTGCGAGTTGAGGCAAACCAATTTTGGTTTGATGTTGGTATATGTTTGGCATATTTTTTGTTGATGTTTTGGTATATGTATATATGTGTATATGGACATAAATACCGCCATGAGCTAAGTTATAAAGCTCCAATAAGTGGTATGGGTGTCATTTTATTATGGTTGTTATATTGTCATGTTGTCATGATGTTTTTCTTTTGAGCATATCTTTCATTGTAAATATTGCAACGAGTCAAGTTATAAAGCTCCATGGGCAGAGAGTTTTCTTTTCAACGTCTTTCTAAGGTATTAGTGTGGTTTAACACTGAGGATGGTGTTCCCCAAGGCGGATGGTTTTGTAACAGCCCTAGTGAAATTTTCATGTAATAAAATTTAATAAATGCAAAATAAGACCACGGTTAAGGGACACTTATTCCAAGCTGAATGTTGGGCAAAGATATCCTAGTGGGAATCATTGGATGTGTGTTTTTGGCTAAGGAAATTTGAAAAGGCTAAGGCAAAGGAAAAAAGGCATTTTTGGCACATTTATTTATGAAAATAAAGGAAATTGGGAGAAAAGTAAGGTGAAAAGTCACAGGTTGCATGTGAGGAGGAAAATGAAGGGAAATAATGGAAAATGAAGAAAATAGAGGCCTCATTCATAAAAAGGCTTCTGAGGATTAGTGAGCAAGCTTTGGCTAACCTTTTGTTAGTTCAAGTTTGGAGCTCTCCCATTATTCTCTCTATCTCTCTCACTCTTGGTCATTTAGAGTTTTCTTGGAGCACTCTAGCCTTGGATCAAGGAAGGAAAATGTTATGAAACCAGCTCACAAAAAGATAGAAAAGAGAGATCAACACCTTCAAAAGAAGCCTCTTCAAGGGGGCAACCTGCTTTACATTACACAAATGAATAATTCTTCGATGATACAAATGACAAGACCTCCTTTCAATATATAGGATTCTAAGGGGTCATAATGTAATCAAAGCCGACATAATAATAATAATGTAAGGGCACAACAATAACAATAGTGGGCTTCTATGGGGCACAATAATTACAATATGGGGACTACATGGGCATAACAATATAATAAGGGGGTTTCACTAATAACAATAAGGGGTTACACGAAGGTGCAATTGATGAGAGGAACCGATGCAGCGATCATCCCGCCTGCAACACTTTTGAGAACCCTAATCACTGATCGCCTCTAACGGCTCGAGCTCACGCCGTCGGACTCCTTCTGAAAGCCTTCAATGGCAAAGCCTACAGGAGGGGAGGGCTCCACTCCCCCTCCTCTTGACACTCCAAACTCTGACACAGAACAGCACGCGACACCTCTGACCCCTTTTGGCGCAGTCCCTGAAGCTGAGCAGGGAGGACAAAGAACGCATGGAAAAGAGATACCTACAGCCCAGAATGATGCGGTGAATATAGAAAAAGAGGCGCACCAAAAAGCTTCTTCATCACAGCCAAAGGCGACCTCGGCCACCTGTATTCCGAAGGCTGCATAACGCATCAAGGTTGATCTGCCAAGTCATCGCATCAACGGTGAGATCCAATACATGCAGGATCATGCACTAATAGGAAAGTTTCTTGGATTCTGGCCTACTGAAAAGGCATTGCAGGGCTGGATAGCCTCAAAATGGAAGCCCAAAGGACAAGTTACCCTGCAGCTTGGCCCGAAGGGTTTCTTCACAACCATCTTCCATTGTGTGGAGGACAAAGCGTGGATATTCGAAGGCGGCCCATATTTCTTTAACTCCTTAGGACTTTATCTCACGGAGTGGAAGCCAAGATTTAACCCTGATAAAGAAGATTTCAGCTGGGCTCCAGTATGGATACGAATGTATTCCCTCCCAGTAGAATACTGGAAAGAAGAAACGCTTGCAAACATTGGCAACAAACTTGGGACCTTCATCAAAGTTGCGACGGAAACAAAAACCCGCAAATACACCTCGTACACCAGGATCTGTGTTCAGATGCACTTGACTAAGGCTCTAGCTGACTCGGTAAGTCTCTTTCACGATGACTTTGAATGGACACAGCCTTTAGATTATGAGCATATCCCCTTTCGCTGCCGCAAATGTCATGAGCATGGCCACCTCTTCCGAGACTGTCCTCTGAACTCGCAGTCTAAAGCCTCTTCCAATGACACCAATAAAGACTCGGAAGGTTTCACCAAAGTTCCTAACCGCCGTAAGCATGCCAAGAAAAGCCTGGTTGTCCCTGATAATGCCATCAAATCAGATTCACAGAACAGATTCTCTTTGCTTGCTTCCCAAGATCCGCAGGACCAACCTAGCTCTGATACCTTGGAGAATATTTCTATGCCTTCATCTTCCCTTAACCCCTTAGCCCCCATGCAGTCCTTAGATCCAGTCTCTTCTCACCACACACCTAACCCTCCTTCGGATAATTCTAAAATGGTTTCAGATCACAGCCCTTTCCCCTCTTCCTAGGGGAAATCTATGCTAGATTTTAAACAGCAGGCCTCGGCCATGGACCTAGATGCAGCTCTTGCTCTTAGTCTTCAGGAAGACGCAGATGAGGAAGACCAGAGCCCCCCTATCATCATGGAGGAAGATTTGGATCATGTTAGCCTAGATGGTCTTGATATCTTCAAACTTGAAATGGCCTGCAAACAAAAAGAATACAACTCAATTCCCCCTTGGCAAATCGACAGACTTGAAGGAGTCCTGACCAAAGTGCAGCACAATAAAAGTCTGGGTATACAAGGAGGAAGCCCCTGGGATGGAAAAAAAACGCTCAAATAAACCAAGAAAAGGGGACGCAAGACAGATCTACAGAGAACCATAATAGTGGGAGAAATACTTATGGAATCGGGGCAATTCCCTAAGTTGACAAAGTTCTATAAACCCAAACCTCAGTTTCCATGAAGCTCATCTCCTGGAATGTGAGAGGACTCAACAGCCCCTCAAAACATTGGATGATCAAAAACCTGATTCAACAAGAAAAACCATCCATAGTTTTTCTTCAAGAGACAAAAAGCAGCAGCATAGCTATTGAAAGAATTCGAAACAAGATCTGGGTAGGTAGCCGCTCAATTTCAGTTGACGCCTCAGGGGCTTCAGGCGGACTTGCCATTCTATGGAACCCGCAGACTCTTTCACTATATGATTTCCATGCCACCCATCATCTTATCCAAGTGTCCTTCCACCTCATCGGAACCAACATACATGGGCATCTCTCAAATGTGTATTTTCCGCAGACTATTTAGCAAAAACTAGATCTTCTGGAAACAATCTCTATCCTAAATGAGAACAAGCAGTTTCCCCTCTGGATCGGTGGAGGAGACTTCAACATCATAAAATCTATGGAGGAGAAAAAAGGAGGCAGAATCAGGCTTGACAGTGACAGCAATGGCCTCATAGAATTCATTCAAAGCAATCAACTCATGGATATTCCGACCTCCAATGGAATTTTTACTTGGACTAATAAGTGCCGAGGCATTCATCACATAGCCTCTAGGCTCGATAGGTTCCTCATCTCAGATAATGCAATCCACCTGGGAGGGGAATTCAATGCTTCCATCATACCCGAAGGAGGATCCGATCACTGGCCAATTTTGCTACAATGGTCCAGGCCAGGCACTCGCAACAATAGACCCTTCCGATTGGAAGCCTTCTGGCTCACAAATCCGAATTTCAAGACAGTGGTAAGATAGGCATGGAAATCTTATATACCACCAGAGGGGGCCAAAATGTATCAATTCCAACAAAAATTGAAAAACTTAAAACAAGTCCTCAAAGTCTGGAATCGCACACATTTTGGCAACATACAGGAGAATCGCCAGAGACTGGAACAGCAAATGAAAGCACTTCAACAAACTTTCATTCTAGAAGGCAGAACAGATGAACAGACACAACAGGAGGATATCCTTTGGAATCAAATTGAAGAGCGCAGGAAACAAGAGGAAATTCTCTGGCGTCAAAAATCAAGAATCAGCTGGCTAAAAGAGGGGGAGAAGAACACCAAATTCTTCCATAAAACCGCCATCCAAAGGCGAATGCACAATAATATTACATTCATAAAAAATCAACAAGGGGAAAGAATCGAAGCACATGAAGATATGGAGAAGGAATTCACAGGCTACTTTCAGGACATTCTCAGGGAGCCCATAGGCAACAGAGATGAGGCAATTAGAACCATCACGCAACACATTCCTCGAATCATAACAGAGGATCACAATAATAAACTGCTTCAGCCTACGTCACTAAGGGAAGTTGAAGAAGCCATGGCCCAACTTAAAGATGGCAAGGCTCCTGGGCCTGACGGCTTCACAGCCAATTTCTTTCATGAATTTTGGGAGCTCATTAAAGCTGAGGTTTGGGAACTAGTGGAGGAATCAAGAATCATGCAATGGATTCTTCCTGCCCTCAATTCCACCTTCAAATCATTGGTTCCCAAAGGTGAAGAACCAAACAAGCCTGAAAAATATAGACCAATCGCGCTATGCAATGTTATCTATAAGCTCATCTCAAAGGTAATAGCGAACAGGCTTAAACCTCTCCTTCCACTACTCATTTCTCCAGAACAGATGGGATATGTAGAAGGACGGCAAATCATGGATGGAATAATTCTATCAAATGAGGTGATTCACTCATTAAAGCTTCTAAAAAAACCAGGTATGATACTAAAACTGGATCTCTCTAAAGCCTTTGATAAACTTAGTTGGAATTACATTCACAAAATGCTACTGGCTTTTGGTTTTAGTGCAACTTGGACCAGATGGATCATGAACCTAATTTCCTCTCCCAGCTTCTCTGTCCTGCTGAATGGTTAACCCTCCTCTCCTTTCCGTCCCTCTCATGGCATTAGGCAGGGGGATCCTCTTTGACCTTTCCTCTTTTTTCTAATGGCAGAAGGGCTCAGCAGGCTTCTCAAATCCGTTGTTTCCTCCCAAGCTCTAAAAGGAATCTCCATCCATGGTCTTAATCCTCAGTCCCATCAGCAGTTTGTTGATGACACTATGTTATTTGGTCATCCCTCCTCGCAAGAAGCCTCTGTCTTCAAATATCTGCTCTCCCTCTTCTCCGACACCTCTGGCACATCCATAAATGCCTCGAAATCTCAGCTCTTCTTCTTCAACACCCCCCCTCTACGCAAAGGAATATTGCCAGAATTCTGGGGTTCACCATATCCAAGCTTCCATCTAAATACCTAGGGGCACCCCTATCGGACTCTGCCATCAAGCATGCTTCTTGGAGGTCTCTCCTAGATAAATTAGAATCAAAGCTCTCGTCATGGACTTTTCGTGCTCTAAACATGGCGGGCAGATTAGTCTTAATCAAATCGGTCTTACAAGCAATGCCATTGTATCTTTTTTCCATTATGGCAGCTCCAAAATGGGTCCTTAAATCCATACGCAACCTTCAGTGCAACTTCCTTTGGGGCTCCTCTAGACTAAACAGAAAATGGGCTCTTGTTAACTAGAAAGAAGTCTGCAAAATCAAATCAGAAGGAGGTCTAGGATTAAGAGATCCTCTCCAAAGCAACAATACAATGGGAGCACGAATGTGGTGGAATTGGATCTCCAAGCCACACTCACCATGGGCCAGACTAGGGCAAGCAAAATATGCCCCGGGAAGTCAATGGATCGATCTCATAAGAATCAACTCCACAACCCAGGGATCACCAATCTGGAACACTGCAAAGCTTCACAGCAATTTCATTCAAGAGCATAGCTTCTGGGAAATTCACTCAGGCACGACGACAAGGTTCTGGGAGGATTCATGGCAACAAATCCCAAAACTGGCAACTTTATTTCAAAAGCCTCTTTGGCAAATTCACATGCATCAGGCGCACCTCACCCGTGTTCATCAATTCTGGCAACAATCCACACATCATGACTTCCAAATCTGGAAACCAGCTAGCCTCTGGCAGATGGACTGGTAGGGAGAAACGCATTCTGACATCGATCAAGAACTCACCTATAGAAGAATTCGTTACTCCAACCAGCAGGACAGATTAAGATGGGGTCATACTCCCAAAGGAACATTTACCACTAAAGAAGCTCACCAACTGTGTTATTCAGACATCCAGATAGACAAGGACCAAATTTGGGAAAAAGTCTGGCAACCAGGACTATGGCCCAAAATTTCAACTTTCTTATGGCTTCTAAGTAAAAGGCGCATACTCACTTGGGACAACCTGCTCAAGCGTGGATTTATTGGGCCATCCAAATGCCCAAATTGTATCTTAACTCTGAAACCATAAGTCATTTAATGGAAACATGTCCGCTAGCTATGCAACTTTGGAAGAAAGTTGAAAAATGCAACATGAGATCAGAAGCAAGGATGGAGGATGTAATAGAAACTATAAGGAAATGGACTAAGAACCCTTTCAAAAGCCAGCGTCTCAACTCTCTATGGAGTCTAATACCAGGCTTTATATATTGGATTCTCTGGAAGGAACGAAACTACAGAATCTTCAATAATTCCTACCGGTCAATAGACGCTCTGTGGCTCATCTTCAAAAAAAATTTACAAGAAACTTTAGCCATCAGAACCTAGTATGATACAGATCTGCCAGAATCTCAGCAGGAACGAAATATACTGAAAGAATGGAATTTAGACCTCTCCTCTTTAGCAAAGGTCAACACCCGTCCCACAACTAGCACCGCCTCTCCGCTATCCTGGTCCCCACCGGCAATCAACTCATATAAGCTGAATTTTGATGGGGCTGCCAAAGGTAATCCTAGGCCTACGGGATTTGGGGGAATCTTCAGAAGCTACACAGGAGAAATATTGCATATATTCTATGGATCAATTGGCAAAGACACTAACAATGCAGCAGAATTGGAAGGACTCTGGGAAGGGATTTGCATAGCAGAACAAAAGCACTTCTTCCCTCTTGAGGTCAAAGGAGACTCTTTCATTCTTATAGCTGCTGCTAAAAGAATACAGGCAGGGGCTACCGCAGTTAAGGTAGCATCAAGCTGGCGATTGCTCAGTAGACTGGAATCAGTGGAGGAAAAGCTAAAAAATCCCCAAAGCATAACCTTCCAGCATGTAAGAAGAACAACAAACCAAGTGCCAGATAGACTGGCTAACCAGCGCGTATCTCAGCTACTTCCCTACTTCTCAGGTTCTCTTGACATGGTAGAGGATGACCAACTCAAAAAGGACTGTATTTCTTTGGTGCAGAAAGATCTCTCCCTCCCAGATGCGGGTGCTTAAAAGGCATGGCAGCTCACAGGTGGTGCGTCACATGGGCATGTGTCAGCCCTTGCGTGCCACACAGTACCCTACAGAATGTTTCAAATGGGCGCATGCAGGAACTTCAATGCGGGTATTATTACTGGTCTTGTCCTCCTTAATTGGCCTCCTGGTAACCTGTGCGATGTCGCTTCATATTCCGGAGCCTCTGTTACATTTACGCATTCATTTGAAGTTGTTGGGCACTCCACTACAATGCTGGAGCACTCCTCGGTGATGTGGGGGATTGCACAGGGACATTCTTGCTCTGTGCCCAACTCAGGTATTGTCCCAAGCTTGAGAGTGGTTTACAAGCATTGTAAGCCAAATTTTGCGGCCCCCGTCTTGGTTAATTTCTCCTCTCTGGGTTTCTGCAAGCTGGTTCATCCTCTGAATTTAGCAATGAGGAGAGAGCATCTCAGAATGAGCAATCAACGAGGAGGCTCTCGCAGTCGGGCTACTGCTCAGAGGACTGGCCCCATTTCTCCTTCTTCCTCCATCGAAGTTACATCTGAGCAGCATCGCCTCCATGGCATAACAGCGGGACGTGGCAGAGGGCCTGGGAGCGGAAGCATAACAGAATGTGGACATGAAGCGCACCCCACAGTCAGGTATCGGATACCCTGCACACTCGCCAACTCCACTTTCATTGTATCTGTTACTGTCGAGCACTGTGATAATCTCAGAGGTCAGGCGGAAGTAAATCAGGAAAACCCACCACCAGCTCAAGGGACAATGCCCACAATTGATCTGCAACGCCCTGCTATGGAAAGTTCCACCCCGGCTACTCAAGCAGGCCTTGCGGGTCCAAGCGAGCCTGCTCAGGGGTCCCTACTTGCTCGATGGTCCCTCTCTTTGACTCGGATGACTCCCGGCAATTTGGGTGCAGGGTGGAGGAAGAGCCCTACACCACGGACGATGATTAATCCAATCAACCAGTTCGCTCTCGGCAGCGTGGAAGTGGGAGCATTACTCTGTCTTCGAATCTTGTTTTCTATATGTGTTTGGCTTTAGTCTGGATTTTAAAATCTATGTGTCGGAAATATGGATCCATATGTCTGTTAGTCCATGTTTAAGTAGTGTTCAGTGTCGATATGTTCGTTTGTCTCAGCATGTCCATGTTCAGCATCCAATTTTTGAATATGTTCAACTTTGGGTATGTATAAATTTGGGCAAACTGTCAATCTCTCGGCAGGATTTACAGGGCCATGGCCTTGTTGTAACACTGATGTAACTTTTTGACTTTTTGTACCATAATAGAAATAGCCTGATTCAAAAAAAAAAACAATAAGGGGTTACACTAGTAGTATAGGGACCTAACATGTCCCTCTTCTTCAAAAAGTGTTGTCCTCAATGCTTGAGTAGTTCTTGATGCTTCTGTATAAAATTCTTGTCCTCGATGTGGAATCTTCAGTGGGTAAGTTCTTCCACTTGATGGGATACTCTGAAATTGATCGATTTCGTAGCTGTCGCGTTCTTGTTTCTGTGACTGCTCCAGGTTCCAATATGAACTTTTCTTCCTCATCAAGTTCTAGCAATATTGTTTGAACTGGGATCTTCTGCAACTTTTGAATGAGTGGCCAAACTTCTTCATCCTTCTTCCATTCATCCCTTGCTTCGTTTATCCAATCTGGTTGGATAATAGAAATATCAAAAAAAAATACTTCCACATCCTCATCCTTTCTTGAGAGTGCATCTACAACAACATTTTGCTTCCATTTTTTGTAGATGATTTGAAAGCCATAACCCAACATATTTGTGACCCATTTTTTTTGTTCTTCTAAAGATAATTTTTGTTCTAAAAAGTATTTAAGACTATCATGATCCATTTTTACCTTGAAGTGTCTTCCCATTAGTTAAGGTCGCCATTTCTTAAGTGCATGTAGTATTGCCAAAATTTCCTTCTCATAAATAGCTTGCTTGAGATGTAGCCGTAAAAATACCCAATCACCTACATCAAAACTTCTTTCACTGTGATGTTGATTTTCCTATTGTTTCATTCAATTCTGCACCAAAGTGGTGTTATCCTTAAAAGTTGGAGAACTTGTTGTTGATGCTCGATGTGATCTTTCACAGCTTGAATCTTTTTCTTCTTGATATGTCCTTCTATCTTGAGAGTTTGAGGAGTGGTAATTTCTTACAATGCATTACAAGATATGGTTGGATTAATTTCTTGATGCTCGATGTGATCTTTCACTTCTTGAACATTTTTCTTCTTGATATGTCCTTTGTTCTTGATAGTTTGAAGAGTGGTAATTCTAGCCAATGCATTACAATATATGGTCAAATTCATTTCTTCTTTCTTGCTATGATATTTCACTTCTTGAACCTTTTTCTTCTTGATATGTCCTTCTATCTTGAGAGTTTGAGAAGTGGTAATTCTTGCCGATGCTTTACAAGATATGGTCATATTCATTTCTTCTTTCTCTGGGGTTGGTTCCTGGTGTATATCCTCTTCTTTCAATGTTTCTTGATCCTTTTCTTCCTCCTCTTTATAATCTATGTAAAATAATCTCTTCTCAGCACACTTACGACCTTTAGTGTATATTCTATCACAATTGTAACACATCCCTTTTTCTCTTTTTTCTTCCAATTGTTGTGGTGTAAACCTTGTAGGTTGTGGAAGGCTAGGAGAAAAAACACTTCCATAATTATAGTCATGAGAGTTGGCATTCCTTGTTTCCATAATTTCGCTTTCAATTTTTCTTGCCAACTTGAATGCCTTCTCCAATTAATCAGGTTCCCAAAGATGAACCTCATGTTCAATGTTATTCTTTAAAGTCCCTATGAATACATCAATCCTTTGCTTCTCTAGAATATCATTTACCCTTATATTCAATTTTTGAAAGTCCTCAATGTGCTCTTCCATTGAACCCTTTTATTTGAGATTTATCAATTGGCTAAAGAAGGTGTTTCTCTTCGTGTCCTCATAATGTGCTATCATTTCCTCCATGAAAATTGATCATGTGACAAGTGGTTTACGAGAACAAAGCCCTTCATACCATAAAAATTCATCTGGTTCTAAATATAAAGATGCATTACCTACCCTTTGTAACAGTTGCACCTCATGTAGATCAAAATATTGCTCCATCTATAGTATCCAATTTAACAGATCCTTGCCATCAAACTTCCTCATATCGCCCTTTCTTGATTTTAGGAGCTCGATCTTGAAATGAATGTAACTTTGTAATTTCATATCTCCAAGTTTAGAAATTGCGTCCTATAGTAGCTCTCTGAGTCCTCTTTCTAACGCCGCAAGTATGATCAAGGTTGGATTCTGGAAGGAAAATTTATGTCAAATATCCCACGATGACCTGATTATAGACTGGCTCAGTAGAGAGAAATTATACGAAGTGCCCTATGTCATTGTTTCAACCTTAGGACCTAAAACTGATACATAAACAACTAAAGTTCGCCCTCTTTCTATAACTTCTTATGAAATTTCAATCTGATGCTCAAAGAGAAAGTTATGAGGATTTTCCCAATGTCACCTATTTGGGATGTAATTCGGGAGCCTGCAGAAACCCTAACTGTCATATTATATCTCTAAAAATATAGTGTGACAAGATCTGAAATGTGAAACCGAGTTTCACCAAGATTTCGGCTCAAATGGGTTTTAATTTCAGAGTCTGATCCTTCGTAGGAAAAAAATTATAGCGAAAATTCCACAATGACCTTTTTGCGGTGAAATTTTGGAGCTTGCAAACACCCTAACTTCCTCAGATCATATCTCCGAAAATATAGAGAGAAAAGATCTGAAATTTAGACCCAAGGTTCAGAATACTTTCTTCTCAAATGGATTTTTATTTTTAGCTTCTGAAACTTCGTAGCGAAAAATTTATAGCAAAAATACCACGATGACTTGTTTGGAGTAGCGAAACCCTAGAATCCAAGCTCTGATACCAAATGTTATGAAACTAGCTCATAAAAAGATAGAAAAGAGATATCACCACCTTCAAAATAAGCCTCTTCAAGGGGGCAACCTCCTTTACATTACAAAAATGCTTCGATGATACAAATGACAAGACCTCCATTCTATATATAGGAGTCTAAGGGGGCATAATGTAATCAGAGTTGACATAACAATAATAATGTAAGGGCACAACAATATAATAAGGGGTTTTCACTATAACAATAAGGGGTTACACTAGTAGTATAGGGACCGAACAGAAAAGCAAGCAAAGGGAAAGGAAGGGAAGTAAGGATCAAGGAAGAAGAGCAGGATCAGGCAGCTTCAGCAGGAATATTTGCAGATAACCTTTTGCATATGTGATTTCCTAGCTGGTTTTGACATGCATGACTTTCATGTTGGTGTATGGTCCTATTGTTGTCAGTGGCATGGTTTTTCTGGGTTATGACAGTGGCTTTCAACCTAGCCTTGCCTTTTTTCAAATGCCATGGTATTGGGATGTTTATCTCGATTTTTATCTTTCATTTGCCAGATGAATTTCGAAATCTGGGGTGTAGGTGGTCTCAAGGTTCATTCCCAAAGGACATGGAATCCCTTAACCGGTTTTGGTGGGATACATGGTAAATTCTGAGGGAGAAGTCTCAGTTTAGGGCCTAGTGATAAGGGTTTGGATTGTGGTAAATCCTAAGAGACTGGTCTAGGTTTAGGGCCTAGTGATCCAGGATTGGATTGAGATAAAGCTTGAGAGAGAAGGAGATGGAAAATTCCTCAAGGATAGTGATGGATTCAGATGACATTCCAAGTTCAGTTTGGTTGTGATCAGAGCACCGGTTTTGGTGTGATCACGATTTGGTGAGGGTGGAGGTGGTTTAACCTCTGGATTCCCTTGTTTGTTCTTGGATTGGTTGTTCTATGAGATCACACATTCATGCTTGGAATATGGTATGAGGGTGACTAACTGAAAGAGAGATTTTGTTTAGCCATGTCTATAGTTGGGTGGTACGTGGAAGTCCTGAACCTAGTCAGATTTTCCTATGATTAATAAATGCTAAGTTCTCTTACTTTTGAACTAGTTTATATGTGGATTTAATGGTTGTCATATCTTTGATATTTATATGGTTTTATGCTGGTTATAAGCATGGTTAAATGACTAGTTCATGTCATGGTTATTTCATGTAATTACTTGTAATTATCGAATAGATGGATGCAATACCTAATTGATGATATAATAATTCAATGGAGAAGGAGGTGATCCTTTTGGTTATGTTTCATAAGTTCTTTCAGTCATTTATGCTTTGTCTTGTATCCTAGACATGTAGGTTGCATTGATGCCAAGTGTTTGAAAGAATGTTAGTCCCAGTGGGGAATGCTCAGGCCTAGTCCTAAGGTTGATTTTTGATTTACCAGGATTCTCGTCATGTATTTGATGGATTTTGAAGGTTGTAGCAATTTCTAGGCACAGGCCGGGATTCTGGACTAGAAAAGTGGTTCAAATCTAGGGGTCGTTGGCATGGGTCTACTGAGAAAAGTCCACAGTCACTGGAAAACAAACCTATGAGAGTGACTTTGGGTTGCTGGACATTGTCATGCTTATAACATGAGAGTGACCAGGGGTTAAAAGGATTCAATAATCAGTGGGACTCAGAGACAACATGTCTAAGTGGTTGACATGTCTCTTGAGGATGTTGTTGCTAATGTGGATGACTTTGTTTGATATGTTCCATCGATTCCATTTCCTTAAGGTCACCAAGGATGTTTAATCCCTTATAGTATCCTCTCTCATTGCATGTTTACCCCAGCTGGCAATTTTCTTGGGTGGACCTGGAAGGAGGAGGCATTACAACTGATACATTGGCATCATTTTATCCTACTTGCGATATTTTATCCTACAAGTTTGTCCCATAAGAACTTATTGTCAAAATATGATTCACCTGAACTCTTCTACTAAGAGCACTTGCTACCTAATTCTCTTTGCCCTTAATGTACCTGATCTCAAAGTCAAACTCACTTAGAGTAGTGAACCATCTAGCTTGCCTGGTATTCAATGTGGGTTGGTCAAACAAATACCTCAACCCACTGTGATTGATCATCGTAATAAACTACCTGGAAAGAAGGTAATGTATCCACATCTTCAATTCATGAATTATATCTACCAACTCATAACATACCACTTTCTCATTCAAATTCCTTGACTCATAGCATACTTCTCCTTCTTGCATCAGGACTCCACCTAGTCATCTCTTGTAAGCATCTGTACATATCATGAACTCCTTCTCAGGATCTGCGATCTTTAAAACCAGATAATTTGTAAGAAAATGCTTCAACTGCTCAAAACTAGCTGGACACTCCTCAGTCCATTCAAACTTCTTTCCTTTTCACTACAAAGATGTAATAGGATAGGAAATCCCTGAGAAGTTCCCAATGAAACTGCTATAATACCCTGCTAGTCCCATGAATGATCTGACCTCATCCATATTATTAGGAGCTGACCACTCCATGATAGCTCTAATCTTTTCTAGATCCACTGCTATACCTTCCTTGGAAACAACATGTCCTAGGTAATGAACTTTAGTATGAAAGAAAACACACTTTCTAAGCTTGGCATACAACTGACACTCTCTCAGAAAACTTAACACTATTGTCAGGTGCTCTGCATGTTTTTCCTCATTCTTAGAATATATTAATATATAATCAATTAATACTATGACAAACTTATCTAGATAAGGATGTGATGCACTATTCATCAAACACATGAAAATATTTGGAGCATTAGTAAGAACAAACAGAACCACTACAAACTCATAATTCCCATACCTTGTACAAAATGCGGTCTTGTAGATATATTCTTCTTTGATGTGCATATGATGATATCCCAATATTAGATCAATCTTACAGAATACTATTTCTCCATTCAACTTATCAAATAAATCATCAATCCAAGGTAAAGGATACCTATTCTCTATAGTCACCTTGTTCAATTGTCTGTAGCCAATGCACAACCTAAGAGTACCATGCATCTTCTTCACAAACAACACTGGTGCACCCTAAGGTGATACACCTAGCCTTAGGTATCCCTTATGAAGCATTTCCTTAAGCTGCAACTTCAATTCCACCAACTCTGGAGTACTCATCCTGTAAGGTGCCTTTGATGCTAATGCTGCTTCCGACATCAACTCAATAGAAAATTCCACTTCCATATGAGGTGGTAACTCTGAAATCTCTGCTAGAAATACATCTTGAAACTGTTGCAAAACAAGATACCTCTTTAAGACTTCAACATCCTTAACATCCTTCATTTTGTCACTGGAAATATGAAATGCAAACAATACACATCCTTTCCTACAACTGAACTTTACCTGCATAGTTGTAACCATTCTCACTAATTTAGGCTTCTTCTTTCCCAACAAGATTCTTCTTTCCCCATCATTGTCCAAGAACTCAATAGCCTTATCATAGTAATCTACCTTAGTCATGTGAATTTGCAACCAATCCATGCCAAAAAGAAAATTGTAGGAAGATAAAGGAAGCACATTAAGATGTGTTGAAGTAGACATACCATTCAGTGGAAATGAACAAGATCTCACCCAATGATGAACTCTTTTCTTGGTCTCGATAGCCAACTACACTAAGCAAGATTCTACATGCACATTTTAATTCATTGAGCAACACTTATCCACCATGTCAGGATTGATATAACCATAGTTAGATCCAGGGTCAATAAAAATGGAAACAACTAGATCACAAAGCTTAAATTCCATCTCGATAATACATTCCTAATGATCAGCCCACCTATTATCCATTGCTACATAAATCTGAGGAATACTCTGCCCAACATCTCCAACTGTCTATGCCTCTTGAGCACTATAAATTGGAGGTCTTCCACCCTGATGTTGTGGACAATATCTTTTGCGAGATCTCCACCACAAGTCCAACATTATAAAGGCTTCTTGCCATCACCCCTTGTTCTGCTCCTAAGGCTGAGACCCATGTTCTCTGTCAACTGAATTGAACTTCTTGTATGACACTGCATTATCCTTGTTACCTAGATCCTAATTTCTTCCTCGCTTCTTAACCAACTTTCCTTTAGTATTCTCATTACCTTTCCAATCCCACTTAGGCTTAGATTTATGTTTATACTACTCATAAAATGCTTCAACTTCCCAATAACTTCCTCTAATGAGCAAGGCTCATCATACCTAATCCGATCCTTAAATTCTAAAGGAAACCCACTAATGAAACTTTGAACATTTTTATTCTCATCCTTAAGATATGGCACATACCTCAACAACTCCAGAAACTTGGTTGTATACTCTTTGTCTATCATAGATCCCATCTTAAGCTTGTAGAAATCTTTAGACATTTTATCGTAATATCTCTCATACTAGTACTTCTTTTTTAAAATTATCTTAAACTCAAGCCAACTCAACTCCTCTATCTTGATTCCTCTGACATGCTTCGCGTCTTCCCACCATATATCTACTTTCCCTTTGAGACTAAAGGTAATTATCCTAGCTTTCATATTCTCCGTATAGTCATCCATCTCGAAGAACTTCTTCATCCCAAGTATCCATGCTTCTACATCTTCAAGTTGATTCGACTCTCCATCAAAGGTAGGAAGGTTGGCTTTCTTGAACTCATTTGTAAAGTACTTCTTCTCACTCCTATAAGGATGATAGCGATGATGACCATGATGTCTCTCTGATACAAAACTAGAATAGAACCCATAACCACTACCTCTCCTATTAGGTGTCTCTAACCATATTCCACCTCTAACCGTATCATCCTTGTTCAACATGTTCCCTCCATGAGACCTGTTACCATATGCCCCATTAGTACTTTCCTCCTATCCATGATTGATTCTTGGTTCCCCCTCTCTCTACAAATTTGATAAACTTTGAAGGATCACTGCATTAACTTCTGCTTTCTTTTCCTCAGCTCTGGAAAGTCTTTCCTATGATTGAATGATCATGTCATTATCTTCCTTACAACTTCTGATTTCTTCCTTTAAACTTCTTAGTGTATTTGTTATATCAAGAGAGTACTCATTTCCTTATTGCTTAGTTGATCTATAAAGAGAGTCACATGAACTGTAATCCACCATTTTGATCATCATCTTTGATCTTCTTCTTCCTACAAACATTCCATGTTAGATAAACCAAATATAGAAATAATCAAAATCATACCTCTAGGAAGTTCAGGGGAGGTTATCTTGTTTGCACAAATTAGTCCAAATTAGCACGATATACGTGTATATACATACAATGACATCATTCTATCAACATCTCACATCATGAATAATAACACAAATTGTAACACTGGCTACATACATGACAACCATAGCTACTACAAGCATGCATATGACTAACATGCATGCATAACAATCAAATCTAACCCATCTAATCTAAGTTTTTGAACTTGGGAGCTTTGATACCACCCTGTAATGCCTCCTCCCACATTTACCCAATTTCATAAGCTAGTCGCGATAAACATGAAATGAGTGTCACTATGACATGACTCTGTTGGAAATAATATTGAGAGGGGGGGGGTGAATCAGTATTATCAGATCAATATAACTTTTCAGTTTCCATATTAAGATTCATATGTGATGCAACAAGTATATAACTAGTAAACATATGATTCAATTAGTTGATCTCTAATGAGTGCATCAGAACATTATTAACCATATGAGCAGTAAACCGGAGCAGTAAAATAGAACAGATCGTCACACACAAGAAGCACACATGAACACCATGATGTAAGGTGGAAACCCAATGTGGGTGAAAACCACCTGCTGCAAGTCGTCTCAATCTTCTTTAATAAGAAATACCTTTTACAATAGTTCTGTACTGGTGCAGACTTATACCAATACACAGGCTTCTACCTGCAGAAGGCTACAACCTTCTCTCATTCTCTAGACTCTCCTGGAAGGGAGCTACAACCCCCATAGTTCTTGTACTAGCCGATCCATTTACTAGTACGCAGGCTGCTACCTGATACAATGCTCCAAAGTTTTCAACTACTACTGGAAGGGAGCTACCAACCCCTTAGCTCTTGTACTAGCTAAGATACTAGTACGTAGGTGCTGACCTACAATCTTCTCTCCTCCAGGTACCACGTTTCATACATTTTCAGACTGGATACACCTGAAGCACAACACATAATCTGAAAGGCCACGTTTCATCCAATTTTCATACTGGACCCATTAATATCATTGAAGTACATAATCAATCAATCTTCTGAATCACCCAATCACCATATCAATACATATACAAGGATAGTATGTGTGTTAGCAACCGAATCTAGTCCATTAGATCACATAAATATGAGTCATTATGATCCTGATCCATTATTAGATCTCATCCATCAACACAATCAATCAAACTGAATATGTAGAATACTGACACCATTAAACAGTCATCAGAACACATCAACAACCTGAACCACCTGTAACTTTAAACATCATAGCTCAAATGGTATACGCTACTACAATGAACCAAACCTGCGTACATACGCGCTTTCACCAAAGCCAACCTGCGTACAGATCTATAAATATTCAATCATGACTTGCAGCGATTTCAAACTTAAGTTATACCCAGTTCAGATCATTACAAGCGTTAGTATAAAGATCTAGAATAAGCATAATCAACTATATAGAGATAGTTCATTTCAAGCCATTTGATCCCGATCTATCCTTAGATCTTGTTCTCCATCAACCAGTGAGATCCCTCTTTAGCTCAGATCCAGATCTGCACCATAACCCAATCACAGTATTCCAGATCTAGCACTTTATCAGATATTCAATAATTCAGATGATGCTTTGCCGAATGATCTCCTTCCTCTTTTATAGTCTTAGGCCTTTCACAATACCACGGTCCAAAACCATAATAACACAATACCACGGACCCAATACTTGGGATCAACACTTTTGGATGCAATACCACGGACCAAAACCATAGGATCAAAAACTGTCGGACTAATACCATGAACCAACCATGAAAGTGCATGAGATCAACACTTTTGGATGCAATACCACGAACCAAAACCATAGGATCAAAAACTGTCGAACTAATACCATGAACCAATCATGAAAGTGCGTGAACTTTTCTCTTGCATGAAGGGAACTTTTCTCTGCATGAAAGTGCGTGAACTTTTCTCTACATGAAAGAAAATTTTCTCTGCATGAAAGTGCGTGAACTTTTCTCTACATGAAAGAAACTTTTCTCTGCATGAAAGTGCGTGAACTTTTCTCTACATGAAAGAAACTTTTATCTTCATGAAAGTGCGTGAACTTTTCTCTACATGAAAGAAACTTTTATCTTCATGAAAGTGCGTGAACTTTTCTCTACATGAAAGAAAATTTTATCTTCATGAAAGTGCGTGAACTTTTCTCTACATGAAAGAAACTTTTATCTTCATGAAAGTGCGTGAACTTTGTTGCACTATAATTTATCATCTGAGATGAGTGGGTTGCCATCAAGTACAACATATGTATCATAATGCCAAAAATCTCCCCCTTTGGACTTGATGGCAACAACAACCAATCACTCTCCCCCTTTGACATTAAGGGCAAAGGGCAGACCAAGATAATCTCTTTCCTAGATGAACATTCCGTTGCCCATACTCCCCTTGAGTATCTGCTGAAATCCCTGAATGAGCTCCCCCTTTGTATATGCCAAGAAGTACCACTCTGTCCATGCTTCCTCTGAGTACCTGCTGAAATCTCTGAATGAGCTCCCCCTTTGTATATGCCAAGGTGTACCAATCTGTCCATGCTACATGCTGAAATCTCTACTCTGTTGAAGTGTGCTTTCATGCTCCCCCTGACTGTAAGCAAGGTCTGCAAAAAGATGTTCTACAAGAAGAACATGACTCTATACATCATAAATGACCTTCCTATCACCAAAGATTCATACATACATCTATCTCCGATCACAATGGTGATATACCAAAAGTTTACATGATAACATAAGAGAATAACATCATTCATCACAGGCATAGTGGGGAAACCAACATAGGCTGTTACATGACCTGAAGAGATCTCATCAAATGACTACAATAGATAGAGACACACTATTACATCATGAGTCTTGATATGACCTTTACAGAGACCAATCACCTAAATAAGATCATGATAAACATCAGCAACAACACTGTATGATCTGCTCCATAGCATCTGTCAATAGCAACTAGACCAGCAACTTGTATTAGTGCATGAATCATCAAGGTATGTCCGTATCAACTCATCCTTTTGAACATAATTCTGTATATACAGAATCATTCACATTCTTATCATATGTGAGAAACACCATAGCCATCCAGATCTGCATGAACCAAGTATCATCAATTGGGAATATCTACATCAATCAACATATGTACGAAACAACCTATCATCATATAGGTAAGAACTCATCATCATCATGTCTCCAACAATGCAACTTTGAATAATCATCCATGTATCCAGCCAACAATCCTCATCCATATATGTGCCAAGAACAATAGGAATCCGGCATCATAACTGTAAAATATGATCTTTATGCATATGACGACAACAACATATGAGTGACTCATCATCAAGTAAAGAAGATGTGAATTCAAGCTATGTACTTCTCCTTATCCTTATGAAGATCACCATGTAAGCACCATTAGAGAATCAACCACAAATCTGATCTAAATATCAACTATGTAACCCCAAGAATCATCTGAACAACTCATAACCATATCATAGCAAGATGAATCATTTATCCATATAAGCATCATCACCAAGGACTATTAACCATAATGCCAACAATGCATTAAAAGCATATGCTCCCCCTAAACATGTGCCATCTTGTTTACTGTCAGATCTGATCATGCATATCAGCAAGAAGTATCAAGACATCATCATTATCAAGTTAGAAACAAAACACTTCTAACCATCAAGTCATTTCCACATATCATCAGCAAATTGTAACCATTATCAAACAGCGCAAATAATAAACTGAATCATAACTGATCCTTTTCCTGAACCTGTCCCTATTGCCTTTCCTCAAACAATCATATACGCGACTATGCCATAACCAACTTGCATATATACGTGACTTCTCTTTAAGAAACTTGCGTATGAGATTTAGGACACTGAAGTTTTACACTTCCAGCTCCCTCTGATTCTGTTATGTCTGTATGTTGTGCTGTGCCGCCTCTTTCTGACTGTACTTCTTTCTTCTTCCACATCTTCAAGTGTGATGATGATGTTTTCTCCTTTTGGTATGGTGCCCATACTTTGTTCCTGCATTCCTTAGCTATATGTCCAAGCTTGTTACATGTGTAACATCTCATATTTCTTCTATAGCAATCAACAGCTCTGTGACCAAACATATTGCAAGCAAAGCAATATCCATTAAAGTACCTTGAATGTGATGATCTTTCTGCATGATGGTCTTGAAACCTTCTTCTTCTACATCTGGCTGCAACATGTCCAAGATTATGACATACATAACATTCAACATTATTCATAGGAGGAGTAAAAGATTTTCTTTGAAGAATTTCTTTCCTTGGTTGATGATGAGATTGACCTTTCATCTCCTTATTGAGCATTTCAGATTTTGCAGTAGAGTCCCTTGTCTTACTTTGTGAACTAGATTCACCTTCAATAGATTCATGAAAACCAAGACCAGTTTTGATAGCAGGAGACCTTTGACTATTAAGAATACCATCCAAGACTTTAGTACTATCTTGAAATTGTAACAGTTTATCCTTTTCTTCTAATTTATCTTTTAGAATATTTACCTCAACTTGATGTTGCTCTTCCTTTTCAAGATACTGCTTCTTCACATTTTCTTCAACATTTCTTTCTTCTTCCAACTGACGTCTTAGTTCAAGAACTTCATTTTCATGAGCTTGGAGTAGTTCTTTATTCTGCTTCTTTGATTCTTCAAGATCTTCTTTTAGCGAGCAGATCGTGGCTTCAAGACTTTCATAGTAACTGGATCTATCTCTGAGTTTCTTGATGGTTTTGCTTCTTTCATTGACTTCATCTCTTAGTGATGTTACTTCATCCTGCAACTTTTGATATTTGTCCTTGAATAACTTCCTTACCTTGTTTCCTTCCTCTAGTTGAGCTTTTAGTTTGGCAGCTTCTTCTTTGAAGACGCATTCCCTTTTGTTCAATAGATCTTGTTGATCTCTAATTTTGTCTGTAAGCCTTTTAAACTCTGCCTCTATTTGATATATTTCTTGCTCACCCATAAAAGAAAATTCAGTTGTTTCGCTATCACTTTCATCTTTTCCAAATGGATAGATAGCTAGAACATCAGAGGATAACAAATTCATACCTGATAGTTCATCTTCATTCTGAAATGATTCTGAATCTGAAGTGCTTATTCCACATAATCCCCAATCGATTCTCCCACTGTCATAGTTCTTCTGAGATGTCTTCTTCTGCTTAGGCGCTTTCTTCTTAAGCTTCTTTCCCATTGTTCCATGGATCTCCTTCAAGCAATCAAGCTTCTACAAAAGGACTTGCTCTGATACCAATTGTTGGAAATAATATTGAGAGGGGGGGGGTGAATCAGTATTATCAGATCAATATAACTTTTCACTTTCCATATTAAGATTCATATGTGACGCAACAAGTATATATCCAGTAAACATATGATTCAGTTAGTTGATCTCTAATGAGTGCATCAGAACATTATTAACCATATGAGCAGTAAACCGAAGCAATAAAATAGAATAGATCATCACACACAAGAAGCACACATGAACACCATGATGTAAGTTGGAAACCCAATGTGGGTGAAAACCACCTGCTGCAAGTCGTCTCAATATTCTTTAATAAGAAATACCTTTTACAATAGTTTTGTACTAGTGTAGATTTATACCAGTACATAGGCTTCTACCTGTAGAAGGCTACAACCTTCTCTCGTTCTCCAGACTCTCCTGGAAGGGAGCTACAACCCCCATAGTTCTTGTACTAGCCGATCCATTTACTAGTACGCAAGCTGCTACCTGATACAATGCTCCAAAGTTTTCAACTGCTACTGGAAGGGAGCTACCACCCCCTTAGCTCTTGTACTAGCTAAGATACTAGTACGTAGGTGTCGGCCTACAATCTTCTCTCCTACAGGTACCACGTTTCATACATTTTTAGATTGGATACACCTGAAGCACAACACATAATCTGAAAGGCCACGTTTCATCCAATTTTCATACTGGACCCATTAATATCATTGAAGTACATAATCAATCAATCTTCTGAATCACCCAATCACCAGATCAATACATATACAAGGATAATATGTGTGTTAGCAACCCGATCTAGTCCATTAGATCACATAAATATGAGTCATTATGATCCTGATCCATTATTAGATCTCATCCATCAACACAATCAATCAAACTGAATATGTAGAATACTGACACCATTAAACAGTCATCAGAACACATCAACAACCTGAACCACCTGTAACTTTAAACATCATAGCTCAAATGGTATACGTTACTACAATGAACCAAACCTGCATACATATGTGCTTTCACCAAAGCCAACCTGCGTACAGATCTATAAATATTCAATCATGACTTGCAGCGATTTCAAACTTAAGTTATACCCAGTTCAGATCATTACAAGCGTTAGTATACAGATCTAGAATAAGCATAATCAACTATATAGAGATAGTTCATTTCAAGCCATTTGATCCCGATCTATCCTTAGATCTTGTTCTCCATCAACCGGTGAGATCCCTCTTTAGCTCAGATCCAGATCTGCACCATAACACAATCACAGTATTCCATATCTAGCACTTTATCAGATATTAAATAATTCAGATGATGCTTTGCCGAATGATCTCCTTCCTCTTTTATAGTCTTAGGCCTTTCACAAAACCACGGTCCAAAACCATAATAACACAATACCATGGACCCAATACTTGGGATCAACACTTTTGGATGCAATACCACGGACCAAAACCATAGGATCAAAAACTGTCGGACTAATACCATGAACCAACCATGAAAGTGCGTGAGATCAACACTTTTGGATGCAATACCACGGACCAAAACCATAGGATCAAAAACTGTCAGACTAATACCATGAACCAATCATGAAAGTGCGTGAACTTTTCTCTTGCATGAAGGGAACTTTTCTCTGCATGAAAGTGCGTGAACTTTTCTCTACATGAAAGAAAATTTTCTCTACATGAAAGTGCGTGAAATTTTCTCTACATGAAAGAAACTTTTCTCTGCATGAAAGTGCGTGAACTTTTCTCTACATGAAAGAAACTTTTATCTTCATGAAAGTGCGTGAAATTTTCTCTACATGAAAGAAACTTTTATCTTCATGAAAGTGCGTGAACTTTTCTCTACATGAAAGAAACTTTTATCTTCATGAAAGTGCGTGAACTTTGTTGCACTATAATTTATCATCTGAGATGAGTGGGTTGCCATCAAGTACAACATATGTATCATAATGCCAACAGACTCGACCTCCAAGTTCCAATTAAGGAAGTGGGGGCTACAAACTGAACACATATTGACATCCTACAGGGATTGCATATCACTCAGGAGCTGAACAACCACCCCAAGTGATCAATCCCTTAGATGGAGCCCTTTTTCTATGACCTAGTACCCCAACCGCACACATAACAAGGCAAGGGTGTAGTTATATGCCTCCAACCGCACGCACAAGTCTCCTTCCATGCAGTTATGGCCTAAATTATTCATATCTCAACATGCGATCTTGGGATATGTGCCACCTTTTCAAGCCAGCCTCTAGACCACTTCCCAGAATTGCCTGTAACTTTCTAGAATCATAATTTACATGACAACAATGCCAAACCTTCAAACTTGAAGCAATAACTTGACCTAGACTACCTAATCCAAGATAAACATTTCTTCAAACATATGGAAAACATGTAAGCTACAAGTCATGGATGCATAACTGATAATCTCCATTTGAGAATCACCAAGAAGGCTCTAATCCCTCTCTAGCTAGTTGCAATAGCACGTGTTAGTCCATACATCCATCAAACATTCAGTAAATTATAAAAATGTATCAAGATCCAATTATAGATTACATCACATAACTAGCATATAACCAACAAATAACCAACATAGGAACCATGGAAAATCATCCATAATGTCAACATGATAACCAATACAAGTATTCATAAATCACAATAGGAAATAACTCTTATCAATATATGAAAATACCAACCAAGTCAAGGACTTACACATACCACCCGACCATAGATTGGGATGAACCAAATCTCTATTTTAGCCAATCATCCTCACACCATATTCCAAGCATGAATATGGGGTCTCATGGAATAAACCAAAAAAAAACCAAACTAGGGCTTCCAGAGGCCAAACCACCTCAACCCTCAACCACAGTGATTCATGGGGGCTTCACTAGGGGAAATACCATAGCACATGAATTCATATTGGGGGATATATATTGAGGAAAAAATGACATAATATATTGAGAATATAATAGGGGGTAAAGGACTTCTATATTAGTAGGTATAAAAAATGGAGCTCAAAGATAATGAAAAAATATAAACGGGTATAAAAAGTGTTAATGAAAATATGGATATCTACAATATCTAGAGAAAGTAGGGGTTTTTTAAATTGGGAAGTTGTATTAGGTTTGCATTGGTGCGGGGTTAAATAATGTGATTTTTAGAGGTATTTTCCAATATGTAGTCAAATTAAGGGTATTGTTTTGTATGCCATGAACACACATGATATGTCAGAGGTTCAATGAGTGAAGCCCCCATGTAGTGATTCCACCTCTACGGTTCAGAATCACTAACATCAACTAGATCGGTCTCTACCCAAGCGATGTGGTGCTCCATGAACTAGTAACTCAACCCACAAACTTCCGAGGCTCCAGAGTGTTTGTTCTAACAATGGATCCAGGGACTAGTAACTCAACTCACCAAGCTCTAGAGTGTTTGTCCCAACAAACGGCTCTAGGAATTAGTAAGTCAACCCAAGCTTTACAAGGATTCTAGAGAGTTTGTTCCAACTCACAATCATAGGGAACATGAGCACCAACTAGAAAACAACAAGTAAGAAACCCACAACACCATGGTTGTTCAGGAAATGACAAAGCAAAGCTAAAACCATTATCAACCCACAAAAATCTCCATGCCATTTACAACAGATAACCAAAGAATCACATGCATATACCATGCATCCATAAATCATCAAGGAAATCACACATGAAACCTATTACCTGCAAAGAAATCTAGTTGTAGCTGTCGATCCAACTATTTCCTTGCACTCCTTGCTTTCCTTTGCCTTCTTTCTTCAAACCCAGTGAATACTAGAGTGCTCCAGCATGCTCCACAAATTCTCTAAGTGTGAAAGAGTATGAGAGAATGAAAAAATGAAAATGAGAGCTCCAAAATTGAGCTAACAAAAAGCTATGATCTAATCCTCAGAAGCCTTTTTATCATCGAGGCCTCTATTTTCTTCATTTTTCTTCATTTTTCCTCTAATTTCCTTGGCATGAAAATATGTGTCTCTTCACCTTCGTTTTCTCCTATTTTCCTTTATTTTCATATTTAAATGCCATTTATTGCCTCTTTTCCTTTACTAATTCCTTTGCCAATTTCCATAGCCATCAATTAATCACAAGTGATGCCCACTAAAATATTTTTTCCAACATTCAGCTTGGAATACATGTCCCATGACCTTGGTCTTCTTTTATTTACATAGAAAATCAACCAGGGTCTGTTACATTGCTCCTACATTCTCTATACTCACATTCCTTTGTAGTTATTGACGCTATAAATGAGAACTTAACACTAGAGGAAACATCCCAAAGAATGTCCATCCTACACATTCTGCTTGCATATTTCATAGGTATGTTGCATGCACTTGGAACTATTTTTCTTGTATGTGACACTCATTTATCAACCATAACATAGCATTAGTTTTTTTCAATACTTAATAACATTAAAAACACAAAAAAAGTAAAATATTATTACAAAAGAGAGAAGGGGGAAATAAATTTTTTTGCTTGGCAGTTTTCCTAAGTCATGTCTCCAAGGACTAATTTTTGAGTCACCCACTTAGTAAGTTGGGTTTAGTATGGCCTTAGGAAGGTAAACCTTGGTTTTTAAGTTTTTCACTACTCTAGTTGCTTACTCTTCCTGTCAATATGGAGAGTCTATCAATTACTCTTATTTCAAAAACTCATATCATAATTCCACATTTCATCAAATCCTACCCAAGTCACCATTATGTCATGCTATTTTTAAAGAGAACTCTTATCTTATATCAATTATTTTTTACCATCCATGTCATTCTTCCTAGTTGTCAAAGTTGTCTCTCTATCATCAATATCTTTGTGTTTTACTCATGCCAGTGTGGAACATCTCCATTGACTTCTCATTAGTAGGTCATCTTTTATTTACTATGACACATTGCTATAAGCGTTTTACCAAGAGTAGTACCCTATGCCTATTTTCATCATCGGTAGGTTACCTTACACTCAACAAATGAAATTTGATCAATGGTTATTGATTAACCAGTTTCTTATGTGTTCAATGTCAAATCCTATATTCATGCATTGGGATTCATGCCATACCTTGGATTCCAATTTCATCATTGGTATAGTTCCTTACCTTTGTCAATGGATTTCATTATCTATCATTTTTCAAAGGGTCTCTTCCATTTTCTATTCCATTTGGTGCACATGAGAGACGTAATTGGTGGTGTTCTCTTCCAATTTTATCCAAGTCCTTCAAAATTATTCTCCTTATATCTTTTTACGTTGGATGACGAGGGATGCCTTTATATCCACCTTCCAATGGATCTCTTTCCATCAAGTTCAACACATTTTCTCTTGGAATGAGATTTTAATAATTTATAATACCTTGCGACTTATAGTCATCAGTGGTAGGATCTCCCACTATTCTCAGTGGGAATACATCAGTATATCACAATTGATGGATTCTACAAGTGTTTGACATAGCATATATATTCAACCTTGCTAGAATGTACTAAGTACCTTGATGCCCATTATCATTATAAGTGAATTGTATTTCATTTATTAATGGTATACATCAAAGACTCGTAAGAAAATGGTGTCTCCAACATTCGACATCAAATCATCTATTCACATGGCATAAACTCATACATTTGGCAGGTTTGGATTTGAAGTTCAAAGTAGAATTCCCTCATTATGTTGTTTCCCGACTTGTGCAAGAAAATACCACTAACATCTATGAAATTAGTACCCTCAGGAGGACAAGTTTTCCATTGCATTTCTATAATGATTCTCCTAACTTATATTGAGACATAGCTCCACTATGTAATTGTTCACGACTATAATTTGTTTCGACATGGATCCACTATGTATCTTTTAATTTGCATTGATCTGCAATGTGTTTTGTTTGTTTTCCATGTATTTTCACACTTGAACATGGGTGTAACCAACTCAAGAAGAGGGTCATCTCATACTTTGTCTTTTTTTGCAAGTACTTCCATGATCCAAAGTTTGGTGAACTCCTCCCAACTGTGCTTACTAGCCTCCTATACCAAATCACAATATCTTTTAACCATTAGATTCCCATTTGATCTCACACATTAGGGCATCTCCATTATAACATCTTTATCCACCTCATTCATCTAAGATGCATGTGATTGGCCTTGTTGGATTCTATACTTGATTTTGTCTAATTGAGCCCACCTAAAACTATGTAAAAAAAGAATATTCCTTTGTATGTACTCACACACCCTTCTCATTAAAAGAGTGAGTACTCACTCTTTTCCTTCAAGAAAGGAGTGAGTGCCTTGAAAAGTCACGAAAATACTATAAAAAACATGAGAATTATGCACTCCCAAGTGAGTTTTACAGGAAATTGGTTGAATGAGCGCCTTCAAAAGTCAAGAATAGACTATAAAAAACATGAAAATTATGAACTCTCAAGTGAGGTTTATAGGAAATTGGTTTCATAACATCCTAAATCCCATGAGAAATGGTATCAAGCATGTTGGAATGGTATAAATGAGACCTCAAGGAAGGATAATGCATAACAAGCCCTATGATACTAAAGTTATTATTTAGTCCTGATGAGTTAGAGCATTTTTTCCTTGTGGTTTTTACAACTAGCATCTCCCTAAGAATTCCCATTTGTAGTTGATTCTATCTCCCATTTCCTCAAATAGAGGTCTAATATACACTTGTCTTCCTCTTCCTTATGTGGAATAGAGCATCAAAGGTGAAGTAACCCTATGTGGCCCAGAGCATGAGGAATCTATACTATGATTATAGACAATGCCAAAAATAAAAGTCAAAAATATATCTATTTTACTATTATTATTTTAATAAAAATAGAGATCTCCCCCTCATAATAATAATATTATTATTATTATGTAATATTTTAGTTTCTATTGTTGCTAATACACCTAATCATAATTAGTTATCTAATTATTACATAATTCAATTATTATTACCAATTTGTTTAAGATATCGTGTTCTATGTGTGCAAATTTGTGAAGCTCAAAAAACACAAGAGGATTTCATTAAAAAAAAGTCTATACATCTCATCTTCACCGTTAATTTAACCCAATTCATTCTCAAACTACTTTTAAATTACTCTAAATCAATTTAAAAAATTAAAATATTATCTTCAAACTTCCGATCTATTATAATTTTAACTAAATATTATATTAACTAAATACCATTTTGTGAAAATATCATTTCAAACCTTCGAGATAAATTGAATAAACAAAGGGTGACTTTTCCTAATACTTCTCCTCCTCTTAAACTCATTCCTAATCTTTCTCCTCCTCTTAAACGACTTTTTTTTAAAAACCCCTCTTTTGTCCTTTTTCTACTTTTTAAGATATTGCTTAACAATTACAAACCATCTCGAATTAAATACTTGATGTTTCGAAATACGCAATGAGTCTAGCATGTACAACTAAACAGCTTCATAGCTAAGAGGCTTCGTAAAAGTATGTTTATCTATGTTCTTCAAAGTTAATCCATGATAAGTAACTTGATTGGTTACATTTTAATCCACGATAAGTAACTTGATTGGGCTCATTTTAATTCAAGATAAGTCATCATAACATAAATCATGAGTTATGAGTTATAACATAAATCATGAGTTATGAGTTATTTAGTGATATATGGTTTAATGGTAAGTTTTGCTAGATGAAATTAATGAGACTATGGTTCAAATCTCATTGAGTATATGGCTTGCTATCATCTCAACTCAAGGAGTAGACTCCCCATTTCCAAGAGTCTCGACTCTTGCTAAATCATAAGATCTGGCATATTGTTAGATATACTCTTGGTGTTATAAAGTAGCCAAAAATTTTAAAATTTCATCATTCAATTGGTGTTATTAATTCGATTAATTTTAATCAAAATTTGATAGAGATTTTTAAAAACTTAGATTTAAATTGTTTAATCTTTAGAATTTGAGTGCCCCAAATTTTTTCAGAATGCTGAATTCATTCATACATTCAAAATATATTTTAAATATCAAAAAATCACAATTTTACTTCAAATCGTATCCCTAAATTATAATGAAAAAAACTATTTCATCTATAAATTTAATGACCATAAAACAAAATAAAAATTAAACCACAAATTCAAAATAATAATATCTTACATAACTTCCCAATAATAATGACTTTATTTTTTATTTTTAATAATTTAACTTTCAAATAAAATAATATCCTCATTGTCTCAACTTACTAATTTTTAAAATATCATAAAATCAATGAATTATAGCCATCCACCCCTAAGTCTGTTATATAAACAAATTTCAAGGCAACATTCAACGAGCAAACAGCTTTCGTATTAGGCTTCTTTTTATATTTTTCAGCGGGCATTCAGCATCTCCTTCAATTACTTGTCATGGTCTCAACTGAGAATCTTTGTAGCTAGCACGAGTTCTATTGCCCGGGTCTCGCAAAACCTCAACGGAAAACTGTTATGCCAACGCCTTTCTCCATAATGATGGCGGTCTCGAATCTTCACCCACTACATGAAGCCGGCAGAAATATCCGCAAATTTGTTACAAATTCTTGTAATCCCTGAACAAAACGTTACAAATTACTGAGAAGGCAGTTTAAAGTTAGCAGCGATTCTCCATGTGCCTTCAATGGCGTCCACTGTGACAGAGAAGGGCACGTTGTGAGATTAGAATTTGACAATTTTCTGGTCGCAGGGCCGTTTCCATCAAAAGTCTGCAGCCTGAGATATCTCACAGTCCTCTCATTTGCCAACAATGAAATCAAGGGGGAAGTCCCAAAGGATCTCGCCGACTGTACTAATCTGACGCGCTTGGATTTGTCTCAGAATTATCTAGTAGGCTCTCTTCCCAGCTTTGTATCAGAGATGCCCAACCTGGAACTCTTGGATTTTTTAGGCAATAATTTTACTGAGCCCATTCCCCCTGCCTTCAGCCAGTTGAGGAAGTTGCAGATACTTAATCTCTTTTCCAATTTGTTGGGTGGGACTATTCCTGGATTTCTAGGCAATCTGACAAACTTGCTGGAGCTGAATCTGGCCCTTAATCCGTTTGAAAGTGGTCCTATTCCTGTGGAGATTGGGAAATTGACTAAGCTGCAGAATCTGTGGCTGATGGAGTGTAATTTACAGGGGAGGATTCCTGTTTCTATTGGGGATTTGAGGGAACTTCAGCTTCTGGATGTATCTAAGAATAATCTAACAGGGCCTTGGCCTCGTAATTTCAACAGGATTCGAAAGTTGGTTAGTTTGCAGCTTTACCAGAATAAACTTGAGGGTGAGATTCCTAAGAATATTCGTATGATGGCATTGGAATTTTTAGATGCTTCGGATAATATGCTCTCAGGAATACTTCCAAAGGGTTTAGGCAATTTAACTAGGTTAAAATATTTGAATTTGTTTGAAAATAAATTGTCCAGCGAGATTACTGCAGGGATTGGTGAGCTGACCTTGTTGAAAACTCTAAAATTGTTTCACAATTCGTTCACTGGGAAAATTCCTCAGAAGCTTGGAAGTAAGACCCAGTTTGAGGTTTTGGATTTATCTGAAAACCAGTTAAGTGGGCCATTGCCAACCCATCTTTGTAATGGGGGAAAGCTTCAAATTCTAGTAGTGATCAACAATAGGCTAAATGGTAGCATATCAGAGGTATATGGGAATTGTACAAGTCTTCTTCGGTTTAGACTGGCAAACAATAAGTTCAGTGGAGAAATTCCAAAGGGTCTAGGGGGATTGCCAAGAGTTTCGGTGCTACATCTCAGTTCTAACAGCTTTGAAGGAAGCATTTCTAAAGATATTGGTAATGCTAGAAATTTATCTAATCTACAAATTGACTGTAATATATTTTCATAATTTCAACAGGCTTCGAAAGTTGGTTAGTTTGCAGCTTTACCAAAATAAACTTGAGGGTGAGATTCTTAAGAATATTGGTACGATGGCATTGGAATTTTTAGATGCTTCAGATAATATGCTCTCAGGAATACTTCCAAAGGGTTTAGGCAATTTAACTAGGCTAAAATCTTTGAATTTGTTTGAAAATAGATTGTCCGGCGAGATTCCTCCAGGGATTGTTGAGCCGACCTTGTTGAAAACTCTGAAATTGTTTCGCAATTCGCTCACTGGGCAAATTCCTCAGAAGCTTTGAAGCAAGAACCAATTTGAGGTTTTGGATTTATCTAAAAACCAGTTAAGTGGGCCATTGCCAACCCAGCTCTGTAATGGGGGAAAGCTTCAAATTCTAATGTGATCAACAATAGGCTAAATGGTAGCATATTAGAGGTATATGGGAATTGTACAAGTCTTCTTTGGTTTAGACTGGCAAACAATAAGTTCAGTGGAGAAATTCCAAAGGGTCTATGGGGATTGCCAAGAGTTTTGGTGCTACATCTCCTCTTATTTATCCCATTCCAAAATAAAAAATATCAGTTTTTTACCTCAATCATTTCTATTCCAAAATATTTCAGAAATCAAAATAAACCCCGCAAATAAAAATGCAAACAAATTAGCCTACCTAGAAGTATCTTCTCTTTTGCATTGCATTTATGCTAAAAGGAAATGAAATGAAAAAAAACAAGGTGATATTGCATATGAAAATAAATGGATAAAAAACAAGGTGATATTGTATATGAGAATAAAAGGATTTGGACTTTTCTGTATATGGTGTTTCAGTTTCAATGCCAAAAATCTGCTAGAGCGGTTAAGAGGAAAGCGATTAATGTTTGTTGGAGACTCAATAAGTCAAAACCAATGGGAATCCATGGTCTGCATGCTTCAAGCAGTGATTCCTAGCAATAAGAAAACTGTTAGTCAACAAGCTTCAATATTCAAGGCCCTGGTAAGCTGATAAATGTAGTTTCCATGGATAGTTGTGCATTTGATTATATGGTGAGTAATGAAGTCTTACAATCTTCTTTCTCTAAAAAGGATTATGATGCTTCTGTGGAGTTTTTCTGGGCTCCACTTCTGGTTGATCTGCACAATAACAGTTAGAACCAGAGAATTCTCAATCTGGACACTCTTGCGGATAATGGTGTTTACTGGAAAGGAGTCGATGTATTGGTTTTTGAGTCATCCCATTGGTGGCAAGATCAAAGGTAGGAAGTATCAAAACTCTGAACTTTCTGATTAAAATTTTCAACAAGGGGCAGCCAAATTTAGTGCTGTAAATGATATTAAAAATGTAATAGTTTGGAATGTGGTTGGACAGATGGGACCTAATCATGGCTAACAATCAGCTTTACACAAACATGGATCCACTTGTGGCTTACAAGAGGGCATTGGCGACGTGGGCAAACTGGATACCTGCAAATATCGATCCCAAAAAATCACTTGTCTTCTTTAGCACCTCGTCCCCTACACATTACAAGTAAATCTTTATACAAACACACATTGTATATATTATAGGGCATTTTTGATGTGGATTGCAGTTTTCATGAATATTTTGGAATTGGAAGTTTAAGCTTTAAAAAAATATAACTGTTCTTATGATAGATCAAATTCCAAGATATTCATGAAATCTATTCAAGTAGCTATGGCTCTTATTTTAGGTATACGAAATGGTTTTCCTCATAAAATTGATGTAAATGTGCAGCCCAATTTATTGGAATCAGAAGAACGGGCAGAAATGCTATGGTCAGACTGAACCAGTGCAATTTGAAGGATACTCGCCTCCAGTGATTCCTCAGGTGCCCATAGTGAAGGAAGTTATAGGGACTATGATTTTTCCTGTTACTCTGCTGGATATCACAGGACTATCCCAATTTCGCAAAGATGGTCACCCTTCAATTTACAGTAGTACCGTTACTAGTGATGAGAAGCAGCATCCTGAGCAGTTTGCAGATTGTAGCCATTGGTGTTTACCAAGCGTCCTTGATACATGGAACGAGCTTCTGTATGTCACTTTGCTTTCCAAGGGTGTAGGGAATTGATAATTCTTATTGATCCCTGAAACTGGGCCAAATCTGGGACCTGGTTGGCCATAAGGAGGAAATCCTCTGCCTTGACTCGCTGGAGCAGTAAACATATCTGGCATTGCAAACCCATCCACAGGGCCCATTCCAATCCTGTCAAAGCCATAAGTATCACCAGAAACCATACCTGGATGAAAGCCCAAAGCCTTTGATCCTGCCATTCCCCGGCTACCCCTTGACATTGTCCCATGCCACATCATTCCTCTTCCCTTGCCTCTTCCTTGGCTTGCACTCCAAGTCTGGCTTGAGCTTTCTTGGTCATCGCAAACATTGATTTGAACTTATTTCAGTAAAACGTGAAAGAAAAAAATCACAAAATTATGCTTATTCCTGTATTGGGTTGTGATGGAAACAAAAATTTACTTGTTGGGTTGCTCTAGATTGAAGATTTCTGGAATGAGTTGTTATTCACTTGTATTCGTTACCGTATGGGTGTATGATGACTATCAACGTTTTGATTTGGCTGTTTTGCAAAATTTTCACCTTAGTTGTTGTGTTGACTTTACATGCTCACACATTTGAATGTGTTTGGTTAACATTTTTTGTGTAGATTTTGGTTAAGTCTGGTTTTCTGTTTATGAATAAGAGTTTTGTAGGGAGATTCTAGGTTTGGAAAATTTGCAGTTTCTTCTACTACTTGAGACTATGGACGACTCTGTTCCTCTAGGCTAGGTTTATATATAGAATCAGGCATACTGGTGCTATGAACCTGAATAAAGCACTCTGGTATTTTTCTAGGCTTGAAGTTTTAACATTTCATTGTGGTGATTTAGCTTGGTCTTCTGTGGATTTCTTTATTGGGTTTCAGTGTTTTTGCATAGCACACCGACTTGTTAAAATGGACTTGTTGAATTGGGATTAATTTGTATACATACATCGACCAACCCACATACACCAACGACCTCGAATGCCTTCACTGAGCCTTTAATTCTTTAAATGGAACACTAAGGCATTCTAGCAACTCCAACTACTGTTTTTGGCTACTACTTGTCTGGTATGGCAGGTGTTGAAGTTTCCCTTATTATAAACTATAAAAGAACTTAGATATCCCAAATGATTGAGGCCAGATTAAACTCAGGTATGTCCAGCCACTTATTCTGAAGCTAAATATTATCCATGAATATAGTAACTACCTAGAGCTCAAGAGCTAGGAAATTTTTGTGGATAACTAGAGGGTGTACTTGTGAATGCAACTGCAGAATTTTGTGAAAGGTTCACTTGTCTGTAGATTGTAGAAATTTGATGGACAACATATCAATTTTAGTTGAAGAGAGTTTCATTGTATGGGGCAGCTTGTACCAGATTTAATTGTATTGTATATGTTTAATAATGAAAAATTAAAAATCGTGAGGGGTATCGTTTTTACCACATAACTCTCAATTTATTAGTGCAGGGGAGTGCCATTAAATTTCTGTTATGAACTCGTTGTAGTGGGAGATATTTTTATAAGAAAAATTGCAGCCTTGTCAGACAGTTCTTGCTTTATTGTTTCATTGCTTATACATGGATATTCAGCTCATACAAAAGGTTGTATCGATCTGGTTGGTATTGAGAGTACTTGGTCTCAAGTTGTATCGATCTGGTTGGTTTTCAGAGTACTAGGTCTCAGGCCTTTTGCAGTTTGGTTTGCCTTTCATAATTTTTATGATGTAGAACTTTCATTCTGTATCACGTAGAACTATCACTCTGCAAGTACAATTTTACTATTAGCTTTGTAAATATTTTTCCTTAGCAATAGCTTATGGCTTGGACAAGAAGGGTGGAGAGGAAAATATTGTTGTTTTTTATCTTGGCGATGGCACGTTTGATGTCAGTGTTCTGACTATTGACAACAGAGCCTTTGAGGTTTTGGCTGCAAACGGTGATACCCATCTAGGAGGTACTCTGTCTAAACTCTGTCTGGCAGTTTTACATTATGAATTTGAATACGTGCACAGTTTTACATTATGAATTTGAATACGTGCACGGTGGTTATGATTGACTTTTTTGGTTGGCTTTCGAGCTTTGAACTTACCAGGATGTACACTAATATGCAGGTGAGAACTTTGACCAAAGGATAATGGAATATTTCATCAAATTGATCAAGAAAAAGCACGGAAAGGATATTAGTAAGGATAGCAGAAATGAAATAAGACATTCAATGTGTTCCTTGTAATATAGATATAAACAAAACATCTAAAGAAATGTAATTGCACAATGATCCAGTCCAAGAAAACAAGGTTTTCCACAAACCAATTAACTCTTCTAGAAAAATTCAAAAATTCCAATTAAATAATCCTATCGGCCTCTCTTTGTACCTTTTGGGACAATTGCTAGTAAAGTAAACCAAACTGGAAAATTAAAATCAAAAGTTAAATTCTCGCCTGCAATGGACCACTAATACAATAATTATGTTCTTTAATTATTTTTGAATTATATACTATTATTTGAAATTTATTGTCATTGTTTGCCTAATATATTTATGCTCATTGTTTGTCTAATATATTTATGCTCACCTAAACATGTGAAGTGTATTTAACATTTAAAAAAAAAAATTATAATATTTTGTTTTGTGTAATAATAACAGTAGTATGTTAAGTCAGTATAATTAGTTGAGGATGGCCTTGTTAGAAAGGCGACTCGAGATCAAACCTCAAGGGGGTAGTTGTGCCTTGTGCTAGGGGAGGAGACATGCTAAAAATCTAGTCAGGTAAGGGCTGGTGTAGCCTAGGCTGGGTGCGATCCTCGAGTGACTTTGACGGCTTAGATGCCTCTAGGTCACAGTTCCTCAAGCCATAGGTCAAGTTTGGAGAATAACAGATAACTTGACAAACAAAACAAAAATAATAATAATAATAGTATAATTTTTCCCACCGGGTAGAATAGACAGTATTGGTTGTACTTTAAGCCACTCCATGATGTGAAGGTCATCAGTTCGAAAATCCGTGGGAAAAAATCTAGCCATGTGTTGTACTATAAAACACCCCCCCCCATTTATGAAGAACAATAGCTAAGATTAGAGATATAAATGGGGACCCTTTTAAATTTTTAGGCTTAGGATAATAATACCTAACTCTAAGAAAATACCTAGCAAAACCTCGCAAAACAAACTAAGGATGAAATCTGCATCACAAATCGCAAATCGTACTTTTCCATGTGACTATCTTAAAACATCTTCAAAAACTTGCGATTTGCGATCAAATCTCCCACTGCAGTAGCCCGATAAATAACACCTTGTCATTTCGCAAATCACACTTCGCACTTCACAAGAAATTTAGCTATTCCATTAGAATGTCCATTAGCAATTTGCGAAATGTGATATTGTGATATTCGCAATCGCATTTCGCTTTATGCATTTGATAGTGCTATATTGTATCCATTTAAACATTGCGATGTGCGATTAAGAGTGGTAAAACGTGTGAAATAATTACGTTTAATATCAAAACAAATGAATTGACAGGTTAATAAATATTTAGCGACCCAAGGAAGGATAATCATTTTCCAAGTTATGGGTAGTTAACATCGAGTATATCATTAAACCTTTCTCACGATCCAAAGTCATTTTAGAGAACCTTTCAATCTTAATTATCCGATATTGTTTGCACTGATATATCTTGTCAATTTCAAGCAAGCTACAAAAGACATGTCACTAAGGAAGGTGATGCAGAAACAGAGCATTGTTGAATCCGAGTTTACAGATATGGCTCCTATTTTCTTAGATACAGTCTGCAACACTGTCGGAGGCGCAAAAACGTGGGAGGTCATATACAATAGGCTCGAAGATGAATGTCCTAAAATCACTATCACGAGAGCAACAACTGATTCAACAAGGCCTTCGGAACTTCAATTCAGGGATGTTGCATGTTCTTTCCTTCATAGGATAGGAGCAAGAGCTAAAATCCTCCCATACACAGATATGATCAAGTGGGTGATCGAAAATCTCACCATTGAAGATAGGCAATTCAGGAATTCAAGAAAGGAGCTCATAGGGTCATTCAGAGCAGAGGATCTGAAGAACATGTACCACATACCTGACCCTCAGGATATCTATGACAAGGCATTCGTGGCCAACTTCACAAAGAAGAACTCGAACCCCTTCAAGTTGATTTAGGGTTGGAGAGTATTGGACAACAAATTCAAATATGACAAATAAGGTATGTATGTTATAGCCTCTTTGGCAAACCCCTACAACAATGCAGAAACTATGTTATGTAGATTATATAAGTTACCCAATAATACTAATTTTCCCATAGAATGGATTCCTCTGATTGATGCTTGTGTTAATTCCCACATCATGAATTGTCCCTCCATCCTATCTGATAACCTATCCATCGCCATTACCTAATACTGACATAAAAGAGCCTCCTCTCCAGATAACCTCCCTCTGTTCTATTTTAGTGCCTACATTATGGATGACCTCTGTTTTTTCACGACATTTCCGACCATGGGTTAGAAATGGACCTTACAGGACCCCTACCCAATCCATCTCAGTCATAAACAAATATGGGAATTGCATTATATACCTCACTTATATAAAATATTTCATGTTGTTGTTTTGCCCCTACATCAAATAATTTTCAATAAGAGAGCCCCTAGGTTTTCCCAAGAAGCCGCAACAAACCTCTTTACTGTCGGAAAATATTTTATTGAAGAATGGTTCACCTACATTAGGGTTTTTGGTATCACAGTCGATCCACATGTCCTTCCTTTATATGTTTCTGATAAATTATTAGCAAGAGAGATTACCTACCAAACCATGGGAAAAGGCTTGACTAAAGTTCTCAAAGAAAACAAGAAGTCATTATGGCCCTCTTTTCCTGTCAAGTGCGGTTCTTTTGCTTTAGCAAATTTTTTTCATGCTACTAAGGAGTCAGCACATGTTGGGTGCGGGATACCCCAAGGGAAGTTTTGGGTCTTAAAGCCCAAATTTTGACCAAATCCGATGTAAAGACTCCGCGTTTTATGGGCGCAGAGTGCAAAGATTGTAAATGAGTCATAGGGTTGTGTTATGGCCAGCAACAACCCCCCTTCTTATTTAGTGTAATTCCTAATACTAAATAAGTGGGGACCCTTAGTTAAAAAATTTAAAAAATCAAAGTAGTGTTTAAATTTCCTTTTTCAATAAAATTACCGTCATAAGCTTAGGAAGCCCTCCTCGAAAAATAAAAAAAACTAAGTTTTATGATAAGGTAAGACACAAATCTTTCCTTAGGAATATTGCATCGTAAAAAGATAACGGGATACCTCCTTATGAGCTGAATTTTAAACATTGCGAGATTGCGATATGCAATAATGAAATATCACATCGCATACAGCACAATTTACATTGAAACACTTTAATTTTCCGATATGCGATGACGCCGATCGCAAATCGCATTTCACAGAAAACAAGTTAACAAAGTTTATCATATATAACAGTCCTGCGATCTGCGATATTGTGATATTGCGATATTGCGATCTCGCGATACATTGACAATGTGATAATGCGATATCACGAGCAACCAACTTTGCGATGTTACGATTTTGCGATGTTATCATTTCGCGATGTTGCGATCTGTGATATTGCGAAGCAACTCGCAAAATCGCTCCATCGCAGATCTTTCGGGCACGTTATTCAAGAAAAGTATTTTCCATATGCTGACATCTATTTATGCACTTTAATACTACTAAATGAGTTAGTTGCCAGTTATTAATGGAATATGGGTTCGTGCTTATCGAAAAATCATCTCACGTAAGGTGATACATTTGATGTGTCTTCAGCATTTAAAACTTTCCCATCACCCTTCCTTGTCATTATTTTCACTTCACTTGTGAATTGCAGGAACAGAGAACAGAGGACGATACAAAGCAATACGCAAGTTAAAATGGGAAAGCAAAGCAAAGCTTCGAGCTCTAAAGAAAAAGAAATGGCACCCTTGTATACAGACACGACTTGTAACAGAGACGCAGGAATTACTACGTGGGAAGGCATGTATAATCTGCTTGAAGAGGAGAATCCAAGAGTAATGGAAGTTGTTGCTACTGCAGGCTCAAATAGTTCATCTAAGGCATCCATCACAGAGCTAGCTTGCTCATTCCTACACCGGATAGCAGCAAGACCCAAAATTCTCCCATACACGGACATGGTCAAGTGGATACTAGATAGTGTGAATATCAGAAATAGACAGTTTAAAACACAGGGTCAAGAGCTTACGGAATTATTATTTTTACAAATTTTGAACTTTATATCTGCTGGAAGAAAAAAAGCGCAAAAGGAGAAAAACGCATCAAGGAAATATGGATCAAGAAACGGAGCCGAAAAGGCAAGCTGCTAATTTCTCAGTCACCTGCAAGCTTTGAAAATTGCATGAAAGCAACGATAGGGAAAGAATGGAAGCAGATGTCAAAAGAAAAGGCAAAAGCAATCCAAGGGTTAAACAAGTTGAACTGGGATTATTACTAGGCATACTTGGTAAAGCCACATAGCCAGTGGATGACTCTTAAGTGTATCATCAATTCGGCCGAAAAGATGGCGCTAGCTCTTGTCGATTCTGTTTTCTCAACTCAGCTAAAATCGGAAGTCAGCCAACCGACTCTTCTCAAACAGACGCTGCATGCGTGTGATTTCAAGGACCAAATACAGAAGTAGTTTTAATTTTAGATTCAATTTTAGCTTTAATTTTGTTTTATTTTCTTGAAAAGAGGATGGTCATTTAAACCGCATCCTACATTTTTGTAATAATTTATTTTTAGATTTAGTTAGTAGTATTTAAACCCTTCTCATGCATTTAGAGAAGGGTCCTGAAATTTATCAAAAACTTATCCCCAGAACATGCACTTCTGTACCCTCTGAGGAGGTTTTGATGAATGAATGGAACAGGATTTGTTGATGTTTGCATTTGATATCTGCTACTGATGTTGCACTTTTGTACTCTTAGTGGATATTTGATCAAGAAGAGATAAATCGTTATCGCTTGAAGCTCATGAGTAGGACTAGTTATAAATGGTATTTCTATCTCCCAACTATTTCTACCCTTATGTTAGAGTGATTTTCATATTCAGTTATTTATATATTGATGTATGAATGCCTGAGTTATCATTTGGCACTTTTGTACGATGATAGCTATTTATTTATGTTTAGTATATGAATAGCTTATTATGCGATATGTTTTTCACAACTGTTTCGTCTAACTTTTTATACGAAGTGGTTCATCCTTATTGAATTCTTTTCTCATAACAGTTGAATGATATTTATTACCAGTTGTTATTTGAAATCATTTTAGATCGCATAAAGGAAAGATTACACCTCGGTTTAGTGTAGATTTAGATATTTCTGCTTATTAGAATAAAATTTCCTTATTTTTAGATTAGAATTAGAATAGAAGTATTCCATTTAGAAACTGTTAGAAACAGAAATATCAGTCCAACACACACACACACACACCTAAATTGGGAAATTGGTCCCATATCCCCAGTCGGACCTGCTATACCAAACAGAAAAGGAGCTGCCAACCAAGGTCCGGACCGGCGAGTATCCCCCTTGTTGTAGACTCGATTTTCGGGGCTTCAACATATTTGGCTCTAGAAGGAGGGCCCGAACTGTGAATGGAAAGAAAATCTAAATCTAAATACCATTCTGAGAGTAAATCGCCCTCACCATCTCCCCCGACTTCTCCATTGCATTTAGAATCTTTAAATCCAGAGTCAGAAGTCACTGGAGCAACAGCCGGTGCTACAAACCCTGATATTTCAGAACAATCTACTATTGAACCTCCTGAAGTTGAATCTTTGATTCACAAACTTCAGCGATTTTCTATATCTCCTCAAAAATCTGATAAATCTCAAGGCAACGTGACTTCGCAATATAAACCTACTCATCCTCTTACTAGGTTAAAGAGTGAAAAGTTTGGTGTTTAGCCAACCGAATTACCTCTACCCACTAGGAAGAGAGCAAGGAAGTCTCCTAAAGGATCAGATAGTGAGACTCTTTCATCCTCATCACCCATCTCAACCTCTTCACCGTGAAGTCAACCATCCACTCCTCTACTTCAGATCATTGTCCATCAACCTACTGCAACTTCCCCAACTCCTGCTCAACCATCTGGAATCGTAATATCCCCATCTTCTCAACCGCAGGGATTATCTTTTGCACTTTCCTCTGTTAGTAGTTTAGTGATGGCCCAATCTCCATGGAATAACCCAGGGGCAGTCCTCATGCCTGCACCCTTGAGTCAGTTACCGGCCCATCCTGAAAAATGGCTGCCTAAGTTTAATCCTGAGGCAGGCATGCTAGTGGAAGAACATATAAATAACTTTATGCTATCCATAAACCTCAATGGAGTTGTTAATGAAGATGTTGTTGTTTGACGTGTTCCGTATACTTTGCAAGGAACAGCCAGATCATGGTATTTCTTATTACCATCTGAATCTATTACTAGTTGGGACATCTTCCAAGAACAATTCCTGGCCAAGTTTGGTGATGACAGGTCTACAGTGACACTGATCAATGACTTGTCTAACCTTAGGGCCGAATCAAGAGAACCTATCAAAGATTTCAATTTACGTTTCAATAAAATCTTAAACAAAATACCTACTACTTCTCAGCCCAGTGAAGAAGTGCGAAGTGAATGGTACATTACTGCTTTACCATCAAACTTGGCAATCTTTGTTGATAGGGCTAACAAAACAACCTTAGTTGAAAATATGAAAGAAGCGATAGTAGTAGAGAAACGTATGATGGCCCTAGAAAATTAAAACACAATGGAAGAACGAAAATCTAAGAAGGTTTCTTTCAAAGAAGATTCCAAGAAAAAACAACCAAAAGATCCATTTGATTTAGAAGGATTACAAAAAGTTTTGAAGACCATGTCTAACGAAATGGTCGACATTAAGAAACAGGTAGCAGAAACTTCTTCTAAAAAGCCATACAGGCCTTTTAAAAGAAATCCTTCAACTGATTCCAAACCCCCTAACACTATTTCAAATGTTGAATCAGAAGAAGAAGAAGAGGAAAACACTACTGAAGAACATACCAATGAAGAAGAAGTTGTAGAGTTACAAGGTATGTGGGATTTCATCCTCCCAGATGAAGAGGATCAAGAGGTATTCCCGTACTCGCAACAGAAATCAACTTCATCCTCCTCAACCTACACCTAAGCCAAAGAGCACAAGCTCAATGTCTAAGGATAAAGTCGCAGCCAAGAAAACATCACCTAAAGCGACTCAAACCAGCCCAGTCCAAACAGACACATCAACTCCATCTAAAACGCTAATCATTTCAGATGAAATGGAGTATAACATCGTAGAAGATATGAAAAAGACTAGGGCCAATATTACTCTTTTTGAATTGAGCAAGTTAAAACACCAGCAGAAAGTACTTCTGAAAGAATTGCTTGTTGTACCAGTTGCACCTTTACCATCTGTTGTCATCTCTCAAGTTTCCCATGATATGGGAAGACCTCCAACTAATGCCATAAATAAAGTCGATCCAAATGATATCGCGTTAATTGGAGGAAGATCAAGATCACATACTCCCCCATTTCTCCTTACTTATGAAATTTTCAATAAAAATGTGCATAATTGCTTAGTGGATTTTGGAGCTTCATCAAATATTTTACCAAGATCAATTTGTGCAAAATTGAACGTTCAACCATAGAAATCCACTGTGCGCATAGTTCAGCTTGATCGATCGCAAGTCGAAGTGATTGGCGAATTAAATCAGGTTACCATAAGGCTGTCATCCAACCCAAAGGTATGTCAAGTTATTGACATTTTAGTCGCTGATATTCCTGAATTTTGTGGCTTAATCCTTAGCAGAGATTGGTCAGAAAAACTTCATGGATACTTTGCAACTAACTGGTCTCACATGTGGCTCCCTTACAATGGTAAACCCAACCAAATAAAAGTTGAACGTGAACAACATCAGAAATACATAGTAACAGAACTCGAGGGAGAAAACGAACCAGTAGCATATAATTCTAACATCATAGGCAACTATTCAGTAGATCCTTTTCTAGGAAATTTTAATGCTCATACCTCACCTTACTTCGAACATTCTGTCTTATCTTAGGTAGAAAATTTCTCGCAAACAGATAGTTCTAAATGCATTAATTTTATAGATAGTCCTGTAAATAAATCTTTATTTTGGAAACTATTTTTTGATGGTTCTAAGTCTAACGAAGGAGCAGGAGCAGGATGCGTGTTAGTAAGCCCAGAGGGAGATAAAACCATGCTAACTTGCAGACTCGAATTCGAGTGCACCAACAATACCGCAGAATACGAGGCTTTAATCCAAGGGTTATACAAAGCAATTGGATTAGACATCAAATACCTGCAAGTTTTCGGAGATTCTGAAATTGTAATTAGACAGGTACGTAATACTATACACTGTTTATCAGGTCATTTAAAGCATTACCAATCTTTAGTTCAAGATCTGACTGAACATTTTATAGCATTTAATATTTCATCAATTCCCAGACTCCAGAATTCTAGCGCAGACCTCTTAGCCAACGTAGTTTCCAAGCTCATTCCTTCAGAAGATTTTAGCCCTGACTGATTTTCAATTGAGTTGATTTTTAGACCATCTATTCCTGATAACATCACCAACTGGAGGATTTTCAACGACGATCCTGATATCGTGAGTTTCCTCACATCTGAAGGATCCTACACCAATCAAATAATTGACGAAGACCAACATGACCAACAATTGCAACAGGATAGTACTAACAATGCTATACCTAAATCAGTAGTCAAATTAGAAGACCTTTATGATTTGAAAGATCGATTCAAGAGATCTACCAATGCAAAACTCCAAAGTTCAACTTTGAATTATGAATTAATAAATCTAGGAACTGATGCCAAACCGCAAAATATCAACCCAGTCCTTGGCCTAGCCCCTGAAGAGAAATTAGCATATATCCGTCTCTTGAAACAATATAAAAGTATCTTTGCTTGGAATTACGATGAACTCAAAACATACGACACCTCCATCATCCAACATACTATCCCAATGATCGATAATGAAAAACATGTCCAACAAAAGCTGAGAAAGATCTATCCAAATTTAGAAAATCAGATGAAAACTGAACTCGATAAGTTATTGAAAACCAAAATAATCTTTCCCGTTAGACATTCTAAATGGGTATCCAATATGATACTTGTTAGAAAGAAAAACAGAGATATTAGAATCTACATTGACTTTCGAAACCTTAACAAGGCCTGCCAAAAGGATAATTTTCCTTTACCTCCCATGGAACAAATACTGCAGGCAGTTGCGGGCTCAGAATTAATGTCATTCTTGGATGGATTCTCAGGATACAACCAAGTGTTGGTACATCCCGATGATCAATTAAAAACGACATTCAGAACTAAATGGGGTACATATGCATATCAAAAGATGCCATTTGGTTTGATTAACGCGGGTGCCACATTTCAAAGATCCATAAACATTACATTCAAAGGGTTAGTTAATAAATCAGTGGTAATTTATTTGGATGATATTACTGTTTATTCTAAGAAACGAAACAACCATCTCAGAGATTTAAAACAAATCTTCCAACGTTGTTTAATGTATGGGATCTCACTTAACCCAAAAAAATCCTTTTTCGCATTAAGTGAAGGAAAGCTTCTAGGATTCATAGTGTCAAAGTCTGGAATTCACATCGATCCTGACAGAATCAGGGAAATTTCCACAATGCCCCTGTTAGAGTCGGTCTGGTCAGTCCTCCGTCAGAGATAAAAACTCTTTATGCATTTCATTTTTAGGTGTCCCGCTCCATTCACTCAGCTGCATTCCGTTAGGGGCATGCCATAATCTGACGGAAAAGGTCATGCTAGTCATTCCCCTCATGTCTGGCTCCTGCTGGCTTTGGTCTTTTGTCAATAATCACCAAAGTCCATGACAGTCAAGGTCTGGTCCTTTAATGGACAAAGGTCATTTTCTATCATTCTAGGTCCAGTAAAGCCATGCAGGCCAGAGAGAGGCCCTTACAAAGTAATGATTCATAGAGTTTCATCATCATATTGATAAACTTCGACTATTCTTCAAAACTCTGTTTTGAAGAAAAGTCAAACAGTGTCATTGGCGATAAAATTTTCAAAGAGATCGACAGTTGATTTCTCCAGGCGCAGTCATAGTTTCCGTGGCCAAATGCCCTATCATGCAATCCCTGCAAAGAGTGCCGAAAATTTCATCATTTGAGCCAAAATTTCAAAGGAAAAGTGAAAATCAGGGTGGTTTTAAGTCAGTGAAAAAGTGTCAAAACATAACATTAGAAAATGGGTTTTTGAAAAAGCAAAATTTAAATCATGACCTCCAAGTCTTTATACAGAAGTTCACATCAAAAATCAAAGTCGTTGTGCAATCAAAGGCATAGGGAAAACATTGCAAAGTCGTGGAGTGTGCATCGTGCGTTTTGGAGCAAAGTTGGAGGCGGTTTTAGCGCGCGGCGCATATAGACTGGGGCACGACGCACACACAGAGCATGGCACACATAGAGCCCGCCCGCAGTGCAATTTTCTAATTGGCGCAACGCACACCCAGGGCGCGGCGCACTGGGTTTTGCGTGCGACGCACACAGACAAAGGGCCAGAAACTTGCCAAAACTCCCTCAAATCTTTTGTGAAGCCCATCAAATTGCAAGGTAGGCTCATAACATCACTTGTTTATCAAAGTTCATAAATGATATGGTGGTTTTATGCCTATGATTGAATGCAACAAAAATTTCATAAACCAACCACAAGAAAATGCCAAAAAGTCATTGTTACTAGGGTTGTATATTTGTGGTGTTGATGCAAAGGTCCCATTTTCCCTTCCTTACCATTTTTCCTTATTCCCCCATGCCATTTTTCCTATTATCACTACCCTAAAACACTACCAAACCCTATTCCCTTCCCCCTCCTCCTATTGGTCAATACAAACCCCAAATACTACCTTATAAAAACCCCAAACCCTACCTTGTCAAACCCCTACATATCCCTAAAAAAACTTCCCCCCATAACCCCTATTCCCATCACATTACTCCCTTCCTAATACTCCCTTTGTTTCATTGTTCCCCTTGGTGGCAGATATCACAAACAACACCCAACTTCACCATCATCAAAGGGCAGCCTAAGTACAATATATAAACAGCAGTCATGGCATTTGAGGGCTCATCAGAGTATGAGGTGGAAATTCATAGTGATACAGCTTCAGGAGAACAGGCTCCCAAGAGACATCACAGGAGTGGCAAACATGTTAAGGATGAGCCAAACACCCTCACTGAATTGCAGGCATGCCCTCTTGCTATGTCATGTTTCCAACACCTAGCATGTTTTGAATTTTGTCAAAGGGTGAAAAATGTTAGAGTTCATCATGAGTTGGCCCATCTTTTTGTGCTTCATCTACATGGAGGTCAATCTATCTTGGCCGGGGTCACCTTCACATTGACACCCAAAACTATCTCAGTGGCAACAAGCATACCAAATGTTGGAGAATAGTGGCATAAGAAGAAGAATGTGGATAGGCAATACTATGAGCCTTACATTAAGGCTAGTTGTTTGAGGCATCTCACAAGAGTCTTCCCATTCAGATATTTGAAAGATGAGTATGCTCCGCTCACGAAATTGATCATGAAGTACTTCAGTTGTGAGGGGAGGTTCTCTCACTTATATGCCTATCACATCAGGTTGCTCATGCACTTTACTAGGGTGCGGATGCTGAACCTCCCATTTTTCATTTGCAGGAACATAGAGAGGATGAAAATTTCATGCAGCATAAGACCCCTCAGCAGTAGCTTAACAGTGTTTATCACTTTTCTCTTATCCGAATTTTGGTGGATCATCAGTTGGGATTGCAGGGCATTGCTTGGGAGGACTTCATCTCCCGGGACTTCTTCAGCACTCCACAGGTAGTATCAGAGGTAGAGCATGAGATAGGTGGTCCTTCTCATCAGTATGAGTTCCATGAGACCGCTACTATGCCAGTATTCATCACCTATTAGAGAGGCAGTAGACATTTGTTTGCAGCGGCAAAGCGAGTGTTATCTCCACCCGGGGTGGAAGGGGCCTCACTTCCTACATTGACGACACAGGAACAGGACAGAGGTAAGTAACCAATGCATGATGAGGGGCCTTCAGGTGAGCCATCAGGTGAATGAGAGACATAATTCGTTCTCCTTCATGATGATGAGACAGATACAGGACCAACAAATGTAGAGCTTAGAGAGATCATCCAGGAGCAGCAATCAGTGATTGAGGCCTTATCCCTTGACTTGGAGAGGGCTAAGTGGAACATGAAATACTTGGAGCAGAGGAACAAATAGCTGGAGGATCAGTGAGCGATCATGGAGCTACAAAACATTCGTGAGAATCGCCAAGCTGCACAAAGAAGAAGAGTTGAGCTCACGTCATTGGAGCAAGAGATCAATGAGGATCAGGAGGCCAATCTATTATAGACATTTTTGGGCACTGCAACCCCAAGCATAATATGTCCATAAACCAAGGGCTCCTAAGTCCCTAAAAGTGTTGTTACAACTCCTAAAGGAACAAGGTCAACTGATTACAACTTCTCCCATAAGTTCTCCATGAAAAACTACTTAGAACTGGTCAAAACAGGATCATTTCACCTGCTCCATAGGCAAAGTACGTTGCATATCACCTAAGTACACTCAGTGGGTGCGTTGCATTTCAAAAAGCCCTTTTATGGGGTGCGATGGGCGAAAAGAGACAAATGGCAGTGTCAATCCACGAGGTGGAGAAGCATGGAATCTTCCAGAAACTTCTCCTGTGACACTTGCCTCTCTGAATTCGACCAAGGATGAGTAAGAGATCATCAATCTCCAAGTGGAAGCAAGAACTATTAGAGGGAAGACACTAATCAAATCACAAGCTGACTCATCTCCTTTACAGATATCTATATATGGATCCCTCATCCCAGAGATCCAGAGGCTGGAATTTTGCATCTTGTAAGGAATTGCTATTGGTTTCTTGAGGCAACATCATAGTGTTGGGTGATCTAAGCTTTGCATGAGGTGAAGAAGGGCTTACTTTCTGAGAGGATGATGCTGGGTCAGAACAACTGGTTGTAACTCTCTTGGCTCTTTCTTGATTATCAATAAAGCTATTCAAGTTTTCCTCCATACTCTTGTGTAATCTATGTTTTGTGCATTTGTATGGTAAATTTACATCTGATCCTAGATTGTTTATGATAATAGATCCATGTTCTCATATAGTGTTATGCTGCTTTGATTCTATAGGTACTCTGTGAAGCTGGGTATACAAGGAAGCAAGTAGCAAAGGACTATCAGAAGAGAGAGGAATCAAGCAAGGAACCAAGCGCAAGACAGAGGTTCGTCTCCTTTATTCTTCTCTCATCTATCTTTCATAAAGGAAAACGAAAGTAGTTTTACTTTGTTTGTTTCTAAGGTAGCTACCACACCTTAAAGGGATTAGCAGTTCTGCATAGACACTTTTCCCTGTAACAAAATGGCGACTCCACTGGGGACCGACTAGGTTGTTTGTTTATCTACATTTGTTTACTTTATAAACTTACAGACGGAGCCTGAAGTTGAGCCAGGTAGCTTTCAAACTGCATTTGCTATGCAAATGCAAAGTAGATAAATGCCGCTTCAGTCAATCTCTAGGTTTTGTTTATGAATTAAACAACTGATTTACAAACTCTCTAATTGCCCTTATGGTGGCTCTAGTAACCTCCTTAGATCTACCCCTGTTGTTGATTTACTGATTACCACTTGCTCGGCCAAAATCCCTGTATTGAACTGCAAACTGTGACTCGGAACCCAAGCAAAGTCTCGTCCCTGGCCCAGTGCACTCTCTGTTCTATGAATCTGAAATTCAGCGCACTTCCGGAGTGTAGTAGGTGTGCTGCATTTCAAATTCACTGTGTTACAGGTGCGCTGATCAGACTAGGCATTGTTCCTGAATTTTGGTTTCTGTTCACTCTTTTCAGATCTATTCAAGAATTTTGCTGCCTGTAGTCAGTACACCTCTGTTTGAAACCCCTTTCCTTGTTGTTATTCCGCCTCCATTGTGCAAAGAACTGTAAATGTTTTTGTGTATTTGTTGAGTCATTTTCAGTTCTCCTTTGCAAAAAAGTAACGTAATTGTACTGTCGTTTCTTGATTTGAAAGTGTCGCAAGTGTCGTTTTCAGTCATAGAAGAGAGTCCGATTGCTCTTGATAGTCGATTACCCTGTTACTATTGTATTTGATTTGAATTAGTAGTTTTTCTAGTGTCGAAAGCAATTTTTTATTTCCAAATCACAAAGTGTTGTCATTGTCTTCATTTTGATTTTGAAAAGAAACTTGTTGGTAATTGTTGCTTTGAAAAGTAATTCAGATTTGCGCATTAGCTTTCTTTTATCATTCACATATTAAGAAGGCTGAAAACAAATACATGCATGTGCATTTGCATTTAGATTGTTTGATTGGTTTGATTTAGGACAGTGCATATAGTGTGTGCTCTTTACTCTTTGTTGAAAGAATTCTGTCTTTCTTTCCTTAGTAGCTAGGATTTTCATTGCACAAAGAAGATAAAAGACTATTTATCATCTTAGATTGCATTTTAGGAATTGTACATCTACATCACGCGGTAAACCTGAAAGGAAAATTTCTTAAGCAAGATCAACTATAAAATAAATTTAATGAATATAACAACGCTTTGGAACCTAACGCACAACATCTAGAAGTCTAGGCTAGAGACGTATTCCGGCGTCGTAAAGCCTGGTAACTGTTGTTCTCACTGTTGGTTGGGTGATTCCTCCACTTTGAGACGATAAGTGCCAGTACGGACTTGTGCTCCCATGTACCGTCGAGTATACTTTGGGAGACCACAATAGGCTTAATCCTTTATCCATAGGAAGCCGTGTCTGCCGCCCTATCGATCACAATGCACTAAACACATCATTCGGGAAGATTGACTGCCATACTGTAAAAAGTATTCTGCAGTTTTGCGATTGGTTTGGTAATCCTTCTGCCTAGATTTCCAGAGCAGTCCCTTTCGTTCCTTTTCAGACTCCTTAACGGAAAAGGTCCATCTGAGCACTTGTCACTTCAGGCTCATTAAAAATCGAAGGCGACTAGAGTCATCTTTTGTTTTTTCTCGACTCTTTAAAATTGAAAAAACAAGTTGTGTCAAAGCGTCTAAAATTTATTTTAAACGGAATAATCGTCACCTTTCCTACGTTGGTCTTAGGTTGAGAAAATGGAGTCTACCAACCAAGGAGTTCCCCTTGGAGGAAATCCTAGTCCCTTCTCCTCTTGGGGAGATGTTGGTGCACCCCACATGGCCACATTGTCACTTCCAGGATTGACGATCGGCTTGCCCATATGGCTTTTCTCAACCACCGTCGTTCAGAACACCGCGATTCCTGAACAATCGAGTCAGCAACTAGACAATTCCAGAGTTACCCCCCAACCCTCTACTTTGTACAATTCTTCTTCTCCTCCTTCCTCTTCGCTTGATGGGGCTGGTAAAGCCAAAAATCAAGTATCTGAGAAGAAGAAGGAAAAGAAGAAGAAGAGAAGAAGAAGAAGGAGCCAAAGGTGAAAGGGGGCAACCAAGCATCGTCTAGCGAAAATCCACACACTGCACCGACCATGCCTAAATCGCCATGTGTCATTTTCAAAGGAGACCACTATCATAGAGATTGTCCCTGCATCCCTCGGATCTTAAGGGACTGGTCTCCTCGTTTGCACAACCTAGTGTCATCAACCTCTGATGATCATGTTGAAAACACACCGTCGACTAGTGAAAGTGAAGCCCCTGGACAAAAAGAAAAGTGCAAATTTCCTTGTAAACTGTGTGAAGGAGATCACGCCGTCCACCGTTGTCCCTTCTTAGACGAGGCTAAAAGAGTTTTGGACGATCGTCTGGTTTCACCATTACGACTTCCTCCTGGATATAAGAAATTCTTGCCGAGTCCGTCGCTAGTTGAAAATCCGACTGACCCGCCCAGGTGGTCGGCTGAAGCATCTATCATTGAAGATAAACCATTTGAGCCCATACCAGACGAAAGTCAAAAGGTCGAGGCGGCAGTTGACCCGGTCTTGCCTTCAGAGGTTCCATCTTCAGATGATATAGTCACCGAAGAGAATAAGGATGACACCATCCAAATTCTTTTCGTAAACACAGACACCGATGAACATGGGGGCAATTTACCCATTCCTTTACCGCAGGAAGGAAGTTCGTCAGAGTCATACCCGGCTGTCTATTCGGTCCCACCTCCAAGCAACTTAGTTGTTTCCTTCGACCGGAATCAACTAGGCAGACCCCGTTTACTGGCTAGTGTACCATTCCAATCATTGCTCAAGTATATAGAATGGTTATGGTTGGTACCATCATAGATGAAGGGGCTTCTGTGAGTATCCTTTCCTCGACTGCTTGGAAAGCGCTTGGTTCGCCATCACTTTTTCCTGAGATGAGAAATCTAACAGGCTTTGACAAAGGAACCAGTCGACCATTAGGGATCCTTCCCAATGTGCCCAAAACATTGAGAGGGAAAACTGTTCACATGAACGTAATGGTAGTCCAAGGACCCCTGGATTATAATCTACTCCTTGGATGAGACTATATTTATTGCATGGGAGCCATTGTCTCATCGCTCTTTAGAGTAATGTGTTTTCCGCACAAAGGAAGAGTGGTCAAGCTCGTAGACCAGCTTTCATTCCCCGGTTCACGCATAGAAAATAGTCATATACCATCCCTGAATGGTCTTTTCACACAAGGAATGTCTCATCAATCCCCAGTCCGTCCACCTAATGAGCGCGAGTGATTCGGGGGACATGATTGAAACCCAGGGGACATGCACCCTGGTCTGCTTCGGCAGGAAAGCTTCAGATATAAGATAGGTTTCCGCGAGAGATATATGACTAGTATGACACTCCCGTCCGCGATTGGAAAAGGGGGTTGGACTGGAATAAGATTCCCTTGTCAAAGTTATGTGGGTGGAGGCGTCTGCGCCACTCGCCTTTGTCTATTTCGGTAGGCATCGCCAAAGAAGTGTTTTGTTTGCAAGATAGATAAAACAATCTTTGGTAACCTGAAAGAGGTAGGCCTTTCCCGATAAAACGAATGTCTTTTCGGTAGAATAAAAGGTGACCTTGAAACTCTATTTTATACCTGGGGGCATGCAAACCTTTTGGCGTGCAAGCGAAGAGCGACCATTTATTTTTTTAAATTTGTAGGTCCTCTAACCCTTTAAACTTGTAGGATTGGTTGTTTCCTAACTTGTATAAAGAAAGGATGTGGGGCAAAACTTTAAAAATTGTCATTTTCATATATGAGACATTCTTATTATATGACTGGATTATTCGAGCAGTTTTAACGCGGACTTCATGCTCGTTAAAAAATAAACATAAGCAATGAGCAAATGTTTCCCCCAGTGTTTAAGCTCAATAAAAAATGAACCAATTCCTGGTAAATAACCATCGTGAATGTAATACTTCAGCCTTTAAAGCCTTGGTTGTGTTCCCATCATCACCTCCACTCTCTATTGGCCGATCATTCACCTCCATTTGATTGTTTACCCCTTTTGAGGAACAGCTGCGAAGAGTGATCCCGCTAACCATCCTTGTAACACTGCCGTGATTGGAAAATTCCAAACCTTACCTGGAATCAGCTGCTACCCAATTTTATCACTCGTTCCTCAAAGACGAGTCTCCTTTAAGCTCTTTTCAACTGACTCATAAAATATGAAAAGATTTCCGATCCATTGGCCTCTCCAGCTCGTTAAAGGGACCGGAAGTGCTATCCCTCCTTTAGATTTTAATCTTTTTGGACCTGAGGGATTATTACACAAAAAGATCGAGCGCTTGTTTTGTTCGGCTCGTTAAAAGTATCGAAAATTCATCCCTTCTATATTGTTTTATACTTTTTCGGACTTAAGGGATTAGATGACGAAAAAGGATTTTTGGAGTTTCCTTTACGTCCTTTTTCAGACTCTCTAAAATTGAAAAGGACCGAGTTATCTTTGTCGTTAAACTCGTTAAAACCTAATAGTGACAAACTTGTCCATAGCAGACAAGAACGAGTTTCACTATCGCTAGGCTCATTAAAACATAGCGATGGGTTTGCCCGAAGGGAAAATTATAGAACAAGCATATGTTATCCTCCTCAAGCTTGACAAAAATAAAGAGGTACTGGTCAACAATGACTGGGGAAAAATTGGGAAGAAAACTTGAAGAAACTTTGTTGGTAGCAAGTCGCTCTTGAACATGACACTTTCACTCCGCATCCAAGTTGGGTTGGGTTGTTTCATTCACCGGTCACATCACCATGGTCCCATCACACCATCCAATTTGGGGTTAATGCTACCAATCCATCACGTCAGTGTCGCCGATATGTTCAAGAGAAGTCACTCAGAGAATTCATTTGTGTCTCACCCGCTGCAATACATTTACGCTCCATTCTTTCATGACCGCCACCCTGAACCTTATATCACCAGATCGTTTTCACCTCCATTAAAATCATTTGCTCCATTCTGTGTCATTGATGTGGGATTCATTAAGGCCCTCCTATGACGGATCACTTCTTGTCGACATCAGCTCATTATCCAAGAAGTCGATCTAGGAACACCCCTTTGAAGCCTGCATGCCTCAATGGCAAGTTTCTCACTTCCGGCGACAGGTTTACATCAATGGCCTTCGACCGAAAGATTTTGAGTGGTGTTCGACGCCAAGTCCTTTATTCACACCACGTGAATTGTACTGCAGTACCTTGAGGGTCATTATCATTATCGGTGATTCCTCTCGCGCCTGTTAACAGCTTACATCATTGGCTAGTAATCAGGCGATGTCTTTCCATGTTCGACTCCAGAACATCTCTCACATGGATCGACTTGTACTTTGAGTGAAGATCGAACGAGATTGAAGACCCTGGATCTAGTTTCATCCATCCGGGCTGCGATATATATTCAGGAAAATAAAGACATCAAATGTACATCATTGCTGCACAGATAATCATCCAATCTATGGGATGATGGCTCTACCAGAATCATCGGTCTACGCTCAGACGATTGTCTGTCCTATGTACATGAAAATGAATTTATAAAGCTAAGCATGGGAATGCCCGCCTCAGCTAGATCATGAAAATATTATGAAGATAATGTATTGTATTGTATCTTATTACAGGTCTCCTTCCAGCTTGAAAGAACTTCGGATCCTCATGATAAAGCATTTCACCCGACATCAAAAAAGATTAAAGACCTCATGCTTTAGGGGGCAACTGTTATAGACATTTTTGGGCACTGCAACCCCAAGAATAAAATGTCCATAAACCAAGGGCTCCTAAGTCCCTAAAAGTGTTGTTACAACCCCTAAAGGAACAAGGTCAAATAATTACAGCTTCTCCCAGAAGTTCTCCATGAAAAATTACTCATAACTGGTCAAAACAGGATCATTTCACCTGCTCCATAGGCAAAGTGCGTTGCATCTCACCTAAGTACACTCAGTGGGTGCGTTGCATTTCAAAAAGCCCTTCTATGGGGTGCGATGGGCGAAAAGAGACAAATGGCAGTGTCAATCCACGAGGTGGAGAAGCATGGAATCTTCCAGAAACTTCTCCTGTGACACTTGCCTCTCTGAATTCAACCAAGGATGAGTAAGAGATCATCAATCTCCAAGTGGAAGCAAGAACTATCAGAGGGAAGACACTAATCAAATCACAAGCTGACTCATCTCCCTTACAGATATCTATATATGGATCCCTCATCCCAGAGATCCAGAGGCTGGAATTTTGCATCTTGTAAGGAATTGTTGTTGGTTTCTTGAGGCAACATCATAGTGTTGGGTGTTCTAAGCTTTGCATGAGGTGAAGAAGGGCTTACTTGCTGAGAGGATGATGCTGGGTCAGAACAACTGGTTGTAACTCTCTTGACTATTTCTTGATTATCAATAAATCTATTCAAGTTTTCCTCCATACTCTTGTGTAATCTATGTTTTGTGCATTTGTATGGTCAATTTATATCTGATCCTAGATTGTTTATGATAATAGATCCATGTTCTCATATAGTGTTATGCTGCTTTAATTCTACAGGTACTCTGTGAAGCTGGTATACAAGGAAGCAAGTAGCAAAGGACTATCAGAAGAGAGAGGAATCGAGCAAGGAACTAAGCGCAAGACAGAGGTTCGTCTCCTTTATTCTTCTCTCATCTATCTTTCATAAAGGAAAACGAAAGTAGTTTTACTTTGTTTGTTTCTAAGGTAGCTACCACACCTTAGTGGGATTAGCAGTTCTGCATAGACACTTTTCCCTGTAACACAATCTAGAGAGAGTTAATATGCACTTGGAGAGGCTGTTGGACAAGGCCGACAAGGACCATGCCTTACTGAGACACATGGCTTTCCATTACAGGGCACGAAACATGAGTGCAAGGGCCTGGATAAAGAGCTTGAAGGAAAAATTGAGCAAAGCAACAAAAGAGGCAAAAGAGCAAGATCGGCTTCGAATCTTGGCTGAAGCTTCCTTGGCACAGCATAGCACTGCATAGAGGACCTCCAGCCCAAATTTCAAGAAATTTGGGGAAATTTTGGTCACATGACAAATTTTTGGGCAAGAGCTCCAAATGAAGAATGGTTTGCATTTTTGGATTCAGCATGAAAAATCACGACTACTGGTGCTTGGACAAGAAATTTGGGCAAGATCTGAGTCTTGAGGAGGTCAAAAACACCCAAAAAATGACCTCTCTGCCCCTATTTTGACACACATGAAGCAGTCTCGGGAGAATGAAGATTTGGAGGGGAAAATGAGCACCAAAGTTAGAAATTCTACTTGGGTTGGAAAGTAAATAGGACAGGCTTTCCAACAAGCACACTTGGGCACATTTTGGACTCCTGCAAGTGCCTCAAAACAGGCTCCAAAGTGGCGTGGCGCACACAGAAAAGGGCACGATGCATATAGGAAAAAAGCCCAATTTTACCTCCGTTTCGCGAAATTTCGATTCGCGACTTCTCCAAGTGGGCCCGCTCATCTACATTTCAGTTTTTTGGCACCTAAGGTGGCATTTAAAGTATTTTCTCTCTAGATTGGCTTCTATCCAAGTGGCGAAGGAAGGCAAACGGTCACCCAAGCCATTTTTCATGTTTGTAACGCTGCACCTGTAGCTGATGGTTGGCTCTTCACCTCCATTTTGTAATGATTCGAGTAACTCCCCAACCCTTGGGCGTTCTATCTCTTCATAGCACATTCTATATATTGTATGCAAGCTATTTGCAAAAGGTTGGTTGGCTTGTAACTTCTGGGAGACTGTGGGAAAGAAACTCTATTTCTTCACTGTATATTTTTGACAGAGAATTAATGAAAGGCAGCGGCTCTGTTTCATGAGATTCATGTGGTTGTGAGTGTAGTAAATGTGTCTCTTATGTTTCATATGTATTTTGTAATGTTCATAGTTCAATTCATATTCATTTCCAGTGAAATTTTCTGAGTTAGATAAGGTAGAATTCAATTTTATTGCTCTGCCTGTGGGAAAATTTCATGTTCAGTGTTCTTCTTCTGTTGAAAAGGATTCATGTACTTATGCCCTTTTCACTCTCCTAAGCAATCTCTCCATTCCGCGTTATTTCAAACTAAATTGCTACACTTTCCGCCTGTCTTGCCTCACGGAGTAATCTGTGCCTTTGTATTAAATTCTCTATTCATTGCTGTCCGTTGGTCCCATAACATCCCAGAAGCTCAGTCATTCATAAAAATTGTTTCTTGTATCCATATTCACTTACTAGCCTAAGATCAATATTTCGATGTAAGTCATCTCAGACCATTTTTTCTTATCTATTTACTGAGCGTGACTCGGAGAGAGACCTCTCCCGTTCTGGTAGGGCTAGCTACCAGACTGAGCGTGGTTTGTGGTACCCTGAATTTTGACTTCCTTCAGCCTAAGGTAGATTTAGGTGCTAACAACCCCTACCTCACAACAAGAAAGCCATGCAATCATTCCTTGGCTAGATTAACTTTGTAAAGGGATTCATCCCAGACTTTTCAAGAATCATATCTCCTTTACAAGCCATGATTAAAAAGAATGCAAACTTTAAATGGGGCCAAGATGAACATGAGGCATTCAATCTGATCAAACAAGAAATTATCAATGCTCCATCTTTAGCAACTCCAAATTTTTCTGATCCTTTTATTTTGTATACATTTGCCTCAGATAGATCATATGCTACGATACTCACTCAAGCAAATCAAGAAAAGGCGAAGGCCCCAATTGCTTTTTTCAGTTCCAATTTACAAGGTGCTGAATTAAATTATTCAGATGTGGAGAAACAAGCTTATGCTGTTTTTAAAGCAATTAAATATTTCAGACCTTTTTTACTCATAACACATACCGAGATCATAGTATTGTTTCCAGTGGTAAGAAATATTCTAGTACAGAAGGATGTGGGTGAGAAAAGGGCCAATTGGGTTACTTCCTTACAGGAATATGATGTAGAAATCAAACCAGCAAATATTATAAAAGGTCAAGGCTTTTGCAAACTACTGTCAAGAGCATTGCTAATGCCCGAAAATCCATCTGAAGAGGTACAAGTATATGAGGTAAGCCTAAACGATGTTGAGTCATTATATGCTGATATTATTTATTATCTAAAGAATGGATATGCTCCTCCAAACCTCGATCATACCAAGAAAAGAGCCCTGAGGTTAAAAGCCAAACAATATCAACTTGTGAATGACGTTCTTTTTAGAATAAATTATGATTCTGTTCTTCTTAGATGTCTTGAGAAAGCTGAAGCTGAAAAAGTCTTGCAGGAACTCCACGATGGGCCAGCGGGCGGACACTACGCTGGAGATGCAACTGCTCACAAAATTTTACGCACAGGCTATTACTGGCCCACATTATTCAAAGACGCACACAACTACGTAAGGAAATGCCAAGTCTGTCAAACTGCTGTTGGGAGACAAAAGAAACCATCCTTGTCACTGCAACCAGTTATCATCAAACAGCCTTTTGATCAGTGGGGATTGGACAAAATAGGTGAGATCATTCCTCACTCTTCTAAACAACATAGATATATCCTCACAGTGACAGATTACTTTACTAAATGGGTAGAAGCAGCTCCACTCAAGACGGCTAATGCTGAAAACATCATTGAATTTATAGATCAGTTCATAATCACTAGGTTTGGATTGCCTTCCACTTTAATGTTTGATAATGCATCATATTTTTCTGGTAATACAATCACTGAATTTGCACTCAAAAGGGGTTTCAAGCTTAAATACTCAGCCAATTATTATCCACAAGGGAATGGGTTAGCTGAATCAAGAAATAAAAACTTATTCAGGATCATTAAGCGAACCATTGACCAAAATCATAAGAATTGGCATAAGTCTTTAATATATGCTTTATGGGCAGATCGAATAATGCAGAAAGCCTCTATTGGCACTTCTCCCTTTAATCTAGTTTATGGGAAAGAAGTAGTTCTTCCAACACATCTGGCAATTCCCTCTTTAGCCTTGGTTCAGTATATTGATGAAGCACCAACTTCTTCTTTACAACTTAGGCAGTTGGAATTGATTAAGTTAGAAGAACAACGAGAACGGGCTAAAATAACTCATGCTCATCATCAAGCATTGGTGAAAGCCTCTTTTGATTCCAATATGATATCCAGAAAAGATTTTCAGATGGGAGATCTAGTTTTAAAATGGGACAAGGCTCATGAGGAAAAGGGAAAACATACAAAATTTCAAAGAATGTGACTTGGTCCTTTTTAGATCATAGAAGTCATAGGTTCGTCTACCTTCATGTTACAAGATTTAACAAGGAAAAGAGATTCTTTACCTGTTAATGGTTAGATCCTTAAGAAATATTTTCCATAGAAGATCATTCTTCTATTTTTGTAGAATAATTTTTTTTTCTTTTCATAATAAAATCGATTGTAAATGGCTACATTTGAGATTCACGAAAAAGACACAAATTCTCTTCTAGATTTTGTTTTTTCGCTTGTATAAATAGACTTATTTCAGAAAAATTAATCATTACTATTGAAAGATACAGTTAAAGACTATATGCCTACAAATGATATTAATTTCAACTGTATAAATTTTGATGAAAAGCCACCTTTAGTTAGAAATTGTTTTATTTCTGTCCAATGAAAGGTATCAATAATAAAATGAAGATTCTCTGTAGAAAGGCTCTTTCCAAAAAACTCTATCATAGTCATCCAGAGCTGTCTTAAGGAAACAATGACTTCCTCCCCACCTAGGAAACTACAATATTCAGAGAATGAACCAAAGATACACTTTAACTTAAAGAGTAAGAGGTCTCATCACGAGCCGACTTATCATGATCATAGATGTATAGCTTGCTGACTTTGCCAATACTGCATACCACAACAGGGCAATGACTCAAGATTGTTAAAATCAAAAGACAAGGGGTCTCATCACGAGCCAGCTTGTTCAGCAAAGTTATAAATCAGTGAATGACTGTGTCATGAATTGGCTACCAAACCAAGACATTGCTCTTTAAGGATAAAAAGAAAATGAAAGAAAAAAGTGTGGAAATGGATTTTTCTTTGAAAAGTTGTAAATTTCTCTAAGTAGGATACAGGATCATTGCTGGATAATAGGTAACCCTATCGAAGCTATAAACGCTTGCTGGCAGCAGAGGCTCTACTTATGACAAATGAGCATATTTAAAACTAATTTACAGAGAAGGATTTGTTTTTATCTTTATAAACCAAGTAATGACTGATATAGATACAAGGACTGGCTTGAGGAAATAAATAATCAAAATTGGAAAAAAAGAAGAGACAAAATATCATTGATAGGCAAAAGCATAATGTACTTCGTCTTTCTATAGTAATGTTTAATTTTCTGGAAAATTTTCTGTTTTGGAAGTTTTGAAAATTCAAAAAAGTAGCAGAGATAACTGGTTCTTCCAAGTGAATCGCCAATTGTTGTGGCCAGCAACAACCCCCCTTCTTATTTAGTGTAATTCCTAATACTAAATAAGTGGGGACCCTTAGTTAAAAAAATTTAAAAATCATAGTGTTTAAATTTCCTTTTTCAATAAAATTACCATCATAAGCTTAGGAAGCCCTCCTCGAAAAATCCAAAAATCTAAGTTTTATGATAAGGTAAGACACAAATCTTTCCTTAGGAATATCGTATCGCAAAAAGATAACGGGATACCTCCTTATGAGCTGAATTTTAAACATTGCGAGATTGTGATATGCGATAATGAAATATCGCATCGCATACAGCACAATTTACATTGAAACACTTTAATTTGCCGATATGCGATGACGCCGATCGCAAATCGCATTTCGCAGAAAACAAGTTAACAAAGTTTATCATATATAACATTCTTGCGATCTGCGATATTACAATCTCGCGATACAGCGACAATGCAATAATGCGATATCACGAGCAACCAACTTTGCGATGTTATCATTTCGCGATGTTGCGATCTGTGATATTGTGAAGCAAATCACAAAATTGCTCCATCGCAGATCTTTCGAGCGTGTTATTCAAGAAAAGTATTTTCCATAAGCTGACATTTGTTTATGCGCTTTAATACTAATAAATGAGTTAGTTGCCAGTTATTAATGGAATATGGGTTCGTGCTTATCGAAAAATCATCTCACGTAAGGTGATATATTTGATGTGTCTTCGACATTTAAAACTTTCCCATCACCCTTCCTTGCCATTATTTTCACTTCAGCTGTGAATTGCAGGAACGAAGAACAGAGGACAATACAAAGCAATACGCAGGTTAAAATGGGAAAGAAAAGCAAAGCTCCGAGCTCTGAAGAAAAATAAATGGCACCCTTGTATACAGACACGGCCTGTAACAGAGACACAGGAATTGCTACGTGGGAAGGCATGTATAATCTGCTTGAAGAGGAGAATCCAAGAGTAATGGAAGTTGCTGCTACTACGGGCTCAAATAGTTCATCTGAGGCATCCATCATAGAGCTAGCTTGCTCATTCCTACACCGGATAGCAGCAAGACCCAAAATTCTCCCATACACGGACATGGTCAAGTGGATACTGGACAGCATGAATATCAGAAATAGACAGTTTAAAACTCAGGGTCAAGAGCTTACGGATTTATTATTTTTAAAAATTTTGAACTTTATATCTGCTAGAAGAAAAAAACCGCAAAAGGTGAAAAACGCATCGAGGAAATCCAGATCAAGAAACGGAGGCAGTTTCCAATGCGCGATGCGCTAATCGCACATCGCTGAGATTTTTTTTTTGAAAAGGCAAGCTGCTAATTGCTCAGTCACCTACAAGCTCTGAAAATTGCATGAAAGCAACGATAGGGAAAGAATGGAAGCAGAAGCCAAAAGAAAAGGCAAAAGAAATCCAAGGGTTAAACAAGTTGAACTGGGATTATTACTGGGTATACTTGGTAAAGCCACATAGCCAGTGGATGACTCTTAAGTGTATCATCAATTCGGCTGAAAAGATGGTGCCAGCTCTTGTCGATTCTGTTTTCTCAGCTCAGCTAAAATCAGAATTCGGCCAGCACGACTCTTCTCAAAGAGATGCTGCATGCGTGCGATTTCAAGGACCAAATACAGAAGTAGTTTTAATTTTAGATTCAATTTTCGCATTAATTTTGTTTTATTTTCCTGAAAAGAGGACGGTCATTTAAACCGCATCCTACATTTTTGTAATAATTTATTTTTAGATTTAGTTAGTAGTATTTAAACCCTTCTCATGCATTTAGAGAAGGGTCCTGAAATTTATCAAAAACTTATCCCTAGAACATGCACTTCTATACCCTCTAAGGAGGTTTTGATGAATGAATGGAACAAGATTTGTTGATGTTTGCATTTGATATCTGCTACTGATGTTGCACTTTTGTAATCTTAGTGGATATTTGATCAAGAAGAGATAAATCGTTATCACTTGAAGCTCATGAGTAGGACTAGTTATAAATGGTATTTCTATCTCTTAACTATTTCTGCCCTTATGTTAGAGTGATTTTCATATTCAGATATTTATATATTGATGTATGAATGCCTGAGTTATCATTTGGCACTTTTGTACGGTGATAGCTATTTATTTATGCTTAGTATATGAATAGCTTATTATGCAATATGTTTTTCACAACTGTTTCGTCTAACTTTTATAGGAAGTGGTTCATCCTTATTGAATTCTTTTCTCATAACAGTTGAATGATCTTTATTACCAGTTGTTATTTGAAATCATTTTAGATCGCATAAAGGAAAGATTACACCCCAGGTTAGTGTAGATTTAGATATTTCTTCTTATTAGAATAAAATTTCCTTATTTTTAGATTAGAATTAGAATAGAAGTATTCCATTTAGAAACTGTTAGAAACAGAAATATCAGTCCAACACACACACACACCTAAATTGGGAAACTGGTCCCATATCCCCAGTCGGACCCGCTATACCAAACGGAAAAGGAGCTGCCAACCAAGGTCCGGACCGGGCGGGTATCCCCCTTGTTGCAGACCCGATTTTCTGGGCTTCAACAGGTTGTCTGCCCTCATTTTTGTAATGTAATGTCATCTTTAGAAATCTATCCATGGTCCACAGACCATGGGATTGTATAAATAGAGTGAGGCTCTAAGTTGTAAATCACAGAAGTAAGAGAAGTGGAAGTAATAGATGGAGAATTGAGTCTTATCTAAGTGTAGAGTCGAGTATTTGGGTCGTAGAGTAGGAGAAGGCTTTGCAACTGAGTGCGCAAAGGCCTAGTAGTCTGTAGCTGAGTTCGGGGACCCCTACAGCTGAGTGCACAAGGCAGGTCGAGTCTGTAACCTTTGTAGAAGTAATAAAGAGAAGTTTTACATCATTTTTGTGTATCTTTTTCATGTTTTGTGCATTGAATGTATCAGATATAAATTACATTTCTGTTTTTTATATGATGCGCAAACTTAGATGAATGTGTTGATAAAGTGAATATAAGATAAAGTATCTGTTTATGCGAAGATAACTAACTGTTATAAGAAGATAAGTAAGATCTGCGGTATAACTTGGGGAAGTAGCACAGATCGCTGCTAGGACAGCGCGAAATCACCTCAGCCCTTGGTGAGAGCTACGTGAAGGTGATTATAACTGATTGCCAAGGCCTCGCATGTCAGGATAGTGCGCGAAGCAACCTGCAGGAAGGTATTCACAATTGGACTAAACCAACCTCTCAAATATCTCAAGCGTGTGAAACTTGATTCCAGCATCCCCCCATACTACTTCGGGTGAGACCTCAGTCCGCGCTCCACGGGCTGTTGCCGAAAGGGCCAATAGTGTAGGGATTTGTTTTACTAACTAACTCTGAACCCGAGTCAGGCCCCCTCAAGTCAATAAATGGTTTCGTTGCTAGGACCCAAATCTGCATAGAGATGTTTGATGTCGTATCATTGGAATCCAACTAAGAAGGAAATTGAAGGTTGGTTGGACAAAAGAATTCATGAGTTCACAGCGCAAGAGAACAGGAATCCATGATTGACAAAAGAAGAGTGGTTAGACTACTACCTGTACACAGAGATCCAGGAAATCTTTTTCACATCTTTCCCTACTGAGCTGTACAAGTGGATCGCAAAGCTAGAAAATAGCCAAGGAAGGTGGAAACTCGACAATCCTATTGTGTGGACCCCAGAGTTGGTGCGCAAATTGGAAGCATCAGAGGATAAGATCACACGTGTTTTTGATCATTGGCTCGATCTAATTATAAGAGGATTCATTACTGAGTTCACGGTAGATACATCAATTAGCTATAGCGAGGCAGATCTTTACTTTCTCAAAGGACAGCAAGGTAAGTACGTAAAGTCTCTGAATACTTGGATTAAAATGCTATTGTGTGAAAAGAGGGTTATGCAATTACCTTGATGTCTGGAGCTATGCGAAGTGGAAAAACCTACAGAAACAAAGGAAGTAAGGGACCAAAGAATAGCCCTTTGATTTCACCTCTCCGAGGGGACGAGGAAGATCTCACGAAGGTCTCACCGCGAAGTGCGTTCCATTTGATAAGGCAAAGGATTACGCGCATACCACCCCCACCCACACTGCCACCAGTTTCACCACCTTCACCAACATCTTCACCCGTATCACCTCCACCGCCACCGCGATTCAGTATGGCAAGCACGATAAAGTTGCCTGTGTTTAAGGGAGTAGGAAATGAAGATCCAAACCAGTTTTGGTTCGTGATAAGAGCTGTATGGGAAGCACAGGGAGTTACGGATGATAATATAAAGAAAGCAACGCTGGTCAGCGCTCCGCAGGATCGCGCGCTGACCTGGTATATTAAGAATTCTAATGACAATCTGAATGCAGGAATCACGGATATCCAAATTTCTCTAAACAGAGAATTTAGCAGGCTGAAATCAAAAGTACATTCGACCATTGGATTCAAAGATATCACAATGCTACCAGGCGAGACTCCTTGGGAGCTGGATCAGAGACTAATGATGGATAGAACTCTCACCTATAGAGTTCAGGCTGAAACGTGGCCACTAGACCCGAATGCAGGAGTGGAGTGAACTCGATTTCAAGGGCACGGATGAGGCCGAGGTGGAGAAGGACCTGGACGAGGTCGCGGACAATTGATATGCTACAATTGCGGAGGGCCAAGACATTATTCCCATGATTTTACGAACCCAATGCGTCCATCATTTCTGTATTGTACCTTGTTTGATCATGAGACGGAGGATTGTCCTACGCTGATAGCTAGGATACACGACAAGGGAGCGCTACCACCTCCCCCGACTCAGAACCTGTAGATGATGAGGTATGAGCCGCACGAGGAAGATCCAAATGTGAACATTATGCTCTGAAGTGGAATCGTGACAGGAGATGATAAAGGCAAACAACCCGAAGATAGTACTTGGGTTTGCAAGGCTCCGACGAAAGAAGCAGAGTTTGATTTGGAGCGCGCTAAGGAAACCTTCATGGAAGCTAAGAAGAGCTTTTCTGATGCCTCCACTTCAGAAAGAAAAGATAGACCGGAGCCGGAAATGGACCCATCTATGCTTATGATGTTCCTGGAAACATGCATGAAGATAATGCGTGACAATAAGGCTATAAAAGGATTGCAGGAACTCATTAACAAATGCGCTGGGACTGCGCGAGGAGAACCGTGTGTAGTCCAGAAGTTTGGGAAACAAAAGACTAGGACAGGGAGAGAAATGAGGCTAACCGCATAGATTAGAGAATATGAGATGGACCAAGTAATTCTAGATTTAGGATCGTATGCGAACGTTCTGCCGAAGCAGACATGGGAGCGCACGGGGAGGCCTACACTGCAATGGTCTCCTATTCAGCTATGAATGGTGAACTAGTAGAAGATAATACTCATGGGAGATTGCAAGGAATCACCATGGATATTGAGGGAGTGAGCATGCCAACAAAATTTGAAGTGATAAAGATTGTTGATGACAACAATCCCTACCCCATGCTCTTAGGAATTGATTGGGCCATTAACATGAACGAGGTGATTAATCTGAAGAAGCGCAAGATGATTTTTGAGAAGAAGTCTCTGCGCATAGTTATACCCTTGGACCTATGGAAGGATCGTGCTATACAGAGTCAGTGTCGACTATGAAAGTGACAATGATTTGGATTGCATCTACAAAATATCTGTGCAAGAGCAAGATTGGGTAAATCCTACCGCGGACACATGGATCTCATGGGAGCGCGAAATCTTCTGTATGTCGGATTCTGATGAGGAGATAGAGCGATGGTAGAATTGGTTACACGAGGTAACCATGCTGAATTGTAACATGATGACAAGGTCGCTACGTTGTCTATCGACAGAAAGGAGAGATATGCCTACATATGATGGGTTAAGTGAGGTAGATACTTTCCTAGATAAGTTTGAAAGGGAGGTGTAAGAAAAGCAATGTTTCCAGACCTTTAATTGGGTACTTCGCACTACGCCCACGAGGTGGTGGGGTACGAACAAAGGGAGCTTTGAGGACTGGAGCGAATGCAGGAGAATGATGCGCACACGGTTTGGGAAGCCTAATATGTGACTAGCAGACAAGTATGATGGACAGGATGATCCATGCGTACACTTGGCCAAGTGGACGAAGGCCTATGGAGAAAAGCCACAACCTGAGTGGGTGCACCTGTTCTATCATACCCTAGATGTTATACCCATGAATTGGTATATAGAGATGGAGCTCCGCCATGGGACAAGTGAATGGGATATTCTGTGCGAAGGGCTCATGATGACCTTCAAATTTGAGGATAGATGGTGGGATAGCGTTGATGAATCACTACAAGAGGTAAAGGCAACTATCTTTAGGATACCACAAGAGCTGGTAGAATTGATTCAACCTGAATGGGCTACTCACCTGAGCTGCATGCTGGAATGTTATAATGTAAGTGTTGAAGAAGAAGATGAAGATATGTAGAAAATTAACATTCCAGAAATAGAAGGCCATCGCGAGGTTCAAGTACCAAGATTGAGAACCTTGACATCACTGCACCGGTAAAAACGAAGTGGGTGAACATTGGTACAGAGGCCGAACCTAAGTTTTCAATGCTCAGCGACTACTGGGATGATGCGACGGTGGATAAGGTCGTTGAGTTACTACATGAGTACCAAGACTTATTCCTGACCAAGTTTACAGATTTAAAGGGAATCAGCGCAGATTTAGGAATGATGAGGATCACGTTAAAACCTGACATGAAGTCAGTTAAGCATAGGCCTTACCGCTTTAATCCAAAATACAAGGAGAAAATCCACGTAGAACTAGACAAAATGCTCGCAGTAGGAATCATTGTGCTGGAGGAAGAATCCGATTGGGTAAGTCCAATGGTGGTGCAAGAAAAGAAGCAGAAGGATGAGATAAGAATATGCATGGATCCTAGAAAATTGAATGACACTTGTGTGCACGATCCATTCCCAACTCTGTTCACAAATGAGGTGTTGGAAAATGTCAGTGGGTAGGAAGCATATTCTTTCACTAACGGGTTCTCAAGGTACCACCAAATCAAAATTTCACTGGAAGATAGGAGCAAGAGAACCTTTGTGGCTGAGTGGGGTTGCTTTCAATACACTGTCATGCCATTTGGGTTGAAGAACGCGTCGACCATCTTTTCGTGCGTGGTTGTTGCAGCATTTAAGGAATATATTCACAAGTTCTTGGAAGTTTATTTTGATGATTGGATTGTATTTGGGCTGGTTAAGCACGATGTAGTGAGCTTATGCTTGATGTTGGATACCTGCTGAAGATACTAAATCGCGCTTAACCTCAAGAAGTGTACCTTCCTCATTCCTTTCAGGAACCTATTGGGACATGTGGTTTGCAGGCAGGGACTGATGGTAGATCTCGTGAAGATTGCGGTGATCTTGAATTTGGAAGCGCCACAAAGTGTGAAACAGCTGCGCACTACCCTAGGACATACAGGGTACTACAGGAAGTTCATCAAAATCTATGCCCAGATCACCGTGCCGATGGAAAATTTGCTGAAAAAATATGTCACGTTCTACTGGAACGATGACTGTAATAAAAGCTTGGATGTATTGAAAGAAAAGATGGTCATTGTGGTGATCCTGGTCTTCCTGAACTAGGACAAGGAGCTTCATGTCCATGTTGATGCATCGTGTATAATGCTAGGAGCGTTACTAACATAGGATGGTGGAGAGGGCTTGGACCACCCTATCACATTCGCGAGTCACAGATTGTCTAAAGCAGAAAAGAACTATTCCACCACTGAACGCGAGGGACTGGCTATGGTGTATGTGCTCCAAAAATATTAACACTACTTACTAGGGGGACACTTCAAAATGTATACAGATCATTCCGCGCTGAAATACTTGGTAAATAAGCCTGTGTTGGGGGGGCACATATGCATATGGCTTTTATTGTTCCAAGAATATGATTTTGAAGTTGTTGTGAAACCTGGATGATTGAACGCAGGACTGAATCACCTATCGCACATTGAGACAGGAGAGGAACCTACTAGTATGGAGGAAGGATTACCTGACGCATAGCTCTTTGTTGTGCACATAGCGGATGGACATTTTGAAGATATAATCCACTTTATTACGATTGGAATTGCGCTGAAAGAGTACTTTGTCCAGCAGAAGAAGGAACTAATGGTGTGCGCGATAGATTTCTCTGTCATTACGGGGCACCTATATAAGATGGGCAATGATGAGATATTGCGAAGGTATGTACCTGAATTTGAAAGAAGCCATATCCTCACAGATGCGCATGGGGGTACGGGAGGACATTATGTAGGGAGAGCGACCACACAGAAGATTCTCCATGTAGGGTTGTGGTGGCCGACCCTTCATCAGGATTCAAAAGCACATTGCAAGGCCTGTGATGTATGTCAAAGAACAGGCAAACCATCACGGAGGGACGAGATGCCTTTGTATCCGCAAATGATGCTGCAGCCTTTTAAGAAGTGGGAAATTGACTTCGAAGGACCTATCAAACCTTAAGGAAAAACGGGTGCGAGATATATTATCACTGTGATAGAGTACCTAACTCATTGGGCAAAAGAACAGCCAATAAAAGATTGCATGATCACCACAGCCGTGAAGTTTTTGTTTGAACATGTATTGACAAAATTTGGATGCCCGAAGATCTTGATGAGCGACCGCGGTACACATTTCCTGAACGACACGATCAATGCGCTGATAGAAGAGTTTTAGGTGTATCATTAGAAAAGCACACCATATCACCCACAAGCCAACGAGACAGTAGAAGCATTTAATAAAGTATTGGAGACTACACTGACCAAAGTATGCAATGCTTAGCGAAGTGATTGGGACCTGTGCGTACCTACAGTATTATGGGCTTATAGGACGACATGCAAGAAACTGACGGGACAGACACCTTTTTGGTCGATCTATGGAGTGGAAGCTATAATTCTGATGGAATACATTGTGCCTAGTCTGTGCATAGCAGCACTCATAGGTATGATGGACCACAGAGCCTTGGAGGAAAGACTCACACAATTATAGGAACTTGTGGAAGAACAATTTTTGGTTGGCTTTCACCAACAGGTACAAAAGCAGTGCGAAAAGGCCTAGCACGATCGACATATTAAGTTGTGCACCTTCAAGGTGAATGATTTGGTCTTACTATATGATAGTAAGTTTGACAAATACTCGCGAAAATTCAGAATGCATTGGCTAGGACCGTATGTTATTAAGGAAGTCACAGACGGAGGTGCGGTGCAATTGGTAAAGTTAAATGGAGAACCTTTCCCAGGAAGAGTGAATGGCAGCCAGTTGAAGCCATACACGGGTGGCCCGACTATCTGATTAGCCCACCGAAGCACAGCCTTAGCACTCTAGGTAGCTGAAAGGAAGCATGGGACTATAAACAGATGCAGGGAACACATGAGAAGATACAAGGAAGTAGTTCAAATATAGCAGTCTCTGAACAACATGTCCAGGAGATATAGCAGGTAGCTGCTCAGTGCAGTGCCGATCTTGCAGCAGTTTGGACAGAGTTGGGAGGTCTCTGCGCGAAGATCTCCGCAGTGACAGAGTGACTTGAGGGTGAGTCACGATGTTTGTGTTGGGGGCCTGTTGGGAGCAGGATCCCCCAAGGGAAGTTTTGGGGCTTAAAGGCCAAATTTTGACCAAATCCGATGTAAATAATCCACGTATTGTGGGTGTTGAGCGCGAAGATTGTGAATGAGTCATAGGGTTATCCGCCCCCATTTTTGTAATGTAATGTCAACTTTAGAATTATACCCATGGTCTACGAACCATGGCATTGTATAAATAGAGTGACGCTCTAAGTTGTAAATCACGAAAGTAAGAGAAGTGGAAGTTATAGATGGAGAATTGAGTCTTATCTAAGTGTAGAGTCAAGTCTTTGGGTCGTAGAGTAGGAGAAGGCTCTGTAGCTGAGTGCGCAGAGGCCTAGTAGACTACAGTTGAGTGCGCGGACCCCTGAAGCTGAGTGAGCAGGGCAGGTCAAGTCTGTAACCTTTGGAGAAGTTATAAAGAGAAGTTTTACATCATTTATGTGTATCTTTCTCCTGTTTTTTGCATTGAATGTATCGGATATAAATTACATTTTTGTTGTTTATATGATGCGCGAACTTATATGAATGTGTTGATAAAGTGAAAATAAGATAAAGTATCTATTTACACGAAGATAACTAATTGTTATAAGAAGATAAGTAAGAACTGCATATAACTTGGGGAAGTAGCATAGATCGCTACTAGGGAAGCGCTAAATCACCTCAGCCCCCTATGAGAGCTGCAAGAAGGTGATTATAATAGATCGTGAAGGCCTCACAGGTTAGGATAGTGCACGAAGCGATCTACGCGAAGGTATTCATAGTTGGACTAAACCGACCCCTCAAACATCTCAAGGGTGCAAAAACTTGGTTCCAGCATCCCCCCATAATGCTTCAAGTGAGACCTCAATCTACACTCCGCGGGCTGTTGCCGAAAGGGCCAGTAGTGTAGGGATTTGTTTGGCTAATTAACTCTGAACCTGGGTTAGGCCCCCTCAAGCCAACAACACACAAGGAAGCCCTCAGGCTTCATACATTACCTAAGAGGCAATTTGATCCAGACAAAGTGACATATAATATCATTACTGTAGTAAAGCTCAAGCAATACAACCTTGAGGATAATGATTTTGAAGACTTGTTATAGTCGGTCGAATCCTTCGAACAAGCATTCAAATGGGCAAGGGCGAATCGGAAACCTGAATATTTTTAAAGCTTTTAGGAATTTAGAAATGAAAGGCTTGAAGTGATCCCAATGCATTTGTTAAAGCCCGAGGATAAGCCTACACCGAGTGTCACTGTTGATAGTGAAGGTCCTAGTTCTCGAGTAGATTTTCAAGTAAATAATGAGAAGAAACTAGACACAGGGAAACCCCAAGATGTAGATAACACAACAGAGTCCAGTGGAAAGTCAACTCAGAAACAGGTTTTGAGCACCTCGTCTAAAGAAATAGTCCAGAGGTCAAAGACAGTAGTTTATAGTAGGAGTGGGACCAGTTTAATTAGAAACTACAAGGCACTCCAAAAGTGAAAAATTCCCAAGAAACAGTGGAGTATAAAGCTCCTCTGCATGTTCATAAGGATACAGAGCCCAAGTCTATCGATGAGCAGTCTAAGCCTATGGAGGAACAAGCAACAACTTCCTAGCATGCTGAAATTATCCCTGATCTGACCACATCAGAAATTGTTTTGAAAGTAATTGAAATACCTCCACTTAATGTGTTATAGAGTCCTCTCCACAAGGCTATAGTAAGAAGGTAGAGAAAAAGGAAAAGGGTAGACACACCCAAGTTCCCACCTCGAAACGAGCCGATGGACATAGTTTGGAAGGACATTCCTTTCAATCCAGCCAAGAACTTGACTAGACTATCATAGTTCACAGGAGCATATGCATCGACCACTATGGACAAGGCTACTGAAGTCTCTACTTTGTTAAGGGAAAAAGAGGAGAAGATTGCAAAGCTTGAAGCAAAGAAAGCAAGTGTAAATAGGAAAGCGGTTGAGCAACTTGCCCAATTGCAGCAAAACATGGAGGTCCTAAAAATAAGTCATGAAGCCGATATATCGGCCAAAAACATGCAACTCCAAGAATTGCAGCAAGCCATGGAAAGGTACAAGGATGTTCCCACTACTGAAGAGTTCATTAAAGAGGCACTGGAATTAAATTCCCTTCTGGTGAAACAACAAGAGCATTTCTGCCAAAAGATGTCACACATTACCCCTTATCTGACCACTAGTGACCAGCTGACAGATAAGGCAATCGACCAGAGAACTGAGTTTAACGATTTAAACACTAGAATCTCTGAGTTCATCGAATGGTAGGAAACAAAAGACGAAAGGAAAGCTAATATGCCCGAGATTGAGGAAACTCATAAAGACATTCTCTTCACAGATTGGGACGTGAGAATCAGACAAGCCGAGTTAGCAGTTGCAAGGGTAGCTGGGGTATCAAAGAATATCATTAAGGCAGTGAATCACACCTTGTTTGTCACCAACCTGATTAAAGAAGGAAATCTAAAAGAAATGCCCAATTTAAATGCTTTATATAAAAGCTGGCAGGAAAAGGCAGAGACTCAAAGGGAGGCAATTACAAAATTGACTAGGACCAACTAGGATTCGTATTGGTAGTACCTTGTCAAGCCGCACAGCTAGATTATGACTCTCAATTGTTCTCTTCATACGACTCAACAGATGCTACAACCTCTCATCAATGCAATTTTCACAGGACAGCTCAAGACACATTTTAGGGCACCTCCTCAAATTCAACCGATGACCGATATATGCGATTTGAAGGACAAGCTGGCAGACAACAAGTCATCTTCTTAGTTTTGTTCATTTAGCCACTGTTTATTTTTGGAGTTAGTTAACTAGTTAGGAGGAAGGTTGTTTGAAACCTCCTCAAATTTTGTATAATCTATTTTTGCAAATTAGTTCGAATAGTATTTATACCCTTTTCATGCATTTAGAGAAGGATCCATAATTTTATCAAAAACATTTGCAAAGAATGACTATTGTAAGTTTGTGAATGCTTTGGTGAAATTATGGAACATGATCGTTTCTTTTAGATATCAGACTACTTTCCTTTGTTGATGCACTATTGTATTCTTGGGAAACAATTTGATTTGAAGAAAGAAATTGGTCTATGTCATTTGTCAAATGAGCAAGACTTCGCACATATGGTACTATTATGTTGTATGATTGATTATATTTTCATTTAATTAGTGGCAAAACTTTACTTTCATGAATTGTATGTGAGATTTATTGTTTCTATTAAGTGTTAATTGCACTTTTGCATGATGCCCAAATGAAATTGTGATTTTCATATATAACTCATCATATATGCAATATATTTTATATTTTTCTTTGACTAACTATTTAGCCAAATGAATTATCTTTATACGTTATCATCTCTATTTAGTTGTGATTAATCTTTATTATCACATGTTAAGCACATATCTTTGTAGATCACATACCACATAGGAATATTTGGGTTTATATTAGAATAAGTTAGTTAGAGAATTCCATTATAGAATAGGTCATTTAGATTATCATTATTCTAATGCAAATACTCATCAACCACCCACTCTCATCTTAAAACCCACACTGGGAAACTGTTCCCATTATCCCCCAGTCGGAGCCACCACTTTAAACGGAAAAGGAGTTGTCTTAAGGTCCGGACAAGGTAGTTATCCCCCATGTTTCAATAGCAGAATTCTGAGGCCGCAACACCATGTTAAGGGCTGGTGTGGCCCAGGCCGGGTGCAATCCCTGGGTGATTTTGACGGCTTAGATGCCCCTGGGTTGCGGTTTCTCAAGCCATAGGTCAAGCCTGATATAATCTCTAGAGAACTCAGACAACTTGACAAAAAAAATTAAAATAATAATAGTATCATTTTAAAAATGCAATCAAAGCATATATCAAATTAATATACATTTTTTTTTAATTAGGTAAGGGGTATGCATTAGCTTAATAATTTCAATTTTCAAGTAATAATAATAGTAGTAGTATAATTTTAACATCACAACCAAGTTAGATATCAAATTAATATACAAAACTATTTTATTTGTTGGATAAGGAATCCACATTTGTGCAATAATTTCAATATTAAGTTTAGTGAATTTATAGGTACTCTAGTCACTTTTGCATCTGCGTACCAACAACACCAATTAAACCTACTAACAAAAATTTACCAAATTACTTACAATTACTAGAAATTTGAGAATATTACCAAAAAAATTTTGCTTTTGAACTTGCAACCTCTTACGAGTAACAACAATTAAATATACTAGCAAAAAAATACAAGATTATTTACAAGTATTAGAAATATGAGAATATATAACCAAAATCCAAGTTGAGTTCAAGTTTAATTTTATTTTTATTTTAAATCATTTGGAGAAATTGGTAACTAGACAAAGTCTCACTAGCTCCACATAAGGTCAAATCTCTTAAGCTATCACAATAACCTCATATTTATGAACTGAAAAGCACATTCTAGAACCCAATATGAAGGTGATGTTTAATTATGTTGGTGCTCAATGATGTGGAGTTGACACATGTCTCTTTTAAATAAATAAATAAATATTCTCTAAATAGAAAAACAAATAATTTCATGTAAAGTAATTAGAAGTAAAAAAAAAAAGTGTGAATAAAATGTTCAAACCTTATACTTCTCAAAAATATTTCAACATAGTATTTAAATAAACTATTTGAAAATCTAAGTTAACTAATTTATGTCGATATCAACTTCATATATATATAGGAAAAATATTATTAGAAAATATTTTAATATTGTATATAATAAAATATTCAATATCAAAAGAAAAAAAAAAATAATTTAAAGTCTCCATGCACATGTTATGTAAAATATTTTAATGTTAACTAAGTATACATTATCTATTGCTTACAAAAATTATGAATATATCATATAAAGCAATTGGAAATCAAAAGTTTTTATGGCTAAAAAGTTGGAAGTAATTTCTATGTTTTACAGTTTGGTCTTTTTTAGGTATATGTTTTTTTGTCTATATACTTTATATAACACTAAAAAATAAAATCTAAACAATGAAAAACTACACATTGTATATATATAAAGAGGGAACTACTACAGATTCATTTGGATTCTTTTATAAAGTCTTGATGATAGATCCTCTTTGAGATTCGAATAAAATCTAAACAATGAAAAACTACATATTGCATATATATAAAAAAGGAACTACTACAGTTTCATTTGGATTCTTTTATAAAATCTTGATGATGGATTCTCTTTGAGATTCGAAACATTGACAAAAACATGATCACCACTGTAGATATTCTGAAATCTATCTCAACAAAAACTAAAGACAAAAATCTAAAAAAAATATGTAATTATTTTTTCAAAATTTACACTCTAAAAAACAACTCATCATCACACATTAAAATTGCTAATAATCCAATCAAAATAATTAAAATTAATGCTGCACTCAATCTAACCATAACGTGGCCAATCAAATTAAAATTAAGAAAAAAATATATAAATACCTTAACTATTCCAAACATATACAAGTGACAAGTAAAATTTAACTAGGTATAAAGTTGGTTGGCTCATAGAAAATCTAAATGGCAATTTTATTAGAAAAGTCAATTCGTAATAAACATTCAAGCCAATGTTTACTCATTGGTTCAATCTCATCACAAGAGTTATCATAACCATACCATCCTAAATCAGTTGGTTAATGATGTCAAGAGTGGCCTTCGATCCAAACCCATGAGAAATTACTTCTATAGTCCGACCAAGCTCTTTGTGGTGAATTTTTAAAGGAATCATGATAAAATGTGGAGCTACATAGTATCACCACTGCAATCAGAGCAATCTATACAAAAGATCACAAAATACATATGCCAAAAAATATTTATAAATTAATGTTTAGTTTTTTAGAGATAGGAATGAAGTATTATTGGTATAGATTTATTTTATATAGATCTAACATGAGCCGAGAGGGATCTAATTTTTTGGCTTGCAATTTTTTTATGAGTCGATATTATGTAATTATTTTGTATAGTTATTTAATTTTTATTTTTATTTTTAATTTTTAAATTTTATTTGGGCTGACAAAATTTCAACTTTGATGATGGACGAGCAAAGTTACGCATCATACTGGGTTGTAGAATGAGCATGTTGGCTCAATCATTAATATTGATATTACACATCATACTAGGCTATAGAATGAGCCTCTTGGCTCAATCATTAATATTGATATTTCAAACATTACATTTGAGAAAATAAATATACTTATTATTAAGAAAATAAAAGATTAGTAATGTAAATTTGAGTTGGTTTTAGATTTTGGAATATATGTTTCTCTTTTATAGTTAGGAGTAAAATTTGTATATATTAGCTGATTAATATTAATCCATTGTGACAAGGCTTAAAAGATTGGAAACTTTTAATGTAAGACCTCAAATAATCATTGATAAAAATATCATTACACATCTATACATTTAACGAGACACAAATTCGTATTAATATTAATTTACAAATCAACAATACTACCTTGCTCATTTTTTTTAAATAATATTAATAATAATAAAAAAATTAATATATCTAATTTTAAAAATAATATTAATAAACCAATATACTCATATATATATATATATATATATATATATGGCCAAACCCAAATTGCTAGCTCAATTAATCAAGAAAACAATTAAAATGTCATATCTATTCATGCAATCTCATCAAAATTTTCAAAGAAGAAAGCACCCAAAATTAATTATTTTGTTGACTTATTTAGTTAATGACGACTTCGAGCTTCAATGCTAAGCACAAACTAATCACCTCGAGATGCAGCTTAAGCAAATAGGCCAATTTTTTTTTTTGAATTATTGACTCCTTGTGGATCAATAATCAATAAGACCCTTTTAAATCCAAAATGAAAAAAAAATAAAAATAAATAAATAAATTGTACTTAATAGCAAAAAATAATTCAATACTAAACCAGAGACAACGAGGCATTCCAAATGCTAAAATAAAGTTATGTGTTGAATGCGATGGTGATGGGGTAGTTTGTGTCAACGTTAAGTCCAAATGTGAAAATAGAACTATGTGTTGAATGTGATAGTGACGGGGTATTTGATCCTTACCATGTCCAAACTCTTGGTTTTAAATTATTAAAAATCATTTTCGAATTGGTAGGTCACCCCTAGTGTCAATTTCAGGTTCGAATCATGTGAGTCACCCTAGTGTCATGCTAGGTTTTGTTTTGATAATAAACTTGTTAAACAACCCAAATAATTATTTTGTTTATATATATATAAAAGGTTGTCACATATATATGATTAGGTTGACATACATTAGAGGAATTTAGATTAATGAAAGCAATGAAATAATTTTGTGATGGTGAAAGAGGATGTCTAGTAAATTAGATTGTTAATGTTTATATAAAATATATAGCAAATTTGGTTATAAAATTTATGGGTGAATTTCTTATTTTTTAAAATTACAATAATTTGCGGAAAGTATATTAATTTCAAATGTAGATTCATTAAATTCAAGTTATAATTTTGTCCATGTAAAATTAGAATATATGATTAAGTTATTTCAAGCTATCACTTTTGTCATTTTTATATATGACACAAGTAAACAAAAAAAACTTGTAATGTTCAAAATGAAAATCAATAGTAACAAATTTCAAATTTAAAAAAAAACAAATTCGTGAAGCAAAACAAAACAATATAAGAATTAAATGAGATATGTTAATCCAAACTAAAAAACTTCAATGTCAAATACATAAAATAGGACCACAATGAGCATAGCATTAAAATAATTGTCAAAATATAATTAGCTAAAGGACTAAGAAGGTGGTGAAAAGATATTAATCCAAAATTTGATTTTGAGATGGTTGGTAGATGAACAATTTTGAATAAGGTAAAACTCTTCCTGGAAGACATCAATGAAATTTTCCCAAATGTATTCTATCTCATATGTTCTTGAATCATCTCTAAAATTTTGCTCACAAAGAGAATCCCACCGATGTTTGCCATAACCTATATGCCTTTGCCAACTATAAGAGCTCACCTCAAAGGAAAGTTGCAATTAGACTTTAAATTGTTTGGAATAGGGAATTCACTAGATTATGGCCTGCTTACCTTTACTAATTTGATGAAATGAAAAGCTTTAAGAAACACATTTGATTCTCTCTACAATCTTAATCTATGACTCTCAAACAAGTTAAAAGATAAAAAAGTGGATATAAAATTGATCAAAATATATGCAGTAATAACCATTAAATAATTTGACACTGTTAACATACATGAATTACAAGTAATTTAAGGTGAATGTAGGTTGGTTTAACATTGAAACCATAGGGAACAAAACTTCATATCCATTTGTTGACATCAATTTAAATAACAAGCAAGATAAGAAAAATAACACAAGAATAGTCTATAATATATAAATCCAAACGTGGGAATTCAAATGTGTGAAAGCAAGAAAAGTCCAAAAAATCATGCATTTGTCGATATATTTCTCCAAAAACAAGCAAATAGGCTTACGATATTAAAATTATGAAATTAATTCTATATCATTAAGTGTCAAAACCCCCTTACAATATCATCTTTGCTAATATTCATGTAAATAAAATAAAGTAGATGTAAGGAATTGAAATGCTTCTTTCTTTAACTACATGGATTCTCAATTTCACTAACTGATGATTGTCTCTTGGCCTTCTCTCGATCATTGTAAGGCTTCCAGGATTAAAAAATGTCATTAATGTGATTAGTTTGTGTAAACTCATGGTAGTCAAGTTGTACCTTTAGTATTGTGATGTTCCTCTTCACCTTCTTAATATATTTTTCCACTTTTGGTAAAGTGGATTTCAAGAGAAAACTATTCTTTATAGGAAATTCAACATAGCCCATGAGTCCTTTGATAGTATTGGTTAGAATAATAAGAATATGTTATATGTTAGAACTATTCATGTCCTCTATCACCTTTAGTACTTTCTCTCATTCAAAGACACCATTAATGGAAACCAAGGGAAGGATATTACATTTGGAGTCCATTCTTTCTATCAAGTGACATATCTGGGCTGCTCCAACTAATTGAGAATTTATGTTCTCACAATCTTCTTTGGCTAATATTTTTTAGCAATATAGGCCACAAGCAATACCAATGGTTTCTTCTTTATTCAAGTAAGCAACATTTGAATTGAGGTGCTATACCAAGTCCATCCCTTTTGTGATGTAGTCAAACTATAGTTGGAATTTCTCTTTTTGAATCTTCAATGCTAGAAGATGTTTTGAATGTCCATCATGGTACCGAGTTTCCCTTACAATAGTGGTGCATTTTCATAAAAGTTCCTTCAACAAACATTCATTTTTTCACTCTTAATTAGAAAACAAAATGTTATGAGGCTAGAAGGAACAAATTGGCTTGTGTAGTAACAATTCACTTCATTTTATAGCTTTGTGATTTTCTCTTGTAGATTTATTCAATTTATTTATTTATTATTATTATTTTATGTGGTTCATGTACCTTGGAGATCATTGGCGCTACGTCCACGGAATATTTGTACCAGGTAGATCCACCCAAACGGATCACTCCTTGTCATCTTAACCATGAAGCAAATAGTGAAAACCCTTGACCTCTCAATAGAAAATGTGTTTTAAAGACGGGGAATCGACTAATTGAGCTAACCCTCGGGGCTATGTAGATTTATTCAATTGATAATATATCCAATGGAATTTATAGTTGTTTCTAAAAATGTAAGCCTTGTAGAAGCTAGGCATCCTAATCTAGTATCGTTAACATTATATATTACAATTTGGGATGTCAATACATTCCCTTTGTCAACTACAATTCTCTTTCTTTTATAGGATTGCATGAAAATTTTCTTAGTTTTCCAATTGAATGTAAAACTATCTAAGTTATCTACATTACCAGGTTTGGGAATAGGTATATCAACTCTAGTTCAAATCCTAGATAAAGTTGTTGTTGCAAAGCAATGAGGTGTGTATACTTCTCTAGTTGGATTAGCCCTCAACACTGCTGTTGGAGAGGTAAATCCCCTCTACGGATAGAGGCGATCCCTACTAGCCCAGCAAGGGTCTAGCAACAATCAAACAATGCTGCTATGCATGTTCCTAATTACAATTAAACAAGAGGTAAAGAGCACCTACTTGGATTCCAGCGCTGTTGTTTGACGAAGAGATGCTGCCTTCGCTCCTTCGCTTTAGCTGGTCACGATCCCTCGCGATCTCCGCGAATAGATACCTGCACACACGAAGAGGAAACAAACGCAAGCGTGAAATCTAGTAAAAGCAACCATACATCGGTCAGAAAAGATGTAATTCACATTTAACCATTGCAAGTACAAATGAGAATGGAACAATAATAACAGTCATCTATTATTAATCAGAATAGAGAAGAGTACAACCAAATGTTCTGACGTCGGTAACCTTCTCAGGAGGGGCCAGTCAGCATGTATCTCAAGCATTCACCTTTGAGGATGATTCTCCCAAGACAAACAACTCTCTCTCTCACACAAGCAACACAAAACAACCTTCCCTAAGCAATCAATCACTTCCACACCTAGCACACCAAATACCTATAGTAGCAGCAATCTGAGCACTATAAGCTCTATACAATCCAAGCTATGTCTAACTAGCTGCTCATGGTAATGGTGGAAGTATATGTAGGAGAAGGAGCCTCCTAAAAGGGTGGAAGGATGAGCTTATCTTTGAGGGAAATGGTTGCAAAAGGTCGAACAGACATGCCATGGAAGGGAGTCGACATTCACAAAGCTAACAACCAAGCCTGGAGTTATCTGGAAGGCTGGTTGTTTGAACAAAATCGCCCAAACTGGATCAGCGCGGATTATGAGGTAACTGACGCGATGTCGCCGCGTCTACATAACTAGGAAAGTCATGTCAGCGCGGAAGAACACGGGAAAGGCGCGCTGGCGACCAGCGCGGAAAAGTGATGTCCTTCCGAGCTGGCAGCGCGCGGAATACACTATGGAGCGCCAGTCATCGCGGGTATTTTGCGAACAGACGCGCTGATGAATAAAACTTTAGGAAAATGGTTTTTTGGGCCAGTTCAGAAGGCATGAAGCTAAGTGATTGGCACAGCAGGGTGACTGACAGGAAGGCAGTGACAAATTACTGTGTAACAACTGCTAGGGTATTTTCCAATATTTTTAGTTGATTATTTTTTCTTTTGTAGGCCTTATTATTTTTCTTAGCTTTCTTCCTCTACTCACCTTCTTGGTATTTCTTCCATTCTTCCTCAAATTGCCTTTCAATAATAAATACTTTTTAGCAATTAATTTAGCTACTAATCTTGTTCAAATTTCTCATCTACCTCTATTTGTATCTTGGCTACTTCAACAACAATTGTTCTCGAAGATTCCTTACTTTCACTCTGTAACTTTGTTGCTTTAAAAGCAATTTCAACTATTTTCTTAGATTCATCTATAATTTTATCTCTATAATTGACCTCTCTTATTTTACACTTGTTTTTATGTCATGGATCCCTTTAGTGATTTCTCATCTTCTCAATCTTTTTGTCGATATGTTGTTAGAATAATGATTACACTTAGAGGTGGGGCAGTGGGTGAATCAGTGTAATGACTAATTTAACCAATTTAAACAATTTCACAATTGATCTTAACTATAAACATAATAGTGCATTAATAAATACCATCATCACATTAACACATGAAAACAATATATGTATGTGTAAACACTTATGGGAGAAAACCACAAATATTTTATCTTCTTTAGTCTTTAATTGCATCAATTTGCAGGCATCAACCTACTAGAGGCACCAACCCCTAAAATAAATTTGCAAGCACCAACCCATAAAATAAATTTGCAAGCATCAACCCCAAAATAGATTTGTAGGCACCAACTTGTTGGAGGCATTGACCCCCAAATATTTACAAGAACCAACTTGTTCTAGGTTGTAACTTGATTGAGGCACTAATCTTTGAAATACGAAAGAACCAACTTGTTCTAAGCTCCAACTTGATTGAGGCACCAACCTCTAAAATTTTCAAGAACTAACTTGTTGTAGGATCCAACTAATTGAGGTACCAACCTATGAAATATGCAAGCACAAACTTGTTGTAGCCTCCCACTTTATTGAGGAATCCACCTCCTTCACCAAAACATAGTGGACCAATTTTCACAATCTTTCAAATTGGATCCATAAGCTCATTTCAATTCAACCTGTTCTTCAATCTTCTATAGTAGGATCTTCTTATTTTCTTGTACCTATTCATAAGCCCTAAAACTATTTGACAAAAAAAATAGCCTTTTTCCCTCGAAAACTTATCTTAATGGCTTTTTCATGTCCCCCTTTCAGATAAAAAATAAATTCTTGCCATTTTCCCCTTTTCAAAATTAATTTGGACGTCAAACTGACCCATAAAACATTACAAAAAGTAATTTATCAGCAAAATTCACCTTTCCAATATACAAAATGCACTTTTCCAGTATGCGTTCGACAAAACGCACTCTGACGGTTTGTCAAAAGGTTTGATATAATGCACTTCTAAGGCCAAAAAATAATATTTCATAGATCCCAATAGAACTCGAACCCATGACCTCTTATGGCTCAACAAGAATCAATACCAACTCTGCTACCATGTTCCTCATTCATGCCATCCATAATTTTTTTAAACTTGAATAAGGCCATGGGTTGAAAGTTTTTTGCTTAACCATATAGGCATGCCATACATTCAGTCTCTGATTGTATCAAACTCATGACAAGACCAAAAATTCCTTCGGGCTTAACTAGAGAGTCGTGTCATATATTTAGTCTTAGACTTAATCAAGATTGCAAAAAAAACTAAAATTGCCTTCAAGCCTAACCATAAAGATAAGAGCCACACTTTGTATATCTCAATCCAGATGAATTAACTTGGACTCGAACTCGTGATGAAACCAAATAATCTTTCATGCTTAACCACATAGCCAAGAGCCATGCTATGTATATATGTCAAACCAAATCAATTAACTTGGACTCAAACTTGTGACATAACCAAATATGCCTTCGAGTTTAACCAAGATCCAAGAGCCAAGAGCCACACAGTGTAAGCATATATATATATCAAACAAGAAATAACCAAATACGCCTATAGGTTTAACCAAGAGCCAAGATCCATGCCATATATATATCTCATACTAGATCAAATCATGTTGTATATCATATCTCCGACACCATTGATACAGATATGCACCACACCTACACACATATATATATGTGTGGGTTCCCCTAGACCATTTTTGGGGCTAGTGTTAATTTGAATTTTGAGTTGATGTTAATTTGAATTTGGTGCTAATATTAAAAATTCCATATGACCTCATTTTGGTGCCTAGACCATGACCAGGGTAGCCCCTAGCGCTTGCCTAATCCTCCATATGACCATGCCATGTGACATGATCCTAAGGGTCCATGGTTAATCTAATGTTGACATCAGCATGACATCATCATGCCACATGGCACTCTCTTAGTGGTGCCACGTGTCACTCAAATTTATCTCGATTGGTCACCCAAAATTATTGAATAGATATGCCATGTGGCACCCTGTCATGTGTCCACATCATCCATCACACTTCCATGTCATCATTCATGTGTATTTCCACATCATCATCCATGTTTACTTGTGTTGTTTCTTGTCACCAATACTATGCTACCACATCATCATTCTCCTACGTCATCAATCGACATGTCCTGCCACTTAATGGTCCACATGGCATCCAGTTAAAGGACCACATGGAACCTGCCACATTTCATGTTTCCATTGGTCCAACATGGCATGGGGTGGGGGGGTGGTGGTGAGGTGGGAACGAAATTTGTTAACCATCCCACAAGTTTGCACTCCATCCTTCATGTATAATGTTCATAACGCTAGATCTTCCCTAAGGTGCACGGTATTTAAGCTCATTAAATTTTTCACATGTTCATGCCAAATGTAGTTTATTGCTCACCAAAGCATGGATCTACCCTGAAGATGTAGAGACCTTAAAAAAATTAGTGTTTTTGATCCTTTTTCCAATGCCACTTTCAAACTAACTTATCTTCTCATTTCGAAGGAGTTTGACTAAGAATAATATACCATTGGAAAGGTATCAAAGAGGACTATCTAACTAGGCCATCTTCATACTCAATTTATCATCATAACTTAAACAAAAATGCTCAATAATCAATAGTTCATCATATATTCTTGACATTACTGATGTGTCAATCAAATGCTCAATGGTCTTCCAAGGAAATGTGACATCACTAATGTGTCAATCAAATGCTTAATGATCTTCCAAGGTATGATACCTTCTTTTACATGACAAAACTATTCCTATAAATCTCCTTCCTTTGACATCTAAAACATCGTACCATATTTGACATCAATGACATGACATTAGTTGTCATCAATGGCAACACTATGCCCAACAATCTCCTTCCTTTGACATCCAAAACATTGCACCTCCTTTGACATCAATGACATGATATTGCTTGTCATCAATGACAACACTATGCCCAACGATATCCCACTTTTTCATTGATGACAACACCACTAGACATTGATGGTCATTGATGGTGTTGTATCTCCCAAAGACAACCTTGGATTGCTTCAAGACCAGTTCCTAGGTACATCTAAAATGGTGTGTCTCAAATGAATTGCAGGAAATTGGAGACAACACTTATGATCTATGGATACATATGTACATAGGAAATAGGTTGGTTCATTAATCCAAAGAAACGAAACATAGATTTGTGATACTTCTTCAATAGTTAAAATCTCAAAAATAAGCATAAAAATAGAGGAGGCCAAGAGCTTCAAGGTATTACAACTTAATAATATTTTGCAGAGTGTGCGAGAGAGGATAAGAGAGAAGAGTAATCCATCACATAGAGCATAATGCTTCAACACTTATATATCAACACACAGAGCTTGGGGCCGTAAGGATTGCTATGCTTATTTGGGTTACAAGCAAAAATAATAAATGAAGGGAGAACTGAAAGCTATGATTCATGTGCTACAGATTTAAAGATATAATCTCAATAGTCCTCATAGGCATGTACATAAACAATGTTCAGACAAATGAATATGTGAAACAGCTACATGCATTTGCATTAACATATAGATACTAATGAATCTGTGAGGGAGCTTGAAACACATCTAACAACAATAATTACATGAATTCGGGGAAGAAGCATGAACATAAAATGAGTTAGACAAAGGGGAACACATACTGTAATCCTTTGAAAAGGAAATCACCACTGTTTCCTTGATATTCTGGAAAGATTGTATTGAAAAGGAAATACAGTTTGAAATTATAACATGCAGTGTTTTCTCTAGAATTTTTGAACCTTTTCTAAGTCTTTCATTCCTCTATTTATCTGGAGAGAGGAGAAAGAACATTCATTACACAAAATATCTAAGGTTCGTACTCAGCTGTCTGGTCAAATAGTTGTATCAGTCCTAAATGGCTCTATGACCCAAAAAATATTACAGAGTTGAATGTGTCCGAATTGGAGAGACGTTATAGTACAACATATTAAATAACCATAAGGGAAAAATACATGAAGATCTCCTTGCCCATCCTGTGATCATCTCGATTTACAAGAGTTTTTCTAGCTAAGGTATGGCCTCATGTATTGTTTTACTCACCACTACCTTTAATGCCTTTACTCCATTCAGCGCTAACTCCTGGACCCGTCTCAATTATCTTCCTCCGCATCAACCCATTTTGTGCCTTGAATGCACCACTTGCTCCTCTTAAAACAATAATTTCCGGCCCATCACACCCTTTAAACCTCTATAATGCACTTCGAGTGCCCTGATGCAGTGGTTGAGCTACATTCCATGTGTAACAACACAGTCTCACAGGTGCGGGCTTTTCTCCTCTAAAATAGGTGAAACGTGAATTTTTTATTTTCCCCTTAGCCCCCATTTATTATAGCCCCTCATGTGGCTTTTCTCATATGACCCGGGGTTGGAACTAGGGGCTTAACCCTTAGGTGTTAATGCCTTCAGACCCATGTTTGGGAGCCTTTTCCTTTATATCACAAAATCTCGCATATCGACACTTTACCATGCTTTTCCCCTTTTCCATAGCACAGGTCGATAGTCTAGATGCGAAATCCTTATAGACCAAGCCATAATAATTTATCACGTTCGGGGAAAGTCCCACACATCGCAAACAACCTTGCATTGTTGTCTTAAGCTTTTACCTTTAGCTTCTTGTGATCGTCGATAATTTGAATGTGGAGCCCCTTTAGAACCTGCTTTAATATTTTATCGTGTCTGGGGGGGAGTTCCCACATATCACAATCAAACCTTTTCTGTTGTCTTAAGCTTTTCCCTTTAGCTGCTTGCGATCACTGACCACTAATAATCCTTAAGTGTGAGCTCAGGACCTCATCGATATGTGGGATTTGATATTACTAGGAGTGTGACACATGGCCCCCATGGAGGAGAGAGAAATGGGGTCTGCCTGCCCTATTTTGCAAGCCTTTTCCTTTGTATTTCGGAATTGGCCCCTCCTGGCGGTTCAACTCTATATCGTAGGGTTGGCCCCCCGCAAGGTCTATTAAGTATGGATCCCGCCCTTATGCTAATATGAGGCCTGTGATGGACCTCCTGGGCCCGATTGTGATGGACCTCCTAGGCCCAATCACGATTTTCTCCTCAGACTTAGACATTTTTTTTTATTTTCGTGAGATTTCCAAGACAATATTCAATAACCTCTAACCTTTGCTCCAGAAGTCCATTTTTAGACTTCTATATACCATTGGAAATCTCTTTCTAAGCACTAGGCATTGGAGTGGGGTTGATGCAACTTTGGGATCTTCTTTGGCTTAGGACAGTGGCTCCAAATTTTCACTATTCTCGGTCAACCTTGACCAATTGAAACCCATAATGCAGTGAGTGACAACATTGGCTCCAACTGGGGATAGTGCCTTGCTAGTAAGGTGTTGAGGACTTGTAGACTAGTAGATTTTCCTTCCATTGGGCATGGGGTATTTTTTAAACAAGATCTAATTCTATCAAATAAAGGACTTTTTTGGCAATAAACTGAAAATTTAAGTAACAATTTCAACATACACACATCAGATATTTACAATGAGAAAGAGACAACTGTCTCTAGTTTTGAAAATAGAATTTTAGGAACTGACCATTTATAGGTAGTTCCAACAATTCACCATCCAAGTTTTCAAGCATGTAACTGTTGTTTCCCCTTTCTTCTGCAATCTTGAAGGGGCCCAACCATAGTGGATCAAATTTCCCATGCTTTCCTTTGTCTTCTCACCTGACATCCCATTTGAGCGCCAAATCTTCTCGCTGAAGAGGTCTATCCTTAGCCTTCTTGTCAAATAGATATTTCATCCTTTGTTTATAGTTTGAAAGTTTGATCTGCACCTTCTCTCTGTTCTCGTTAAGCTCTACCAGCTGATTTATTCTTCTAGTCAAGGCGCTAGGTTCTTCCTCGGCTTCTTGTAGCAACATAGCTACTGGCATTGCTAATTGGATAGGGAGGACAGCAACCTTGCCATATACTAGCTCAAAAGGAGATTTCCCAGTGGATCTTTTGGGTGTTACATGGTTAGCCCACAAAGAAAACTTTAGTTGAGAGTCCCAGTTCCGTTGATTTTCAGTGATGGTCTTCTTTAGAATTCTCACCAATTCTTTTATTTGAAGACTTGGCCAAGCCATTCCCTTGAGGGTAGTATGTAGTGGAGTGCCAAATAATGATGTTGAATTTGTGGCATAAGTTGGTAAACTTTGTAGATTTGAAGACCTGTGCATTATCAGTGATGATTTTAAAAGGACACCCAAAGCGAGACATTATGTTCTCCTCCATGAATTTTATCACCACTAAATCAGTAGCATTCCTAACTGGGATAGCCTCTACCCACTTGGTAAAACAGTCAGTGGCTGTTAAAATCCACTTGTGTTGGTCGTTGGAAGGTGGGTTGATATATCCAATGAAGTCCAATCCCCACTATCTAAAGGGTTCATTTACATGCACGGGAATCAAGGGGAGAGGAGAAAACTTTTGTCTTGTAGCAAAACGCTGGCATTTTTGGCATGACCTGACTTGAGAATAAACATCTCCAAACAGTGTGGGCCAGTAAAATCCTACCTTGAGGATTTTGTGTGTTGTTGCCTTCCAACTGTAGTTTCCTCCATAGAATCCCCCATGGAAAACCTCAATCACTTCACGAGTTTCTCTCTTAACGACACATAGCAACAATAACCCCACTGGGTCCTTCCAATAGAGCAGTCCAATAGATATAATGTATTTATGTGCTTGCAATCTTAGACTTCGATATTTAGATCCATTTAGTCCCAAAGGGCATCTTAAGAATAAAAGGTAATGAAAATTTTTCTTATACCTAGGCGATCCCTCAAATTTGGAATAGATCTTCTGCTCAGCCATTTTTATTTTGCTTTGTTCATCCTCTGGGTTGCCCTCCTCTATGATTAAGGTTATTCCTAGAGCTTGGCAGTTGGATTCAGATAAAATATTGGCCAACCCTTGGCCTTTAATGAGCTTGGTAGGCTTGATTTCCAGCTCATATTCCTGTATTTTAGCTATCCATCTTCCCTTCTTCCCTTCGTTGTCTCCCTGCACCAGAATGTCTTTGACTACTGTCGTTGGGACAAATGTTGTGATTTTGGATTGTAGCACATACATACAAAAACGAATTTAGCGCCTTGACCAATGCATAAGCCTGTTTCTCCAATATATCATACTTCAGCTCAGCGTCCCTCAGGACTTGTCTAAAAAAGGCAATAGGCTTCTCCTAACCATCTTTATTTTTATGTAATAGCACAACAACAATGGTATGTGGAGAGGCAAAATAAAATATGTAAAAGGGAACTGAATAATTGGGGCTGGCTAGCACTGGGACCTCAGCCAAAGATTGCTTGATCCTAGTGAAATAATCACGGGGGGTGGAGCTCCACTTAACTTCGTTCTCCTTCTTGAGCATATATGTGATACCTTTAACTATCTCAGCATAGTTGGGCACGAATCGCTTTAAGAAATTTATCCTCCCCAAAAAGGCTTGGACTTATTTCTTGTTTTTGGGTAAGGGAATGAGGTTGATGGCTTTGACTCGTTCAGGATCAATATTTACTCCTACCTACACTACTATGTGCCCAAGCAGCCTCCCCTCACTCAGGGTGAATTGAGACATCTTCAGATTTAGAGAGAGACCATACCTTCTGCACTTCTCAAAGACGAGCTTTAAATGGAGGATATGCTCTTCATCAATATTAGAAAAGAGTGTGATGTCGTCTAAGTAAACTACCACAAATTTATCTCTCGCCCACAAAAGCTATGTTCATAACTCTCTGGAATGTGGCTCCCACATTTATCAACCCAAATGGCATGCAGGCGTACATGAAAGTCCCCCATAGGGTGGTGAAAAAGTATTTTTCCAGTATTCTGGGTGGACCACCACTTGGTTATATCCTGAGAATCCATCCATCATGGACATTCTAGCCACACCCACTACCTTCTGCAATATATTATCCATCTTGGGAAGAGGGTTGTTGTCCTTTAGGGACGCCCTGTTTAAATTTTAGAATTCCATGCACAACCTTATCTCTCTATTCTTCTTCCAGATAGGAACCAAATTCTCCACCCACTCAGAGTACCTTAAAGGGACTATGATCTTGGCTTGCAACAACTTCCTCACCTCCTTTTCAATGGAGGGAAGTAAGAGTGAATTTATTTTTCTGATTTTCGGTTTGTGTGGCTTTATCCCACTCTTCAGAGGAATCTTATGCTGAATAATATTTGTGTCAAACGATTTCAAATCATCATAGGACCAAGCAAATAAATATTTGTAAGTTTTGAATAGATCTAAATACCTTTGTCTGTATTGCGGGGGGACTCCTTTGGACAACCTGACCTTCAGGGGTTCCTCCTTTGATCCAATGTTGTAGTCTTTGACTTGCTCATCCTTTTCTGGGGCTATTGGCATGGAGGCTATGTCATCTTTATTGAAAAATATTTCTAGTGGAAAAGTTCCACAAGAGATGGTGTTCCCTTTTAGTTGAATTTTTTTTTCCCAGCCACTATGTCTTTCCACGAAGTGGCTCCTTGTTCTACTTCTTCTTCTTCCTGGTCGATGGTGGAGTGAGAAAACTCCCCAACGGCTTCTATGAACCTTTTTGCCCGCTCATCATCTTCAAACACCTGCCAGTGTTTGACATTATCAGGTATTGAAGGCCCATGTCTGACTTCTATCTCATATCTGAGGAGCGAATTTTGTGGGGGCCTAAAAGTACCTACAGCTACTGCAACAGAGTCAGCCATCCTATTTTCTTCCCTAGGCACAAGCTAGATGTTAAAGGCCAGGAAGAAATTTTTGATTAAGTCCCACACTTCATTTCGGTATGTCCTCAGACTGGGGTGTTTGGCCTGGCATTTCTCTCAGATCTGCTTCACAACTAGCTCAGAATCCCCATAGACCGATAGGCATTCAATGTCCATCTTTCTCGTTGTTTGTAACCCCATGAGAAATGCCTCATACTCCTCTAGGTTGTTGGTCTCCTCAAATTCAAGCTTGAAAGAGAGGGGTATCATGTTGCCTTCTGGAGATACCAACAATGTTCTATCTCCATTCCTATCTTTTGAGTTTTCTCCATCAAAGTATAACCTCCATACCTCGTTTTCATTTAAATGTTGGTATTTCAACTTCCTTGTCAAGTGCATTGATGCTTCTTCTAAAAGGTTCTCATCTTCCTCTAAGAATAAGCAGGAGATGTCACTATCTTTCCCATGCACTGGGGAGTTCTCTGAGCCTTTAGCTAGGGTCACGGTTTTCACAAACTAGGATTCTCTGTACAACCTTCTTTGCTCACCTCCAAAAGTGGGAATGGTGGCATAAGTAAGATCTAGCTTGATAGAGCCACCCACCTTGGAACCCCAAGATCTGGATAAGAGAATTCCAAAGCGAGGAGGTATGTCTACCACCACTATATCCATGACCACACTCTTCACTGGGATCTGAGCCAAGTTTACCACCAGATCCTTTATCATGCCTAAGCACTTGACTCTCTTGGAGTAAAAGGAGTATAATTATTTGTATGGTCTGGTGATCTCCAAACCCAGCTATTCCATTAATAATAATGGCATGAGGTTGTGTGAATCTCCTGAATCCAGCATGCATTTATGCAGCAAAAGGTCATGGATCACCAGGGTCACATAAAACGATGCAGTAGATGGATCTAACTCTTCCACATGCGGCCCAAAAACAAGCATTGGCCTCTCCTCTTGGAGGTTCAAACTATCATGGGATGGTGTGTTATAGAAATTTTTGGGCACTGCACCCCCGATCATACATGTCCATAAACCAAGGGCTCCTAAGTCCCTAAAAGTGTTGTTCCATACCCTAAAAGAACAAGGTCAGCTGATTACATCATCTCCCAGAAGTTCTCCACAAGAAACTGCTCAGAACTGGTCAAAAATGGACCATACAGGTTGCTCAATGCTAAGGGTGTGATGCATCCCACCTGCCCAGTGTAAAGGGTGCGATGCATACTGAAAAGCCCTTCTGTAGGGTGCGATGGGAGAGAGTGGACAAATGGCAGAGACAGTTTGCGAGGTGGATGATCATAGAATCTTCCAGAAACTTCTCCTATGACACTTGCCTCTCTGAATTCGCCCAAGGATGAGTAGGAGATCATCAATCTCCAAGTGGAATCAAGAACTATGAGAGAGAGGACACTAATCAAAATCCCAGAAGCTGACTCACGCCCTTGCAATCATCTATATATGGATCCCTCATCCCAGAGATCTAGAGGCTGGAATTTTGTATCTTGTAAGGAAGTGCTATTGGTTTCTTGGTGGAACATCATAGTGTTGGGTGACCTAAGCTTTTCATGAGGTGAAGAAGGGCTTTCATGCTAGGAGGATGATGCTAGGTCAAAACAATTGGTTGTAATCCTCTTTGCTATTCTTGATATTAATAAAACTATTCAAGTTTTCCTCCACATTCTTGTATGTTTGATGATATATGCATTTGTGTGGTAAATATATATTTGGTCCTATATTGTTTGTGATTGTAGATCTCTGTTCTTCGATAGTGTTATGCTGCTTTGATTACACAGGTGCTCTTTGAAGCTGGGTAGATGAAGGCAAAGCGGCGAGGATCTGTCAGAAGGGAGAGGAACCAAGAAAGGAACTAAGCGCAAGACTGAGGTTGGTGTTCTTTGTTCCCCTCTTATCTACTTCTCATAAAGGAGAGCGAAAATAGTTTTAGTTTGTTTGTTTCTAAGATAGCTACCAGTCTTAGTGGGACTAGCAGCTTCGAGTGGACACTAGATTTCCCGATAACAAAATGGCGACTCCACTGGGGAACGAATAGATTGTTTGCTTGTCTATATTTGTTTATTTTATAAACTTACAGATGGAGCCGGAAGTCAAGCCAACTAGCCTTCGAACTGCATTTGCTATGCAAGTGCAAAGTAGATCAATGCTGCTTCAGTCTATCTCTGGGTTTTGTTTATAAACTAAACAATCAATTTGCAAACCTTCTAATTTCCCTAGTGGTGGCTCTAGTAACCTCATTAGATCAGCCCCTATGATTTCTATTTACTGTACATCACTTGCTCGACCTAAATCCCTAAACTGAGCTGCAAACTGTGACCCGGAACCCAGTTGAAGTCTCGTCCCTGGACCATCGCACCTTCTCCTCTTGGGAATCTAGATGCATCGCACCTCCCGTGTGCAGTAGGTGCGCTGCATCGCACTTTCCCTGTGTTACAGGTGCACTGATCAGACAAGACCTCTTCTGATCTCAGATTTTGGTTTCTGTGTTCACTCTCTTCAGCTTTATTCAGGAGTTTTGCTATTTGTGATCAATATACCACTGTGGAAACTCCCTTCCTTTCCATAATTCCACCTCCATTGTGCAAAGAACTGTGAATTTTTTTATGTATTCGGTGCCATTTTCAGTTCTCTTTTACAAAGAAGTAGCATAATCAAACTGTCGTCTTCTGATTTGAAAGTGTCGCAAGTGTCATTTTCAGTCAAAGAAAAGAATTATATTGTTCTTGACGATCGATTATATGGTTAATCTTGTATTTTATTTGAATTACTAATTTTTCAAGTGTCGAAAGTAGTTTTCAATTCAAAATAGCAAAGTGTCGTCATTATCTTCCTTTCGTTTTTGAAGAGAAATTTGTTAGTACTGTCGCTTTGAAAAGATAATTCAGATTTGTACTTAGCATTCTTCTTGTCATTCACACATTAAGAAAGCTAAAAGAAAATACATGCATGTGCATTTGCATTTAGACTGCTTGTTGGTTTGATTTAGGACAGTGCATCTAGTGTGTGCTCTCTGCTCTATGTTGAAAGAATATCATCTCTCTTTCTTTAGTAGCTAGGATTTTCATTGCAAAAAGAAGATTAAACGATTGTTTATCATCTTAGATTGCATTTTAGGAATTATATCTACATCACGCGGTGAACCTGAAAGGCAAATTTCTTAAGAAAGATCAACTGTAAAATAAATTCAATGAACATAAAAATGCTTTGAAACCTAATGCACAACATCTAGGCTAGAGACGTATTCCAGGGTCGTAAAGCCTGGTAACTGTCGCTTTCACTGTTGGTTGGGTGATTCCTCCCCTTTGAGACGACAAGTGCCAGTATGGACTTGTGCTCCCACGTATTGTCAAGTATATATTGGGAGACCACAATAGGCTATATTCTTTATCCATAGGAAGCCATGTCTGCCGCCCTATCGATCGCAATGCACTGAACACAGCATTCGGGAAGATTGCCTGCCGTACCATAAAAAGTATTCTGCAATTTTGCGATTGGTTTGGTAATTCCTCTGTCTAGATTTCTAGAGTAGTCTCTTTCGTTCCTTTTCAGACTCCTTAAAGGAAAAGGTCCATCTGAGCACTTGTCACTTCAGGCTCATTAAAAATCGAAGGCGACTAGAGTAATCTTTTGTTTTTTCTCGACTCTTAAAAATTGAAAAAATAAGTTGTGTCAAAGTGTCTAAAATTTATTTTAATAGGAATAATATCACCATTCCCATGTTCGTCTTAGGTTGAGCAAAATGGAGTCCACCAACCAAGGATTTCCCCTTGGAGGAAATCCTAGTCCTTTCTCCTCTTGGGGAGATGTTGGTGCACCTCATATGGCCACATTGTCACTTCCAGGATTGACGATTGGCTTGCCAATATGGCTCTTCTCGACCTCCATCGTTCAGAACACCATGATTCCTGAGCAATCAAGTCAGCAACTGGATGATACTAAAGTTACCCCCCAACCTTCTACTTCATCCGATTCTCCCTCTCCTCCTTCCTCTTCGCTTGATAAAGCTGGTAAGGCCAAAAATCAAGTAACTAAGAAGGAGAAGAAGGGGAAGGAGAAGAAAGAGAAGAAGAAGAATGAGCCAAAGGTGAAAAGGGGTAAATGGGCATCATCTAGTGAAAATCCACACACTGCACCATCCAAGCCTAAATCTCCATGTGTCATTTGCAAAAGAGACCACTATCATCAAGATTGTCCTTGCATCCCTCGGATCTTAAGGGACTGGTCTCCTTGTTTGCACAACCCGATGTCATCAACCTCTGAAGATCATGTTGAAAGTACACCATCAACTAGTGAAAGCGAAGCATTTGGACAAAAAAGGAAATGTAAATTTCCTTGTAAACTGTGTGAAGGCGATCATGTCGTCCACCATTGTCCCTTCCTAGATGAAGCTAAAAGAGTTTTGGATAACCGTCCGGCTTCACCGCTACGGCTTCCTCCTGGATACAAGAAACTCTTGCTGAGTCCATCGCTAGTTGAAAATCCAACCGACACGCCATTGTGGTCAGTCGAAGCATCTGTCATTGAAGATAAACCCACTGAATCCATACCAGACAAAAGTCAAAAGGTTGAGGCGGTAGTCGACCCGGTCTTGTCTTTAGAAGGTCCATCTTCAAATGATACAAACACCGAAGAGAATGAGAACGACACCGTTCAAATTCTTTTCGTAAACATAGACTCCGATGAACATGGGGGCAATCTACCCATTCCTTTACCGTAGGAAGGAAGTTTGTCAGAGTCATATCCAGCCGTCTATTCGGTCCCACCTCCAAGCAACCTAGTCGTTTCCTTCGATTGGAATCTACTGGGCAGACCCCAGGTACCAGCTAATGTACCATTCCAAATCATTGTACAAGCTTAAAAATGATCATGGTCAGTACCATCATAGATGAAGGGGCTTCTGTGAGTATCCTTTCCTCAACTACTTGGGAAGCGCTTGGCTCACCATTGCTTCTATTTGAGATGAGAAATCTGACAGGCTTCGACAAAGGAACCAGTCAACCATTAGGGATCCTTCCCAATGTGCCCATAACGTTGAGGAGGAAAACCGTTTACATGAACGTAATGGTAGTCCAAGGACCTCTAGATTATAATCTACTCCTTGGACGCGACTATATTTATAGCATGGGAGCCATTGTCTCCTCACTCTTTAGAGTAATGTGTTTTCCGCATGAAGGCCGAGTGGTCAAGCTCATAGACCAGATTTCGTTCCCTGGCTCACACATAGCTAATAGTCAAATGCCATCCCTAAATGGTCTTTTCATGCAAGGAATGTCTCATCAATCTCCAGTCCGTCCACCTGAAGAGCGCGAGTGATTCAGGAGGACATGACTGAAACCCAGGGGGCATGCACCCTGGTCTGTTTCAGCAGGAAAACCTTGGGTATAGGGTAGGTTTCCACGGAGGATATATGACTAGTCTGACACACCCGTCCGTTTAGGAAAATGGGATTAGACTGGAATAAGATTCCCTCGTCAAATTTATGTGAGTGGAGGCGACCGCACCACTCACCTTTGTCTATTTTAGTAGACATCACCAAGGAAGCATTTTGTCTGCAACGCGGATGGAGAGCTTTCATATGGTAACTTGGAAACTCTATTTCGCTATACCTGGGGGCATGCAAACCTTTTTGCATGCAAGCGAAGAGAGACCATTTATTTTCTTAGTTTGTAGTTTCTAAACCCTTTAAACTCATAGGATTGGTCGTTCCTAGCTTTCATAATGAAAGGATCCGGAGAAAAGTTTCAAATGGTGCAAGCTCCCTAAAAATTGAACCTATCAATGAGACATCCTTATTATACGACTGGCGCAAGAAGTTTTTATGCAAAGTTCAAGCTCATTAAAAATTAAACCTTAGCAATGAGAAAACGTTACCCCCGAGTTTAAGCTCATTAAAAAATGAACCAATTTCTGGTAAATAACCATTGTGAATGTATTATCATCAGCTTTTGAGCCCTGGTCGTGTTCTTACCATCACCTCCACTCTGTTTTAGCCGATCATTCACCTCCATTTGATTGTTTACCCCTTTTGATGAACAACTGCTAAGAGTGATCCTGTTAGCCATCCTTGTGACACTGCCGTGATTGGAAAATTCCAAACCTTACCTGGAATCAGCTGCTACCTGAAATTATCATTCGTTCCTCAAAAAACGAGTCTCCTTTAAGCTCTTTTCATCTGACTCGTAAAATAAGAAAATATTGCCGAGCAATTGGCCTCTCCAGCTCGTTAAAGCTACTGGAAGTGCTCTCCCTCCTCTAGAATTTCATATTTTTGGAACTGAGGGATTATTACACAAAAAGATCAAGCACTTGTTTTTGTTCGGCTCGTTAAAATTACCGAAAATTCATCCCTTTCATATTATTTTATACTTTTTCAGACTTAAGGGATTATATGACGAAAAAGGATTATTGGAGTTTCCTTTACATCCCTTTCAGACTCTCTAAAATTGAAAAGGACTGAGTTATCTTTGTCGTTAAACTCGTTAAAACCGAATGGTGACAAACTTGTCCATATAGATAAGAATGAGTTTCACTGTCGCTAGGCTCGTTAAAACATAGCGACGGGTTTGCCCGAAGGGAAAATTATAGAACAAGCATATGTTATCCTCCTCAAGCTTAACAAAAATAAAGAGGTACTGGTCAGCAATGACTGGGAAAAAATTGGGAAGAAAACTTGAAGAAACTTTATTGGTAGCAAGTCGCTCTTCAACATGACACTTTCACTCCACGTCCGAGTCGGGTTGGGTTATTCCGTTCACTGGTCATATCACCATTGGTCCATCACACCATCCATATTTGGGGTTAACACTACCAATCCATGTCAGTGTCGCCGGTATGTTCAAGAGAAGTCCCTCAGAGAATTCACCTATGTCTCATCCGCTACAATACATTCACGCTCCATTCTTTCATGACCGCCACCTTGAACCCTGTATCAACAGATCGTTTTCACCTCCAAAAATCATTTACTCCGTTCCATGTCGTAGATGTGGGATTCATTAAGGCCTTCCTACGACGAGTCACTTCTTGTCGACATCAGCTCATTATCCAAGAAGTCGACTTAGGAACAACCCTTTCAGTACTTTGAAGCTTGCATGCCTCAAGGGCAAGTTTCTCACTTCCGGCGACAAGTTTACATCAATGGCCTTCGACTGAAAGATTTTGTGTGGTGTTCGACACCAAGTCCTTTTTCACACCATGCGAATTGCACTCTAGTACCTTGAGGGTCATCATCATTATCGGTGATTCGCGAATTTCACTCTAGTACCTTGAGGGTAATCATCATTATCGGTGATTCCTCTCGCGCTTGTTAACAGCTTACATCATTGGCTGGTAATCAGGCGATGTCTTTCCATGTTCGACTCCAGAACATCTTTCACATGGATCGACTTGTACTCCGAGTGAAGATTGGACGAGTTTGAAGACCCCGGATCTAGATTCATCCATCCAGGCTGTGATATATTTAGGAAAATAAAGACATCAAATGTACATTGTTGCTGCACAGATGATCATCTGAATCAAAGGATGATGACCCTATCAGAATCATCAGTCTGCCGCACAAACGGTTGTCTGTCTTGTGTACATGAAAATGAATCTATAAAGCTGAGAATGGGAATGCCCACCTCAGCTAGATCATGAAAAATATTATGAAGATAATGTATTGCATTGTATCTTATTACAGGTCGCCTTCCATCTTGGAAAAACTTCGGATCCTCATGATAAAGAATTTCACCCGACATCAAAAGATTAACGACCTCATGCTTTAGGGGGCAACTGTTATAGACATTCTTGGGCACTGCACCCCCAATCATACATGTCCATAAACCAAGGGCTCCTAAGTCCCTAAAAGTGTTGTTCCATACCCTAAAAGAACAAGGTCAGCTGATTACATCATCTCCCAGAAGTTCTCCACAGGAAACTACTCAGAACTGGTCAAAACTGGACCATACAGGTTACTCAATGCTAAGGGTGTGATACATCCCACCTACCTAGTGTAAAGGGTGCAATGCATACTGAAAAGCCCTTCTGTAGGGTGCGATGGGCGAGAGTGGACAAATGGCAGAGACAGTTTTCGAGGTGGATGATCATAGAATCTTCCAAAAACTTCTCCTATGACACTTGCCTCTCTGAATTCACCCAGGGATGAGTAGGAGATCATCAATCTCCAAGTGGAATCAAGAACTATGAGAGAGAGGACACTAATCAAAATCCCAGAAGCTAACTCACCCCCCTACAATCATCTATATATGGATCCCTCATCCCAGAGATCCAGAGGCTGGAATTTTGTATCTTGTAAGGAAGTGTTGTTGGTTTCTTGGTGGAACATCATAGTGTTGGGTGATCTAAGCTTTTCATGAGGTGAAGAGGGGCTTTCATGCTAGGAGGATGATGTTGGGTCAGAACAATTGGTTGTAATCCTCTTTGCTATTCTTGATATTAATAAAACTATTCAAGTTTTCCTCCACATTCTTGTATGTTTGATGATATATGCATTTGTGTGGTCAATATATATCTAGTCCTATATTGTGTGTGATTGTAGATCTCTGTTCTTTGATAGTGTTATGCTGCTTTGATTACACAGGTGCTCTTTGAAGCTGGGTAGACGAAGGCAAAGCGGCGAGGATCTGTCAGAAGGGAGAGGAACCAAGCAAGGAACTAAGTGCAAGACTGAGGTTGGTGTCCTTTGTTCCCCTCTTATCTACCTCTCATAAAGGAAAGTGAAAATAGTTTTAGTTTGTTTGTATCTAAGATAGCTACCATCTTAGTGGGACTAGCAACTCCGAGTGGACACTAGATTTCCCGATAACATGGTGCTAAGCCAATTGGGTGCAATAATTTGGAGACTTGAGATTTGTAATGAGGCTGATTTAAAAGCTCAGTCAGAGGAACATGAATTTTTACCTTTTCCATCTCCTTCTGGAGATTGAACGTATGTTGGGCCTTTTCTGCGTCTCCATGCTCTATTCCTTCTCCCTTCACGCTCGTAATTGTTAGAGGAGTGGGTGCCTATTTTTTGTGTGTCCCTTAGCACCATTTCTCTCTTTATTTGCAAAGGCTTCTGTCTTAGGTGGGTCAGGATGTAGCTTACCCTTCCCTTTGTCTAGGGCTGGAGGAACCACTTGGGGAACAACTTCCCCTTGTTGTTCTAGTTCTCTCGTCCTCTTCTTCGAAGATATAAGATTATACTTGAGTTATGGAAGTGTTTGCATGGACTCTGCAGACTGTTTGAAATAATAATCTATATCTTCATCCTCTGTTATTTCTTCTCTGTGGTGAGTGGCCTCCTAGTGAGCCATACTCTCATGTTCCTCTTCAGCAAAACCGACATATATATTGCCTGCATCTCCTGAGTATCCAACGATTATTCATTGGGACTATCTTCCAGGTATAAGGGATGAGGAATTTGATCAAGATGCTCCTTCCTTTCCCTCAGAAGTAGTTGTAGTGGAGGCCTTATGTATTGTTGGTTATAGCCCTAGTTGTTGATTTGAGCATTCTGCTTGGAGAGGTTCTTATTCTTGATTTCGAGCTTCCCAAAATTTTGTGATAAACTTTTGATGAGTTTATCTAGATCATCCCACTTTGAGTCTAATGATTCCCCAACTTGACCAGAGGAGGATGCCTCTTCTTTCCCTATCCTGGGTTTGGTGGGCTCTTTCTTCACCCTCAACTTTCCTTCCAAGGCCAGATTGGCTTCCACTTCGAGAGCATCGATCTGAAGTTGGTCCAACATGGTAGATTTCCTTTCTCTCAGGGTAAAACCAACACCAGAGTCAAAATTTCCCAATAAAACCACTCAAGCTACAGCCAGGGGAGGCTTTATGTCAACTGGTAGGTTATTGAATTGATTATTGAATCTTTTGATAAATTCTGAAGTATCCTCCTTCAACTTTTTCCTTATTTCATTGAACTCAGTAAGGAGGCAATCATGGTTCCTCTTTTCTCCCCATTTCTAGGTGAAAGAATTTTTAAGCTACTCCCATGTAGTGATGGAGGAATTAGGCAGGGATTTGAACCATTTTCTAGCCTCTCCATCAGGGGAGTGTATAAAAAATCTCATAACCACATCCAACTATTCCACATTTATGTTCTCGGAAAAAGTGATGAAGGTTTCAATGTGACTTTGTGTTGTGTTATCATCTTCCACATTGAACCTAGGTAGATGCTTTAGGTAATATTGGGGCATTGCACTCAGAGGCTAGGGTAGATCAAGAAGTGCATATTTATTTAGCAAGAAAACTAGAAGAGCCATCTGGTTTGGTGGAGGAGGATTCAAATTTTCTTGAGGGAGTAGGGTCAAGACCATAGGGGTCATAGGGGAAGGAGGGTATGTCAAGGCCTTAGGAGTGAGTCCTGAATACTGAGCATCAGCAGGCTGAGAACTGGATGAGGGAACTACAAAGGCTCGTGAGATAGTAGCACAATCTGGGGGAGTTTTTTCTCTCCAAACTTTCTTGGAGATTAATTTTTCAGGGTCAGATACAAATGGGGCTTTCTGCTGGGATGTATCTCAGCGACTATGTGGCCTTTTAAAATCCAGGGCTATGAATGATAATGAGGAAGGGGTGTGGAGTCGCCAAGGTGATATGAATGCTATCAAAACAGACTTTGATCACATATTCAAAGAGTGTTTCAGCTTGTCATATCCTCGGGGAAATAATCCTTTAGTAAGTACCTGACAACGGCGCCAAAAGATGTTGTATCTCCCATAGACAACCTTGGATTGCTTCAAGACCAGTGCCTAGGCACATCTAAAATGGTGTGTCTCAAATGATTTACAGGAAACTGGAGACAACACTTATGATCTATGGATACATATGTACATAGGAAATAGGTTGGTTCATTAATCCAAAGAAACAAAACATATATTTGTGATACTTCTTCACTAGTTCAGATCTCATAAATAAGCATAAAAATAGTGGAGGCTGAGAGCTTCAAGGTCTTACAACTTAATAATCTTATGTAGAGTGGGTGAGAGAGGATAAGAGAGAAGAGCAATCCATCACATAGAGCATAATGCTTCCAGACTTCTATATTCAACACACAGATCTTGGGGCGGTAAGGATTTCTATGCTTATTTGGGTTACAAGCAGAAATAATAAATGAAGGGAGAACTAAAAGCTCTAATTCATGTGCTACAAATTTAAATATCTAATCTCAATAGTCCTCACAGGCATGTACATAAACAATGTTCAAAAAAATGAATCTATGAAACAACTACAAGCATTTGCATTAACATATAGATACTAATGAATCTGTGAGGGAGTTTGAAACACATCTCGCAACAATAATTACATGAATTTAGGGAAGAAGCATGAACATACAATGAGTTAGACAAAGGGGAACACATAATGTAATCATTTGAAGAGGGAATCACCACTATTTCCTTGATATTGTGAAAAGATATGTTTTGCAAAGGAAATACAGTATGAAATTATAACATGTAGTGTTTTCTCTAGAATTTCTGAACCTTTTCTAAGTCTTGCATTCCTCTATTTATCTAGAGAGAGGAGCAAGAACATTCATTACATAAAATATCTAATGTCTGTACTCAGCTATCTGGTCGACTAGCTGTATCAGTCCTAAATGGCTCTATGACCCCAAAAATATTACAGAGTTGAATGCCTCTAGATTGGAGACACGTTACAATACAACATAGTAAATAACCATAAGGAAAAAATACACAAAGATCTCCTCGGCCATCCTATGATCATTTCGATTTGCAGGACCTATTCTAGCTATGGTATGGCCTCTTGTACTATTTCACCTACCACTCCCTTTTCTTCCTTTACTCCATTCAATGCTGACTCTCGGACCCATGTCTCAGTGATCTTCCTCCGAATCGACCCATCTTGTGCCTTGAATGCACCACCTACTCCTCTTAAAACAATAATTGTTGGCCCATCATGCCCTTTAAACCTTTGTACTGCACTTCTAGTGCCCTGATGCGGTGGTTGAGCTGCATTCCATGTGTAACAACACAGTCTCACAGGCACAGGCTTTTTTCCTCTAAAACAAGTGAAACAAGCATTTTTTATTTTCCCCTTAGCCCCCCTTTATTATAGCCCCTCGTGTGGCTTTCCTCATATGACGGTGGATGGAACCCACTTAGGCCTTCAGACCCATGTCTGGGAGCCTTTTCCTTTATATCACAAAATCTCATGTCAACGATTTACCATGCTTTTCCCCTTTTCCATAATGTAGGCCGATAGTCCAGACGCGAAATCCTTATAGGCCAATCCCTAATAATTTATTGTGTCTGGGCGAAATTCCCACACATCGCAATCGGTCCTACACCACTGTCTTAATATTTTCCCTTTAGCCACTTAATCTAGATGCGGGGCCCCTTTAGACCCTTCTTTAATCTTTTATCGCGTCTAGGGGGAGTTCCCGCATATCACAATCGACCCTTTTCTGTTGTCTTAAGCTTTTCACTTTAGCCGCTTTCGATCACCGATAATCCTTAAGTGTGAGCCCAAGACCTTGCTGATATGCGGGATGTGATATTGCTGGGAGTGCGACACATGGCCCCCACAGAGGAGAGAGAAAGGGGGCCCACATACCCTATTTTGCAAGCCTTTTCCTTTGTATTTCGAAATCAACCCCTCCCGACAGTTCAACTCTATATCATAGGGTTGGCCCCTCGCAAGGTCTGTTAAGTATGGAGCTCACCCATCCACTGATATGAGTCTTGTGGTGAACCTCCTAGGCCCAATTGCAATTTTCTCCTCATATGTAGCCATTTTTTAGTTTTCATGAGCTTTCCAAGCCAATCTTTGACAGGCTCTAACTTTTGCTCCAGAAGTCCATTTTCAGATTTCTATATACTGTTGGAAAGCTCTTTCTGAGCACTAGGCATTGGAGTGGGGTTGATGTAGCTCTGGGATATTCTGTGGCATGGGATAGTGGCTCAAAAATTTTACTATTCTTGGGCAACCTCAACCAATTGAAACCCACAATGCAGTGAGTGACAACAGATGGAAATGGACTAAACTCCCCTTGTTAAAATGCTGGTCCAAAATCTAATTGTTGGAAATAATACTGAGAGGGGGGGTGAATCAGTATTAGCAAATCAATAAATTTTCATTTCCATAATAAGATTCATATACGCTACTTCAGTTAAGGGAACCAACGTATAGATATGAAAATAATTACATATACCTTTGCTGCAATTTTCTATTTCAGATATACCCAGATCATCAGATATAAAGGATAAGACATGCGTTAGTATTCAGATCTAAACTATTCATGATCATACCATATAATGATAATGCATTTTAGTCTTCATGATCCCGATCCATCAACCTTCATTCGCCACATAGGTGCATCCTTCACAAAGCATCACATACCCATAACCTGCATACTAGATCTCACACTTCATCAGATATTCATCACTTGCACACTTGCACTTTGGCCTAATGATCTTCTTCTCCTTATATAGGTTTAGGCCTCTCTCAATACCATGGTCCAAAACCACGTAGGACCAATACCTTGGACCCAATACCTAGGGTCAATACCTCGGACCAAATACCATGGACCAATACCAAAATACCATGGTCCAAATACCATGGACCAAAACTTAGTTTTCCAACATGTACGTGCCTTTCCTTCTATGAAAGTGCGTGTGTACATTATATGTGCCTTTGTATATAGTGAACCTGCATGTATACACGACTTGGTATATAGTGAACCTACGTATACCTTTTTGTATATGCAACTTGGTATACAGTGAACCTGCGTGTATACGTGGCTTGGTCAATGGTGAACCTGTGTATACCTTTCTTTCTTCATTCTTCCTGTTTACCTAATATACTGTGATCTTTCATCTGAGAGAGTTGCCATCAAGGACAACACTTGTGTCATACCTGTATCATAATGCCAACAATCTCCCCCTTTGGACTTGATGGCAATAACCACACCAATTCACTATCCCCCTTTGACATCAAGGGCAAGGGCAGACCAAGATATTCTCTCCCTTGATATACATTCTGCTATCCATACTCCCCCTGAGTACATGCTGAAATCTCTAATTGAGCTCCCCCTTTGTACATGCTAAGATGTACCAATCCGTCCATGCTCCTCCTGAGCACACGCCGAGTCTGCAAAAATATTTTTCAAAAGAATAACATGACTCTACAACTCAACTAAGTGAGTATGACCTTCCTATGACTCATACATACATCAATCTCCCAACTAAGTGGGGATACACCACTTTGACTTATCCACCCAACCAAGTGGGGGTATACCAAATGTTTATACATGACTGAAAATATAAATTATTACATCATCCTTCCCATGCATAGTGGGGGTACAAATTAGGTCTTTGCAAGACCTTTACACCAAATGATATTCATGACTTCTATAACAAAGACTAACAATCTAAATAAGACCATGAATGTCATCAGCAACTATCGTACACCATATATGATCTGCACCATAAGCATCTGTCACCAGCATCTAGACCTGTAACCTGCAATACCATTCTCTTGGCCAACCAACAATAAGTAGCAAGATGTATCATTTAGCCACATAAGCATCATCACCAAAGACTTCTAACCATAATGCCAACAATGCATTATTCGAAGCATATGCTCCCCCTAAACCTGTGCCAACCAACATATACCATGACCGAACCATATCAGACTTCTTTTCCTGAATCTGTTCTACTACTTTTTCTTCAGAGCTCCATATATGCAACTCTGCAGCCTTTAACTCACATATATACGTGACTTCTCTTCATAATAGCTGCATATGAAAATTGGAATACTAAAGGTTTACACTTTCATCTTCCCCTAGGTCTGTTATGTCTACTAACTGAGTTATGCCACATCTTTCTGACACTAATTTTGTCTTCTTCAATACCTGGGATTGAGATGATGTATGCTCCTTTTGCTTTGGTGTCCGAATTTTGCTCCTGCATTCCTTTACTTTATGTCCAAACTTGTTACATGCATAACATCTTACATGTTTCATATTCCTTTTATTGCAATCAATAACTTTGTGACCAAACATATTGCAAGCAAAACAATATCCATTAAAGTACCTAGAACGTGATGATCTTTATGTGTGATGGTCTTGAACCATTCTACTTTTGCATCTGGCTATAACATGTCCAAGATTATGACATTCATAACAATCAACATTATTCATTGGAGGAAATAACTGTCTATCACTTCCATAGTTAGGAGCAAAATATTTTCTTTGAAGAATTTCTTTCCTTGGTTGTTGATGGGGTTGACCTCTTATCTCCTTGTTGATAATTTTAGGTTTTGCATTAGAGTTCCTTGCCTCACCTTGTGAGCTAGATTCACCTTCAACAGTTTCATAAAAACCAAGACCGGTTTCGATAGCAGGGGATCTTTGACTACTAAGAATATCATCCAAAATCTTAGTACTATCTTGAAATCGTAACAGTTTATCCTTTTCTTCTAATTTACCTTTTAAGATATTTACCTCAACCTAATGTTGTTCTTCCTTTTCCAGATATTTCTTCTTTATGTTTTCTTCAACTTTTCTTCCTTTTTCCACTCGTTGCCTTAATTCGAGCACTTCATGTTCTTGTTCTTCAAGAGCTTCTTCATTCTGCTTCTTTAATTCTTCAAGATCTTTTAGAGAGAGGATCTTAGATTCAAGTCTATGGATTGTTATGCTTTGATCTTTTACTACATCTTGCAGCTGCTCCCTTACTCTAGTTACTGTCTCCAACTGAAATTTTAATCTAGTAACTTCTTCTTTTCCTACGTCATTATTTTCATATGCCATGAGAAGTTTAATTTCATGATTATCTTCATCACTATTGGATGAGTCATCACTATTATCATGAGTATAATAACTTCTATTACCTTCTTCAGACATCTTTCCTTTGTTATGAGGGCATCTAGCAGCGTAATGACCAACTCTACCACAAGAAAAACATTTGAAAGGTAGCTTACCTTTGAACCTTCCAGATCCCCATTGAAGCTTCTTAACAAAATTTACCTCATATTCTTCTTTTGAAATGTATCCTGATTCATTGAGTTTTTATTTTCCCTTTGTTGATACTTTAAATGTGGCTTCTCTCATATCTGATGGTCCTCCTTTTCTCATTTCAAAAGCAGTTAAGATTCCGTGAAGCTGCATCATAGTGATATTCTGCAAATCCTGCTTTTCTTCTATGGCAGACACTTTGGGTTCAAATTTAGCAGACAAGGATCTCAAAACTTTCTCAACTAAGACAACTTCCTTAATTTCTTCACCCAGATTCTTCATACAATTGACAATCTCATCTATACGTAGGAAGTAATTAGCTATGCTTTCATCACTATGCATCTTAAGAGTTTCATACTGAATTCTGAGAGTTTGAAGCTTAGCACATTTTACCTGAGCATCTCCTTCGTAGCTTAGAATGATTTTGTCCCATATTTCTTTGGCTGATTTGAGTTGCATGACCTTGACAAACTCTGATTTTGACAAACTTGCCAATAAGATAGTAACAACTTTGGCATTGATTTCATATTGCTTTCTACCTGCCATATCTGTAGGAATTGCTGATGGAAATGTATATCCTCCTTCCACGATTTCCCAAATATCCGTTCCAAGCGATTGTAGATAGGCTGTGGTTCTTATCTTCCAATAAACAAAATTTCTCCCATCGAAGATTGGTGGTCTGATGGATCCCTCTCTTTCTTGATTACTCATGATGATGGATCTTCCTTCAAGCGATCAAGCTTCTTCTAAAGGACCTACTCTGATACCAATTGTTGGAAATAATACTGAGAGGGGGGGGGGGGTGAATCAGTATTAGAAAATCAATAAGTTTTCATTTCCATAATCAGATTCATATATGCTACTTCAGTTAAGGGAACCAGTGTACAGATCTAAAAATAATTACATATACCTTCACTGCCATTTTCTACTTCAGATATACCCAGATCATCATATATAAAGGATAAGACATGCCATCAGTATTCAGATCTAAACTATTCATGATCATACCATATAATGATAATTCATTTTAGTCTTCATGATACCGATCCATCAACCTTCATTCACCACATAGGTGCATCCTTAACAAAGCATCACATACCCATAACCTGCATACTAGATCTCACACTTCATTAGATATTCATCACTTGCACATTTGCACTTTGGCCTAATGATCTTCTTCTCCTTATATAGGTTTAGGTCTCTCTCAATACCATCGTCCAAAACCACGTAGGACTGATACCTTGGACCAAATACCTGGGGTCAATACCTCAGACCAAATACCATGGACCAATACCAAAATACCATGGTCCAAATACCACGGATCAAAACTTAGTTTTCCAACATGTACGTGCCTTTCCTTCTGTGAAAGTGTGTGTATACATTATACGTGCCTTTGTATATAATGAACCTGCGTGTATACGCCACTTGGTATATAGTGAACCTATGTATACCTTTTCGTATACGTGACTTGGTATATAGTGAACCTGCATGTATACGTGGCTTGGTCAATGGTGAACCCGCGTATACTTTTCTTTCTTCCTTCTTGCTGTTTACCTGCTATACTGTGATCTTTCATCTGAGAGAGTTTCCATCAAGGACAACACTTGTGTCATGCCTGTATCATAATGCCAACACTAATTTCTCTCCCATTTTTCAATTTCTACTTTCTCTCCCCCTTTGACATCAATGGAAAATGGACCTATTGAAAATGGATGCTGGTTAGGAAATTCTTATTATGGAGCTAATGTTGGATAACCACTCTTATAGTTGCCTGTGGATCTGGCCCCCCTGTGGATGAGCTCTCCTCATGAGGATAAACTATTCTCTTGTGAATTCTTCCTGTCATCTGGCTTTAGTCATACTCCTCTAGTCTATATTCCTTTTACATCTAATATATCACCTACACGAAACATTGGTCCAATACAAGTGTATCAATACAACTTTTCTAGACTGCTTAACTACTCTTTCTGATAGTTTCTCCTCATATGTCTGGTCTTCCTTCTTTCTTCAAATCTACTTCAGTATTACATTCTATTGCCTCTTTAAGTTTCATTTCAAATATTCATATGATTGAAGAAACTTTCAACAGTTGATTAGATCTGAGAGATCAAATCTATCCTTGACTCTTCATGTTTCCATCTCCATGCTTTGGTGATCTCTCCTGGGTTAGAAAAGAAGCCTTCTTGCTTGGAACATGTCAAATTAATCCTACAATCATGCGCTATACGCCCTTGATTGTTGCATTTTTAGCATTCTATATTAGGCTTGAATAATGGTAGAAATGGCCCATATGATATACTATTATAACCTCTTATTTGATTTCCCACGAATTTTTTCTTGGAAGTCTAATAATATCCTCTATGTTTGATATAATAATTCATGACAAAGGTTCTAGAATCCCTTTCTCTATGTACAAATCTTGTGCATGAGAAACAATGACCAAAAAACATATTTTGGTACCTAGCTAAATGGAGTTGTCTTGATGAAGCACTTCTTCTAAAATTGTTCCTTGGAAGAGATCCATCTCTTTGATGATATTTGATTATTTTTTCGTTAATGCTTGTAAATCCCTTGAGAATATTTTTTGTTATAGTGGTTCTTATACCCTCATCCTAGTTTCTAGTTGTATCTTGTTGATTCTTGGTTCCTTTCTAAGTTTCACAAAAGATGCTGAATTGAAAATGCTTAGGATATTGCTTGAATAGTGTCTTCAATAATGTTGTTTCTAGATCCTATGAATGTATCAACATAGCTCTTAAGTTGTTCTCCATTTGGTGTCCTTGAGGGATCTTCATGTTTGGATGTTTAGTGGTTTTCCTAATAATCGAGGCCTATTTTGATGAGGGGAGATCTTTTTAGGATGAGGATGTGATCTAATGACCTAGAACCTTTAAGGAGCTTCAACTTTTGATTGATCTTATTTGAGGTATTTTCAAATTCTTCTATGAAAAGAACAATTTATTCTTCCTATTTTCATAGTGTTCTTCCTTTTCTGTTAACTACTTCGATAGATTCTCCTTTATCCTCTTAGTTTCTTCTAGTTCAATTTTGAGAGAGATAATAGAATATGTAGCACAATATTTACCTTTATATTCTTGCAATTTTTTTTCTAGTTGGTCTACCTTCTTTCTTAGAGATCTTAGTTCTTGCAAGGCACTTATGAGTTCTCCTTCATAGTCTACTTCTACTTCAATCTCTTCTTCAACTATGAACAATATCTCTCCTCTTTGATCATCGTACATGCTTCCATTGCTTTCATAACCATTGTCTTCTTTGGAGTACAAGATTCTCCTTTTGGCATTTTGTTTATTTTATAATCATTAGATTTGAACTTTACTTCATCATCACCATCACTTTATTTACAATAAGGACATTTAGAAGCATATTGTCATATTCTTCCACATTCAAAACATTTAAGTGGAATCTTACCTTTGAACTTTCCAGTTCCCTTCCTTAGCTTTCTTACAAATTTGGCTTCCTCTTCATCTGATTCATGAATGGAGTCTTCTTAAGTCTGATTCTTGCTTCCTTCCTTGGTTTCTTTGAATGTGGCTTCTCTAGATCATATCTTCTCCTTTTCTATCCTTAATTTTTATGCAATAATATTTCCATCCATGTTTAAATTTTGAATGTTAGATAGTTCCATCAATGGTTGATATTTGTCATATTAGCTAGGGCATATTAATGGACCAACATTTAATTGTCAATCTAGGAGTTTGTGAACTTCAAGACGCAACATTTGAAATTCCAGAGAGAGCCCTTAGCAACCTACAAATAAAATTCTAGTCTAACTTGTGCTTCAATCCCAAACAAATTAAATTGAATCCTGCACTTCAAAGGAAAATTGAGAAAGCATAAACACCAATCATGCAATCCATCAACAATTGTAAACAAACCCTAATGACAGAAAAACAAACCTTAATTATTAATCGATTGAAAACAAGCCCAACCTTTTGACAATTTAAAGAGAAAACCCTTCTATTAAATCAATCTGAAAACCAATGCATAAACTCCAAAATCAATTTCCATACTAAGTATGAAAATCTAAAAGAAAAGCACACTGATCAATTTGGGTATTGGCTACTTTACTCATTAATTTATCAAGCAAACTAAGATTACAATTTTGTTCCTGTACTTTAGTTCTTGCACTGGGAAAATAGAGTAAGTTTATTTTCTGTGTTATATCAGTTATGTTTCCTGTACCAGAATGATCCTGTTCCTATACTGGAATGATTATATTCTTGCACTCAGAACGATTTTGTTCCTGTATTGGAACCACTATGTTCCTGTATTGGAACAATTTTGTTCCTGTACCAGAATGACCCTACACTCAACAATCCTTTATTCCTCAATCTCAATTTATAAATCAATACGCTATGTTCATCAAGCATGAATTGAAAAATTCAGAAGGAAAACTTAACTTAAGCATCAATGAAAGAAATATCAAATCAAATGCAAACTTTCAGTTCAAAAAGATAAATTGCAAAGATTCATGGAAATTCTATCAGTTTAATGAATGATAAATTCTTGCGTTAAAATAGAGAATCACTACTTAAAAGGTCCCAAACTTGAACCCTCTCTAAATATTTATTACAGTGTGGCACACACTCTTTAGATAAACAAATTTAGTCTTAATATATAAAAGCCTTTATCGCTCAGTCCTAAATTCAGAAAACAACATCAATGATTCTTGTACTTAAAACCATGATTCACGATCATTTGTTTAAGGAAAAGGATATCATTTGAGCATCATATCATACGTAGAGAGATCAATACCATCACACAATTATCATTTATATTTCAATCAGAGTGCGCTTGCTATAAAAGAAATGAATATTTAAACAAAGCTTAAATCACCAAAACATGCAACCCTGACTATCATTCAGAAACGATTCAAGAAAACTTTCTCAGAAGAAAAGGACGCACTGTGATGCTTCAGGAAAATAAATGAAAATTCTTGAACTAAAATGAATCACACTTAACACACACAAAAATCCCTCAGATCTGAGATCACACAGTGAAAGAAATACAATCACAAGAATTTTATCAAACCTGCATGCTCAACACAAAGAAATCAATCTTCTAACCAGTCATTCTTGTACCTAATGCACACAACTATAAAATGGGGAGAACGAGCTGGGTTGGTTGGGCCCTAGCCAACCAACTCATTTCACTTTAAGGAAAATGATTAGTCTATGAGGGAAAGATTAACATTACAGGAAATAGACAAAGTAGATGCATAAACCTGGCATTGATGCTTGTTATTAATGGAAATCTGAGTCCTTATACATTTGGAGCTCCATAGTCTAGTTCCAAATTGATGTAAGGAAGGGGAAGAAACTTAGCACTCATCTTAGTAGCATGAGAGTAAAAATAATGGCTTACTGTCCTCTTTCACAGTGCCATCATCCAATTTATATTTGATTTACAATACAGAGATGGCTTTGTTAGGCCAATTTATGTTAAAAAAACTAATTGACTCATATCCATTTGTTTGCCAAGAATAGATTCAGTGAAGTTACTATTCCAAACAAATGATATCGGATCTAATAATATATTAATCATTTGCGCTCGATGGATTAGAAAAATTTGATCATGGACAATTAAAGTGGTTCCAGAAATGTCGCAACAATTTGCATGTAAATTCAGTTTGAACAAATAAGTTGGATCTTTGTCTTGCCAGTGATAGAAACTTGGTAATGCCCTTGTCCAACTAATGAAATATGGCCTTATTATGTGACAGCTTATTTTATTATACATTGCTTCTTGTTTGACCTTTTGTTAACTACAAAGGGAAAGGTAGGTGCACTCCCTCATCCACTTTCATTCTTTAGGATCTCCTCACAGATCTGCCGGTTGGCCACTACAACTTGTGGCTAGCTCCAATAACCAACAACCTTAGAATAGTGCAGGCAGATGAACTGGTGCAGGAATTCAATGCGTGGTGCAAGAATCTAATTCATAGTATAGGGAGGTGTAGGATCAAGGCTTGTTTTCATATGCTGTAATTGACCATGTTTAAACCTAGAAACACAAAACCATCATTAATAAAGGCTTAAATGTAAAATCTTGTTAAAACAAGGGAGATGTGCTAAATAATAAATATTTACTTTATCGTCTCCAAGAATGCACAAAATGATGACAATAACCATACAAAGAATGATAGATTTCTAAATAAAAAGTGATATAAAGAAAGACAAAACAGAGGCCTAATACCCCCCATGCCTATCATCTTGCATGTCCTCATGCAAGCGAATCAACTATTGTTATTTCTGCTCCCTTGCAAAAAAACAAGATTGCAATATCCCTGCAAAGATTTCCTACTATATATGATTGTCCTAACAATGGAGATATAAGTTGGTTTATTTCGTGCTGGATTCTTTATTCCAAGAAAGTTTGATACCAAGACTGCTATAAAAATGTTAAAATGCAAGGATAGTGTCATAATGAAATAGCCAACCATAAAATTTCCACAAATCATCTCAAGAGTAGCCTTAGTCAGTAGGTATTCACTTTCAATACCCTCATTATCATAAATAGAAGTGATATTATTTGAAATCCAAGGCATTAAAATGGATGGAAATAGGGAAAAAGAAATATGACAAAATGATACCTTCCTAGGATGACCATATTACCATTACCCAAGCATATAGTTGAAGCTCCTCTTGTTCAAGCAAAGTGAATCACCTGCACTAAGGGTCCCACATCTATGAAAACCTTCATACTTCTGAAAGATAGAACTCCAAATCACATTACCAAAAGGATCTTAAATCCATTCTCAGAGAGATATGATAATGAGTTCAAGGAAAGACAAAAACAACCAAGTAAATCATAGTGTAAAATTAACTTTAATACCATATGCATGGCCCTGCTACCAGCAGGCATCTATAGCCTCGATAGGGATGCCTTTTAACCCCACAAAATGCCTGTGTCCCATCTATTAGATATAAATTCAGAGTCAATTGAAAGCATTTACATTTATTTAGAAATTAACTGAAGGCCACTATCCTAGCTTGGTAACCAGCTAATGACAATGCCATTCACAAGAACTAACAAGAATGAACAAGCCGACTTGTGATGAGACCTCTTGTCTTCCAACTTTTCAACTGAAATCCATTACCTTGGCTTGGTGACTAGTAGTGGTAATATCATTCTTGTTATGACCCATGATCATGGTAGGCCGGTTCGTAATGAGACCTCTCATCCATCAATTAATCATTTTAAATGAAAATCTAATTATAATTAACCTTAATAGGTTACTTAATAGGTGGGGAGGTAAACCTTCTCCTTAAGAGCATGGCATGGCATGATTTCTTTTTAATTACTAATCTTTATTGATTGATCCTTCTACCCTAAAGACTCATTTCTAAGAAAACATCTCAAATAATGACTGAAAGATTCCTCGAGTTGATCATGCCAGGGTACTCATGAAAGCTTGTTAGGGTTTTATAGGAGTGGTCCACCATATGAGGATTTTCATCAATACCTTCGAACAAAAACTTTGAAAAGGTCTCTTAAATGACAGTTTGTTAGAATGAATATGCCAAAAGCAAATTTTTGAGCTTATAAATGGAAGGTATAACAATAAAAATCCCCCTAACTAACCTAATGAATAATCTTGGCCAATAATCAAAGTCACTTTATAAAATATGAGGCATTAAGAGTGAGCTTCTTCTAACAAGTCTTACCACAAGAGTGCTTAATGACAGAAATCTCAATAGTTTTTCCTTAGGAATTGCAATTTCAAGAGTGTTGTGGTAACAATTTTATTTCAAATGGAATTTTTATTCATTACTATTATACTACCCTACCCTAATTTAGAGAGAGGAAGATCTCCTTCAAGTGTAGGAGTACTTCCAATGTAGCCATGTGTGTAATAGAATGCTAAATATACTCACACTCAGTTTTAAAGAATAAAATTCAAGACATATCGGAGTATGAGCAACCAATTGCTTTAATTGATATGGTACCAAGAGTTGTTGAATGATGAGGGAATAAGGTGTGTTGATGACTGCTTGAAACCAGGCTTCAATGGGATCCACATATTTATGATTCTCCAACTCATACAAATCTTCCACAACTTGAGAATAACTCTCTTGGAGGCATGAAGGATATGGTTAAAGACAAAAGAAAAATCCCTCAAATTCAGGCTCAAATATTTTCTTTTCAAATTGATAAGAATGGTTGAGGGAGATTCTAGGGTTTTGAGCTTCAACAATAGTTTTAAAATAGGTTCCAATTATAGATTGCTCCTCTAATGGTCTTAGGTCTTCCCGAGATGAATGTTCTGTAGTGATAGGAGATGTTTCCAAACTCATCCCTTCCCCCAACCTCGAAGATATATCATTACACTCAATAGGGGACTCAACAGGAAGAATAAGCGTTTTAGATTATTGTTCAACCTCCTTGTTTGGGTTAAGGTTTAGGATATGGTTTAGACTAGGGTTTAGTCTAGGGTTAGAATTAGGGCTAGGTCTAGGGTTTGAATTAGGGTATGGACTAGGGTTAGGTATGGGGTTTGGATAAGGGCTAGGTTTAGGGTTTGGATTAGGGTATGGACTAGGGTTAGGTCTAAGGTTTGGATTAGGGCTAGGGTATGGATTAGGATAAGGGCTAGGGTATGGATTAGGATAAGGGATAGGGTATGGATTAGGGCTATGGTATGGATTAGGGTAAGGTTGCATAGGTAGTTCAGACCATGGAGGAGGATGACTTGGTAGTGCATTAAGTGGAAATTGTGGTTGTTGTTGTTGATTTTTCATGAAAAATTGCCCTAGGGAAGGGGCTCCAAACCATTCCTGAGGCCATGGGGATATTTGATTCGAGGATGAGGTCTAGGGAGAGGGTCACTGTGGCCATCAAGTAAGGTATTCAGTTGGGGGAGGACTAAATTTTTTCCATGAAACTATAGGATTATAAACATCTTGAGGAACTTGCTTAGGAGAAGAAGCATTAATCCAAGTATTGAATGCTGATGAGTTTTGAGTTATACTTGGTGGTTGATTCGATTCCTTACTTGATTTCTTGAGTATCTTTGGTAATCCTAGCAATGATGAGAAATGTTATTGCATGAGCCTCTTCACAATTCTACAAACTTTCAGGCTACTAAGTGGACACTTTCCAAGGAAGTGTTTCTTTCTACAGTTGGCACAAAAGATCAACAATGGTTCTTCATCCTTCTTTTGTTCTTCCTGCAAATCATCCAATTTTGAAATCAAAGATTTAATAATATTATCTTTATGTTCAAGCAAAATATTAAATTCTTCACTTGTGAGTTCTTCATTGGATGATTTATATGTCTTTGTAGCAGCATCAAAACTCCTCATTGAATGATTCCTCAAAGTACCATTTTCCTGTTCTCAACAAGCCAACTAGTATATTATGTTATCACATGGATTAGTATATATGGGGGGTTCTTACAACACCTGAGAAATGAAAAACCTTAAAACAACCAAAATATGCAGGAAAGAAATAAATTCAAAGAATAGAAACTTGCAAGAGAAACTATGTGAAAAGAAAACCAAAAGTAACAAGTCACCAAGGTCAACCCCCTAAGCGCCTCCTCGACAATGAAGCCAAAATTTTGGGTGTAGTATAGGGCATATTAATGGATCAACATTTAATTTTCAATCTGGGAGTTCGTGAACTTTGATACACAACATTGGAAATGCTAGAGAGAGCCCCTAGCAACCTGCAAATCAAATTCTAGTCTAACTTGCACATCAATCCTAACAAATTAAATTGAATCTTGCACTTCAAAGGAAACTTGAGAAAGCATAAACACCAATCCTACAATCCATCAACAATTTTAAACAAACCCTAATGATAGAAAATCAAACCTTAATTATTAATCGATTGAAAACAAGCCCAACCTTTTGAAAATTTAAAGACAAAACCCTTCTATTAAATCAATTTGAAAACCAATGCATAAACTAAGAACTCAATTTCTATACTAAGTATGACAAATATAAGAGAAAATCACATTGATCAATTTGGGTACTAGCTACTTTACTCATTAATTTATCAAGCAAACTAAGATTACAATTATGTTCCTGTATTTTAGTTCTTGCACTTAGAAAACATAGTAAGTTTATTTTCTGTGTTATAGTAGTTATGTTTCTTGTACCAGAATGATATTGTTCCTGTAGTGGAACGATTCAATTCTTGCACTCAGAATGATTCTGTTCCTGTACTAGAACCACTTTGTTCCTATACTGGAATGATTATGTTCCTGTACCAGAATGACCCTACACTCAACAACCCTTCATTCCTTAATTTATAAATCAATACGCTATGTTCATCAATCATGAAATTGACAAATGTAGAAGGAAAACTTAACTTAAGCAGCAATGAAAAAAATCCGAAATCAAATGAAAACTTTCAGTTAAAAAAGATAAAATGCGAAGATTCATGGAAATTCTATCAATTTAATGAACGATAAATTCTTGCGTTAAAATGAATAATCACTACTTAAAATATCCCAAACTTGAACCCTCTCTAAATATTTATTAAAGTGTGGCACATACTTTGCAGATAAGCGAATTTAGTCTTAATCCATAAAATCCTTTATCGCTCAGTCCTAAATTCAGAAAACAACATCAACGATTCTTGTACTTTTACCCTGATTCACGATCTTTTATTTAAGGCAAAGGATATAATTTGAGCATCAGATCATACGTAGAGAGATCAATACCATCACATAGTTATCATTTATATTTCAGTCAAAGTGTGCTTGCTACAAAAGAAATGAATATTTAAACGAATCTTAAATCACCAGAACATGCAACCCTAACTATCATTTAGAAATGATTCAAGAAAAATTTCTCAAAAGAAAAGGACACATTATGATGCTTCAGGAAAATAAATGAAAATGCTTGAACTAAAATGAATCACACTTAACACACACAAAAATCCCTCAGATCTAAGATCACGCATTGAAAGAAATCCAATCACAAGAATTTTATCAAACCTGCATGATCAACGCAAAGAAATTAATCTTCTAACCAGACATTCTTGTACCTAATGCACACAACTATAAAATGGGGAGAATGAGCTAAGTTGGTTGGGCCCTAGCCAACTAGCTCGTTTCCCTTTAATGAAAATGCCTAGTATATGAGGGAAAGATTAACATTATAGGAAATAGACAAAGTAGATTCATTAACCTGGCATTGATGCTTTTTATTAATGGAAATCTCAATCCTTATACATTTGGAGCTCCATAGTCTAGTTCCAAATTGATCTAAGGAAGGGGAAGACCCCTAGCACTCAGCTTAGTAGCATGAGAGTACAGATAATGACTTACCATCCTCTTTCACAAGGCCATCATCCAATTTATATTTGATTTACAATACAAAGATGGCTTTGTCATGCCAATTTATGTTACAAAAACTAATCGAATCATATCCATTTGTTTTCCAAGAATAGATCCAGTGAAGTTACTATTCCAAACAAAGGAGATCGTATCTAATAATATCTTAACCATTCTCTCTCGATGGATCAGAAAAATTCAATCATGGACAAATAAAGTGGTTCCATAAATGTCCCAACGATTTTCCTGTAAAGTCATATTGAACAAATAAATCAAATATCTGTCTTGCCAGTGATAGAAACTCGGTAACTCCCTTGTCCAACTAATGAAATCTGGTCTTATTATGCGAGGGTTTCTTTTAGCATACATTGCTTCTTCTTCGACCTTTTTTTAACTGCAAAGGGAAAGGTAGGTGCACTCCCTCCTTCATTCTCATTCTTTAGGATCTCCTCACAGATCTGCCAGTTGGCCACTGGACCTTGTGGCTAGCTCTAATAACCAACAACCTTTGATTACTACAGGCAGATGATCTGGTGCAAGAATTTGATGTGTGGTGTAGGAATCTAATTCGTAATATAGGCAGGTGAGTGCAGGATCAAGACCCATTGTCATATGATGTAATTGACCATGTTTAAACCTGCAAACACAAAACCATCATTAATAAAGGCTTAAATGTCAAATCTTGTTAAAACAAGGGAGATGTGATAAATAATAAATATTTACTTTATCGTCTCCAAGAATGCACAATTTTATGTTAATAACCATACAAAGAATGAGGTATTTCCGAATAAAAAGTGATACAAATAAAGATAAAATAGAGGCCTAATAGAAACCATTCTCAAAAACCATCCATACACTAGTACCAAAAAACATGATGTAGGTTTCCTTTCTTATTTTCCAAAAATAATAGTTTGTTCTGTCAAATTAAGCAGGGTTTCCTGAGGATCTGAGATTGGACATGTTCCTTATGATCAACCTTCCAGTGATTAACTATTCTTGAAGGAACCTGCTCTGATACCAATTTTTAGAATAATGATTACACTAATTGGGGAAGGGGGTGAATCAGTGTAATGGCCAATTTAACAAATTTCACAATTTCACAATTGATAATAACTATATAAACATAATAATGCATCAATAAATACCATCATCACATCAACACATGAAAAAATAGATGTACATGGAAACCATTGTGAAAGAACCACAAATATTTTATTTTCCTCAATCTTTAATTATATTAATTTGCAGGCATCAACCTATTGGAGGCACCACCCCCCAAAGATATGCAAGCACCAACTTTCTCTAAGCTACGACCTGATTGAGGCACCAACCTTTGAAATATGCAAGCACCAACTTATTGTAGGCTCCAACCTGATTGAGGCACCCGCCTCCTTCACTAAAACATAGTGGACCACTTTTCAAAATATTTCAAACTAGATCCACAAACTCATTTCAATTCAACATGTTCTTCAATCTTCAAGATTAGGATTTTCTTCTTTTCTTGTACCTATTCAAAAGCCCCAAAATATTTTGACAAAAACAAAATAACCCTTTTTCCCTCAAAAACTTATTTTCATGAATTTTCATGTCCCCCTTTCAAATTAAAAACAAATTATTTCCATTTTCCCCTTTTCAAAATTAATTTAGACCTCAAACTGACCCATAAAACATTACAAAAATTAATTGATCAACAAAATGCACCTTTCTAATCCGTAGTCTACAAAATGCACTTTTTCGATGCATTTTAGATAAAATACACTCCAATGGTCTGTCAAAAGGTTCGACAAAATGCACTTCTAAGGCAAAAAAAAAAATTATTTCAGTGAGCCCAACAAAACTCAAACCCGTGACCTCGCATGGCTCAACAAGACTCAATACCAACTCCACTATTGTGTTCCTCATTTATACCATTCATAAAAAAATATTTTAACTTGAATCAAGCCATGGGCCAAAACTTTCATGCTTAACCACAAAGCCATTCCATACATTTTGTCTTAGATCAAATCGAACTCATGATAGACCCAAAAATCCTTTAGGATTAACCATAGAGTCATGCCATACATTAAGTCTCAGATCGGATCAAGGTTGTAACATAATCAAAATTTCCTTCGGGCCTAACCACAAATCCAAGTCCCATGTTGTGTATAAATATTAGACCATATCAATTTACTTGGACTTGAACTCATGACAGAACCAAATACAACTTTGGGCATAACCACAAAGCCACAGTATTGGGTGTTATATTTCAGACCAAACAAAACCAAATATGCCTTTGAACTTAACCAAGAGCTAGGAACCACACCATATATATCTATATCTATCTATATCTATATATATATATATATATATATATATATATATATATATATATATAGATATAGATATATATATAGATATATAGATATATATATATATATATATAGATAGATAGATAGATAGATAGATAGATAGATATAGATATAGATATATATTCCAAACCAATGTATCATATCTCTTACACCATTGATACTAATATGCACCACACCTACACACATGTGTGTGTGTGCCCTCATACCATTGTTGGGGCTAACGTTATTTTGAATTTTGGGCTGACATTAATTTGAATTTGGTGCTAATGTAGAAACTTCCATATGACCTAATTTTGGTGCTAAACTATGACTAGGGTAACCCCTACAATTTTTCCCAATCCTCCATATGACCATAGCATGTGACCTGGTCCTTAGGATCCATGGTCAATCTGTTGTTGACATTTGCATGACATCATCATGCCATGTGACACTCTCTCAGTAGTGCCACATGTCAATCATATTTGGCTTGATTGGTCACCCAAAATTGTTAATTAGACATGCCATGTGGCATCCTGTCATGCTTCAATATAATCCATCATACTACCACATCATCATTCATGTGTATGTCCATGTCATCAACCATGTGTACTTATGTTGCCACTTGTCACCAATACTATGTTGCCACATCATCATTCTCTTGCATCATTAATCCACATGTCCTCCCATTGAAAGGTCCATGTGGAATTTGGTTAAAGGACCACCTGACACTTACAACATGTCATGTTTCCATTTGTGTGATGTGGTAGGGGGAGGGAGGGGACCTTTGTTAACCATTGCAAGTTTGCGCTCCATCCAACATGCATAGTGTTCATAATCATCATATTTTCCCCAAGGTTCATGATATTTAATCCCATTAAATAGTGCACATGCCTGCGTGCCAACTACCATTAATTTCTCACCAAAGCATGGATCTTCCTTAAAGATGCACAAACATTAACAAATTTGGTATTTTTGATCCTTTTTCCAATGTCACTTCAAAATTAACTCATCTTCTCATTCTAGAGGAGTTTGAAAGAGTGTAAAGTCCCTTTGGAAAGGTCTCATATAGGAATATTGATGAAAACCATGTACATACTCATTTTATTATCATAGCTTCAACAAAATTCTCAATAATCTTCAAACCATCATATCTTCTTGACACCACTAATGTGTCAATCAAATGCTAAATGATCTTCCAAAGCAACGTGGCATCACAGATGTGCCAATCAAATACTCAATTATCTTCCAAGGTATTGCACCTTCTTTGACATGACATCACTATGCCCATCAGTTTCCTTGCTTTGACATCCAAAAGTTGTACTTTTTTTTTTAAATCAATGACAACAATATGCCCATCAATAACCTTCCTTTGACATCCAAAACATCGTACCTCCTTTGATATCAATGACATGATATTGGTTGTCATAAATGACAACACTATGCACAACATATTTCTAGGTTGATTCAACCTATTTGTAGTGTGTTTTTATCATAGATTTTAGATCATGCCTTCTAAACCTCCTTTCTTAAAAATTGCATTCCTGAACAATGTGAGCTTCAATTTAAAAAAATTTGGTGTTTCCAAGTGAATACATTTTGGTTTAAAGGGGGTATATTAGGTGACACTTCTTGTGAGCCTTACTTAGTCACCCATTGGAACCATTAAGGATTTCATATGTGATCTACTCCATGAATAACTTATCTATAATGACTCTTGGTAATAAAAGAAAAGACTTTGTTGCTCCATAAATCCTTATATAAATAAAATGTTCCTTAATAGACTAGTTCCCTATGTCATTCAACATAGTCATGGTTTCTTTAGACTATTTAAGTCATTCCTTGCAAAAGATTTGTTCATAAAGATGTTAAAAGAAATTATCAAAAAACTAGGAAAAAATTCTAATGGTTGACAATAAACCTACACAAAGGGCTTAAGTGGAGTCCAATACCAAACCATTCCTCTAAATTCACTACAAGGATAAATGATATCCAAAAAATATGGAGACATATAAATTTTGATTGGATAATAAAGTTTAGAGAACTTGAACTTTGATAATGCCTGTTACGGATCCATTTGGGCACATAAAATCCCAACATTCAGATCAATGATTTAGGACTCATCAAACCCTAAAATCAGTTGTTTCATGCCCTAAACAAGTCAACCCTTTGAATTCCTCCTTCCTAGATAGTTTCATGACTTGAAGACATCTAGAGATTGCCTCTAGAGGTAGCAGCGCAAGTAAGCCCTTATGAAGGTGCGCTGCAGAGCAGCTAATTCCACTGCCAGGGTGCTCTGCAGAGCACTTAGGCTTCCTTTCACCTGCGCTGGGCGAGAATGAGCAAAATTCACATAGGGTTTGGGAATATTCTTATCTTGTGGAGTCATATAGAAGTTTCCCTGTCTTATCAACTCCTATGAGCTCGGAAATGGATGAGGAATGAGTTAAGGATCATCCTATCCTCTCATCCCTTCCTCCATGTAACTAATTCTAAGTATGGAAGGCCATTCAGTGTCACCATTAATGACAAAAACTCCTTCATCTTCCTATAAATTGACCACTCATCTAAGTGATCAAGAGCTGTAATATGTTGAATTGTAAGGAGATAATGCTGCTATGAGACTTGACTTTGGAGCAAATGATGTGATGCCACAAACTTGTATTGCTTTTGATGTGATGTGGATGGGATCCAAGCTGGAGGAATGACTTTGAATCACACACTGATGGTTGTAATTCCTTCTTATATCTAATAAAGTGTTTGAAACTTTTTCCATATTTGTGTTCTTTCATAATGCTTATATGTATGAATTGCTTCTGATTCCTTTCATTTATATTCAATGGATCGTATGCTTTGATCAGTTTTCATCTTCTATTGTGTTGACAGGGTACTTTTCAAGCAGTTTAAGTATGGGAAGGAGAAACAAAATTGATATAAGGGAGACGAGAGGAAAGCAGAACTACAGGTAGGCCTTCTATCCTCTTTTCTTATCTATTGCTTATAAGGAAAGTCTAAAACACTTTAAACTGTTGTTCTAGGCACAACTACTTGTCTAGTGAATTAGTGTTTATCCGTAGATTCTAAATTCCCCAAAACAAATTGGCGACTCTTCTAGGGACCGAATCCTCTTTCCTAGTAGCTTATCCACCACCTAAGACATCCTTGTAGACTTCATTTGTGTTCATAGATTGTAATTTAGCTGTTTACATTGAAAAATTGGTCAAAAATTGAGGTTAGATGACTCTTGAGTGGCCTCTCAGAAATCAGCGCAGGCTTGGTCAGGGGATAGTGCTCTGCAGAGCACCCTTGAGTGAGATACAATGCTCTGCAATGTAGTTAGGCCCTCTTTGACCCGCGCTGATCAACCTTAGGTCAAATTCTCACCTTTGGAAAGTGTTTTTGCCAACTTTTCTCTGTTTGTTTGCTTGCTGATTGATCAATGAATGTCATGTCTCAGAGAACAAATTTCTATCTCCTTTGCCAACCCTACTTTTATTTGATTTATTAATGTTTCTTTAATGTTTTCTTTTTCATTATCAGTCTATAGTCAAAGTTATAATATAGTTAATTAATCTCCATTTGAAAGAAAGTGTCGTAAAGTCTTCTTTTCCTTCGAAACAAAATTATTGTCAAAGTCTATTCTTATTAAAGATTGATTGATTGTATGTGCATATTTCCTTTTTGTTCATCATAACATTAAGGGATTGGAAAAGAAAAACTTGCATTGTTCATATTGTAGTTTGTGTGTGCTAATAGGAATAGTGTAGGGAAATTGCATTTAGATTGTGCTCTTTACTCTTTGATCAAAAGAAACCTGATTGCTCTATCCCTACTAGCTAATGATTTTCATTGTTAAATTGAATGGAAAGAATTCTTATCATATTAGTTTCATTTTAGAGATTGCAAACATACATCACGTGGTGAACCTTGAAAGGAAAATTCTAAAGAAGATCAACTTAAAATTTATCTGAATTTACCTAATGGAGCATTGTCACCAAACGAAAAACATTTAGAGGTCTAGGCTAGAGACGTTTTCTGGCATCGTAAAACAAAGTAGTTGTCGCTAACTTGTCTGCAATACATCCTAAGTGTTATACCTCATTCCATGTACGTGAGTATATCGTAGCTTGTCCACATACCTTCAAGTATATAGGGCTGTGTTACAATATGTAAAGTATATGGGAATGCTCTCACTGTGCGGCTTTTCATTAGAAAATGCTTAATATATGGATTGAGCCTCCACATACTTTTAGGTATATATGGGAGGACAACACTAGGTTGCTATCCATCCTTAGGTAATCGAGTTGGTCACCTTGTACACAGTGATACACCAAACACAGCATTCGGGGAGATTTCTTGCCCGTACTTCTTGGTTCGCTAGGAGGTATTCTGTAGCTCACAGTTGCTTGGTAAACCTTTTGCCTAGATTATCCCTTTTTTGTTTTGTTATGGTACTTTGATTAAAACAAATTAATTGACCATGGATAACATCCTCCAGGCTCACTCCTTAGTTGATCTTAGGTTGAAACATATGGCGACAAATTCGGAGTCCACTAATCAACGAATTCCTTTTGATGGGAATCCTAGTCCTTTTCCTCCTTTCGGAAATATTGGTGCTCCTTATATGGCTACATTATCCCTACCGGGATTTACCATTGGCTTGTCAGTATGGTTGTTTTCAACCTCCTTGGTTTAAAATGTCATAATTTATCCGCAATTGAGTACACCTCCAACTGGACAAAATCAACCTCCAGTTGATCCTAAATTTAACCCTTTGCCTTCTTCCTCGGTTGTTTCTTCCTCCCCTTCTTCCTCTTCACCTGGTGAAAGTATTTGTGCTAATAACCAGGTGGCTAAGAAGAAGAAGAAGAAGCAAATTCAGCATAGGGGCAACCAAGAAACCATTGCTTTGAATGCAACATCTGATGTGAAACCATCCATCAAGCCTCACAAAGCTCGATATCCATACAAACTTTGTGTGGGAGACCATCTTCTTCGAAATTGTCCTAATATTCCTCAGATCTTAGAAGAATGGTCTTCTCGTTCACAACATCCTATGTCATCAACTTCTAGAGATCATGCTGGTGACACACCATCAACTAGTGGTAGTAAAGATCATGGAAATAAGGGTAAAGTTAAGTTTCCATGTAGGTTATGTGAAGGGAATCACCCCATTCACCTTTGTCCCTATCTGGATGAAGCCAAAAGAGTGTTGGATAACCATCCTGCTTCACCGCAACGACTTCCATCTGGTTACAGGAAACTCTCCCTAAATCCTTCACTAGTTGATGAATTGACTAACCAAAATCAACCAACAGTCGTACCCACTCTCTCTGAAAGTGAATCCTATGATTCTATACCCGACCTAAATCAACAGGTCAAGGAAATAATTGACTTTATTTCACCTTCAATTAATTGTACCTTTCTCGAAGAGAGTGAATATGATACCACTCAAGTTCTTTTTGTTTCTTCAGATTCCAATGAGCTTGGGGGAAATCCTCCTGTTCCATCAAGACAGGAGGAAAATCCTCCCACTCTCATAACCCAATGGTTAATTCTCCCGTTCTTATGGTAAGCCCCCCAAGTAGTCCGGTCACTTCCTTTGATTGGAATCAACTAGCAGGATTCTGCCTTCCTTCTTATGTGCCTTTCCAGATTATAGTACAGGTTTGTAATATGATTGTATGTGGCACTATTATAGATGAAGGTGCATATGTGAGTACCCTTTCCTCAACTGCTTGGAAAGCACTTGGTTTGTCGTCGCTTGTTCCTGTTACCCAGAATTTGTTGGGTTTTAACAAAGGAACCAGTCAAACATTAGGGATCCTCCCTCAGTTACCTATTACTTTGGGAGGAAAAATCATTTGCCTAAATGTGATGGTAGTCGTAGGCCCTTTAAATTACAATTTACTTCTTGGGGCGACTATGTTTATGACATGGGAGCTATAGTTTCAACACTCTTTCGAGTGATTTGTTTCCCGCATGAAGGCAAAATTGTCATCATTGACCAACTTTCATTTCTCAGTCCAAATATGGCTCTTAGTAAACCATCTTCCCTAAATGGTCGTTTTGTACCAATGGTATCTTCCCTGCTGTTAGCACCTAAATATGCCTTAGGCTGAAGGAAGGCAAAAATTAGGGTAACCACAAACCACGCTCAGTCTAGTAGCTAGCCCTACCAGAGCAGGAGAGGGCTCTCTCTGAGTCACGCTCAGTGAATGGATAAGCAAAAATGGTCTGAGATGACTTACAATGCAATATTTACCTTAGGCTAGTAAGTGAAAAGGGATTCTGGAAACAATTTTATGAATGACCGAGCTTCTGGGATGTTTATGGGACTGGCGCTCAGCAAAGAACAGAGAATTGAATATGAAGGCACAGATTATTCCGTGAGGCAAGGTAGGCGGAAAGAGCAGCAATTTCGGTTTAAGGTAACGCGGAATGGAAAGATTGATGAAGAAAGTGAAAAGGGCATAGTCACATGAATCCTTTTCAACAGAAGAATAACACTGTACATGAAATTTTCCCACAAGCAGAGCAATATAAATTGAATTCTACCTAATCTCACTTAGAAAATTTCACTGAAATGAAACGTGAATTGAATTATGAAACATAACAAGATAGATATGGAACATAAGAACACATTTGCTACACTCACAACCACAAGAATCTCATGAAACAGAGCCGCTGTGTTTCATTAATTCTTTGTCAAAAATACACAGTGCAGAAACAGAGTTTCTTTCCCACAGTCTCCCAGAAGTTACAAGCCAACCAACCCTTTGCAAATAACTTGCATAAAATATATAGAATGTGTGAGGAAGAGATAGAACGCCCAAGGGTTGGGGAGTTACTCGAATCATTGTGAAATGGAGATGGAGAGCCAACCATCAGCTACAGGTGTAGTGCTGCAAACATGACATTTGGCATTGGGGTGACCATTTGCCTTCCTTCGCCACTTGGATAGAAGCCCATCTGGAGAAAAAACTCTTTAAATGCCACCTTTGGTGCCAAAAAACCAAAGTGTAGATGACCAAGCCCACTTGGAGAAGTCGCGACCCGAAATTTCACGAAACGGGAGCAAACTGGCAGTTTTTTCCCCTGTGTGCCGCTCCAAATTCTCTGTGCATCGCGCCACTTTGGAGCCTGTTTTGGGGCACCTTCAGGTGTCCAAAATGTGCCCAAATGGGCTTGTTGGAAAGCTTGTCCTATCTAATTTCTAACCCCACTAGAATTTCCAAATTTGGTGCTCATTTGCCCCTCCAAATATTCATTCTCCCAAGGTTGCTTTCTATGTGTCAAAAAAGTGGCAGAGAGGCCATTTTTGGGTCTTTTTTGATGTTTAGGAGACCCAGATCTTGTCAAAATTTCTTGCCCGGACACCAGTAGTCGTAATTTTCGATGCTGAATCCAAATATGCAAGCCGTTCCTTGATTGGAGCCCTAGAATTTTAGCGTCGCGCCAGTGGCGTGGCGCACAGGGAGGAATTTCCTGTTTTTTGTCCAAAAAATCACCATGTGACCAAAATTTGCCCAATTTTTTTGAAATTTGGGCTGGAAGTTCTCTATGATGTGCTATGCTATGCCAAAGAAGCCTCAACCAATATTCAAAGCCGATCTTTCTCCTTTACCTCCTTTGCCTCCTTTGCCTCTTTTGTCGCTTTGCTCAATCTTGCCTTGAGGCTCCTGATTCTTGCTTTGGAGCTCATGTTTCGGGCCATGTAGTGGTGAGTCATGTACCTCAGCATGTCTTTCTCCCTGTTAGCTTTATCCAACCACTGCTCCAAGTGAACGTTCACTTTCTCTAACACATACTCCCGGTCCTCTTCTCTTTGCTCCATAGGTCTGTCTTGTGCTGCCGGGATGTGTTGCTGGTTTTCCTTGACCATTTGCAACTCTATCTCAACTAGCCGATCCTCAAGTTGCTTGTTCCTCTACTCCAAATACTGCACGTTCCACTTGGCCCTTTCCAAGTCCAGGGATAAGTTCTCAATCACTGATTGCTGCTCCTAAATGATCTCCCCAAGCTGAGCATTTGTTGGTTCTGCATCTATCTCATCATCCTGGAGGAGAACAAACTCGGTCTCTCGCTCACCTGATGGCCCTTCCTCCTGTACTGGCTCCTTGCCCTTACCCTGCTCCTATGATGCTGATGTCAGAAGCGAGGCCCCTTCCACCCCGGGTGGAGATAACACTTGCTTTGCTGTTGCAAATAAGGGTCTACTGCCTTTCTGATAGGTGATGTATACTGGCATGGTGGCAGCCTCATGGCACTCAAACTCATGTGAAGGACCCCCCACCTCATGCTCTGCCTCTGATACCACTGGTGGAGCGTTGAAGAAATCACGAGAGATGAAGTCCTCCCATGAAATACCCTGCAATCCCAACTGATGGTCCACAAAAATCCGGATGAGAGCAAAATGATAGACACTGTTTAGCTGCTGTTGAGGGGTCTTATGCTGCATGAAGTTTTTCATCTTCTCAATGTTGTTGCAAATGAAAAATGGGAGGCTCATCATCCGCACCCTGGTGAAGTGCATGAGCAACCTGAGGTGATAGGCATAGAGGTGGGAAAACCTTCCCTCACAACTGAAATACTTCATGATCAACCTCATGAGTGGGGCATACTCATCCCTCAAAAATCTGAATGCAAAAACTCTGGTGAGCTGGCTCAAATAGCTATTCTTGATGTAAGGCTCATAATGATGCCTCTCCACCTTATTTTTCTTATGCCACCGTTCCCCAATGTTCAGTATTCCTGTTGCCACTGATATGGTTTCCGGTGTCAATGTGACAGTGACCCCAGCCAGGGCAGATTGACCTCCCTGTAGATGAAGTGCAAAAAGACGGGCCAACTCATGATGGACTCTGACATTTGCCACCCTTTGACAAAATTCATAGCATGACAAGTGCTGGAAACAAGACATGGCAAGAGGGCAGGCCTACAGCTCAGTGAGGGTGTTCAGCTCATCTCTAAGATGTCTGCCACTCCGGTGATGTCTCCTATGGGCCCTCTCTCTTGAAGATGTGTCACTGTGGGTCCCCTCCTCATACTCTGATGAAACTTCTGATGCCATTACTGTTGTTTGTACCCTGAGTTTTATGCTGCCCTATGAATCCAACGGAACTGGTAAAATCTCTGAAAATCTGTCACCAAGGGGACAATAAAACAGGGAGTATTAGGAGAGGAATGATGAAATGGGAATAGGGGCTAAAGGGAGAGATTTATCATGGATTTGGGTATGGTGTTGATGGGGTAGGGTTTTGAATTTATTTTAATAGGGTTTGGGTTTTTGAGTCATATGAGGAGGGGGGCAAAAGGAATATGATTGCATTGGTGCTAGGGTGATGATTAGGGGAAAATGATACAGGGAAATTAGTTGATAGGAGTGGGGTAGAAGGATACTTTGGCACCACTGTCACTGTAGAAAAACCCTAGTTCCTTGATTTTTCTTTGTGTCTTCTTTGGTTGGCTTTATCAAAACTTTTGCATTTAATTCATAGTCTCAAAATCATGTTACTCTTCTCAATTTTGAAGTAAGAGTGAAAGTAGTTGGTTTGCCTTTCAAGTTTGATAGGCATTCACAAAATTTTTAGGCAAATTTGTGGTTTTCTGGGCTTATATGTCTGTGCGCCGCGCACTCTGCCCAGTGCGCCGCGCACTTTGAGTGCGTCGCGCCAGTGGCAATTTTACACTGTGGCCGGGCTCCCAGTGCGTCACGCGCCCTGAGTGCGCCACGCCTCCTCGTGTGTGCGCCGCGCGCTGCCAAAGTCGCCCAGACTTGCTTGGAAGAATAGGGGGAGGGTTTTAGTGGTGGATCTAGGGCAGCCTTTAGGGAAAAATGGTCAAGGGGAGATGGGGAAAAATGAGAGGAGAGGGAAAACAAACAGGGGAGGGGAGCGACCTTGGTGCTAACATCACAATCTTGCAACCTCATCCATTGTTTTTCTTGGTGATTTTTCATGGTTGGCCATTGTGCTTTTGGGTACCATTTAAACATCTTATACACACCATATTAATGACAAAATTGATGGAGAAGAGGTGTCAACAGGGCCTACCTCTTGTTTTGCTAGCCCTCACCAAGATTTGAAGCGGTTTGGCAATTTTTTTATGCCCCTAGCTGTGTGTGTCACGCGCCAGGCCCAGTGCGCCGCACGCTGGGTGTGCGTCGCGCCCTTGAGAAAACTGAATGGTGGGTAGGCTGCGTGTGCACCGCGCCCTCTGTGTGCGCCGCACTCCTTGGTGTATGCGCCGCGCTCCTTGAAAACCAGCTCTCCTTCACCCAAACTCTCACGATTTCGCTCTCTCACCTTTGGAATGTCTCTCCAAGTCTTGCAAGAGCACAATGGCTTTGATTTGGGCAAAAACAAGTATATATAGGCTTGGGAGAGATGGGTTTGATTTTTGCCTCTTTGAAAACCCCCTTTTCTAATGTTGAGTTTTGCACTTTTTCATTGATTTCAAAACACACTGATTTTTACTTTTCCTTTATCATTTTGGCTCAAATAATGAAATTTTCGGCATTTATTTGTGGGGATTGTGTGACTGGGCATTTGGCCATGGAAACCATGACTGCATCTGAAAAATCAACTTGTGCATTTTTGGAAAATTTTGTCATAAATGACCTTGTTTGACTTTTCTTCAAAATAGAGTTTTGAAGAAGAGTCGAAGTCTTTCCACTTGAAGATGAAGCTCTCTAAACCATAGCTGTGTAAGGCCTCCCTCTGGCCTGCATGGCTTGTTCTGGACATGTTTTCAAAGACCAAATTGATGAATTCCTAGACCCAAACATAAAAGATGACTTTGCCCTGTAAAGGACGAGACCTTGACTGTCATGAGCTTCGGTGATTATGGACAAAGACCTGAGCCAGCAGGGGCCAGACATGAGGGAAAATGACTAGCATGACTTTCTCCGTCAGATCATGGCATGTCCCTAGCGAAATGCAGCTGGGTAAATGGAGCGGGACACCTAAAATTGAAATGCACAAAGAGTTTTGATCTCTGACGGAGGGCTGACCAGACCGACTCTAACATTGGCTCCAATGGGGGATGGTAGCTCCTTGGAGGTGCCAAGAACAGTAGATCTCTAGAGGAGCTAGACAGTGCCTTTTGTCCATTGGGCTATGGAGTCATCATTTTGATAAACAGCATAGGACTCTGACTTATTTATAAAACTGGAATAACCAAGAAATTGACTCAAACTTGACATTGAAATAACTCAAAAACTGACTTTACAGACTGAAACCAAACTGAAATAAAAATGGTATTTACAATGACAGTGGAAGTAGCATTAATAGATCAACAGTGATACCGCTTGAGCAGCCAACCATTAATCGGCCCTCCAGGACAATCTTCCCCGTTCATTTCCTTCAGAAGAAAGGCATTCTGACCCCTATATGCTGCGATCTTGAAAGGACCTTTCCACAGTTTTTCAAACTTTCCGTGCTTGCTTTTCTCTTCATTCCTTGCATCCCACTTCAGCACCACATCATCCAACTAAAATTTATCTACTTTTGCTTTTCTGTCATAGATTTTCTTTATCTTCTCCTACAACTTGGATGTGTTTTTGAAAACTTCTTCTCTTGTTTGCTGCAAGTGGATCATTTGATTCAACCTTCTCTGCATGGGATCTTCCTCACTGCTAGCCTCCTGAAGAAGTTTGACCACCAGGGTAGCAAGAGAAGCGGGAAATACTGTGTCCACTCCATAAACCAGCTCAAATGGTGACATACCAATAGACTTTTTCTGACTAATCCGATCTGCCCAAAGCGCATGGACCAACCTCTTGTTCCAGCTCTTCTTATTTATTTCCAGCAGCTTCTTGATGATGTTGACCAAAGATTTATTCGAAGATTCCACCAATCCATTGCCTTGTGGATGATAGGCAGTTGAATGACCCAAAATTATGTGATATTTATGACAAAATTCTACCATCCTTTTCGATTTGAAAGCTGCTGCATTATCAGTTATTAATTTGTTTGGATAACCAAAGCGAGACAAGATGTTATTTTTGAGAAATGAAATGATTACCGTGTCCGTCGCTTGTCTAGTAGGGGCTACCTCAATCCATTTTGTGAAATAGTCTGTCGCTGTAAGGATCCATCTATGCTTTTTTCTTCTCAGTAAAATTAAACTATTTCTATTGACTAAAATATAGTACAATCAAGAGAGACAAGAAACCAGCTGACCGGAAATGATGAAACTATCAACCTCGGTCCCGGAAAAGGAATGAACCATACAAGGAGCTACATCAGTTAACTTGAGAGAAAAAACTGACTTTTACCCCACAGGGGCATAATTCTCAACACGATGTTTTTTCCCTTTCTTTTTATTGACTTTTATCCAGCCATCCTGGGGAGAATGAGCTAAAACAACTTGAAGACTGGAATTTTCCAACAGGGGGATCTCCTTATCTGATTCAGAAGAGGAGGTCTCATGGATGCGTTTCTGGGAGATTGCTGAGACAGAGGTGGGCGCAGGAGTATCAGTGGGCGGATCCATCGATTGAGGCACCTGGTCCGGTTCTGCATTGCTCTCCTCATCTTCCGAGCTTTAGGAATCTGAGCTCACTGCTGGCGGCGGAGGACAAGGGGCCTAGCGTTTGGGTTTGGTCTTTGCAATGTTGCCCTTTTTCACTTTTGCAGGGAGCGATGGGCAAGAATTCTACAGGTGCCCTGTTAGGTGACAATGGCGGCAATGGAAGGCAGTGTTCTCGTAGTCCAGGTTCTGGGTCCAAACAAAATCGTTGATCTTGAGATTGATTTGATCTGGTAGACCCTTGCTAAGATCTAGCTCCACACATATTCTGGCATATGTGTAGAGACCTTGATGTTCTCGCATAGAATCTCCCAATAAAAAGCAGCCCAAGGTGTTTCCTATACACCTATAGATTGCTAAATGCCACAGGTGAGCTGGTAAATTTGGAAGTCTGATCCAGACAGGTGCTTTGGTGATGATTGCAGATGCTGGGTCAAAATCTGGGAACCATGGAGTTAAGAAGAGTCCTGTTGTACCCATAAACCAAGGACCTTCTTCTAAGGCCTATTCATAATGCTTGGGATTGTCAAACAAAACTATAAAATATCCTTTTGAGTAGAAGCTGACCTTGCAATGATGAGTCCAGTTGTCATGGATCCAGTCATAGAGGTCCTTAGAGCGTGGCCAAAGCCCGTTGAATCTGCAGATGATGGCCCTTTCAGCAAATTTTTGAAGGTTATCTGCAAGGCCCGGGTGGGAGAGCTCAATAGAGGGAACCTCCTCTAACTTGTCAGCCAGGAAAGGCTTGGGTTTGGGAGCCTCAGGGGAGAAGGGAATCTCAGAGTGTACTGCAACTTTGTAGGAGAAGGGAGGAGCAAAAGAAGATTGACCTGCAGCGTCGCCTCTCAAGCGAAGGGAAAACACTAAAGAGCTATTATTTTTTATGTTGTAAGAAGAGAGGGGAAGAGGATCATCGAGTTGTTTACCTTGAAAGAGAAGTCTCTGTAGGGCAGAGGGGATCCCGACTCGATGCTCCAGTTTTACCTTGAGATCCTGCACCAGATCTGAAGGGTAGACCCATTGCAGTATGGTCTTGCCTGAGATCTGTGAGATTTGAACCTGAAAGGGGGCAGAGAAGTTTTCAAACGCTTTCTGGAGCAAAACAATGCTTGAATCTTTTGGGTTTTCTGTCTCCTGATGAACTGGAGGCGGTGGGGGAAGAAAAGGCTTCTGCAGATGGCAGCTATCGCTCTAGCCCTGATCCGCTGCTAAGGATAGGCTAGCGGATTTGTGGAGGGGCCGAATGGACCTTTGCGTCATACAAACCCCTGCCTCACTGCTTTTTTGGAGAAGGGCAAGAGAGGCCCACGCTTGGAGCGCGTCCAAGGTCTCTGTCCTGGGAGAAAAATCTGGGCAACTGGCACAGGCATGCGAGTCTTCAGAATGTCTGCCATGGTCACCAACAAGCCGAAGGAAAAGCCAGCCATCAGCTGAGGACGTAAGCGCTAGTGCTGCATAAAGAGCTGCAGAGGGGCAAAAGAGATCCCTGAAAAGCTGAGTCTTTCGCTGTTTCTCTGAGTGATGCGTCTGCCGTTGCAGAGCCTCATAGCAAGGGTTGAGCGGAGCACAAAATGCGGGGGCAATGTCGCTCGAGGCACTTTGGTGCGGTGCAGGATCCATCTATGCTGTCCGGAAGAGGCGGGATGAATTTCCCCAATGAAATCCAACCCCCACTGTTGGAATGGCACGCTCACTTCAATAGGCTTAAGTGGCAAAGGCTGTAATTTCTGTTTTCCTTCAAAAATTTGACATTTATGACAGCGCTTGACCATCTTATGCACATCAGCAAACAAAGTAAGCCAGTAGTACCCCGCTCTCAAAATTTTATTCGCTGTTGACTTCCAAAAAAGGTGACCTCCACACTCTCCTCCGTGGAAATCCTCCATGACTTTCTTTGCCTCCTCTTCCACCAAACAATTTAACAAAATGCCACCAGGATCTTTCCAATACAGTGCGGAATTCAAAATACAAAACTTGGAAGCCTTCAATTTGAGTGTTCTCGCTTTGTTTCTGGTCATGCCGGGCAGTGGTGATAGATTTTTCAGCACCTATATTATATTTGAATACCATGGGGACAAAGCAAACATTTCGAATACCTGAATTGACGTTCCTTCCTCATTCTCATCGGACATGGTAGCGATCAAATTTATGTCCAAGGCATGCAAGTTTGATTCAGCCATTAGCTTCGCCAACCCCTGCCCTTTGACTAGATTTGTAGGCTTTATCTCCACATCATATTCCAGCAAGGCTGCAATCCATTTGCCTCTTCTCCCTTCCGGATCGGTCTGCACTAAAACATCTTTTACAGCAGTATTAGGAACATAGGCCAGAATGTGAGAATGTAGGATATACACCCGGAAATCCTTCAATGCCTTCACCAATGCCAAGGCTTGCTTCTCAATGATGTTGTACTTCAAAGCTGCATCCCTTATAGCCCTGCTGAAGAATGCAATGGGTCTTTCATGATCATCCCTCTTCTGCAATAATACCACTGCCATAGTGTGCTCAGAAGCAAATGAAAACAATATGAAATCCTGAGTGTAGTCCGGGCTGACTAGAACTGGAGCTGAAGAAAGGGATAATTTGACCAAGTTGAAAGATTTTGCAGCCTCCTCTGTCCATTTCACCTGGCTGTCCTTCTTGAGCATGTTGGTCATTTCTCTCAAGTGTTCTGCAAGATTAGGCACAAAGCGACATAGAAAATTCATCTTACCATTGAATGATTGTATCTCCTTTTTGTTCCTAGGCAGATCAATTTGTTGAATTGCTTGCACACGTGCTGGGTCTATACGAATGCCATCCTTTGAAATGATGTGCCCAAGTAATTTGCCTTCCTCCATGGCGAACAAGCTCTTCTTAGGATTCGGCGATAGACCATATTTCCTGCATTTTTGAAAGACAATTTTTAGGTGATGCATGTGTTCTTCATCAGACTTCGAAAACACCGTCAAATCATCCAAGTACACCACCAAAAATACATACTCCTCATTCGCAAACGCCAAGTCCATTGCCCGCTGAAATGTGGCACCTGCATTCTTTAAACCGAATGGCATTTTGGCATAGTGAAAGGTTCCCCATGGAGTGGTGAATGCTGTCTTGTCTCTATCATCTTCATGGACGTAAATTTGGTTATATCCGGAATAACCATCAAGCAGTAACATACAAGATGCCCCCACTACTCGCTGAAGTATATGGTCCATCTTGGGTAGCGGATAGTTGTTCTTCAATGAGACCTTATTTAGATTTCTGAAATCAATGCATAGGCGGATCTCACTGGTCTTCTTGCGTACAGGTACTAAGTTAGATATCCAATCTGAAAATCTGATAGGCACAATGATACCTGACTTGTACAACCTATTCACCTCCTTTTCGATAGATGGCAGCAACTTTGTATTTATCCTTCTCAGATTTTGTCTAAATGGTTTTTGATTGGGCTTGATAGGTATTGTGTGCTCAATAATATTTGTATCATAGGTCTTTAAATCAGAATAATCCCAAGAAAATACCTCTGCAAATGAAGCCATCAAACTAATGTATTTGTCCTTGACCTTTGGCGGTAATGCTTTGGACAATTTTACCAACTTTGGATTGGCAGCTGTACCGATGTTGACTTCTTCTACACCCTTCTCTGTCGGCTGCAATGTTGGCTTGCGGGCTACATCATCTTCATCAAAAAGTTCTTCTAGAGGTATCAAGCCTTTAGGAATGATGTTATTCTTCAGCTGCAATATGTCCATTTGACTGATCTGCACTTCATCTGTACCATTCCCTTTGCCCTCATCGTTTTCCACATCAATCGAGGTTTCCTTGAACTTGCCTTTGTTGAGCAAAAAATCTTTAATCTCCTCATCATCTTGAAACACTTGCCAATATCGTTGATTGTTTGGAATGGTTGGATGGTGCTTGACATGGATTTCAAATTTATTGCTGGAGTTCATGGGGATCTTCAAGCTGCTCGCTGCCTTGGCAAGAGCATCAACAATACTATTTTGTATTCGAGGCACCCATGTTAAGGTGTATTATGAAAATAGCTTCAAGATGTCTAAAACTGCATTACGATAGGCCCACATCCTAGGATGTTTTTCTTGATACTCACCTCTGACCTGTTTTATTACCAACTCAGAGTCACCATATACTGAAATCCTCTTTGCATTCAGCTTTCTAAGAATCTTCAGGCTAGCAATCAGAGCTTCATACTCAGCTTCATTATTTGAACATTCAAAGGCCAGCTTGTAAGAGCAAACTCTCACGCTACTAGGCACTTTGTTTGGGGCAGAGAAAGGACTGCGTACCCAAATACCAATACCAGCGCCATCATTCCCTACTGCTCCATCAAAATCCATGGTCCACAAGCCTTCTTCCTCCTCTTGTAAGTGCTAGAAATCTATTTGTCGTGCTTTGTGTGCTCGCTGTCCATCACTTTCAGCTGATTGCCCAGCGTTTTCCTGTTTTTCTTGTCTTTCTTTCTTCAAAATTTCTCTGAAATTTTCTGCTATTTCCGGAATGTCGTCTGCTTCTACTATCTGACTATCTATCTCATTTAAACTATCTAAAAACAAAACAAAAGACTCTAAATTTGTATGTACATAGTTAATAGGATGATTTATCGGTTTCTCCTTGCTTGTGATCATATATTTCATCTTTTGTTCCCGGTATAACTTCCTCATTTGTCCAAACACTGGGATTGTTGCATAGGAGAAATCCAGCTATAGTGTCCCTTTCAATTTCGCTACCCAAGACCTGGAAAGAAGCATGCCAAACCTTGGAGGAATATCTGCTACCACCACATCCATCAGAACATTTTTCATAGGAAGCTGATCCAAACTCACAACCAAGTCTTTGATGAGTCCTATACATCTTACTCTGTTGGAATCGAATGAATAGAGATCATGATATTGTCGGGTGATGTCCAGACCAAGCTTATCCATGATAGCCTTGGGCATGAGATTGTGAGAAGCTCCGGAATCGAACATGGCATTGTGTAACACAAAATCATGCAATCATAAACTGATATAGAAGGGTGGCACATCGCTATCAGGATACTCACCATTTGTTGCTGGTCCAAAAATCATTTCAGGCGCATCATCTTCTACATTTACCCTGTCGAACATTGGGTCCAAATTCAACATTTTAGAAATCTGTCCTCTATAATTGTTGTTCTTCATTATTTCAGTCAAAGGGATGGATACCTTTAACTTGGAAATCTCATTCTCTAGGCTGAAAGCGGGAGTTTTTTCTACCTCTTTGACTGGGATCTCTTTCCTTTCCTTTTCTTTTGATGTGGCTGGTTGTTGTGATTGTTCTGCTGATTTTGATTTGCTGCTCTCCGAACCAACCGCCTCCTTTCCTTTTCTTTGCGTAGCTGATGAATCATTTTTTGTTGTTTCACCCTCCTTCTTTTTCTGAATTGGTTTGGCCGGCACATCTCTGTTTCTAAGGGAATATCGCTGCTGTTGTGCGGACAAAGCATTCATATACCCCCTTTGATATTCTTCTGATTCTTCCTCCAACACGGTGTCGCTAGCTAGAATAAAATCAGTGTCTTGGTGTGTAGTTGAATTTACTGCACATTCTTCCTCTTCGGTGATGTAAGTAGGCAGCTCATCTGGAGTAAAGAGATGGTTTTCCTCGCCTATTACATTCCTGTCCTCATCTGACTTCGGTCCATGCACAAAATTCTGCTGCAAAGGTGTTTGTACTGGCTGTTGTGCTGTCTGCTCTTGAGTTCACTGATCTCTTTGTCTTATTCTATATTGTGGCTGTTTTTGGCCACGAAAGTTAGGATTCCTAACTTGTGGCTCTGGTTTATCAAGTTTTACCCTTTCAAGAATCCGCTCTACCTTTTTGAGAAGCTGATCCATTGAAGAAGATTCTTCTTTCACCATGGTTTTCTTCTCTGCTTTCGCTCTAGCTCTTTTGGACAGCAGATTTGCCTCAACGCTGACCGCAATTTTCTGCATGTCTTCCATTGTAGCCGGTTCTCTTTCTCTTAATTGGTACACCATGTCAACATCAAAACCATCTGGAAACTTCATCATCGCTAGTCCCACAGGTGGCTTTAGATGGTCTGGAATTTCATTGTAGACTGCATTAAATCTAACACAATAATCTTGGACCGACTCATCGGCATTCCGTTTGATTTGCTCGTATTCGGCCAGAATTTGAAGGGGATTCTTTTTCACTTCCCACCGGTTCAAAAATTGTCTTTGTAGCTCAGCCAAGGTAGTGATACTTGCAGCCGTCAAACCTCTGAACCATTTCCTCACATCACCTGCAAATGTTTGTACAAAGAGCCTCATTGCCACGTTCTCCGCATCGATCTCATGAAGTTCATAGAAGTCTGCCATTTTGTCTACATGTTGCTGAGCAGTAATGCTGTTAGGAGTGCCATCAAAAAACAGGATTTTACTTTGATAATCATTTGGCATGTCATCTAGGACTTGGGGCAGAACAAGGGGTGCGAAACGGGTAGCCATCATTCTCGGTGGATTTGGCCTTGGAGGTGTTGGAGGAGTGTGCACAGTTTGCAAGGGGCTTGCAATTGGAGTTTGGGGCTGTGTTGCAATGTAATTATCAATTAATCTATTGGCTCTTTCTGTTTCAAGGTCTACAAGAAATTGCAGATTGGGGACGGTATAGTCAACAGCCCTTTCGGATTTAGACTCAAACAAAGATATTTCAAATCGTTCGTCAAACTCAAGCTCTTCAAGATACTCAAAAATGTCGGGACATGAATGGGATTTGAACACGAGAGTTATGGTGCTTTCTTAACGAAGGAGTCTTGGGATCAAATTGGGGTTTTCATAAATATGAGGAGGGTCCGGGTCTGGATTCACTCTGGTATATCGTCTCGACGCCAGCGTTCTATTGAGAGAAGTTACGGGACACAACCAACTTACTGAGCCTTTCCAATCCTAAGCTCATCATCCGAAAGCCTAGAATTATTATGAAACAAGGGGATTTGACTTTCAACTTTCTCCCCAGTGGAGTCGCCACTATGTTAGCACCTAAATCTGCCTTAGGCTGAAGGAAGGAAAAAATTAGGGTAACCACAAACCACGCTCAGTCTGGTAGCTAGCCCTACCAGAGCAGGAGAGGGCTCTCTCCGAGTCACGCTCAATAAATGGATAAGAAAAAATGGTCTGAGATGACTTACAATGCAATATTTACCTTAGGCTAGTAAGTGAAAAGGGATTCTGGAAACAATTTTATGAATGACCGAGCTTCTGAGATGTTTATGGGACTAGTGCTCAGCAAAGAACAGAGAATTGAATATGAAGGCACAGATTATTCTGTGAGGAAAGGTAGGCGGAAAGAGCAGCAATTTCGGTTTAAGGTAACGTGGAATGGAAAGATTGCTGAAGAAAGTGAAAAGGGCATAGTCGCATGAATCCTTTTCAACAGAAGAATAACACTCTACATGAAATTTTCCCACAGGCAGAGCAATATAAATTGAATTCTACCTAATCTCACTTAGAAAATTTCACTGAAATGAAACATGAATTGAATTATGAAACATAACAAGATACATATGGAACATAAGAACACATTCGCTACACTCACAACCACAAGAATCTCATGAAACAGAGCCGTTGCCTTTCATTAATTCTCTGTCAAAAATACACAGTGCAGAAACAGAGTTTCTTTCCCACAGTCTCCCAGAAGTACAATCCAGCCAACCCTTTGCAAATAACTTGCATACAATATATAGAATGTGTGAGGAAGAGATAGAACGCCCAAGGGTTGGGGAGTTACTCGAATCATTGCGAAATGGAGGTGGAGAGCCAACCATCAGCTACAGGTGCAATGTTGCGAACATGACATTTGGCATTAGGGTGACCATTTGCCTTCCTTCGCCACTTGGATAGAAGCCCATCTGGAGAAAAAACTCTTTAAATGCCACCTTTGGTGCCCAAAAACTGAAATGTAGATGACCGGGCCCACTTGGAGAAGTTGCGACCCGAAATTTCGTGAAACGGGAACAAATTGGCAGTTTTTTCCCCTGTGCGTCGCGCCACTTTGGAGCCTATTTTGGGGCATTTTTAGGTGTCCAAAATGTACCCAAGTGGGCTTGTTGGAAAGCCTATCCTATCTACTTTCTAACCCCACTGTAATTTCCAAATTTGGTGCTCATTTTCCCCTCCAAATCTTCATTCTCCCAAGGCTGCTTTCTGTGTGTCAAAAAAGTGGCAGAGAGGCCATTTTTCGGTGTTTTTTGACCTTTAGGAGACCCAGATCTTGTCAAAATTTCTTGCCTGGACACCAGTAGTCGTAATTTTCAATGTTGAATCCAAATATGTAAGTCGTTCCTCGATTGGAGCCCTAGAATTTTAGCGTGGGAGGAATTTCCTTTTTTTTGTCCAAAAAATCACCATGTGACCAAAATTTGCCCAAATTTTTTGAAATTTGGGCTGGAAGTTCTGTATGATGTGCTATGCTGTGCTAAGGAAGCCTCAACCAAGATTCGAAGCCAATCTTTCTCCTTTGCCTCTTTTGCCTCCTTTGCCTCTTTTGTCGCTTTGCTCAATCTTGCCTTTAGGCTCTTGATTCTTGCTTTGGAGCTCATGTTTCGGGCCATGTAGTAGTGATTCATGCACCTCAGCATGTCTTTCTCCCTGTTACCTTTATCCAACCACTGCTCCAAGTGAACGTTCACTTTCTCTAACACATACTCCCGGTCCTCGTCTCTTTGCTCCATAGGTCTGTCTTGTGCTGCTAGGATGTGTTGCCGGTTTTCCTTGATCATTTGCAACTCTATCTCAACTAGCCGATCCTCAAGTTGCTTGTTCCTCTACTCTAGATACTACACGTTCCACTTGGCCCTTTCCAAGTCCAGGGATAAGTTCTCAATCACTGATTGCTGCTCCTGAATGATCTCCCCAAGCTCAGCATTTGTTGGTTCTGCATCTGTCTCATCATCTTGGAGGAGAACAAACTCAGTCTCTCGCTCACCTAATGGCCCTTCCTCCTGTACTAGCTCCTTGCCCTTACCCTGCTCCTATGATGCTGATGTCGGAAGCGAGGCCCCTTCCACCCCGGGTGGAGATAACACTTGCTTTGCTGCTGCAAATAACGGTCTATTGCCTTTCTGATAGGTGATGTATACTGGCATGGTGGTAGTCTCATGGCACTCAAATTGATGTGAAGGACCCCCCACTGTGGAGCACTGGAAAGGTATGTTTTTGGCGAACAATTTAGTGACTTTTCAGTAACAATTGTAACCCTTTCTGCATAATGAACTTAAAGAAATAAAGAATTTTAATAGAATGTGTGAGAATTAGTATGGAAAGCTTAATCGCTGATAATTGTTATTTTTCCATGCAGGAAAGGGTGGAAACGAAGGGCTGTCGTTCGAAAGGAAAAGGCAAAGGAGGAATAACTGCTGTCCCTTTAGAAGGGAACCAGATGCGAACGAGATCGAACAGATCGAAGCAGAACGACCCAGGAAAGAAAGAAGGGTTATCAATTCGGCGGAACAGGGAAAGAAAAGTAAAGGATTAACGGCTTGGCGAATCCCTCAGGATCTTTGATCCTGAGGGATCACTGTTTTGCTTATTTTTGCTACCTAGATACCTCCGCCGTTACTTTTATAAAAAGGAACAACATCGTTAAGCAAAAGGACTGGATATATGTAACTGTGAATCTCAGACTCAACTTTGATCATCGACTCTCACTAAGACTTGTTTTGCTGTACATTTGTTGATGCATTAATATAAAGGACTTGGTGTTTATTTCATCTCTGCGTCTGGAGTAATCTAAGGCGGTGTACCGTTGGAAGCTAAGGGCCCGGCTCCGAAGGACACTTGCTTTTGTATCATTATAATTTGGTTTCTGTGTGGTTTGTTTATCTTTATAGTTTGGTAATCTGACATGTTTTTCATATGTTATTCCATGCTCTGTTACGATTAATTCATTAATGGTTTCTTCAAAGAGATTTATGTAGTGACTCTGTATTGTACGAGTGAATCTTTTCAGAGTTGATCGCATGTTATCAATCTAAGCCAACTGTTTCTGTTACAGAGCTTTTATATTGAATATTGCTGTATTGGATTCATTTGAAATCTCAATTATTGGAATCCGGAAGTAATGTTATTCTATTTGGAAACATAGTCATATTCTCTTTAATCATCAGATTGCTATATTAAGCGTGTTGTGTATATATGGTTGATGTTTGCTGTTCCATTTTACTTTCTGTCGTTCCATTTACTTGCATTTGTTGTTTTGGTGTGAGAGAAGGTCTAAGGCTGTAGTGAGCCTCAGCAGTCGCTGCCTAGCTCCCAGACCTATGGTCCATGCTTTAATTTCCTTTCCATCAGTTTCTAGAGGGATGGGTTATTGTTTCCGTACCCTCGACTGATAAGCTGCTTTGTGTGATTTTATTCTTTTAGAGCAATTTAGTCATAGCTTAGCATCCGTTTACTCTTGTATTTTCCAAACACTGTACTACTAAGCATTACTCTGACGAATAGACTCGGATTGAGATACTCTTTGCAATAACAAAGCGTTCCCGGATTGACTTATTAATGTGGCATAACTAGAGGTGAAAGAGACCCTTGTTACAGCTCTACATTTTGGCACCGTTGCCGGGGAAAGAGTATAGCCATTTGTCTTTTACAGAGTAGTGTACGAGTCTGCTAGGGGAGAGTTGGATTTTAAAAACGGAAGGTAAGAACCTGCGTACGGAGCATGTAAAAGCCCTGCTCCACCGTCCGCTCTCCTGGCAGAATTGTGGGTTGAATAGAATCTAGTAGTTTATGGAGTGCAAGACTAAGCAGAAAAAGCCAGAAAAAATTATCAAACCTCTGATCAAACCCGAAAAAGCCAAAGGGTCGGTGACCCTTGGCCGAACAACCTTCATAGACGAAATCTATAAGAAAACTGAATCTCAGCCATCAGTAGGGTTCAGGAAAACCAATTCTAAACAACCTACTAGATCCCTTCAGGCCGCAGGATCACCATCTGTAGCCTTCGCTGAGGTGCATAGTCAGACTGATGAACAGGACTTTCAAGAAATTGAAAATTCTATTCCAGAACGACTGCAGGAAGGGAATCTAAGCAATCTTTGTGAAGGAGGAGGGGAAACAGGAGAAGTTGAGGAGCCAAGATCTCCTCCTAGGATAATTCAGCCATTAAAAAACCCATATAAAGGAAGCGCTGCAAAAATAATTGTTGAAGGGATTCAATCTCCTCAAGCAACAGGGACTTTCGTTATTCCAGATGAAGGAAGTTCTATTAAAACAATCCCTGTTAAGGCCGTTCCTTCTCTGCCTAAGAATACCCTCTTAGAAATCCCGGAAGGTTACTGGCACATATTCGACCCCATGGCACAGAATCAGCCAAACACTCAAACTTCTACATTACAATATCCTATAGTGGATTCCACAGCAAATGCTCCTATGAAAGCAATTCCCCTTCAACACATTCCTACATTTCACGGACTTACATCAGAGGACCCTGATGCATTCTTATTTGAATTTGATGTATTATGCAGGGGATATGATTACACCACCAACCCCCAGAAATTAAAGTTGTTCCCCTCCACTTTGAAAGGAGCAGCTTTAAGATGGTTTATGGGTTTAGGTGGTGGGGTTATAAATAACTGGGAGCAAATGAAAGAATCTTTCCAAAAGAAATATCAAGATTATTGTAAGTCTAGAGAACTGAAAGATGAAATATTTCAGATGACAGCTAGACCAAATGAAACACTAGAAGAATATGTAGAACGTTTTCAGTATAATTTACAAAGATCTCCATATGCATCACTGCCTCTGCCTGATAATGTGTTAAAAACAGCATTGATTAGAGGCATGAAGGAACAGTGGATTGAAACATTAAATATCATGGGAAAAGGGGATATTTATCAAGAGAATTTTGCTGACATCATCGATTTATGTATCAGGAGCTCGAGAGGTAGCACAAGGATAAAACCAACAGAATATGATCGGTTTGTCAGAGACAACAAAATATCAACGGAAGGAGTAACACGTGTAGAACTTGGAAATTTATTAGAAAATTTTAAAACTGATATTCTGGGGACATTGACTACACAACTTGATATTGTGCAGGCTAAACAGAAGCAGATAGAGGCAGAACAGAATTTGGCGATCTTCTGCCCCCGATGTAGAAGAAAACATAGCCACAAGGAATGTCCACTGGATGCAGTTCAAACATGTGCTATCTGTACAAAAGATCATCTTACTGAGAGTTGCCCCTCACTTCCTGGATTGAAGGCAGTATATAAGGAAGCAGAAGAAGAGCCAGAATCAGCATACTTCGTTAACCAGCGTCGCCAATGGCAACCAAGGCAATCAGGTATGTTTTCAGACCCAACTTCTTCTTTTCAGCCTCCACAGTATAACGCTCAGCAATATAGTATGTGGCAAAACCAATCTCAACCCCCATTTCCGAACTGGTCATCACAACCATTTCCTTCTGCAAATACATGGATGAATCAGCCAAGCCAATTTGGTTGGCCGAATTTTCCTTGTGCCCCACCATATTGGCAGAATAGCTCATATCCTCCACAATGGACCCCCCCTACTTCACAAGGTTCACCCTGGCAGACAAATTGGCCAAGATCGACATATCAGCCAACAGGAACTATTCCGCTCCCTCAACCGACTCTGCCAGCTTTGCAACAAAATCCCCAGTCTAATCTGAGACCGCAACTCCCAGCCCAACCCAATCCTAATCCCAATAATAGGCCGGTCCAATCCCTCCAAATCATAGAATCATCAGAAATCGGACCTGAACTGAGGGAGTGCAATGATCTTCAGTTAAGATCTGGACGTATAATAGAAACAGAGGGAGACAAAACAGTTCACATTGAAGATCAGTTACCAATAGAACAACCGTTACAACAAGAGGGTGCAAATAAGGAGCAGACTCATCATCAAGCGAATACACCCTCTCCTCCCTTCCCAGAACGATTAGTTATACCACGACCTATACAATATCCAGACTTTGACATTCTGGGAGAGCTACAAAACCTGTATATAAGAATTCCTTTCCTCCAAGCCATTCAAGACATTCCTATATATGCAAAAACTATAAAAGAATTGTGCATAAAAAAACCAAGGAGGAATGTAACCACTAACCCAAGAGTCCAAGTAGTCGGTACTTTATCTGACCTGTTATCAAGAACACCCATTAAATATGAAGATCCAGGAAATCCAATCGTAACTGTTCAAATCTATGGTCAGACCCTGACTAATGCTTTAGTTGATCTAGGAGCTGCAATTAATATTTTGACAACTTCTACTTGCCAAAAGCTCGGTATTACATCGGTAGAACCCACTTCTACTTTGTTAGAGTTGGCTGACCGATCTGTAGTTCGACCAGAAGGTACTCTATACGATGTCATGGTTTCCATAGACTCCTGGGAATACCCAACCGATTTCCTGGTAATTAATCCAAAAACCCGACTGGATGGACACCCGCTAATTTTAGGTAGACCTTGGCTTGCTACCGCCGATGCTTACATTGGTTGCCGGCAGGGAAACATGACCATAACCAGAGGACCAGATATTAAAAATCTAGTTCTATACCCTCCAGCACAGCCAAGTCTTACAATGATAAAAACTAACCAGCACCCTGTATCATACCTTACGGACAATATCAGATCACCATTGACTATACAGAAGGCCCTGGACTTTAAAGACCAAACAGAAGACGATGCTATCAATAACTTCATTAGTCAAACTGAACCTAGATCTCATACACAGTGTTTCATGATAGAAGCTGCATTCGATAGCGAACTAGAAGAAGATCCCTTGAAAGACGCGCACGACCAAACGATACCTGTGACTTCTGTTGCCAATAGTAAAGTAGTGGAAATTGAACCGGGAAAAACTCTAAACATCAATGCCAACCTTACACCGGACCAAGAAATAAAACTCATCCATCTGTTACGGAAACATCAAGAAGCATTTGCGTGGGATTACCCTGATATGAAAGGGATTGATCCCCAATTGTGCACCCACCATATTTATATAGAAAAAGATGCAAGACCTGTCCATCAACCGCAAAGAAGACTCAACCCTCATCTAAAAGATGTTGTAAAAGCTGAACTTCAGAAGCTTTTAGATGTTAATTTTATCTATCCTATTTCTGATAGCAAGTGGGTCTCTCCACTTGTGGTTGTACCCAAGAAGAATGGGAAATGGAGGATTTGCGTGGATTATAGAGAGTTAAACAAAGCCACACAAAAAGACCATTTTCCCCTCCCATTCATAGACCAAGTATTGGACACTTTAGCAGGAAAGAAATTCTTCTCTTTCCTGGATGGCTTCAGTGGATACAATCAGATTCAGATTGCCCCTGAAGACCAGGATAAAACTACCTTTACTTGTCCTTGGGGAACGTTTGCCTATAGAGTTTTACCCTTTGGCCTATGTAATGCTCCTGCCACATTCCAAAGGGCTATTCTTAGCATCTTTGCAGATCTAATAAATGATGGACTTGAAGTGTACATGGATGACTTTACACCATATGGAGATGATTTTGACCCAGCTCTGGATACTCTAGAAAAAGTCCTACAGCGTTGCATTGCTACCAGGCTTTGCTTAAGCCACGAAAAATGTTATATGATGATGACTGAAGGGCTTATTCTAGGACACTTTGTCTCAGCAGCCGGCATTCAGGTAGATCTGGCCAAAATTCAAATACTTTTGCTTATCCCCACTCCCACTACTCAAACAGAGGTACGCAGCTTTCTTGGATTTTCTGGGTATTATAGACGATTTATAGAACATTATTCACACATTGCCGCACCTCTATATGCACTAACTGGTAATGTTGATTTTATGTGGACAGAGAAATGCGACTGCGCTTTCCAGGAATTAAAGAAGCTTGTATCAACAACTCCAGTCCTTCGAGGACCAAACTGGAGTTTACCATTCCAAATCTCATCTGATGCCTCAGACACAGCAATCAGTGCAGTCCTTGGGCAGGAGGAGGATAAAAAACCATATGCTATCTATTATATCAGCAAAAATTTATCCCCTGCTGAATTAAATTACACTGTCACCGAAAAAGAATTCCTCGCTGTAATACATGCTGTCAATAAGTTTAGACATTATATTACAGGCTATCCCGTTGTTTTATATACAGATCATTCTGCTATCAAATATTTAGTGAATAAGCCTGTTACAAATGCTAGAATAACGAGATGGTTGATCTTATTGCAGGAGTTCGATATCACAATCAAGGATAGACCCGGCAAGGAAAACCCTGGAGCTGATTTTCTCTCACGAATACCAAAATCAATTGAGGCAGTAGCAGTGGAAGATCAATTTCCGGATGAGCACCTGTTTGCTGTTGCTGTTCAAACACCCTGGTATGCTGATGTTGCCAATTACCTTGCAGTAGGTAAGCTACCAAAACACTTAACCCCTAATGAACGTAAGCAGATTGTTCAGAAGAGTACTCGGTTTTCGTGGATCGAGGGTTATTTGTTCCATACAGGGGCAGACATGCAAATTAGGAGGTGTATTCGAGATGATGAAATTTTCGACATCTTAAAAGCTTGTCATAACGGACCATGTGGGGGACACTTTGCCAAAAAAAGAACAGCACATAAAGTATTGCAGACGGGATACTACTGGCCTACAATTTTTAAGGACTTGAAGAAATTTGTCCAAGCCTGTGACAGCTGCCAGCGAGCAAGACGACCTGGTCAAGCCGACGAAATGCCTCTCAGGCCACAATTGGTCATTGAACCATTTGAACGATGGGCTCTTGATTTCGTTGGACCCATCAACCCATCATCAAATCAGAGAACATATATCTTGGTAGCCACAGAATATGTTACCAAATGGGTTGAGGCCGAAGCGTTGCCTAGAGCTACAGAAGATTCGGTAATACAGTTCCTGTTCCATTTGTTTGTACGATATGGCCTTCCGAGAGAAATAATTACAGATGGAGGACCACAATTTGCCGGAAATAAATTAGCTGCAACACTTAACAATTATCACGTCCATCATAAAGTTACTACCCCATATCACCCACAGGCGAATGGGCAAGTAGAAAGTAGCAATAAGGTAATAGAATCAATTTTAACAAAAACCATTGCTTCACATAGACGTGATTGGGCCGCCCGACTACCTGAAGCACTCTGGGCTTATAGAACCACATGGAGAAGTACCACTGGTTATTCACCCTATCAATTACTGTTTGGGAAACAACCTATTTTCCCCATAGAATTCGAAATCCAAACACTTCGAACTGCACAGGAAGTTGGCCTAGATTTAAGTGAGGCACAAATCAATCGACTACAGCAGATTAACGAATTGGACGAAATAAGGCTCTCTGCATTACAGAATACAACACTTATTCAACAGCAGCGAGCTAAATGGCATGATGCACTTATCAAGAACAAAGTCTTTCATGAAGGAGACTGGGCCCTGTTATATGACTCTCGGTTTCAGGATTTCCCTGGGAAACTACAGACTCGTTGGTTGGGGCCATACGAAATCCAGAAAGTACATGATAATGGGACCCTTACTCTCATCACAATCGACGGTTCTGGATATGCATTCAAGGTAAATGGCCACCGAGTTCGTCTCTATCGCAAGCCACTCACTCGGGAATCCTTCTGTCAGCAGCTACGTCAAGACACTGATATGAAAATTTTAGGAGAGGAAGTAAAATCTTCCTCACCTGTAATTCAGTAAGGAATGAATTTTTTCCTATGACTTGTACATAATTTCTTGTATATACGTTTTCTTAACATTTCTTTGATCTTTCTTTTTAATTTTGATTTTTGCATTCAGCGTGTTTTTGCTGTTCCTTTTTCAAAAGGAACAGCATTTGCTTGTTTTTGTGTTTCTGCTGTTCCTTTTCAAAAGGAACAACATTTGTGAGTTTTTGCTGTTCCTTTTCAAAAGGAACAGCATTTGTGAGTTTTTGCTGTTCCTTTTCAAAAGGAACAGCATTCGTGAGTTTTTGTTGTTCCTTTTCAAAAGGAACAGCATTCGTGAGTTTTTGCTGTTCCTTTTCAAAAGGAACAGCATTCGTGAGTTTTTGCTGTTCCTTTTCAAAAGGAACAGCATTTGAGAGTTTCTGCTGCTCCTTTTTCAAAGGAGATAGCATTTATGATCTTCAGCTGTTCCGTCTCAAAGAACGGCATCTCAACTATTTGTTTTGCATGGATTCTTCTCTCCTGTCCCTTTTTCAAAAAAGAATACCATAGCCATGTTTTTGCTCTCTGTGATGATTCATATTGAGGATGCTTTTAGTCATGTTCTCTCCAGTCTTTAAGCTACAGCTATGCACTTATGCAATGAACATAAATTACGACATACCGAAGTCAGCAGATCATAAGATCGCTATCTTTATAGAGCCTAGTATTGGTAAGAGGACAAGAGGAGGGACATACTTACTTCTCATCTCCGTTGTCATTGACTTATTCCCATTGTTTTGGTTGGTTATCTTTATCATGGCGATTTCCCTAAAAATTTTCTTTGATTATTACTCAGGAATAAGAGCAGAGGATTTATATCTTCCTGTTGGGATGATAAGACTTCTTCCACCATTCCCACTCTTAAGGAGTGCTGAACCACCCTTATGTGTAAATAAATAAGAAAAAGTGCTTTGGAAAGGAAAAAATGATGAATATGGATTATTAATTGTCAAATGTAGGATAGGGGGTCTCATCAAGAGCCAACCTACCATGATCATCAGGTTGGAAGCGAAGTGGCATTCCCAGTATGGTCACCACACCAGGGATATGGTCCAAAAGGTACACTAAATAAATAGACCTTGGAACAGGGGGTCTCATCACGAGCCGGCCTGTCCACATTTCGCACCTTCCTTGTGAATGGCATTATGACTACCTGGTTACCAAGCCAGCATAATGGCCTACATTTTGACAAAATACTTTGATACACACAAAGGATCATGGTTCCGGGGGTGAAATAAACAACTCTGCCAAGGTTATGAACACCTGTTGGCAGCAGATCTCTATTAATGGTATCGAAGTCATAATGGTTACACCAACAGGGATGATAGTAATACCTCTTTGTCTCTTCTATCCTATGAATAATTCATATTTTATTTCCCGATGAACATATCGCACGAACACTCGTTACCACCAATCATGGCAAAGGAACTGATAATGACCTCTGGGGATTTCGTGCGATTGACAGACGTCCCATCCCCCGGCCTCGCATCATATTACGCAGGCTCTTATATAAAACGCGATCCACATTTTTTCCTCGATTTCGGTATTTCATTGTCCATCTAAAACATGGCGTAATTTTATATGATGTTCTTTTATGACTGGTTACACGATGGCTGCTGCTCCTCTTTTTGACGGCCGGGGCAGCCTATCACATCGCGGGGGGGAAGGTAATCTCATTACTCCACAAGTTACGTGTCAGCACACCATTCGGGGTAGATAGTGTACGAAGGTATGGCATGGTTTAACGGTATGATAATTCTATTTTATGCAAAGTTGCCATCCACAATCCATTTTTGTTGCATACTCTGTTTTTTTTTTGCGACAATCAACTTCTCTGCGTCTCAAAACAGCACAGGCAGTTGCTGTTCCATTGGAAATCCTTAGTAGAACCATGGGAGGAAAGGCAGTCCGAAGCGAACCTCAGGAATTGACAGTCTCTGTTGCTGCCCGGGAGATCCTGGAAAAGGCTGGATGGCTGAATTATTTCAGTCGCCTACAAGAATCAAACGAGACAGTGGCGTTGGAATTTCTGCAAAACTTGCAGGAGGACTACTCCATAGTAAGAGAAAGGCGGATAGCGGTCACTGACGACGTAATTGCAGAAGTCTCAGGACTACCAGCCACCGGACCTGTATGGACACTGAGGAAAGAGAGACTACAAAAGATTATGGAGATTTTTCAGGATGAAGGCCAAAGCTTGATAGTGAAGGGGAAAGGAGTTCTGCCAGCAACGTTAGGAGAACCCTGGACCGAACTAGCAAAGATAGTACAGAGCTACATTACTTGCGAAGGAAGAAAAGACGTGGTAAGACCACGTCATCTTAAACTCTTAGCTGTTTTGAAAGAAAAATGTTCTGTAAATCTGCCTGCACTTTTAAATTCACTATTGCATGATGCGGCCCGAAGCCTGAAAACGGCACAGCACGTAGAAGCAGTAGTTAGCCACCATGGATTGATTCGATTGATAGTGAGCCATAGCCTCACTCAACAGCAGAGCAGCTGGGGGGAGCTCATTGCATTGATTGAGGGGGGATTGGCTGCACCATCCCCAAAACCTAAACATTCCTCTAGCATACCGAAATGATCAGAGAAACGCAGAGAAGTGGCAGCAGGAAAACGTGTTGCTCCAAAACGTAAGCATTCTTCAAGTACACCGGAGCGACCAGAAAAACGCAGAGAAGTGATAGCAGAAAAACCTGTTGCTTGTACACCTGAACAACCTGAGAAACCAAGAAAATCAGTCCGGCTAGCTCAAATATAAGGGAGGCTGGAAAAGATTCGGGAAAGCACCAGCCAACCAATTGAGATTATAGACGAACCTCCAGAACCAGAAGGAGGACCTTCCGAAGAAAATGCTGGACAATCTGGAGGCGAGGCTGAGCAAGCCGGAGAGGGAGGTAAGGAGGGAGAAGTGCACTCCGAAATAGAAATAGAAGCTGAACACTCCAAGGCAGTCACTAAGCAGGATAATCGGGAGGAGGAAGTAGTACAGCCAGAAAGCAGCGTGCTGCGAGACCCTGTGGGCGAAGAAGAATTGGCCGCAATCCTGGCCAGTATGGGGGAATATGGCCAACCCTCCAGCCCAGCAGGTCCTCCTGATGGACCTCCAGAGGAAGACATACCTGAGAATTCGCATGCAAAAAAGGAAGGAGAAGAAAACCCGCCCGTTCATGAGGAAGAAATAAGGGACACCAACCGGGAACAATCTGTTCCCAAGGCACCAGAAGAAATTCTAGACAGAGTAGGAGCAGATTTAAGGGCCAGTCGTAAACCCTCTGCTGAGGCAAGGGAAATCAAGAAATTAAGGACTAAACAGCAGAGGCTGCTGAACACTATAGCCCAGCTCCGACAGCAAATTCGGATTCTGAAAGCCAGTCTGAGGATACGAAGGACCACAAGGAAAAGAAAGAGGACCACTGCAGCAAAACCCCGTAGAACAAGAAGACGAAGGACTTATAGTCGCCCTATTGGTCGAAACCCGGCTGGAAGACCTGCTGCTATTCCAATTGTCACTGAAGAACAAACTGCTGTTCCAAATGATGCTGAGGAACAAACTGCTGTTCCAATTGTCACTGAAGAACATACTGCTATTCCAAATGACGTTAAGGAACAGACTGTTGTTCCAATTGACACTGAAGAACAGACTGATGTTCCAAACAATGGTGAGGAACAGACTGCTATTCCAATTGATAATGTAGAACAGACTGCCGTTCCAATTGGGCAGAGGGACAGGATGATGTTCCATTAACAGAGGAACTACAGCAACCTTTCATTCGGGTTAAGAAAGAAAAGGAGAATAAGGAGATCCAAACAGAGGCACCGCCCTCAAGGGTGATCCGGGTTCTGAACTCCAAACAGTATAACAAAAAGGTTCAGGTAAAACTCCTGGCCTCTATGGCCCTATGGAAAAAGGATCCAAAAACAAGAACCTTGCACAAGATGATGAAGCAAGCTCAGCAAGAAGCTAAACAGTTGAGGGAACAAACAGTCCCCTGGGAGAAATATGAAGAGTTGCAACAGCAACTTCGGGATATTAGTCAATCCGAGAGCCAGGCCTTCGAAGGCTAGCAAAAGGAGAAAGAAAAGGTTGCAAAGGTAACTCGTCGATTAGATATTGTTGTTAGGCAGATGGACACTGTGTGTTCTTTGTATAATGATGTTCTGGCCTGTAGGGCCCCTGCTAAAAACTATGCTTTATTTTTGCTTGAACGATATTTACGATTAAAGATAAAAGCTGTCAGGGCAGGTGCCCCTATAAAAATCAACATTGTTAATGATTTCATAGATTGTTGCAAGCATTATGGAATTAAGGTTCAAAGATTATTATGTGAATTTTACTTGCATAACCTCGTGCTAGACCAGGAAACTGATTTAAATCCTGGCCCTTTTGTTGGGGACATACAATTGCAAGCCTTCGTTTCATTCGGGGTTAATCAGCTAAAATGGCTCAGGGCTTATAACACTTTTCAGAGACAGGAAAATAGCCTAGACTTGTGGGTAAGAGCCGAGCCTAGAGACCCAGTGCTGTTATGGAGAACACATAGGAACCTTATGAGAACCCCGGGTGTTATGGAAACATTAGGACCCATGCACGAGGACCTAATCCGACAAAATCTGGAATATTTTCTGACTATTAAAGACCTCGCCATTGATGCTGCAAAATTCCGCTACCAGACTTCTAACCCAAACATCCAGCTCAGGGAACCGTTCAAGTATGAAATTTTTGAGCTAGCTGCTAGTCGATTGAACCTTTATGGCAAGTGTATTTTGCAAGCAGGGCCATCCTAGTTAGGGTATCGATTTCGTAGTCCAATCATTTGGCACCCTGCACCTGGATATCAGGCCTTGTATGAAATGCCTGAAGGTCAAACAAATCAGTTCTTTGATGATCTAGTTGCTCATCACGGTTGTAGGCCTCCACACGAGGTTCCCTCTCTAGCCTATTCTCTTACCGCCTTGCATGTCAACTATAACGTTTTCATGAGGGCATGAAACAGGGTAAGCAGGGGGGTGAGTGGAGCACTGGAAAGGTATGTTTTTGGCGAACAATTTAGTGACTTTTCAGTAACAATTGTAACCCTTTCTGCATAATGAACTTAGAGAAATAAAGAATTTTAATAGAATGTGTGAGAATTAGTATGGAAAGCTTAATCGCTGATAATTGTTATTTTTCCATGCAGGAAAGGGTGGAAACGAAGGGCTGTCGTTCGAAAGGAAAAGGCAAAGGAGGAATAACTGCTGTCCCTTTAGAAGGGAACCAGATGCGAACGAGATCGAACAGATCGAAGCAGAATGACCCAGGAAAGAAAGAAGGGTTATCAATTCGGCGGAACAGGGAAAGAAAAGTAAAGGATTAACGGCTTGGCGAATCCCTCAGGATCTTTGATCCTGAGGGATCGCTGTTTTGCTTATTTTTGCTACCTAGATACCTCCGCCGTTACTTTTATAAAAAGGAACAGCATCGTTAAGCAAAAGGACTGGATATATGTAACTGTGAATCTCAGACTCAACTTTGATCATCGACTCTCACTAAGAATTATTTTGCTGTACATTTGTTGATGCATTAATATAAAGGACTTGGTGTTTATTTCATCTCTGCGTCTGGAGTAATCTAAGGCGGTGTACCGTTGGAAGCTAAGGGCCCGGCTCCGAAGGACACTTGCTTTTGTATCATTATAATTTGGTTTCTGCGTGGTTTGTTTATCTTTATAGTTTGGTAATCTGACATGTTTTTCATATGTTATTCCATGCTCTGTTACGATTAATTCATTAATGGTTTCTTCAAAGAGATTTATGTAGTGACTCTGTATTGTACGAGTGAATATTTTCAGAGTTGATCGCATGTTATCAATCTAAGCCAACTGTTTCTGTTACAGAGCTTTTATATTGAATATTGTTGTATTGGATTCATTTGAAATCTCAATTATTGGAATCCGGAAGTAATGTTATTCTATTTGGAAACATAGTCATATTCTCTTTAATCATCAGATTGCTATATTAAGCGTGTTGTGTATATATGGTTGATGTTTGCTGTTCCATTTTACTTTCTGCCGTTCCAATTACTTTCATTTGTTGTTTTGGTGCGAGAGAAGGTCTAAGGCTGTAGTGAGCCTCAGCAGTCGCTGCCTAGCTCCCAGACCTATGGTCCATGCTCTAATTTCCTTTCCATCAGTTTCTAGAGGGATGGGTTATTGTTTCCATACCCTCGACTGATAAGTTGCTTTGTGTGATTTTATTCTTTTAGAGCAATTTAGTCATAGCTTAGCATCCATTTACTCTTGTATTTTCCAAACACTGTACTATTAAGCATTACTCTGACGAATAGCCTCGGATTGAGATACTCTTTGCAATAACAAAGCGTTCCCGGATTGACTTATTAATGTGGCATAACTAGAGGTGAAAGAGACCCTTGTTACAGCTCTACACCCACCTCATGCTCTGCCTCTGATACCACCGGTGGAGCATTGAATAAATCACGAGAGATGAAGTCCTCCCAAGCAATACCCTACAATCCCAATTGATGGTCCACCAAAATCCGGATGAGAGAAAAATGATAGACACTGTTTAGCTGCTGTCGAGGGGTCTTCCGCTGCATGAAGTTTTTCATCTTCTCAATGTTGTTGCAAATGAAAAATGGGAGGCTCATCATCTGCACCCTGGTGAAGTGCATGAGCAACCTGATGTGATAGGCATAGAGGCGAGAAAACCTTCCCTCACAACTGAAATACTTCATGATCAACGTCATGAGTGGGGCATACTCATCCCTCAAAAATCTGAATGGAAAAACTCTGGTGAGTTGGCTCAAACAACTGTTCTTGATGTAAGGCTCATAATGATGCCTCTCCACCTTCTTTTTCTTATGCCACTGTTCCCCAATGTTCAGTATTCCTATTGCCACTGATATGGTTTCCGGTGTCAATGTGAAAGTGACCCCAGCCAGGACAGATTGACCTCCCTGTAGATGAAGTGCAAAAAGACGGGCCAACTCATGATGGACTCTAACATTTGCCACCCTTTGACAAAATTCATAGCATGCCAAGTGCTGGAAACAAGACATGGCAAGAGGGGATGCCTGCAGCTCAGTGAGGGTGTTCGGCTCATCAGAAGATGTCTGCCACTCTGGTGATGTCTCCTATGGGCCCTCTCTCCTGAAGATGTGTCACTGTGGGTCCCTCCTCATACTCTGATGAAACTTCTGATGCCATTACTGTTGTTTGTACCCTGATTTTTATGCTGCCCTCTGAATCCAATGGAACTGGTAAAAGATCTGAAAATCTGTCACCAAGGGGACAATAAAACAGGGAGTATTAGGAGAGGAATGATGAAATGGGAATAGGGGCTAAAATGAGAGATTTATCATGGATTTGGGAGTGTTTTTGGGTATGGTGTTGATGGGGTAGGGTTTTGAATTTGTTTTAATAGGGTTTGGGTTTTTGAGTCATATGAGGAGGGGGGCAAAAGGAATATGATTGCATTGGTGCTAGGGTGATGATTGGGGGAAAATGATACAGGGAAATTAGTTGATAGGAGTGGGGTAGAAGGATACTTTGGCACCACTGTCACTGTAGCAAAACCCTAGTTCCTTGATTTTTCTTTCTGTCTTCATTGGTTGGCTTTATCAAAACTTTTGCATTTAATTCATAGTCTCAAAATCATGTTACTCTTCTCAATTTTGAAGTAAGAGTGAAAGTAGTTGGTTTGCCTTTCAAGTTTGATAGGCATTCACAAAATTTTTAGGCGAATTTGTGGTTTTCTAGGCTTATATGTCTATGCGCCTGCGCTCTTCCCAGTGCGCCGTGCGCTCTGAGTGCGCCACGCCAGTGGCAATTTTACACTGTGGTCGGGCTCCCAGTGCGCCGCGCCTCCTCGTGTGTGCGCCGCGCACTGTCAAAGTCACCCAGACTTGCTTGGAATAATAGGGGTAGGGTCTTAGTGGTGGATCTAGGGCGGCCTTTAGGGAAAAATGGTCAAGGGGAGATAGGGGAAAATGAGAGGAGAGGGAAAACAAACAGGGGAGGGGAGCGACCTTGGTGCTAACATCACAATCTTGCAACCTCATCCATTGTTTTTCTTGGTGATTTTTCATGGTTGGCCATTGTGCTTTTGGGTACCATTTAAACATCTTATACACACCATATTAATGACAAAATTGATGGAGAAGAGGTGTCAATCAGTGCCTGCCTCTTGTTTTGCTAGCCCTCACCAAGATTTGAAGCGGTTTGGCAATGTTTTTATGCCCCTGGCTGTGTGCGTCGCGCGCCAGGCCCAGTGCACCACACGCTGGGTGTGCGTCGCTCCCTTGAGAAAACTGAATGGTGGGCAGGCTACGTGTGCACCGCACTCCTTGGTGTATGTGTCGCGCTCCTTGAAAACCAGCTCTCCTTCACCCAAACTCTCACGATTTCGCTCTCTCACCTTTGGAATGTCTCTCCAAGTCTTGCAAGAGCACAATGGCTTTGATTTGCGCAAAAACAAGTATATATAGGCTTGGGAGAGATGGGTTTGATTTTTGCCTCTTTGAAAACCCCCTTTTCTAATGTTGAGTTTTGCACTTTTTAATTGATTTCAAAACACACTGATTTTTACTTTTCCTTTGTCATTTTGGCTCAAATAATGAAATTTTCGGCATTTCTTTGTGGGGACTGTGTGACTGGGCATTTGGCCATGGAAACCATGACTGCATCTGAAAAATCAACTTGTGCATTTTTGGAAAATTTTGTCATAAATGACCTTGTTTGACTTTTCTTCAAAACAGAGTTTTGAAGAAGAGTCGAAGTCTTTCCACTTGAAGATGAAGCTCTCTGAACCATAGCTGTGTAAGGCCTCCCTCTGGCCTACATGGCTTGTTCTGGACATGTTTTCAAAGACCAAATTGATGAATTCCTAGACCCAAACATAAAAGATCCCTGTAAAGGACGAGACCTTGACTGTCATGAGCTTCGGTGATTATGGACAAAGACCTGAGCCAGCATGGGCCAGACATGAGGGAAAATGACTAGCATGACTTTCTCCGTCAGATCATGGCATGTCCCTAGCAAAATGCAGCTGGGTAAATGGAGCGGGACACCTAAAATTGAAATGCACAAAGAGTTTTGATCTCTGACGGAGGGCTGACCAGACCGACTCTAACACCTGCCATGGGTTAATTATGTGGTAACTCGTTCCATACCTACATCAACTGACGATCAATTTAGTGATGTTGTACATCATGTACTAGGGGCATTGGAACCAGATCTCTCCTTCATGACCTCTTATGGGTCGTGACCAAGGAATATGAAGATAGTTCTTTTACTGTGTCAACCTCATTAAAAAATGAAACAGGTTCATGAGGATAGTTCTTTTACTATGTCAACCTCATTAAAAAATGAAACAGGTTCATGAGGATAGTTCCTGGTCGTATGTCAACCTCATTAAAAAATGAAACAAAGGGTATGAGGATACTTCTTGGTCTTGTGTTAACCTCGTTAAAAAATGAAACAAGGAATATGAGCATAGTTCCTTGTCTTATGTCAAGGTCGTTAAAAAATGAAACAAGGAATATGAGCAGAGTTCCTTGTCTTTTGTTAATCTCATTAGAAAATGAAACAAGGTCCCCTGGAGAAAAGTTCCAAGTCGAGTCTTTGAGTAGATCTTGTAAAATCCCAGTCGAGTCTTTCACTTGATGAATGAACCTTCATTCCATCCACTTAATAGCCATGAGTAGTCTACTTAGGTGAATGTAATGAAGCTTGGGGGGCATGCGCCTAGTGGTAAAGTTAAGTTTCCCTGTAGGTTATGTGAAGGGAATCACCCCATTCACCTTTGTCCCTATCTGGATGAAGCCAAAAAGGTGTTGTATAACCATCCTGCTTCACTGCAACGACTTCCACCTAGTTATAGGAGACTCTCCCTTTCATCATAATGGGGGCATGTAAACCAATCTCAAGCATAGTTTTTCATTTTAAGCTTGTGTAAAAATGAAACTGAATCCAAGCATAGTTTTTCGTTTCAAGCTTGTGTAAACATGAAACTGAATCCAAGCATAGTTCCCTATGGTTCAAGCTTGTGTAAAAATGAACCCATCTCCATTTTAACCCTCGTGATTGCAATTCTATCAGCCTCTTTCATCAAATGAGCCTTAGTTGTTTTCATCCCATCGCCACCATCCTTTTGGCCGATCATACACTTTCACTTCGTTGTTTTACCCTTTTTGAGGAACAATTGCAATGAGTGGTCTTATTAGCCAGCCTCTTCACATAAATCAACATGTTTTGAGAAGTTCCAACATCACCAGAACCAGTTTCTACCCTAGACACCACTCGTTCCTCAAAGTGGAGTCTTCTTTAAGCTCTTTTCAAACTCTCTAAACATGAAAAGATTGTCGAGCGCTTGTCCTTTCCAACTCGTTAACGGATTGGAAACGATATCTCTCTTGTATTATTTTACGCTTTTTTGGGCTTGAGAGATTAATTTACGAAAAAGAACTTGTGGAGTTTTCTTTTTGTCCATTTTCAAACTCTCTAAACATGAAAAGGACCGAGTTATCTTTGTCGTTAAACTCGTTAAAAACATCAAATAACGACAAACTTGTCCATCTAGACAAGACTGAGTTTCACCTTCGCTAGACTCGTTAAAACATCAAATAGTGATGGATTCACCCGAAGGGTGAAATTATACAACAAGCATATGTTATCCTCCTCAAGCTTGATAAAAATAAAGAAGTACTGGTTAGCAATGACTGGGAAAAATAGAAAAAGGAGAAAACCACTTTATGGTAGCAGGTCGCTCTTGAACATGACACTTTCACTCCGTCACCGTGACTATCTGGGTTGGGTTATTAGCTTGATGGTTATCATACCATTGGTCTATCATACCATCCATTTCTTTTTTCTGGGTCAATGCTACCAATTCACTTTAGTGTCACCGACATGTTCAAGAGAAGTCATTCAGTCAAAATCCATCTTTTTCAATACCATAAACCTTTATTTTCATGACCGCCATTCCTGAACTTTGTGTCATCTGTCAAATTCCATCTCTGAAATCACTACACTCATTTCGTGTCGTTGACATGGGATACATCAAGGCCCTCGTGCAATGAGTCGCTTCTTGTCGACATCAACTCATTATCCAAGAAGTTGACTTAAAAACACCTATTCAGTACCTTCAAGCTTGCATACATCAATGGCAGGTTTCTCGCTTTTGGCGATAGGCATACATCAATGGCATTCGACCAAAAGAATTTGTATGGTGTTCGACATCAAATCATCCATTCACACCATGCAAAATCTAATGCAGTACCTTGAGGATCATTATCATTATCGGTGATTTCTCTCGCATCTGTTAACAACTTACATCATCGGCTGGTAATCAGATGGTGTCTTCCCATGTTCGACTTCAGATCACATATTCACATGGTTAGACTTGTACTTGAGCGAACAATTGAATGATATAGAAGACCTCAGATCTAGTTTAATCCATTCGGGTTGCGATATCAGGAGTACTAAATCATATGTACAATGGCTTTACATTGATGGTCATTTCGATCATGGATCTATATCTATAGACGACTATTTATGTACATGTAATGAAAGTTTATAAGCTGAGCATGGGTATGCCTTCCCTCAGATATTCATGTAAAATCAAATATCATGATATATGTATTGTAATTGATGCAGGTCACCTTCCACTTTGATACCTCCTCATCACATCACAAAGCATTCAATCGACATTGGCATTTTTCCGACTTCATGCTTTAGGGGGCAACTGTTACAAATCCATTTGGGAACATCAAATCCCAACATTCAAATCAATGATTTAGGACTCATCAAACCCTAAAATCAGTTGTTTCATGCCCTAAACAAGTCAACCCTTTGAATACCTCCTTCCCAGATAGTTTCATGACTTGAAGACATCCAGAGATTGCCTCTAGAGGGACCAGCGCAGGTAAGCCCTTATGAAGGTGCGCTGCAGAGCAGCTAAGTCCATTGCCAAGGTGCTCTGCAGAGCACTTAGGCTTCCTTTCACCTGCACTAGGCGAGAATGAGAGAAATTCACATAGGGTTTGGGAATATTCTTATCTTGTGGAGTCATCTAGAAGTTTCCCTATCTTATCAACTCCTATGAGCTCGAAAATGGATGAGGAATGAGTTAAGGATCATCCTATCCTCTCATCCCTTCCTCCATGGAACTAATTCTAAGTATGGAAGGCCATTCAATGTCACCATTAATGAAAAAACCTCCTTCATCTTCCTATAAATTGACCACTCATCTAAGTGATCAGGGGTTGGATTATGTTGAATTGTAAGGAGATAATGCTGCTATGAGACTTGACTTTGGAGCAAATGATGTGATGCCACAAGCTTGTCTTGCTTTCGATGTGATGTGGATGGGATCCAAGCTAGAGGAATGACTTTGAATCAAACACTGATGGTTGTATTTCCTTATTCTATCTAATAAAGTATTTGAACCTTTTTTCATATTTGTGTTCTTTCATAATGCTTATATGTATGAATTTCTTCTGATTCCTTTCATTTATATTCAATGGATCGTATGCTTTGATCGGTTTTCATCTTTTTTTGTGTTGACAGGGTAATTTTCAAGCAGTTTAAGTACGGGAAGGAGCGACGGAATCGATACAAGGGAGACAAGAGGAAAGCAGAACTACAGGTAGGCCTTCTATCCTATTTTCTTATCTATTGCTTATAGGGAAAGTCTAAAACACTTTAAATTGTTGTTCTATGCACAACTACTTGTCTAGTGAATCAATGTTTATCCGTAGATGCTAAATTCTCCAAAACAATGCCTTCGTCAAATTATGGGACAAAAAATCATCTCAACAAAAAAATCAAACCCTTATTGACATTATCATTCATCAGGTTACCCAAGAAACTTGAAAGTACTAAGAATGCTTTTCTCCATGAACTTTACTGATAAATGATACTATATTAATAAACAATGTAAACTTTGAAATGAGAACTGATACAATTACCCGTTTCATAGAGGTAGTGAAAAGTGACCCGATTTTGAAAAGTGGTGATGCTAAATACAAATATATTTTTTATCATAGTTTTTGACACTTTAATTTTTTTTATGTACATTAGTTTTTAGAATGTTAGTGTTTTGAAAACTAATTTTAAAAAGTGTTGATTCTGCATCAGGCCCTTTTTAAGACCTATTTTTTGACTTTAAATTTTCTAATCTATTAAATGTGAATAATTATTTTCTGGATTTCACAATTTTTGAAGTGGTCTTCTTCTTCATATTTTCTTGTTTTCATTTTAATAAAAAAAAATTGTAGTGAGGTTTTTATTTTATTTTCATAGTTAAAGAAGAAGGTCGATATTTTAAAGTTTCTATATTCTACATATTTATATATCGTTAATTATTTTTTCAACGCACATCAAATAATTGTCTCTAAAAAACAATATTTTTTTAATAATTGACATAAAGATAACAATTTCCAACATAAATATAGCTAAAAAATTACACATTTTGATAATTTTTTGCTAGAAATGACATGTCAAAATCACAATTTTTATAGGAAAAATTTAACAAAAAATGGTTAAATAATAGCTTTTTTTTTTATGAATTTCATGTCAAAAAATAATAATAATCACTGTTTTTTTTTCAAAAAATAATGTTTCACATAAAAATAAAAGTGAAAACCACATAATACAAATGTTGAACACATAAAAACATTAATTCAATGATTATTCTTCTCATAAAATGTCAAAGTAAAAAAAATTACGAGTATAACTAATTAATAGTTACAAACAATGAGCTTGATTTCCAAGCATAACTTAAATTTAATCAACAATATCACATAATCCAAATTCTTCATCCTCTAGAGTTTCATCATTGTCTTCTCCCACAATATTTTCTGCTTCATTTTGCTCATTTTCCTCTTCTAATGGATCTTTGATGTCTGTGAATATCCCAATGTATGCCTTTCCAATCATTCCATGTAATGGTGGTTGAGGTTCCTTTTCCTTTTTTGCCACACATGATTCACTAAAATCGCCTTTCTTCAACCCAATTTCTTGCATTGCGTCTGGAATAAATTGAAGAGCATTAATTCTTTGCTGAATAAATTTGCACAGTACTGGATCTTTTTCAATGGCAATGCAATTTCTTCTTTTTTGTAGGTAACATGCTAGTGTTGTACCTAATTATCAAGAACAAAAGAAACAATGAAGTAATTTAGTATAATGACATATAAATTAAGAAAGAAGATATTGAAAATCAATTCTATATAATAAAACTTATGTGAGCCAGAAAATAAATCCAGAACTCAATCTCCATCATTTGAACATATGTCTATAAGATAGTTAATCAATGACTGTGGTTTTTGATAATTGTTAACTATCTATCCTTTTGCTTCTTTGTCTTTGTATGTTAGTTTTTTCACAACAACACCATAAACTAGTACTTTGCTATGACTCTTTCCATCTACCTGATTAAAAAGCATAGACATATAGCTATCATCTTTTGCCCAACTATCAATATGGATGAACTCACAATCATTTATAAATGGTTGATCTTCACGGTTAAGAAGATTTAACTTTTGCTTGTAACATGAAATAGTAAAAGTTCAATTAACTTATACATAAATGAATCTTTTAACATTAATCAAACATACATTTTCAACATCTTACCATGTAAGTTGCATCCTTGAGTTTGTTTTCCCCTTGAAGCTTGACAATAACATTGCCAATTGTGTGTCTGAATAAAATATCACAAATCTCCATAATGGTGATGATGTGACCTCTACAAATCCTACAACCACTTTACTAAGAGCTTGATAAGTATAAAGGTCACTATCATAGTCAATGTTTGGGATATTGAAACAATGGGGAATATCTACAATAACTAGGGAATAATCCCTTTTAGGTATGAGTTTAGCAATGTCTTCACAATCACCTTGTATTAATTGATATTGAATAGTGTCAAGCCCATTCCAAATGAAATGAGTAAGAGTTGGATCAAGTTCAACATTCCTAAGACACTACTTCTTCAGTCTTTCGATTTGAATTTTTTCAATAAAGGTTCTAAAACTATCTGGTGCTCCATTTGCATCCTTCCTCATCTTTAATAAAATAAACAAATATATGTATAAGTTATAAAATAAAAATAGTATACAGATGAATAAAAATGAATGTATAAATCAACATACCTTTTTAAATGCAAGATAAAAATCTTTTAGTGTTGATGTAGAACTTGAATCTGGATGGTTGTGCACAACATCATCCCAACTATCTTCATTCAGCAATTTAACCATTCATTCTTATATTTTTTTGACTGAATAGATAAAGTTAAAAAAGTTAATATAATGATATGTATAACAAATAATAACAAGAACAATATGTTATATTTAAATGAAAATTATAATCTAGAAATAAGTAAAAATAATTCAACAAACTTACTTTTGAAATTCCTCAGACATTTCCTCCAATGATAATTCCCCTAACCTCACACGAGATAATATTGCTTTGACAAGTTTTTCATCCTTCACTCCTTGCAATTCTCTCCAAGGTGTGACGGTCATATCTTCTGGAAGTTGTTTCATTTCAGGACCTGATTTACTGTTGCTACATATCAATGGTTTAGACCTTTTGACCTTCTGGTTTTTAATGCCAATGTTCTCCCACATGCTAAAAATATCATTAATCAATTCCCATATCTCTCCAGTTCTAAATGGAAACTGGAAAATGTTATCAATACTTCTGAATATATCAATATTTACTCTGTCGCTTTTGAATTGATTTTCTCCTTAATTTGACAGCCTATTTCCATACAACATTCCTTTTGAAAATCTATAGTAACATTTATCTTATGCCCACCACATTTTTCTTCAAAATCACTATGAATAAATCTAACCCTTTGGATGAAAGTCATAGACATCCTATATTCATTATCTGAATTATGATAACATGCTAATAACTTTGCTTTTGTATCTGATATACCATAATAAATGATACATTTCATTGTTTCAAAATGTGGGTTATTGGGATATTCCTCCATCAATTACCTTTGATCTTCTACAGAATGGTCCCCCCCAAGCACATAATAATTGTATTCAAAACATTTTGACTTATCAAATGCTTCTTTGTTGGGAAATTTAATTGGATCAACAAGGAGCACATAATTAACCACATGAGCATATGATTGTACATCATCGATGTCTTCAAGTTGTGAACATGCAGGTGGTGTGGCTTTTTGATTTGGTATTTACATTGTCCTTCACTTGGCTTATAGATTTGTCTCACATTAAGCTGAAATGTACGACCACCCTCAATCAAGTTTTTCTTTGTCAAGCTCTGTTGAATGGAATTTTGTTTTGTTTTAATAATGCCATCCTCTAAATCAACTCCTGGTGTAATGATTTCCTTGTTTTCTTTTGAATTTTCACTAGGATATTCACTGTTGGTAATGACTACTTGAGAATGTTCAACTTTAATTTTCTTCCTCCTAACATTCTCATCATTAACTAGAATAAAGACATTCCTGGGCATTTTTACTTTTTCTCTTTTATGGCTCTTCTCCTTTCTAACATCAGTTCCAATGTCATTCTCAATAATGACAACATATTCTTCAGCGTCAGTTTCAACTTCCTCATCTTCAAAAGTAACATGTCTACCTTTGCTAGATTTATCCACTAGAGGCATTTTTTTTGATCCCTTGGATGTAGTTTTGTAGCATCATGAATTACTACTTTTTGCTTGTTTTCCATATCTTCTTCTGACCCTGAGTAGAAACTGCTAACAACATTCATAATATCTTGCTCTATGAAATGAATTCATCCCAACATAATTGAAAGATTTTCAATAAAATTCTGTCAAATAAAATATCATATGTCAATAAAAACTAAGTTATAAAATATAATTAGACAGTTACAATAACGAAGAACACAAATATAAATAATAATGCTTACGATATCTTGTGAAATCTCATTTACGATTTGTTTAGACAAATTTGTAGATACCTCTCTTGTGTCATACAATGATAATGATAACTGATATTTAATATTGTCATGTGTCTTGGGCAATTTTGTAGGTATATAAACAACTTTAGTGTCCGGTATCAAATACATGTCTATGACCTTTCCCAACACCTCATAAATTTCACTATCGCTAGGGATATCAACATATAGATATATCTGCACATCTTCACCTTCTCTTTCTTTCACATACCATACATTTTCTGAAAGCTTCACTTCTTTTGATTTCTTCTAGTATGAAATCATCTTCTTATCGTTTGAGGCACTTGATAGATTTGTAGTTATCAGCTCAAGTTTGGTTCATTGAATAGTGATTTTTTAGGATCCACCTTTAATTTTAGCAGTCTTTGGTCTAGAAAGATTCACATAAATCTTCTTTGATGCCATTTTCCTGCCAAAAAATACACACATATATAAATCAGTAAATTACAAAATAATAATAACTTAAATTAACAAAAAAAACACTAAATGATAAATAATTTTGTAAAACATAGCCATTTAAAAAAAATAATAATAAGAAATTAAAAAAATGCAGCCCCCTCTCGTCCCACCCCGGCGGCCCCAACTGTGCAGCCCCTTCCCGCCATTGGGCTACCAGGGTAGGGCAGGGGGGCTGACGCCCATCCCCTCACCCCACCCCGGTAGGGCAGGGGGTTGGGTAGGGGGATAGGTGCCCAGCTCCTGGCCCCTCCCCACCCCACCTCGATGCCCCAACAGCCTGTCGGGGTGGCTTGTTGAAAAGTGTGCAACAAGAAATGCTTGTTGAGAATGCAACAAGATGATGGAGCTTAGTGGAAAGGAGTCGCCTTCACTAAGTGGGCCCGCAGGCAAATTATGGTGCAAGTTCTATTTTTGGATCCCAGCAGGGATGACCACAGCAGGAGTGATCACAGTATGAGTGATCACAGTATGGGTGATCACAGTATGAGTGATCAAAGTCTATTTTTAGACTGGCTGTCAAAAATAGAAAAGTCAAATATTATTGTCTCATAATAATATTTGGACTATAAACTTGATCTTATTCTCTTGGAGCACTTCAGGATGAGCTACGGATGTGGTACATGCAGATCCCAGAAGGAAATACGTGGTTACCTATGGGATGACTAATATTTGCATGCAGGACTTCAGTTAGAACTCAAGTGAGTTGAGTTTAGTGGACTGGAGGTGCAATTGATGGAGTTGTGTTCAGTTTAACTTTGTTAAACTAGTTGTATTTAGTCTAACTGATCAATAGACTAGAGATGAGTTGGGTGAATTAGTTATTAATTAATTCACAAGTTATTAACTCATAATGCAACTATAGAATACATCAGTTAACTTAGTTGCATGTCAGTGCATGTTCAGTTCAGCAGGGACAGGTGTTAGAGGATCAGATTGCTATTAGTTGTGACTATAGCTGTGCATGATGATTTGCACAATCAGAGGGATTGAGTATGCCAATGAATTGGCCAATACCAAGAATTGTAGCCTGTGATCACGTCCAACACAGTGTGAGTGATTATTTGCAGGTCAAATACGAGTTTGGTAAACCATTCTCATCAATTCTTGAGCAGGTATTGAGCTGTGGAGGCAGGCAAGCAGCGGGGGAGATTTGGAGATCAGATCTGAGCTGTATTGTGTGTAGCATGTGGAGATAGTACTGAGTACTTGTGAGGAGTATTGTACTATGTATTGTTACATGATTCAATCACTATAATATACAGATAGTTGGGGTTTTTAGCGAGATGCTTTCCCCGGGAAAATACTGTGTTGATATGTGTGATTGATGCTTCTATGTATGCCTGTGAATGTTTCTGCTTCTGTAAATTGATGATCAATGTAGAGGAGGTTATGTATTATGCATGTTCCACTTATAAGTGTATAATTAGGATAATCTCTGTGAATATGTGTCATATTATTCAAAATTTCTACATGGTATCAGAGCTAGATGATTTGTAGAAAAAGTTTCTACATGGTATCAGAGTTGCTTGATTTGTAGAAGAGATTTTTACAGGATATCAAGCGAGGATTGATCATCGGATCTATTATTCAGAAAAGTGTTTACATTTTATTTCTTTAGGCAGAGTCTGTAATCGGGCCAGGTAGCCTCTGGATTCATCCTTCCTTTGGAAGGTGAGATATCTGGTGAATGCCCATACAGTCGATCTCTGTACAAGAAATACTTTGTTCTCACGAATTCTAGATCAGAAGCGGTTGAGTTTTGAGCTGGTGGAATTCGAATTTAATTCCAAAGCAAGAGATAAAACTCAAAAACATTCAGTGTGAGAATGGAGACAGTATGCCCCAGTATCTCACGAAGTTCAACCAATGCCGGGATGAGCTGGGAAGTGTGGGGTTGACTGTCGGATAAGGATGGTGAGTCTAGCACTCCTTGAGTCTTGACCTTCCTAAGAGCTAGCATAGCTACCAGGACTCGGTGAATGGAAGGGAGAAACTGCCAAATTGGGAACGACCATGGTCGGATTTGATGCAGGAGGAGATTAGACGGAGCACCAGAGACAGTTCTTCATCTATGCATGATGAGGAGAACTGTGCCTTAGCGAGTAAGGTGAAAAAGGGGAAGGAGAAGGTTTCTCTTTCTGAATCTTGTTCTTCCAGTGATGGGAAGAAGGTTGGAGATGCTTTCATTGTCATGAGATTGGTTCACGGGTCAGGAACCTGTATGCTCTTAAGGTTCAAGATGCATGAGAAGCCTTGAGAAGCGAGGCAACTGATGGAGACTTGGTGGTTGAGAGGGAGTGTATATTACCTCTCAACATGCAGAGCCAGAAGAAGTCTCAGACGATTGTGGAAGAGCCACGATTGGTGCAGCAGCTTCAGGAGGTTGTGGAGTAGCCACAACAAGGGAAGCTGAGAGGAGATCGAATAGAGACATCTACTCATGCAGAGACCTCCAGTAGGGGGAAACTTCGAGCCAGGTGGGCTGAGGGATCGCATGCAACCATACCTCCAGGTAGGAGGTGGGGTGATGTGGATTGATTGTCCCAAGGAGGAGGGGCAGGATCCTTGAGGTACCCAACCTCTTGGATGAGACCTTGCTACGGGAGCCCCAAATGTGTAGTAGCAGGAACTGACTGATTGGGTAGAGACAGATGCGGATGGAGCGGCAGAGAGAGCGACAGTGCAGGGAATCCCAGGACAGCGCATAGCTAGCAGGCTGCAGCAATGCGAGAGGCACAAGTGTTTTGCACAGTGCTAGGTGGCACAGAGAGGTGTGAAATGGTGCGAGATGCATGGAGATGTTGCAGTAGCGTAGATGTCAGAGAGGGAGCACTTGTCAGCAGCAGGTAGAGCTTCAACATCAGAGGGTGTTTCTAGCCCAACAGGGAGGTAAGTTGGGAGGTGCAGTGCGGATGCAATACTGGGAGATAGAACCAACAGCAGCACGGATGCAGTCAGAGATCAAAGTGACAGAGGCTAGAGCAGTCAGATACTGAAGAGCATAGAGATGCAGAGTCTTTAGTCGACAGAGGCAATAGCAGTCAGAGACTTTGATGACAGAGCAAGTGGACCGGCCAGATGTGTTGCATTGAGAACATTCCAGAGTTACAGGATCGGGTTTGAGAGGAAGCCTTTCTTGTTGAGAGGGAGTGTTGAAAAGTGTGCAACAAGAAATGCTTGTTGAGAATGCAACAAGATGATGGAGCTTAGTGGAAAGGAATCACCTTCACTAAGTGGGCCCGCAGGCAAATTATGGCGCAAGTTCTATTTTTGGATCCCAGCAGGGATGATCACAGCAGGAGTGACCACAGCAAGAGTGATCACAGTATGGGTGATCACAGTATGGGTGATTACAGCATGAGTGATCAAAGTCTATTTTTAGACTGGCTGTCAAAAATAGAAAAGTCAAATATTATTGTCTCATAATAATATTTGGACTATAAACTTGATCTTATTCTCTTGGAGCACTTCAGGATGAGCTACGGATGTGGTACATGCAGATCCCAGAAGGAAATATGTGGTTACCTATGGGATGACTAATATTTGCATGCAGGACTTCAGTTAGAACTCAAGTGAGTTGAGTTTAGTGGACTGGAGGTGCAGTTGATGGAGTTGTGTTCAGTTTAACTTTGTTAAACTAGTTGTATTTAGTCTAACTAATCAATAGACTAGAGATGAGTTGGGTGAATTAGTTATTAATTAATTCACAAGTTATTAACTCATAATGCAACTATAGAATACATCAGTTAACTTAGTTGCATGTCAGTGCATGTTCAGTTCAGCAGGGATAGGTGTTAGAGGATCAGATTGCTATCAGTTGTGACTATAGCTGTGCATGATGATTTGCACAATCAGAGGGATTGAGTATGCCAATGAATTGGCCAATACCAAGAATTGTAGCCTGTGCTCACGTCCAACACAGTGTGAGTGATTACTTGTAGGTCAAATACGAGTTTGGTAAACCATTCTCATCAATTCTTGAGCAAGTATTGAGCTGTGGAGGCAGGCAAGCAGCAGGGGAGATTTCGAGATCAGATCTGAGCTTTATTGTGTGTAGCATGTGGAGATAGTACTGAGTACTTGTGAGGAGTATTGTACTATGTATTGTTACATGATTCAATCACTATAATATACAGATAGTTGGGGTTTTTAGCGAGATGCTTTCCCCGGGAAAATACTGTGTTGATATGTGTGATTGATGCTTCTATGTACGCCTGTGAATGTTTTTGCTTCTGTAAATTGATGATCAACGTAGAGGAGGTTATGTATTATGCATGTTCCGCTTATAAGTGTATAATCAGGATAATCTCTGTGAATATGTGTCATATTATTCAAAATTTCTACATGGCTAATTGTTGGGCCGCCGAGGTGGGGCAGGGGGTTGGGCGCCAGCCCTACTGCCCGCACCCCCCCCCCAACAGGTTTGTTGGCCCGCCAACAAGCACAATTGGGCCTACCATGCCCATTGCGGACGTGATGGGTAAATCTGGCTTATCTAAATTTTTAATTTCTAAAAAAAAAAAAAACAGTAAAACAATTGAATTTTAAAAATTTCACACATAAAAAGGGAAACAAACCTTTCAAATGCGATAATTTTTTGTTGAATATGTTGTTTATAGCAATGTAGTTGCTATACAAATTTGCTCCAAGTCTTTTAACGAACCTCGAAAAACCTTGATGTGATGTGAGGAATAGTGATAATGAAATTTATGTTATAGTGGAAATTACGGAATTGTTTTATCACATGGTTAATGTGGGACTAATTTGTTTTTATAAAAACTTTAACATGTAAATTTTGTTATGGCGATATAGGGAACTATGATAAAATGAACATTACAGAATTGTTTTACCGCACAATGAATGTGGGATTAATTTGTTTTTATAAAGACTTTAACATATAAATCTTGTTATGGCGATATAGTAAACTATGATAAAGCAAACATTACGGAATTGTTTTACCACACGGTAAATGTGAGATTAATTTGTTTTAGAAAATATAATAAAAATTAAAAAAAACATTCAATTGTCTAGTAAATGTTATATAGTTTAAGTAAAAAATTAATTTAGGTAAAAGATTTAGTTTACAATTTTAATTTAAAGATTTAGTTTAAAATATTTATTTCATAAGAAAATTTTAGTTAAAATTTTTCAATAAATTGTAGAAGAAAATTATGGAGGAAAATACATGAAACGAAATTTTTGGAGGGAAAAATTTCGGCGAAAATTTTTGGAGGGAAACTTTGGAGGGAAATTTTCATTCTTTAAGCTATATATTATCATTAGGAGAGAGTGCATTTGTATCATTCAACCTCTTCTATTTGAAAGGCATGGATTCTTCTAATAGTGAAGTTTCGCTTTGTGAAGCATCAACATCTTCGTCACGTAACAACTCTATTCATATTGATGAATATAACGGAAATTCTTCCACTATGAATAGAGAGTAAAATCTTCCACTTAGTCCTAATCCTAAGGACTATGAGAGCAGCACTGATGAAATACAGGATGAAGAATTTTAAATAAATAAAGATTCACGGTTTCCACTTAGTCCTAATCCTATGGACTATGAGAGCAACAGTGATGAAGAGCATGGTGAAGATTTTCATATAACTAAAGAGTTGTGGTTTCCACTTAGTCATAATCCTATGGACTATGAGAGTAACAGTGATGAAGAGCATGATGAATAATTTCAAATGAATAGAGTGTCACAGTGTCCACTTAGTCCTAATCCTATGGACTATGAGAGCAGCAATGATGAAGAGCATGATGAAGAATTTCAAATGAATAGAGTGTCACAGTGTCCACTTAGTCCTAATCCTATGGACTATGAGAGTAGCAGTGATGAAGAACATGATGAAGAATTTCAAATGAATAGAGTGTCACGGTGTCCACTTAGTCCTAATCCTATGGACTATGAGAGTAGAAGTGATGAAGAACATGATGAATCATTTCAAATGAATAGAGTGTCACGGTGTCCACTTAGTCCTAATCCTATGGACTATGAGAGTAGAAGTGATGAAGAACATGATGAATCATTTCAAATGAATAGAGTGTCACGGTGTCCACTTAGTCCTAATCCTATGGACTATGAGAGTAGTAGTGATGAAGGCCAGGATGAAGAATTTCCAATAAATCAAGAGCCTCATTTTCCACCTAGTCCTAATCCTGAGGACTATGAAAGTAGTAGTGACATGATGAGCAATTTCAAATGAATAGAGTGTCACGGTGTCCACTTAGTCCTAATCCTATGGACTATGAGAGTAGAAGTGATGAAGAACATGATGAATCATTTCAAATGAATAGAGTGTCACGGTGTCCACTTAGTCCTAATCCTATGGACTATGAGAGTAGAAGTGATGAAGAACATGATGAATCATTTCAAATGAATAGAGTGTCACGGTGTCCACTTAGTCCTAATCCTATGGACTATGAGAGTAGTAGTGATGAAGGCCAGGATGAAGAATTTCCAATAAATCAAGAGCCTCATTTTCCACCTAGTCCTAATCCTGAGGACTATGAAAGTAGTAGTGACAAAGGATAGGATGAAGCACTTAGTCCTAATTCTAAGGACTATGAGAGCAGTAGTGACGAAGGACAGGATGAATAATTTTCAATAAGAAAAGAGTCACATTTTTGACATAGTCCTAATCCTATGGACTATGAGAGTAGCACTAGCAATGCACATGATGAAGAATATCCAATAAACATCAAGTCAAATTTTCTATTTAGTCCTAATTATAAGGACTATGATGGTAGCACTGAAGAAGGGAAAGATGAAGAATATCCTCCAAGTCAGTATTTCAAAAGCACAGATAATCATAGTTAGGATAACATTCCTCATAATGATGATGAAAATTATTATACAAATGATGATCCAATTATGGATATGTTGCCAGGAAATATTGTATCAAGGAGTAGGAGCATACCTTTTCGTATCAATCCAAGATGTTCTAATTATACAAGGGGTATAGAAGAATATCTGATGAGAAGAAGTTCTATCAACGCTCTCATTTCAAGTGAATTTTGTCAAAAATATTGCTTGAAACATATGGATTTCAAGTTTTCATTAGAGAAAAGGAAGAGATATTTGTCAATGAATAAAAGCATCCAAGATTCATATTTAGTTGGGTTCATGCAATCTACATTGTCAGGTTATGATTATCACATTGGGTCTTTATTTATTTGTATAAAGGCTTTCAAAATGTTTCATTGAATGGGTAATTTTCATTTGTCAAGAATCCAAGAAAATTTGGAAAAGGATCCCACATTTTATTCAGAAGTACGGCATAACCGACAGTTTGGGCCATTATCAAATACTACAATGTCATGGATGGAAGATTTCTTTTCAAATCATGGAGAATGTATGGCAAATAGAGAGACAATAAATATTCCATATAAATTTTCAAGACAATAAATCTACAACTTATACAACGAATATTCAGAAGGTTCTTAGGGACATGGTTGATTTATTACATATCAATATTTTGTGAAGATATGGAAGAGAGGAGTCAACAATGTCCGTATTCCTAAGAAGACAAGGATGGGGATTTACAGTACATGTGCTTATTTTAAATAAAAAAGGGATAAATGTGAAGGGTCAAAAAGAGTTAAGCATTCATAACTTTAACTTTTAAAATTGTATAGTCATCAACTATGAAAACGTATTTCTTAATGACTTTCTTTTATGTTGTGTAGATTCCATTGTCAAAGCACTTCAAGAGCATCGTGAACAACAAACAAGTGAAAGGAAAAAGTTGTACAAGCATCGAAAGAAGTGTTTTGATAATCCAAATAAATAATTGGGTTTGCTAATTGATGGTATAGACTAGAAGAAAACACTTCTACCACATTTTGTTCGTACACCCAAAAATTTACAAGAGGAAAATTTTATTCAGTATCACTTGGTTGGTTTTATGGTCTTCAATGGGAAAATTTTGCCAAGAGTATACTTCACAACTCCAAATATTCATAATGATGCAAATCTGTAAATAACCATAATTCATGATGTAATTTCTCATTGGTCTAGTAATCTTCCTGAAGTTTTGTATCTACAATTGGACAACACTTGTCGTGAAAACAAAAATCAGATTGTTTTTGGATATTTAAACATGCTTGTTGAATTGAGAATTTTTAAGAAGGTAAAGGTTGATTTCCTTCTTGTTGGGCAAACTCATGACCATATTGATGAGATGTTCAGTCGTTTTTCAGTCACATTGAGGAGGAAGGAAGTTGGTAGCTTTCCATCATTAATTGAATGTATTAAGAAATCATACATGCTAGAGCCTACTTTTGATGTGTTGGAAGAAACTGTTGACATGTGAAGGTTTATTCTGGGATCGCATGGTGAGGAGAAATGCATTGAACAACTTAATGACATTAGCTTCCAACATCAATTTCATATCAAAAAAATTGATGGTAAAACACTAATATGGGGAAAGAAGTATTCAACTACTGCGGAATGGGCACCGTAATCAGGTTTGGCACTTTTGAAGTTCATTCTAAATCATCCAATATTTGCATCAAATATATTATTATTACAATCAGTTGTTGAAGTTCATAATGCATGCAAGGAGAATAGAGATATAAATTATTCTGATTTCCTAGAAGAAATAAAAAAATGTATTAGATATACATATGAGTACTTTCATATTGTTGATTCAGTTTGTGGGAGTCTTTTTTCAATAATAAAGTGATATCATTTCAAGAACAACAAATGAAGGTATACCTTTGTAAAACCCATTTATTTAGCCACAAAATCTGTCAAATGAACATGAGGAAAGAAACATTGTTGAACAACAACAATCTCAAGGTATTATTAATTCTTCACAGGCACAGGAAAGAGAAATGTATATTGGTTTCAAAAGATCTCGTACACAATGTGAAGCCATGGAAGACCTTTACATGGGTTCAATACAAGATATTAAGGAGGGTTACATGATCACAGTGCTAGCAAATGGAGAACCCAATGGCTATCCATTCTAGGTTGCTAAGGTTATAAAGGTAATTACAGAAAATGAAGATGTTGCAGGTGTTGAATTACATTGGTATGCCACAAATACACACCCATTCAATGGTGTGTATAAGCTAGAGATGGTAGTTGATAAAAAATTTGGCGGAAAGAGAAAATGAGAGGGTACAAATATAAATCGTCGTCACACAGACCTCTTAAAATTGGAGGATGTTGACATACTTGTTTATGACTTTAAATTAACAAAGAGAGGAACTCTTCGCTTCAAGATGATAGAGATTTTGAAGAGGTTGTTACTAGAAGGAACAATGTTGAGATGGAAGTCTGTTAAAACTAGTCATAGATCTAGAAGAATTTTGAAACCTAAAATGGTGGGCATGCATGTGGACGTAGATGGGGCACTAGTTGATGAAAGAGAAGAATATGGAACATCTTCATCTGCATCCAGTCATTCATCTGAAGATGTGAATTTTGATGGTGTGCAATAAAATATGAGTGATTTTGAATAATTGTCTAAGACAGTTTATATAACTGATGTTTGCATCATATCTTAAAATAAAATTTTTGATTTGCATATAGTGTTAAATGAAGTTATGAGTCATTTTTATGTTTTTTGGATTATATGTTTTAATTATGATGATTTTTATTGTTTAGAATATCTACAATGCAACAATAACTTAGAGATATAATGTATGTTTCATTCAATCTACAAGTAATGACATTTTGATTAATTTAGTCATGTAATTTGTTCATAATGTCATGGTTTTTTAATTTTATGGTGGAAAATTTTCTAATTTTTTTGTATTTTTAATGTTATGGTTGAAAATAATTAGAATTTTAGTGATCTTTAGTGTTATGTTATTATATGTTTAACAACATGGATGAAAACTGATATAATTTTAATGTGTTTCAGATCCCATTATTTTATCTTTATCGTCATTACTAAAAATTGTTGAAACTACACCTAGGAAAGAAAAAAATTATTCTACCAAAGACATTAGTGTGTTTTTTCCCTCAAAAACTATTTGATTTTGCACAAAAAAAATCGTTTTTACTGCCATTTTTTAAAAATGTTGAAAATTGACCCTAAAAAAAAGCCCATCGTTCCAATATACATAGTTTTAGTTTTTAGCACTGTTTTTCATGTTTTTTGGGGATTTTTTGGCCAGAGTTCCCATTTTGAGTTTATAGTTCCCATTTCAAAGATTATATTGTTAATATAGGGTTACCTTAAATTTATAGATGAATAAACACACATACTTCCTCATTTGAACTTCTTATATTACATCCACCATTTCTCAAGTAATTTTGTTGCAATATTTACTAAACCTTTTAACCCTTTCTAGCATAATTTTTACTTCTAATTCAATGGAATTATAATATCTCTAGAGGTTGATACATTGAAATGAAGTGATGATTTGACTATATCATTCACAATTGTTATCTTATTTTATCTTACATTCTCAGTGATCTATAAAACCATTTTTTCACAAGGTAAAACAACCAGCCATGTAACCTCATTATGTAGGTGAGGCTTTTAAATGCTTAGATGAGAATCTTCATCCTTGTCATCATAAATTGTCATTTCTACCAAAATAGGTAAAGGAGGATATTCCTTCTCTTTAAAAATACAGAAAATTTTGGATTAATTAGGGGATTTCACTAATACTATGATCTAGGTGGCTCTTGAAACCAATGTTGTAGTAATCGTTATCGGGATATAATCGGCGAGGGGAAAAAATCGTCACATACAAAAATATTCATTTTTTTTCAATTTTTTTAATATCTAAAGCATCTACAACATAAAATAAATACATTGACACATAAATACGATAAAAGAACTAATATATAAGATGTGTAATATAATTTCTAGTGCTACATCACACATAACAGTGAATCATGTCCTGAATAGTAAGTCCTGACTCCTTAGTCCCAACTCAGCCTCAAAATATCAACAAAAAATATAATAATGTATCTCATATCATGAGTCATAATGTCATATACAATGAAATGAACTAAATAACTGAAGTCTAATACTACTGATTTCCTTTGCCCCTCTAGATGTAGATGCCTATGGAGTTGGTAGTGGACTCTGCTGTGCTCTAGAAGCTAAAGAACTAGGAGCTACAGGAGGTAGACCACGTCCTCTACTGGTGACAGGGGTAGCCTGGGTAGGTTGTGTCACCTCCTCCTCCTGTTGCTCCTCCTCCTCATCAAAACCATCGTTGAATAAATAAATAAATAAATAAAAATTTCCCAAAGATTTTTTCCCAAAAAATCGCGATTTTTTGTGAAAAAAATTAGCGTAAAAATTGGGCGATAATATTTCCAAACTCAAAAAATCGTGATTTTATGATAAAATCGCAATTTTCGCAACATTGCTAGAAACACTCAATGATCAAAGAGGGCTAAGGAAAGGCTCAAAATCAAAGTTTTTGGATTACCATGAAACTAAGGTCAGATTGAATAGCTCCTCACAATATTTCCAACATCGCAAACGACACCTAATTCTGACATTGCATGCAAAAGTTATGACCAGTCAAAGTTTTGGTCAACTAGGTCATTTGGCTAAAGTTGGAGGAGCAACAACTAAATTTGGAGGCTCGACTAAATTTGGTGAAAATCAAGGAGACAACAATTTGAAACTTTGTGGCGACGATTTCTGGTGGCTAGAACTGGCGAAATTGTTGCCTATTTAATTTTTTTCGGTAACCCGAAAATTTCAACCAATGAATTTTGTCCATATTTTTTAAAAATAGAAAAAAAAATAATATAAAAAAATTAAAATTGGCCAATGACCCAACAAATTAATACTACCAACCATTCTACGAGGAAGACAAGCTTAAAAATTAACGCCAAGTTTTTTTTATTTAAACTCATATTTGCCACAAGGGAACATGGGCACAGAACCCAATACATAGGTGGAATCCTAAGCGGGCATAGGAACTGAGGAGTGGAACCTTTACACAGGGGGATATGCAAGGAATCTAAAAGATTCCCTAAGGATGAAATTTTGACATTTTCATAACCAAATTGGCTTTATACTCATTTTACTCATTTTTCCGCAAGGAGCACAGTGGCGAAGTGAAATTTCTAATCTAAGTAGAAAAATTTCAATCAACCAGCGAGAAGGAATCTTTGAGATTCTTACAGATCCAAATTTTCAATGGAGCAAAAAGGGGTTGAGATTACATTCATTTTTCATGATTTTTCACCAGGAATTCAATGGTGCAATCCATTTCTTTAGCAGACGTGTGCATTTTCAGGCCATCCCCAGAAGTGGAGGTATAAGGTGTCTTTTGTACACGCAAGTAATTTGATTTTTGTTGAATATTAATGAAAGAGGCTGCCCCACGTTGAGCAGAGCCTAGAAACATAGTTGACACTGGGTGAAATCCATTATCAACCAGTTGTATCTTTGCTTCTCATGGTTGTTCTTTATTTTTGCTTCGTTTACGTATATGCATCTTATTGTTACACGCTCTTTAAAATAAGATTTTGTATTCCTCTTTGAAGTGAAAATATCTGGATCAAGTTTGGTATCAGAGTGGGTCTTATATTGATGTGAATTGCAAGTGTATGATAACTAGGGAAATCTCCAAAGAGGTGAAGGAAAAATTAAGTCCTTTGATCCAGAAGTGGGGTGTGTAGCATGAACAGGGAAAATGGCAGATGAAGATGTTGATGAGCCCCAGAAATGGGTAATTATATGGGCTCATTTTTCCTCCTAACTTAGCTTAATCCACCATTCTCATTAGTTTATTACATTTTTTTTATTATATTTATGCTAATAGAGTGAATGGGTTAGTCATTATGCCATGAAGTCTAATGTGTGCTTTATGCAGATTTTTGGTCAATTTTGAGACAAAGTCAAAGGTTTAATGAGCATTTGGCAGCCAATATGCGAGGAAGACAAGGGAGCAGATTTGTAGGAGGGTGTCCCCCTCATTTATGACCCCCTACTTTGAATCCTCCTTCAAGAAGCTCGGAGCACAAGCAGCCACATCAATGCATCAAGAGGCAGTCGAGCAAGTGATGAAGAACTGTTGTCTATCTCTAGTCTTGGGAGCTAAGCCTCCTTGATTTTAGGAGAGCTGTTGTGGGTTTCCAGTGGTTTAAATAGGGGGGCTTAGGGCCTCAGTAGTTTAGTTAGATGTTAGTCAAATTTTCGCACTTTTGTTGCAGCTCTTGCTCAGCTCATTTCGAGCTTACTTTTTGTGGACAGTTTTATGTAATGTGACTATTATTTTGATAATGGAGATGAAATATTTTCTGAGCCAGCACTAAGTTCTTCCAAGGGGTTGAAGCTCTTGGGTTAGGGCCCAACCCAAGCTTCCCAGCACCTCTTTTTTTGTATTTATATGTTTTGCTTCAGTTCATGAATTAGTTGTTGTTAGATAGATTTCTTCCTTAGTAGAATAGGTTGTTTTTGGTGGTTTACATAGTTGTTTCCATTTCAATTGCTGAAGTAGGTTAAATAGGGGTAAGAGAAAGATACAAAAAGGCCATCAACAGATCCTGACCTCCTTTCCTCCTTTTGGGACCATGAATTGAGGTCAAGATCTACTAGCTGCCATAAAAACACAGTTTTGCTTTCTCCATGCAATTTCTAGTGTTACAGTTTGATTCAGAGGTTATTGTTTTGCTTCAGATCCATTTTGCCATACTCATTTATGTCTCTGCAATAAATATCTTTACATGCTTTCTTTTCCATATAGCACTGTTCAACATTTTATGTTCATAGGTCAGAATTTAGGTTAACATGAGATATAATTCTATTTTTGGTACAGCTAGTTTTTTTCTTGCTCAGTTCAATGTTTTGATTTTCATCTCTCCTACAGTACATCTCTGCTCATAATAAGTCAATAAGCATCCATCACCATCTCCTTTGCTACATTTTTCACAGGTCATTCACAACCCTTCACAAATCTGCCCTAATTTCTGCACTTTTCTCATAAGCTTTCCTCTTGTCTCTTGAACAAATCCAATCATCATTTTCTTTCCTAACCATCCTTGAAGAACTAAAGACACCTCAACTCATCCCTCTAGTCTTCAGCTACCCTTTCCCACCATTTTTCCACTTTTAAAGCCTCTAACACAGCTCTCGACATCCTCTTGTAGATCCTCCTGTAGAACCTCCTGTAGATCCCCTGCAGCCTCCTGTAGAATTTCCTATGAGTGACTTTTTGAAGTCCGATTGCAGGGAAAGCCTCCAGAAGGTTGCCAGAGGCCTCTTAGGACCCCTCCACACCTTCCTACACCTCTAGAAATCCCATATTTCCCTCCATCACCACCTAATTGCTACCACATCCACAAACGAATGAATTACTTGCACAACAATTTCACATAAAATACATAAAAATCCAAAAAAGACAATTTTTCCTCATTTCCTTCTAGAAATATCTTGAATAGGTGTAGTTTACTTCCTCAGTAGGTAATGGAATTCATTTCATAGGTTCTCATCTCTTTTTCTACAAAAGTAGGGGTAGTTGGTAAATTAGGGTTTGCTAGGGTTTGCTTTACATTCCAGTCTTCTTTTTCTTTCTGCAAGTAAAATAGCCTCTGTAGAGTTAGCTTTCTTTCATCACATTTAAAGCTTCTTCTGGAATTCATAAAAGTTGGTTTGAGCTCCTAGTGATCTTGTGCCAACTAACCAAGTGACAGCCTGCAATAAGAACTAGTACTTGTGCATACAGCACCATCGTTTCCAAATTTGTTACGAACTACCGAGTTGATAAAAGTAAAGTAGGAAGCCCCAGGAGTTGCAGTATTATTGCTGCAATACTGGTGCGCACTAGATGCTGGATTGGAGGAAGAGAGAAACTATCACAAGGCCTTCTACACCATGGCAGAAAAAGTGGACAATTTTTTTGCAAATTATGAGCAGACAATGGTGAAATCGCAGAAGAAGGAGGGACCAAATGATCATACCCCGGTGAATCATGAAGGAGGAGAAGAAGAGCCTCCTGAACCTCCCTCTCCATCTTCCAGCGAAAGTTCTTCTTATTTCTCTTCTCGTCATTCAAGAGCTAGAAAAAATCATAAAAATCCCAGTTTCAAGATGGATGTCAAGTTTTATCTGCCTTTGTTTAGTGGAGAATCTAATGCAAAAAATTTAGATAACTAGATCAAACAGGTTGAAGTATATTGCCGCATCCAATGAATCAAAGATGATGAAGCCAAGATCTAGCTAGCATCCCTTTGATTGAGTGCAATTGCTCTCATCTGGTGGGAAGGAAAGCTGCAGAAAGGTAGTAAGTGTAGTAAACTTCTTTCATTTTGGTCTAAGTTCATTTCTTCTTTAAGAGGAAATTTTTTCCCATTGTGTTACAGAGAGAAGGTCGTGATGGAACGACAATGTTTGAACAAAGTAAAGGTCACACTATTTAGATTTTTACAAAGGAGTTTAGGAAACAAGCATTAGCATTGAATGTTCCACTAAACATTCTTGAGACAATGAAATATATTGGCTCTTTGGATAGTTATTTGCATCATTCGTTGTTATTATTTGAACCTCAAACTCTTGATGAAGCTGTTAGGTTCCTATACCAATAGGTTTCATTTTTCATGATTGACTATGGAAGTGCCAAATATGTTCATCCTTGCATGCTGCAATGGTTCCATATTTTGTAAACAAAAGAAGAAAATTAAAAAATGAAAAGAGGGTATGCCCTAAAAGAATAATCAAAGGGCAAGAAAATGAATTGGTCAGAAAGAATAATAGAAATGAACCCCAAACCAGAAGACCAGGAAAGTGGCCAATCAAAATGCCACTGCTATCTTATTTGCAAGTTCACAATGTGCAAATACTATTGTTTATCACACTTGATGGATGGCCCAATAGTTCAATCTGGACCACTCCATATTTAAATTTGTTGTTGTAGAATAGAGAATGAATATCTGTCCAAACAGTTTAAGCTTGGTAGATGAGTAGATAGGTAGAGAAATTAAGGAGCCCAACTGCTTAATCTGGGCCCTTGGAAGAGATAAGGGTAGATTTAGATAGGAGGGCAGTCAAAAGAAAAGAGGAAAATCAGGGTTTGCTAGTCCAAGTGCACCCAATCCAAAGGAAGAAAAAATGTTAGGTGTATTAGGCTGGGTAGGCAGCTTGAGGTTGCAGAAGCAAGTTTGTGGTCATTTTTTGTCTTATCAAGAAAGATTTATTTCATCAATGACACAAGAACCATGGCAGTTGTTTGGTTGCATAACAATGGAAGCATGACTAATTCCCCATCATTCCCCTAGAAATATTTTACTAACATCCCCTCAAGGACCTTGGGATCTGCCCAATAGTCCAGTTTCACTTCATTTTGTGAGAAATGCTAAGTTGAACTCTGAGTTTACTTAGTGGAAAGAAGCCACATTTCTTGTGTAAAAATCATCATTCCATGTTCCTTTCATTTCCCTATGCCTAAGTTTTTACTCTATAAGCTTAGGACTCACTCATGCAGTTTCATCCCACAAAGTCATATTAACATCTAATTTTATTATTTAGCTCCCTTAAATCATTTTCCCATCCCTATTTTTACAAAAAAACTATATAAAAACCCAAAAAATGTAAATATCCCCACCCCTTGGTGCTATAGCCATACAATACAAAGTTAGGGGAATACTAGGTCCATTTGGGGCCTTGGTATTAACCCTTCCGCGTATAAACCTTTGGAGTTTATTTAGCACCATGTTAAATAAATAACCGTGTTAACCCCCCCTCCTAAACCATACTATAACCCCGCGCGCATATATATAACGGGTTTAGTTTAACATTTGGTTAAACTAATAACCATGTCTGCCCCGTATAAACCATATAACATGCCACAACCCAAAGTTTATTAACCCCCCAGTGCGTTGTTAAACATTTAAATAATAGGCGGGTCCCGCGTCCAAAGCTGCTCGCCGTCCATCCTCGCCCGACCGCCGTCCGATCCAGAGCCCAACATCCAACGGTGGGCGGCAATATCGCATGCCCCGATCCGCCGAAGATTAGCATCCGGGGGATGGGCGGTATTGCTGTCGTACCCCCGCCACACGTCAATCTCCCGGCGTGATCGGAGCCCCCCTCTACAATACCACCCCGGGCCAAAAGCGGTGCGGGGAAAATTGGAAACTGCCCGCCACCTGCTCGATGACGTCAGGTCCCCGTCACCATATGACGTTGCGTACACGTCGGCCCGCCGCTGCTCTGTACCATTGCCACATCACCCGCTGACATCAACGCCTGCCACCGTGTCACATGCCACATCACTCTCCGTACCCACTACGCGCCAAAAATACGTCATGCTGACGTCATCCCCGAAAAGCGCCAAAAGCGCTAAAATGTCCAAAATTAAATAAAAAGTCGTGAAAACGACTATTTTGGCTTATTTTCTATTGTTATGCTGGCGAAGAACTTGCATGCGATTTTACGTTCAAATCGGCCACCAACCTGCACAGTCCATCACCTTGCGATCCTGGCTCCGTAGCTCGACTCCACAGCTCGAGGCACCCCTGCTAGCTGTCCTCTGTGCCATAAAAACAGGTATTTACCCACAGTTGACCCATAAACCCTGTTTTTTAGAAATTTCGCCATTAAAATTGACTGAGGAGCTCGAATTCAAACTAAAAGCACTCTGGCACCTGAAATTCCACCTATAAACTCACTGGTTGACCCCCTATTCAAGAGCAACCCAGAAAATTTGCCCTCCTCTGCAAATTCACTATTAAAACGCATTTTAAGGTCATTTTCGCCGACAGAGTTTGCAAACTGCCCATGCATTCACTCCCTTTGTCAAAATCCTCCGCAGAATTTCACTCATTTGGCTAAAAAACATTCCCATTCCCTCTGCAGTATACCCACAGAGCCTATCAATCCAATGAATTCATTTAAAAACCTGTCCGAATTCTGCAGAATTTTCTCTTTTACCATAAAAATTTACACAGTGGGGCCACATCTATATCAAAGTCTAGTCTGCTAGCTCCCTTACAAAGCTTCAGAGACAATTTTTACTGTTCAGTTGTTACACCAATCCAAGTTCCAGATTACAGACACAGAGCATTCAACATGGCCACTCCAGCAGCCTTGAACATCACTCCTCTCAATGCACCTCATAAGGAACTTGAAGCATTACCTTTAGCTGATAGGGACCACCTAATTCAAGATTTGGTTGGTGACAGAAACCACTTGCAGACCTTCTGTCAGCTGAGAAACAGTTACCTGAACAACAGTGATATTTATGGCATTTGGGAATCAAACTTGCCCATCTACTTCCTCCCTTCTGTCAATATTTTCCCTGAAATTATTCGCCTCTGCTGTGAAAACTATGACCCATCTCAAAGAGCAGTCAAGTCTCCATCTGGGAGCACCCTCTTCCAAATAACTCCTGATTCAATCAACCAAATGCTAAACTTCAAGCAAACTCAGCTTCTGGTCCCTCTCTCTATGAAATTCCTGCTTGATGAAGGTCCTAAACTTTCCAGCTCTGAGATAGCCCGAATTGCCAAAGTATTCATGAGAGCAGACCGCCAGCCTACAGGGCCACCTCCTTTTCTTTATGTGTGCTTTAATGAAGTGGGCAAGTTACTGGTTGATATGATATCCTATGTACTAGGTTTCAAAACAAGTGAGCACATTGATGAAACTATACTAGTCATGCTGTCTGCATTTAGCCCAGGACAGCCCCCTGCTGTCAAGTACAATTATGCCAAATTCATCTCCAATAAGATACATGACCAACTATTGAAGCTGGATAGGGAGGGGGTCTTCAAATATTCATCCTATATCTATCATTTGTTCATGTATTATCAGCCAGACTGCTTCCAATGCCCCATCAAAAGATTGGACTCTAAAGGAGAAAAAAGGTTTGTGATTTTCTGGACCTCAGTCTTTCATGAAGTCCAAAATTCCCCCTACTCTTACTGTGAGTTCATTGACCTGTTTGTCTATCCAGTTTCTTGTCTCCTGAAGAGAACTGCTCCTGCTAGGTTATCCTATGACATGCAAAAATTATTGCAGCTTTCAAAGAACTACAAAATAGGTGACTGATACTTTTACCAGAATCACACTGTCATTAGGATCTATGGTTGTGAGCTCTGTCGCTATAGGCTCCCAAGATATGTGCCAATGAGACTGTTTGCCTTGGAGTATTACAGGCAACTCATCAATTCAGATTTAACTCATTTTCATAGTGCCAAGAAAAAGGCTCGCCTGAAATTCAAAGACCAACTAGGCCCCTTTGTCATGAAAAAGAAAAAAGGTTGGCAAGATGTTGATCAAATATTGGGGGAGAAACTCAAGTTAAAGAGGAGTTTTTGGTGGGTCCCTTATGACCCAGATGGATTTATTAATGCCAGAAAAATAAAATATAGGCTGTCAGCCTATGAGCATTGTAAAATCCCACAAATTGAACAATTTGCCAACCAAGATGAGTGGGTGCAAGGGACACTAGTTGAAGAGTTCACTCAAGAAGAAATAATGGATCGAAATGTCAAAGAATTGGAAAAAACTCTTGACTTGGATTCTTTTGAGCAGGTAATATTCAAACTGCCACAACAAGTCGGAGAAGGCACATCTACTACTGCAGCTTCACAAGCTGCCCAAGAAAGATCTACACCAGCAACAGGTACAGCAAAAGGCAAGGAGGTGATGGATGCAGAGCAGGAAACAGTGATAGAACAACCTACCACCTCAAAGGAGCAGAGTCAAGGGCAGGCCCCTCCACAGCAAACTGAAGCACTACAGGTGCCAGCTTTACAGACTCCTCTTAATGAGGAAAGAGGTAAAAAGCGGGATAGGGAAGAGACCACACCTCCAAGTGGGTCAATCCAGCAACCAGAAGCCAAAAGACAGAGAGTTGATCCTCAAGTTGAGGAAGAAATTACTGAAGAAGTCATAGAGAGCCCGAGGAGTGGAAGAGAAACTAGCCAGCAAACACCTACTAGCTCATTCTAGCAAGAGCAAGAGAGGCAGCATGGTATGGAGGTCTCTTCCTCAAGGCAGCAAAGCAAGCAACCGCCTGGCATCAAAGCAACTTTCATGGAAATCAAGGCTCAGAATGAATTGTTAAGAGTACAACTATATGATCAATTCCTCAAGGCAACACCCTCCAAACAACAGAGATTAATGGCAGCCTATGACTTTAAGGAGGAAAAGATGATTCTGAGTCATTTCAAGCCTAAGATACCACAGCCCCAGACAGCTGCAGACTATATAAAGACAAGCTTAGAGGTCCTCTCCAAGGACATACACCCGATGGACCAAATAGAGCTGCACAAGCAAACGGGTGAAATGGTCTATGCCACTCCAACAGACAAGGCCATGATGGCCCATAAACTGAAGGAATCACTGAAAAACACAAACACTCAATTAGATTTGGAAAGAATGTCTTCCTCTGCCAAAGATAATAAAATAAAGACATTGGAGGAAATCATTGTGGAACTAGGACATGATCCTAAGAAGGATGCTAAAGCCATCCAGGCCCTCATAAAGAAAAAAAGAGGAAGATATTGCTGCACTAAGAAAGCAATTGAGGCTGCCTGCAACTATGCACCCTCAAACTGCAGAACTTGTACAAGAAAAGGAAGGAGAAGATACCATGGATCTGCTAATGAAGATGAACCAAAGAATAATTCATATGGAGGAAGAATTGGAGAGGGCATTGCAAGGAAAGTAGGGAGAGTCAATCTCCCAGCCACCTCAAATAGCTCCAACTGTTGCCACTATTCCTCCCACACAAGTAGCAACAATCCCTCCTGTTATCCCAGCATCCACCACAACTACATCAACTACAGATGCTACAGCAGCAACAACAACAGCACCAGAATCTAGCATGAGCATGGAAGAAATGATGAAAGCAGTCAAAGAGCTAGAAGTTTAGGTGACAGAGGTGAAAGAGGCCAAAGAAAAGTTGGCCAAGCTGGAGGCAAGCTATGACAAGTCCAAGATGACAGTGGCTGAGAAACAAAGAGAAATAAAAGCCTTGGACAACAAAATAAAAGCCTTAGAGAAGGAGCTTACTTTAAACAAAACTCTAACTGAAAACAAGAAGATTTTGTGGGCCAAAATTGGTCAGTCAATCACTGACCAATGGCGATCGATTTAGGCCATACATGAACAGATAGAATTGATAGGCCTAGCTCAGTTTGAGACTCAAAGGGATAGAGTAGCATTGGGAAATATGCCTGAGCAGGCCAATAAAATGATTCACTTCCTAAACACTCATACCAAAGAGGAGTTGGCAGCATTAGACATCAGTAGTAGGACAGATACTATTCTGACAGCAAAAAAGGTGCTGACCCTAAGAAATTTTGTGCAAACTCTAGAAAGAAAGTGCCAGGAAATGCAGGCAGAAATAGATGATTTCAAGCTAAAGCTTGCAGCATTGCAAAGCAGAGGATTGCCCAGCCTATTAACCAATGCTGGAAGACTACTGACCTGTGAACAGTATACTACCAGGATGAATAATTATGTTTCAAATCAAATTACAGCATCCTCAAGTACCTCAGAAGAAACAGGGCCTCCCTCTGGACAGACTCTTTATGACAAGCTAGAAAATCTGTTCTACATTGAACATGAGATAAATCACCTGTTTGAGGTTCAGCCCAACTTTTACAGATACACTGAAGCTGATGAAACACTCATAAAGATACAAAGACATCAGCTGCCTACAGAGGATTGGTGGCAGGCAATGCTGGAAATTCTACCCAGGTAATTTGATTTATGTTCCCTTTTTTATCAGCTTCAGATTTTTAACCAGCTACAGGTCAGCAAATTTGGATACACGGGCCACCTGTTAAAGAGTAAAAACAGTAGAAAGAAAGGGTCAAATTATGACTGCAGCTCATTAATAAAAGACCAAGTATGGATGCCAAGGCCAGGACAACAAAGTAGTGACGCAGCAAAGCACCAGGATAGCAAACACAGGAACCGCAGATTAAAGACGCAGCTTCAGCTGACTCAGTTAGTCCAAAATGTTAAATATCTCTGACAAAGTGGACAGCTAGCACACCAACAATTACTACAGCATTTATTTCTTTCATTTACTTCTTTGAAGAGTTGGTAAAGAAAGTTATTGCATGAAGACTTATCTGCAAGATATTTTGTATCTCATTTTTGTATAAATACCTCCCCATAGAATGTATTTGGGGTTGGTGATTTTCTTTCTAGATTGCGCTATAATTTTTGAGACTTTCTAATACAAATGGCTGTTGAAGTTCATGGTTTCTGCACCATCTGAAAGTGCAAATGATGTTCTGGGACCTGCTATAGAATTCCTGTGTCATTCAATGGAACAATAAGTTATTCTAAACTGTGTTTTATGTTTTCTGTGTTTGCAAATTTCATATATGTTCCATAATCTTGGTAACAGAGAAGAAAGAATAGCCCAGGATTTGTTTAAATGCACCCTGTGTTCAATCTCTGCTATTAACTATGTTTTCTTCAGAATTAGTCATAAATATGAATTCTTAAATGCTCATGTTTGCACTAATTCCTTCATTTTGAATACTATTTAGGAATTCTTAATTGCTCCGGAATAATATTCATACACTTTCCCTCTGCCAGCATAACGAAAGATTCTTGATTTCCTTTCATTTCCTGATTTCATTCCATCAAATTTCAGATTTGAAAATTGTTCCATAACTACCTATCTTGCTCTGTAGTATTATCATTCCCTACGAAACACTTTCAGCAGTACATCATCATTGACTCCATCTACCCAATGGAACAGACTGTTTTAGATTTGCATCCCAGCTCTACCTAAAATCACCATCCAACAAACTTAAAACAAAATCCTGTACATCATAACTAGCCTAGAATACTCCAAAAACAAAGCTAAATTACAAAGAGAGAGCCCTCTCTGGTTGCAGGTAGGCTAGGACCTGTAGCCTAAAGATTGGTTAGTGGTTACCTCGGTCGTATTCCCTTCAGGAGGCAGAGAACAACCTGAGTGATAACATCATTGGCGACTCCACTGGGGATCTGAATGGCTATTTGTAACTACTATCTATTTTCTAAAGCTACAGATGGAGCCTGAAGTTAGCCAGGTAGCCTTTGAAACTATCTTTGCTCTGCATTTATAGGAGTAAATAAAAGCTGCTTCAGTCAATCTCTAGTATAGTTTTAGGCTATAAACAGTTGTTCCAAAGATTTGATCAGTTTCCCTATTTCAACATATTCAAAGGAAAGCCCAAAGCCTCCTATATTTCAAAGAAACTCTTGTAGAATATTGTGAAAAACTGTGATCTTAAAACGTTCCTAGAAAATACCAAAAACAAGTTTAGAAGCTGGCTCCAAAGAAGAAAACCCGGTACACCAGGTCAAACCCTGACCCAGATCCTCCAGCTATTTTTGAAAATCCCAATTTAATTTCTAAGACCCTTAGGAAACAAGAAGCTCAAGAAAATTTTGCTGGTTTAGACCTTGAAACAGTTCAGCAGAACTATATCCCAACTCCTGCTAAAGCCTCAGTCCGTCCTCACAGTATTGCTGCTTCTCCTAGCTCTTCATCCACCTCTCAAAGCACCTTCTCCACACCTCCATCCACCGCACATATTTCCACTGCAGTCCCTGCTGTTTCAGCTGTCCCATTTCTTCCTGTTGCCCCATTTATCCCTGTAAATATGGCAAACCGTTATGCTCCTCTTCAGTTGCCTAGAAATCCAGGGGCTATGCCTCAGGATTATCAGAGAAAAATCACATATTTTGATGGTACTGGCTCTTATACAGCCCAGCAACACACTAAGAAAATGCAAGACTATTTCGAGAATTATGAAATAGATGATGATGATGTGAGAATGAAGATTTTTGTCCAAAGTCTAACTGGTGATGTGAGGATTTGGTTTAGAGCACTTGCTGCAAATTCTATAGCTGATTCAGAAGCTCTTTATCAATCCTTCTTAAACAGATGGGAAAAGAAGAAGGACCCTTTACACATCCTGACAGAATATGATAATTTGAAAAGAGGCCCACAAGAAACTGTCCAAGACTATTGTGCTAGGTTCAACAATGTTTATAATGCTATTCCTCAAAACCTTAGACCTCCACTTGATTTAGCTTTGATCAAATTTCCCGATGGATTTGATTCTGATATGGCATACCAATTGAGGGAAAGAGCCCCTCCAAGCTTAGCAGACATGCAAAATATAGCTGTTAGTGTGGAGGCAAACCTTATTGCTAAGCGAAATCGGGCAAGAGCTGAAAGAAGAACAACTTTCAAAGAGGAACCTTCAGCATTTGAACAAAAACTTGATGCAATCATCAAAGGTATGGACAGACTTGGAGATAGGGTGGAAACCATAGAAAGAAAATCATCATGGGAAGGTCAACCAAGTAACACTGCAAGAAACCCAAACTTTAGAAAAAATCAAAATCCAAATGTTGGAAGGGCTGGCCCTGACCAGAACATCAGACCTCCATTTCAAGAGAACTATGCCGAGGCCTCAACATCTAGTGAACCAACAGAGGACACCCAAATCAACCTAATGGGATTGAACAGTGAGCAACAAATTTTCCTAACACAAGATGACCAAGAAGCCCATAACATCAATCAATTTCAAACCAAATCCGGAGAGTCATTTGATTTTAGGGAAGGCTATGATGCAGCAGTCTATGAGGTTCATAAACAGTACAAATTGAGAAGCAGAACCATAGATGTCCCTGAACCTACCAAGTTGAAGGATACCAAGCAGCCGAAGAAAACAAAAGATAAAGCTATCCTGACAGAACCCTCCACTAAAACGGACCTAGACCCAAAGGAAGTCACTGTGGAAGATATATTAGACTTACAGCCCTCAAAAAATCAGCCATACACATCCCATTCTTCTAAAGAAAATCTAAACTACCCTCCTGAAAGTAATTTCAAATCAGATGTACCTCAAAACAACACTCATAATCAAGAGGAGATCACTGAAAATCCAGTTGAGAAAGAAAAGTCTGCTGTCCATAATACAAAAATGCAGATAGAAAAACCTTTCAACTTAGAAACAGAAATAGGTAAGCTGAAGATAGTTGTTCCTCTCTCTGAATTAGCCAAACATGAAGTGTACAGACAGCAAATTAATAGGTCACTGCAGATACCAGAGAACAGGGATGCAGTCAATGTTCTTGATGATCAACCCGAACTAATTTTCGGTCCTAAAGTCAATGGTAAAACAGTAGATGGAGGTGTCCCCCCATTCTATGTGAGCTTAAACATTCATGACAAAGTGCTGCATAATGCTATGTTTGATTCAGGAGCTTCCCATAACTTAATGCCTAAATCTGTGATGGAAAGACTGGATCTAGACATCACAAGGCCATACAAAGATTTGTTCTCATTCGATTCTAGCCAGGTTAGGTGTCTAGGCCTAATTAAAGACCTTTGTGTATCTTTAGTCCAATATCCAGCTAAGACAATCTTAATGGATGTGGTGGTAGCTGATATTCCACCTAAGTATGGAATGCTTTTATCCAGATCATGGGGTGCAAAACTCCAAGGATCTTTGCAACTAGACATGTCCTATGCCACTATTTCAGTCTTTGGACAGCCAAAGAGATTATACCGAGAAACACTAATGAAATATGTGGTTAGTAGTCAAGAAAAACCCCAAAACTTCCCCATCTATGTTATAGACATTTTTGTGCCTTACAACTCCAAGCATGAAATGTCCATAAACCAAGGGCTCCTAAGTCCCTAAAAGTGTTGTTCTAACCCCTAAAGGAACAAGGTCAACAAATTACAGCTTCTCCCAGAAGTTCTCCACCAAAAACTGCTGAGAATAAGTCAAAACAGGATCATTTCAGCTGCTCCACTGGCCAGGTGCGTTGCATTGCACCTAAATACACTGGCTAAGTGCGTTGCAACGCACCTAAATGCACTATGAGAGTGTGTTGGGCGAGAAATGACAAATGGCAGTGTCATTCCGCGAGGTGGAGAGACAATGGAAGCTTCCAGAATCTTCTCCTATGACACTTGCCTCACTGAATTCGACCAAGGATGAGTAAGAGGCCTTCAGTGTCCAAGTGGAAGCAAGAACTGACAGAGAGAAGACACTAATCAAATCACAAGCTGACTCATCCTCCTTGCATACATCTATATATGGATCCCTCATCCCAGAGATCCGGGGGCTGGAATTTTGCACATTGTAAGGAATTGATGTTGGTTTTGAGACAAAACATCAGAGTATTGGGTGATTTATGCTTTGTTGGAGGTGAAGAGGGGCTTCTTTGCTGGGAGGTTGATGTTGGGTCAGGAATCATCGGTTGTAACTCCTCCTGGATCTTCTTGTTTATCAATAAAAACTATTTGAGTTTTTCCTCCATGCTTTTGTATCATTGATGCTTGTTACATTCGTATGGTTAACTTAAATCTGATCCTAAGTTGTTTATGAATATAGATCCATGTCTTTGTATATTGTTCTTCTTCTGTGATCTTACAGGTACTTGGTGAAGCTGGGCAAGTAAGGGAGCAGGTAGCTGGAAGCTGTCGAAGAAGAGAGGGATTGGATCAAAGGATTAGCGCAAGACACAGGTCGGTTCTTTCTATTCCTCTCTATCTATAGTTCATAAAGGAAATACAAAAGTAGTTTTCTCTGTTTGTTTCTAAGGCAGCTGCCACACCTTAGTGGGATAGAGCAGTTCTAAATAGACACTTTTCCCGGTAACAATCTACACAATGCATTCTGACCTGGATTCATTCATTTTATATAATGCTGATATGTGTCTCAAAATTGATGTCAAACTCCTAGAAGGAGCACAAACACAAAGCATAGAGGAACTATCTAGTGCCCAAGATCACAAAATTATTGATATAATCGATGTAACAAAGGAGAATGACATACCATATGAGTTACAAGAGCCAAATCTGCCCATTGAACAAGCTTCCAAAACTCTTAAGGCTAATCATAACCAAGAGATCTTATGGTACTTAGAGTTTGATGGCTCTGTGAACAAATTAGGAGCAGGGGCAGGGGTTTGGATACACAACATGCAAAATGACCATGCTGAAGGTCATGCATATAGGTTAAATTTCAGATGCACAAACAATATGGCCGAGTATGAAGCCCTGTTGTTAGGACTCAAACTGATCAGAGGTCTAGGGGAAACCAAGGTTTCAATTCTAGGGGATTCAGATTTGATTATACAGTAGATGAAGGGAAACTTTTTTACAAATGATCTTAGGTTAAGGGCTTATAGAGGGGTCGCCATTGAAATACTCAACACCTTCTCAGAATCTCAGCAAACCAAAATTCCTAGAAAGCACAATTTACATGCACATAGCTTGGAAACTTTTACCAGCACTTGCAAGCTACCATTTGAACCCAACCACCATTTCACTGTTGAAATCAAACACAGACTTGCTATCCCAGATAATGTCAAAAATTGGCAGGTCTTTGAGAATGATACACAGATAAATAACTTCCTGACTTTGAAAGAGGAATTCTCGAGCATAAACATTGATACAAGCACCATGGATGACCAACAATAGATAGACAAAATTGAACAAAATATATCAGCTAAAACAACAAATCAGATTTTGCACCCAACCACTTTTGATGATAAGAATTTACAAGAGCTGAAGCAAACAGATTTTGATGAAATAGTGTTATAGACATTTTTGTGCCTTACAGCTTTGAGCATGAAATGTCCATAATCCAAGGGATCCAAAGTCCCTAAAAGTGTTGTTCCTGCCCCTAAAGGAACAAGGTCAACCAATGACAGCTTCTCCCAGAAGTTCTCCACCAAAAACTACTCAAAGCTAGTCAAATCAGGATCAATTCAGATGCTCCACTAGCTGCCTGCGTTGCAAAGCACCCCAGTACACTAGCTAGGTGTGTTGCAACGCAGGTGAATGCACTACCAAGGTGCGCTGAGCGGGAAATGACAAATGGCAGTGACATTCCGCGAGGTGGAAAGACAATGGAAGCTTCCAGAATCTTCTCCAATGACACTTGCCTCACTGAATTCGACCAAGGATGAGTAAGAGGCTCTCAGCCTCCAAGTGGAAGCAAGAACTGACAGAGAGAAGCCACAAGTCAAAACATAAGCTGACTCATCCTCTCTGCTTACATCTATATATGGATCCCTCATCCCAGAGATCCAGAGGCTGGAATTTTGTACTTTGCAGAGAATTGCTGTTGGTTTGAGATTGAGATTAGTGCATTGGGTGATTTATGCTTTGTTGGAGGTGAGGAAGGGATTCCTTTGCTGGGAGGTAGATGCTGGATCGGGACTCACTTGGTTGTATCTCCTCTTGGACTTTCTTATCATATCAATAAAACTATTTGAGTTTCTCCTATATGCTTGTATATCAATGATGCTTTGTTATATTTGCATGTTTAGCTTAAATCTGATCCTAAGCTATTTATGAATGTAAATCTATGTTTTTGGGTAGTTTTCCTCTTCTGTGATCTTGCAGGAACTTGGTGAAGCTGGGCCAGTAAGGGAGCAGGCAGCAGGAAGTGAACAAAGAGGAGAGCGATTGGATCAACAAACTAGCGAAAGACACTGGTTAGTTACATCCTTCCTCTTCGTTTACATTTCATAAAGAAGAATACGAAAGTAGTTTTCCTTGTTTGTTGCTAAGGCACTGTCACACCTTAGAGTGGGATAGGGGCATTCTGAATAGATACTTTTCCTAACAACAAATTGGCGACTCCACTGGGGAGCGTATCTAGTTAGTTTATTTGTGTTTCTATTGTTGTTCTTCTCATAAACTTAGGAGTGGCGAATCGAACTGCATTTGCCATTTACAAATGCAAAGTAGAGATCTGCTACTCTAGTCCATTCACTGGACCTGTTTATGATCTGAACAGCTGATCCACAAATGCTCTAATGACCCTTTGTGATAGCTCTTAGTCCTCCTTTAAATCATCCCTCTGATTGTACCTTATTGATAGCTTTTATCCGGCCAAAAACCGTAGATTAAAATGCAAACCGTGACCCAGAACCCAGAGACAATTCTCGTTTCTGCTTCAGCGCAGACTCTGTGAAGAGGTTCTGCATTTCAACGCAGGTCCCGAGAGGGCTACCTGCGCTGCAATTCAGTTTCTCTGTGCAACAGGTGCGTTGATCAGCCTTTGCCCTGTGCAGCTGTGGTTCTTTGCTTCATTTTGTTCAGTTTTATCTCTGATTTTTACAGCCTGTTATCAGTGTGTGTACCTATCTGAAAACCCCTTTTCTTTGCCTTAATTCCGCCTCAGTTGTATAAAAGAAACTATATTTGTTTTTGTGTATTTGTTACATCATTTGCAGTTTCCCATTACAAAAGTAAACTAGTCATACTATCGCCCTTAGATCTAGACCTGTCGTAAGTGTCGTTTTGATCTTAGGAGTGAGTTTGTTTGTTGTTGACAGTTGATTACGCTTTTACTTTTGTCTTTTGGTTTGAATTTATGAATTTCTAGTGTCGAAACAAGTGTTTATTTCAAAATCATAAAGTGTCGTAATCGTCTCTACTTTGTTGATTTCGAAAAAGAAGCTTGTTTGTGTTTTTCACTTGAAATCGAATTCAATTTTGTACAACAACTTTCTTTTTAGGCATCAATATTAAGAAAGTGAAAACAAATACATGCATATGTGCATTTGCGTTTTGACAGTTTGCATGATTTGATTTAGGAAAAGTGCATTTACAGTGTGCTCTATGCTCTTTGAGAAAAGATTGTGTCTTTCTTTTCCCCTTGTAGCTAGGATTTTCATTGTTGAAAAGAGATAAAAGCTTGCTTATCATCTTTAGACTACATTTAGGAATTGTATCTACATCTCGTGGTGATCCAAAAAGGCAAACTTCTAAGAAAGATCAACCTAAAATAAATTGAATGAACTTAACAATGCTTTGTAACTTAACGCACAACATAGAGGTCTAGGCTAGAGACGTGTTCCGGCGTCGTAAAACTTGGTAACTGTTGGCCTCACTGATGGTTGGGTGATTCCTCCTGAGAGACGATAAGTGCCAGTATGGATTGTGCTCCCACGTACCGTCGAGTATATATTGGGAGACCCCTATAGGCATAAAACCTTTATCCATAGGAAGCCGTGTCGGCCGCCCTACTGATCGCAATGCACTGAACACAGCATTCGGGAAGATTGACCACCCGTACCCTAAAAAGTATTCTGCGGTTTTGCGATTGGTTTGGCACACCCTCTACCTAGAACTCCAGAGCAGTCCCTTTCGTTCCTTTTCAGACTCCTTAACAGAAAAGGTCCATCTGAACACTTGTCACTTCAGACTCATTAAAAATCGAAGGAGACTAGAGTCATCTTTTGTTTTTTCTCGACTCTTTAAAACTGAAAAAACAAAGTTGTGTCAAAGCGTGTTAAAATTTATTTTAAACGGAATATTCACACCCTTTTTCCTGCGTTGATCTTTTGGTTGAGAAAAATGGAGCCTACCAACCAAGGAATTCCCCTTGGTGGAAATCCTAGTCCCTTCTCCTCTTGGGGAGATGTTGGTGCGCCCCATATGGCCACATTGTCGCTTCCAGGACTGACAATTGGCTTGCCAGTCTGGCTCTTCTCAACCAATGTCATTCAGAACACCACTATTCCTGAACAGTCGAATCAGCAATTAGATGAATCCAGAGTTTCCCACCCACCTTCTACTTCCTCTAATTCTTCCTCTCTTCCTTCCTCTTCGTCTGACGGGACTGGTAAAGCTAAAAACCAAGTTCCTAAGGAGAAGAAGGAAAAGAAGAAGAAAGAGAAAAAGAAGAAGGAGCCAAAGGCAAATAAGGGAAAACAAGTGTCGTCTAATCAAAATCCACACACAGCACTGACCAGGCCTAAATCGCCATGTGTCATCTGCAAGGGAGACCACTTTCACAAAGATTGTCCTTGCATCCCTCAGATACTAAGGGACTGGTCTCCCCGTTTGCACAATCCGGTGTCGTCAACCTCTGATGGCCATGTTGAAAGCACACCGTCAACTAGCGAAAGTGAAGTTCCAGGACAAAAAGGGAGGGCTAGACCTCCCTGTATACTGTGCGAAGGCAATCATGCCCTCCACCGTTGTCCCTTCTTAGACGAGGCCAAAAGAGTCTTGGAAGATCGTCCGGTTTCACCGTTACGACTTCCTCCTGGATATAAAAAACTCTTGCCAAGTCCTTCGTTAGTTGAGAATCCAGCTGGCCCGCTCAAGTGGTCAGCTGAAGCGTCTATCATTGAAGATAAACCAACTGAATCCATACCAGACGAAAGTCAAAAGGTCGAGGCGGCAGTTGACCCGGTCTTGCCTTCAGAGGTTTTATCTTCGAATGATACAGTCACTGAAGAGGATAAGGATGACACCATCCAAATTCTCTTCATCAACACAGACTCCGACGAACACGGGGGCAATCCACCCATTCCTTTATCGCAGGAAGGAAGTTCGTCAGAGCGATACCCGACCGTCTACTCGGTCCCACCTCCAAGCAACCTAGTTGTATCCTTCGACTGGAATCAACTAGGCAGACCCCGTTTACCAGCAAGCATACCATTCAGAATTATCGTTCAAATATATAGAATGGTCATGGCTGGTACCATCATTGATGAAGGGGCTTCTGTGAGTATCCTTCCTCTACTGCTTGGAAAGCGCTTGGTTCGCCATCGCTTTTGCCTGAGATGAGAAATCTGACGGGCTTTGATAAAGGAACCAGTTGACCTTTAGGGATCCTTCCCAATGTGCCCATAACATTGAGAAAGAAGACAGTTCAAATGAACATCATGGTAGTTCAAGGACCCTTGGATTATAACCTACTCCTTGGACGAGACTATATTTATTGCATGGCAGCCATCGTCTCCTCACTCTTTAGAGTAATGTGTTTTCCGCACGAAGGAAGAGTGGTCAAGCTCGTAGACCAGCTTTCATTTCCCGGATCCCGCATAGCAAATAGTCATATACCATCCCTAAATGGTCTCTTCACACAAGAAATGTCTCAACCCCCAGTCCGTCCTCTCGATGAGCGCGAGTAATTCGGAGGGATATGACTGAAACCCAGGGGGCATGCGTCCTGGTCTGCTTCGGCAGGAAAACTTCGGGTATAGAGTAGGTTTCCGCAGGAGAATATGACTAGTCTGTACCCCGTCTGTGATTGGAAGAGGGGTTATTCTAGAATAAGATTCTTTTGTCAAAGTTATGTGAGTGGCGGACGTCGTTTCTCACCTTTGTTTATCTCGGTAGACATCACCGAAGAAGTGTTTTGTTTACGCTGTAAATAGAACAATCTTTGGGTAACCTGTAAGAGGTAGTACCCTTCCTGATAAAACGAATGTTTTGTCAGCTCGAATAAAGGGTGACCCTTCCTGATAAAATGAATGTTTTGTCAGCTCGAATAGAGGGAGACCTCGAAACTCTGTTTTATACCTGGGGGCATGCAAACCTTTTGGAGTGCAAGCAAAGAGCGGTTATTTATCTGTTTTTTGGATTAGTCGTTTCCTAACTTGCATAAAGGAAGGATGTGGGGCAAAAATCTAAATGTTTCCATTTTATATGAGACTTTCTTATCATATGACTGGATTAATCGAGCAGTTTTAGCACATAGTTCAAGCTCGTTAAAAAATAAACATAAGACATGAGCAAGTGTTTCCACCCGCGTTTAAGCTCATTAAAAAATGAACTATCCTCCGGTAAATAACCATCGTGAATGAAGATTTCAGCCATTAAAGCCTTGGTCGTGTTTGCACCATCACCTCCACTTTTCCATTGGCCGATCATTCACCTCCATTTGATTGTTTAGCCTTTTTGAGGAACAGCTGCGAAGAGTGATTTCACTAGCCATCCTTGTGACACTGCTGTGCTTGGAAAATTCCAACCCTTACCTGGAATCAGCTGCTACCCGTTTTCTCACTCGTTCCTCAAAAGACGAGTCTTCTTTAAGCTCTTTTCATCTGACTCGTAAAAAATGAAAAGATTGCCGACTTTTGGCCTTCCAGCTCGTTAAAGCAACCGGAAGTGCTATCCCTCCTCTAGATTTTAATCTTTTTGGACCTGAGGGATTATTGCACAAAAAGATCGAGCGCTTGTTTTGTTCGGCTCGTTAAAACTACCGAAAATTCATCCCTTCTGTATTGTTTTATACTTTTTCGAACTTAAGGGATTAGATGACGAAAAAGGAACTTTGGAGTTACCTTTATGTACCTTTTCAGACTCTCTAAAAATGAAAAGGACCGAGTTCTCTTTGTCGTTAGACTCGTTAAAAAGATTAATAACGACAAACTTGTCTTTAGACGAGAACGAGTTTCACTATCGCTAGGCTCGTTAAAACATAGCGATGGGTTTGCCCGAAGGGCAAATTATAGAACAAGCATATGTTATCCTCCTCAAGCTTGACAAAAATAAAGAGGTACTGGTCAGTAATGACTGGGGAAAAATTGGGAAGAAACTCAAAGAACCTTTATTGGTAGCAAGTCGCTCTTGAACATGACACTTCCACTCCGTGCCTGAGTCGGGTTGGGTTGTTTCATTCACCGGTCACATCACCATGGTCTCGCCATACCATCCACCTTTGGGGTAAATGCTACCAATCCATCATACAAGTGTCGCCGATATGTTCAAGAGAAGTCATCCAGAGAAGTCACCCGTGTCCCATCCACTACCATACATTATACTTCATTCTTTCATGACCGCCACCCTGAACCATATATCATCAGATCGTTTTCACCTCCATCAAAATCATTTGCTCCGTTCCGTGTCATTGACGTGGGATACATCAAGGCCCTCCTTTGACGGATCGATTCTTGTCGACATCAGCTCATTATCCAAGAAGTTGATCTAGGAACACCCCTTCAGTACTTTGAAGCTTGCATGCCTCAATGGCAAGTTTCTCACTTCCGGCGACAGGTATACATCAATGACCTTCGACCGAAAGATTTTGCGTGGTGTTAGACGCCAAGTCCTTTATTCAAACCACGTGAATTGTACTGCAGTACCTTGAGGGTCATTATCATTATCGGTGATTCCTCTCGCGCTTGTTAACAGTTTACATAATTGACTGGTAATCAAGCGATGTCTTTCCATGTTTGACTTCAAAACATTTCTCACATGGATCGACTTGTACTTAGAGTGAAGATCGGACGAGATTGAAGACCCCGGATCAAGTTTCATCCATCCGGGCTATGTTATATATTCAGGAAAAATAAAGACATTGACATGTACAGCATTGCAGCACAGATAATCATCCTACCAAAAGGATGATGATTTCATCAAGATCATCAGTCTACCATCAGACGATTGTCTGTCCTATGTACATAAAAATGAATTTATAAAGCTGAGCATGGGAATGCCCGCCTCAGCTAGATCATGAAAATAGTATGAAAATAATGTATTGTATTGTATCTTATTACAGGTCTCCTCCCCGCATTGAAAGAACTTCGGATCCTCCTAATAAAGCATTTCACCTGATAAACGACCTCATACTTTAGGGGGCAACTGTTATAGACATTTTTGTGCCTTACAGCTTTGAGCATGAAATGTCCATAATCCAAGGGATCCAAAGTCCCTAAAAGTGTTGTTCCTGCCCCTAAAGGAACAAGGTCAACCAATGACATCTTCTCCCAGAAGTTCTCCACCAAAAACTACTCAAAGCTAGTCAAATCAGGATCAATTCAGATGCTCCACTAGCTGCCTGCGTTGCAAAGCACCCCAGTACACTAGCTAGGTGCGTTGCAACGCAGGTGAATGCACTACCAAGGTGCGCTGAGCGGGAAATTACAAATGGCAGTGACATTCCGCGAGGTGGAAAGACAATGGAAGCTTCCAGAATCTTCTCCAATGAAACTTGCCTCACTGAATTCAACCAAGGATGAGTAAGAGGCTCTCAGCCTCCAAGTGGAAGCAAGAACTGACAGAGAGAAGCCACAAGTCAAAACATAAGCTGACTCATCCTCTCTACTTACATCTATATATGGATCCCTCATCCCAGAGATCCAGAGGCTGGAATTTTGTACTTTGCAGAGAATTGCTGTTGGTTTGAGATTGAGATTAGTGCATTGGGTGATTTATGCTTTGTTGGAAGTGAGGAAGGGATTCCTTTGCTGGGAGGTAGATGCTGGATCGGGACTCACTTGGTTGTATCTCCTCTTGGACTTTCTTATCATATCAATAAAACTATTTGAGTTTCTCCTATATGCTTGTATATCAATGATGCTTTGTTATATTTGCATGTTTAGCTTAAATCTGATCCTAAGATATTTATGAATGTAAATCTATGTTTTTGGGTAGTTTTCCTCTTCTGTGATCTTGCAGGAACTTGGTGAAGCTGGGCCAGTAAGGGAGCAGGCAGCGGGAAGTGAACAAAGAGGAGAGCGATTGGATCAACAAACTAGCGAAAGACACAGGTTAGTTACATCCTTCCTCTTCATTTACATTTCATAAAGAAGAATACAAAAGTAGTTTTCCTTGTCTGTTGCTAAGGCACTGTCACACCTTAGAGTGGGATAGGGGCATTCTGAATAGATACTTTTCCCAACAACAAATAGCTGAGGCAGAAGCTGAAGTAATTGAACTAAAGGGTAATCTTCTGCCCACGGGCTTAACTCCTTTAGAGGACATATTTGATTCAAATGACATTCCTAGAAAGCCAAAGATGCAACCTCTCAATGCAGAAATTGAGGACTGCAATATTGGAACCACAGAAAATCCCAAAATGGTAAAACTCTCCAAAGCATTGCCTACTGATCAGAAGTTGAAATACATTGACTTGTTTAAAGAGTTCCAAGATGTTTTTGCCTGGAGTTATGAGGACCTCAAGTCCTATGATACTTCGATCATCCAACACACTATACCTTTGAAAGAGAATCAAAAACCTTTTAAACAAAAGCTTAGAAGGGTGAATCCCGTCCTTCTTCCCCTGATTGAAAAGGAAGTTAAACGTATGTATGAAGCTAGAATCATTGCACCTATCAGGTTCTCAGAATGGATCTCAAATCTAGTCCCTACTAGGAAGAAAACTAGAGAGATAAGACTATGTGTTGACTTGAGAAATTTGAACAAAGTCTCCCTCAAAGACCATTACCCTTTACAAAAAATGGACCATATCCTACAAAAGGTAGTGGGAGCTTCTAGGATCTCATTGCTAGATGGATTCTCAGGATTTAATCAGATTTTAGTCCACCCGGATGATCATGACAAAACTGCCTTTGCAACACCTTGGGGTACCTTCAAATATGTCAAAATGCCTTTTGGACTCAAAAATGTAGGGGCCACATTTCAAAGAGCAATGGATATAGCCTTTGCCAAAGAGATCCATGATTTCTTAGTCATATACCTTGATGACCTCACTGCTTTTTCAAAATTAGACCAAGAACATCTAGAGCATTTGAGGCAAGTGTTCCTAATTTGTAGAAAATATGGCATATCATTGAACCCAAAGAAATCACTATTTGGTCTAGAAGAAGGCAAACTCCTAGGTCACATAATCTCAAAATATGGCATTAAGATTGACCTGGACAGAATTCAAGCTATCCTTCAAGTGCCTCATCCAAGAAACATCAAAGAACTGCAAGCTTTTTTAGGAAAGATCAATTTCCTAAGAAGGTTCATTCCCAATTTGGCTGAGCTAATTAGACTGTTGAATAATATGCTGAAGAAAGATTCTAAAGTCAAATGGACGATGGAAGCTAAACAAGCCTTTGAGGACATCAAAATAGCTTTGACAAAAACACCAGTCCTCACAAGTCCCAAGTTTGATAGAGATTTCATGATCTTTTCCTTTGCATCTGAGCATACTATTGCTGCTGTCTTATTGCAAAAAGATGACCAAGGATGTGAGAAGCCCATTGCTTTCTTCAGCAAAGCCCTCAGAGATGCTCCTTTAAAATATCAGATCATGGAAAAACAAGCTTATGCCCTTGTAAAGGCCATCAAGGATTTCAGAGTTTATATCTTGTACTCACATGTGATAGCCTATGTTCCAAATGTTGTGGTTAAGGACATTTTAACTCAAGAAGGAATTGAAGGTAAGAGGGGCAAATGGATAGCCAACATCTTAGAGTATGACATTGAAATCAAGCCTACAAAACTCATAAAAGGACAAGGATTAGCCAAATTGATGACTGAAACCAATTTTCAAGCCCTTGACATCAATGAACTGGACAACGAACAGGAGATGGCGACTCCACAGATCAATCAAGCCTTTTTACAATCCCCTTGGTATGCTGATATATGTTTTGTATTGTTAAACCTGCAAGCTCCTCCAGGGTTGTCCAGAACTAAAAAGAGATTCTTGAAAATGAAAGCATCAAAGTTTTGTATTATAGATAATGTGTTGTTTTGGAAAAATCATGAAGGTATTCTGCTTAATTGCCTAACATTGGATGAAACTGACAAAGTCCTCAAGGAATTTCATGTAGGAGACTGTGGAGGACACTTATACTGGAAATCAACAGCTGATAAGATCTTAAGAGCTCGTTTTTATTGGCCTTCCCTGTTCGCTGATGTGAAAAAATTTGTAGTTTCATGCCATAAATGCCAGATCTTTGAAGGAAAGAGAAAGCTGTTACCTTTACCCCTCAAACCTATTTCAACTGAAAGACCATTTCAACAATGGGGTTTAGACTTCATTGGTGAAATCCACCCTTCATCCTCTGGCAAACACAAGTGGATTTTGACTGCCGCAAACTATTTTACCAAATTGATAGAAGCCATTGATCCAGGTGGATATTGGTGGCCACCTGCCAAGTCCACCTGGACCCCCACCATTGTCTTTCTCATCATTTTCAGTTTCCTTAATTGTAGCACAACTTACTATTTTTAGCAGTTTTTCGGGTCCTGAACTTCCGGAGCCGTTTTGAGGCCCTAAACGACGTTTTTTGGGAATCCGAGGGCAACATGGGTCCATGGAATGGACCGATGTTGCTCGTTCCAACAATGATAGTGCTCGGATAGATCTTTCTAATGAGCTATTATACGCGTCAAACGGAGATCATATGCCAAAATTACGACCCCGGGAAGTTGATGTACCAATTTACCCCAAATGGGGCCCACAGTTTGGCGTTTCATCTCCTAGGGTTAGGTTTTGGAATGTTAAGGGTTTTCCATTGTTTCTCAACAATAAATAGGCCTTCGAGCCTCATTGTAACACAGTTCAGAGGCATGTAGCCATCACATCTCTTCTCAGAGATAAGCTACCATCGCCCTAGCTGGTTTATTTCCATTTCTGGTTGTAAGCATATTTCAGTATTTTCCATTAATGAAATGAAGTATTATTTCCGCTGCATCTTTGTGTATATGGTTATCTCTGTAATTTGTTGCGTTCCTGTTTAAATCCGGATTAGTGGTATCAGAGCGGTCTGCTTTTTCTCTGTTTTTCTTTGCATGTCCCCAACAAGGTCGGGATATAAGGAGTTAGGGCTTGAACTGGTTGAACCTTTGCAAGACCAGCCTCGCAAATCCCGACGGCCTCCCATGGCGGACGAGAAGAAAGACGAGGGGGCAGGAGATCCCATCAAAATCTTGCTCGAAGAAGCCCTCGAGCGACAACGGAACGCGATGATGGACAACTTTGCCCAGATCCTTCAGCGGCTACCCAGAAGTGACGCATCGGCTTCCAACAGCTACTCTGGAAACGCCACACCCTTTAAGGTACAAGTTAATTTTGAAATCCCCATATTCGAGGGTCAGATAGACGCAGATGCCGTAGATAAATGGTTAAATATGCTAGAGGGTTATTTTTCTGTTCATTAATTTTCGAGTCGGGAAAAGATTGTTTTTGCTCTTCTCAAAGCAGCCCCCCACGTCAAGGACTGGTGGGAAACCTACTGCGAACAGAAGGATGAAAGTATTGGCTCACTATTTTCAGCCGCACCCACCTGGGATTCGTTCCGGGATGCCATCAAGGAGCAGTACTACCCTGTCGGAAGCTATGAGGATGAATACATAAAGTGGACCACGCTGGGGCAGGGAAGGGACCAAGACGTGCCGGAGTTCACCAATCTTTTCCATACCCTTCGCACAAAGTTGGGTATCAAGGATTTGGAGCAACATTTGATACTCAAATACCGTGGTTGCCTGCACAAGTACATCCAGGAAGAAATACAATTCCTAAACATCCCCTCGCTCGGCGCAGCATACCGATATGCCGTCAAGGTCGAGCAGAAGTTTAAACAAAGAAGCGAGACTTTGGATCTGCGAATCCAAAGCAGGGGAAAGGTGCCCCTAAACCACAGAACAAAGGAAAAAACCAAGGCGGGACGGCCCAAGACAACCAGCCGAAGCTGCAAGCAAAGAACAACGTCGCGAAGCCGAGAAAGGACACTGGAAAATGGTGCGAGTTCCACAAGAGCTCCACTCACAACACAAGTGAGTGTCGGGCCAAGCAGTCACTGGTGGCTGAGCTAAAGGTTTCAGAATCAGATGCATGTTCCGACTCTGAGTCAGAACCCGATAAGGGATATGAAAAAGGGAAGCAGATCATTGATGCGGATCCCAGCGCCACTGTTGCTACCGCAAAGATCCAGAAAAATGAACCCGAAGATCCAGAGGAGGAGGAGCGTCTCTTCCACTCCCAGATGTGGGTAAAGGGCTCCCCGATACAGTTCATTGTTGATAGCGGGAGTCAAAAGAACCTCATTTCGGCAGAGGTCGTGAAGCGGTTGGGCTTACCGACCACAGCACATCCACAACCACACACCATTGGGTGGCTTCACCAAGGACGAGATCTTCGCGTGAGCCAGCAGTGTCGCCTTCCATACAACATCAAGCCCTTCATGGATGAGGTATTGTGTGACATTGCTCCCCTTGAAGTTTGTGATGTATTACTAGGACAACCATACTTGTGGAAGTGACATGCTGTGTATGAATCAAGGCCCCGTGCTGTTATTATTACATTGGGAAATAAGTTGTTCAGAATACCAGAGGTAGCACCACCTGCCGCCATCTCTTTGATTACTGCAAAACAATGCAGTAAGATCATTTCCAAAACCACGAAATTTTTTTCCTGATGATACGCCCTCAAGGAAAGAAGAAGACAGTGGCCGCGGCCTCCAAACAGGGTCCCTCTGCACGACAACTACAGATGGACAAGATTGTGGAGGAGTACGAGGACATCTTCACCTCCCCGGCAAGGGTTCCTCTGCACTGTCAAGTCAAGAACTCCATCGATCTGACCCTAGGTGCGTCGCTACCCAATGGACCAATTTATCGGTGCTCCGTTCTGGAGAACAATGAAATCAAGAGGCAGATTCAGGAGCTCCTGCAGAAAGGTCACATCTGTCCGAGTTCATCGCCCTGTGGGAGCCCGATCATGTTGGTACAAAAGAAGGATGGGACGTGGAGACTCTGTATTGACTATCAGGCGCTGAACAAGATCACTGTCCATAATAGGTACCCGATCCCGCGGATTGATGACCTCCTAGACTAGCTAAAGGGGGCAAAATATTTTAGCAAGATCGATCTGAAGTCAGGATATCACCAGGTGCCAATCGAACCCTCCGATGTGTGGAAGACTGCCTTCAAATCCAAGGAGGGCCTCTTCGAATGGTTGGTCATGCCTTTCGGATTGACGAATGCTCCTGCAACCTTTATGGGGCTAATGGATGACATCTTGCGGCCATTCACCAACTCCTTTGTAGTAGTATACTTGGATGACATTCTGATCTTCAGCCAGAGTTGGGAGGAGCACCTCCACCACATCTGACAGGTTCTCCAAACACTGCGGCAACACAAGCTGTGTGCCAATTTGGAGAAATGCACTTTTGGCATGACCCAGGTTCAGTATCTGGGGTACATCATTGATGAACAGGGGGTGCATGTCAATCCAGCCAAGGTCCAAGTCATTCGGTATTGGCCCTCTCCAACCACTCTAACAGAGCTCCGCAGCTTTCTAGGTCTTGCCAACTTCTACCGCAGGTTTGTGTTGGGGTTTTCTCATATTTCTTGGCCCTTGAGTCAAGTCACCAAGGGAGGGGCGAAAGCAAAATTCTTTTGGTCTAAATCTCAATAGAAGGCATTCAGGGAGTTGAAGGATCGCCTCTGCACGGCACTAGTGCTCGCGTTACCAGATTTACAACAACCATTTGAGGTCGAGACAGATGCCTCTGACTATGCTATTGGGGCAGTCCTTACTCAACATGGACATCCAGTGGCATATCACAGTGAAACACTTTCAGACACAGTCCGGAAGTACCCCACTTATGATAAAGAGATGTATTCCATTGTACAGGCCTGCCGACAATGGAAGCATTACATTTTGGGGAAGGAAACGGTCATCCACACAAACCACCGACCCCTGCAGTTCATACAGACCCAAGGGAAATTGCAGAATGATCGCCATCAGAAGTGGTCTACATACCTGCAACAGTTTCACTTGAATATCAAGTATAAAAAGGGCAGCACCAATAATGTTGCAGATTGCCTCAGTCGACCACCGATCATGGCGCTAACCACCGTGCTCAACTCTTGTGGGCACGAGACTTCTGATTGGCCACTTCTCTACAAAAGCGACCCAGAATTCGGCCACACATACCAGACACTCTTGGAGGGTCGGCATGTTGCAGATTTTCACCTCCAGGATGCCCTATTATGCCACCTCGGTCACCTTTGTGTTCCTTCAAGCGAGCGTGCCAAGATGATTTGGGAAGCACACTACAGTCGGGCTGCTGGGCATTTCGGGGTCGAGAAAACAGTGGCAGTATTGCAAACTTATTTCTATTGGCCGAATCTTCGACAGGATGTTGGGAAGTACATCCGATCATGTACTGCCTGTGCCATTGCCAAACCGACCATTAAGAAGCACGGCCTCTATACCCCGTTGCCTACCCCTAGTCGACCTTGGGAATCCATCTCCATGGATTACATGTCAGGCCTTCCTTCCACTAAGCATGGAAATGACTGTGTTTTTGTGGTCGTCGATAGGTTCTCGAAGATGGCCATTATGGTGGCCTGCAAGAAGAATATCACAGCAGAAGCCACTGTTAAACTCTTCTTTGAACGAGTGTGGGTGCACTTTGGGATCCCACAGTCTATCATCTCAGATCGGGACAGTCGGTTTCTCAGCACATTTTGGTCCAGTCTCTGGTCAATGCTGGACACCAAACTCACGAAGTCCACAGCCTTCCATCCTCAAATTGATGGCCAGACAGAGGTTGTCAATAGGATGATTGTGCACATTCTGCGCATGTATAACTCAAAGCATCTACGCACATGGGACGAGAGCCTCCCCTATGTCCAGCACAGCTACAACCGAGCTCTTCACAGCTCCACTGGCCATAGCCCTTTTCAGGTGGGTTTGGGATTCCAGCCACTATGCCCCATTGATTTGGCCATGCCACTTGCAGCTACTCACATGAGTTCAGCTCATGTCCAGTCCGAAACAGATAAGGACACCAGCTTCATTGAGCGCATCCAACATATTCGCCAGCAGGTCCATGACATTCTTGAGAAATCAAATGCCAAGTACAAGCAGCGACATGATCAACATTGGGTTCCACACAAGTTTCAGGTGGGCGACAAAGTCTGGTTGCATTTGCAAAAGGAACGCCTTACTGGAGCCTATCGGAAATTGAGACCACTCCGATATGGTCCTTACACCATTACTAAGGCTATGGGAGACAATGCATTTGAGCTCAGCATTCCCCCATTCCTTGGCCTACACCCAGTGTTCAATGTGGACCGCCTTCGGCCATACTTTCCACCATTGCTAGACACATCCGACGTTGCAGAACAGCTCAAACCCACAGAATTAAATCCAGATTGCATGGAACAAGCTGCAACTGATCGGATCATGGACACATAGATCAAGAACACTCGCCAACAGAATATCCAACTTTATCGAGTTGTCAAGGCAGGCCAACTCCTTCAGCAGGGCAAGTGGCTCACCAGGGAACAAGTTCAGCAGAAGTTTCCTCATCTCATGGAGGAGCTCAACGCAATGGGGACCATTGCTTCCTAAGGGGGAGGAATGATCCAGGTGGATATTGGTGGCCACCTGCCAAGTCCACCTGGACCCCCACCATTGTCTTTCTCAGCATTTTCAATTTCCTTAATTGTAGCACAACTTACTATTTTTAGCAGTTTTTCGGGTCTTGAACTTCCGGAGCCGTTTTGAGGCCCTAAACGACGTTTTTTGGGGAATCTGGGGGCAACATGGGTCCATGGAATGGATCGATGTTGCCCATTCCAACAATGATAGTGCTCGGATAGATCTTTCTAATGAGCTATTGTACGCGTCAAACGGAGATCATATGCCAAAGTTACGACCCCGGGAAGTTGATGTACCAATTTACCCCAAACGGGGCCCACAGTTTGGCGTTTCATCTCCTAGGGTTAGGTTTTGGAATGTTAAGGGTTTTCCATTGTTTCTCAACAATAAATAGGCCTTCGAGCCTCATTGTAACACAGTTCAGAGGCATGTAGCCATCACATCTCTTCTCAGAGATAAGCTACCATCGCCCTAGCTGGTTTATTTCCATTTCTGGTTGTAAGCATATTTCAGTATTTTCTATTAATGAAATGAAGTATTATTTCCGCTGCATCTTTGTGTATATGGTTATCTTTGTAATTTGTTGCGTTCCTGTTTAAATCCGGATTAGCCATCCCTTGTAAGCAAGCCAATGACTCAGTCATCATGCAATTCTTAGAAACCAACATCTTGTCTAGATTTGGCTGTCCAGAAAAAATTATTACAGACAATGCTGCTGCTTTCAAATCCAAAAGAATGATCAAATTTTGCCACAAATACCACATTACCTTGGGCCACTCCACAGCCTATTACCCTCAAGGTAATGGCTTAGCTGAGTCATCCAACAAAAGCCTCATCAACATCATCAAAAAGGTCTTGGAGGAGAACAAAAAGAATTGGCATAAGAAGCTTGTAAATGCACTATGGGCAGACAGATTGACCACCAAAAGATCCATTGGAACAAGTCCATATGAATTGGTATATGGTCTGGAGGCAGTTTTCCCCTCCTCCTTGGGAATCCCAGTGATCAAGTTACTGCAAGAAATACAAGCAGAGCCTAATGATATTCAAAGAAGGATCAATCAAACTATTCACTTGCAGCAGACAAGAGAAGAAGTATATCACAGAACCCAGGTACTACAAGATAAACTCAAGAAGATCTTTGATAAAAGAACAAAAGCTGAAGATTTCTTCATAGGAAACAAAGTGCTGAGATGGGACTCTAGGAGGGAAGATAAAGGGAAGCATGGCAAATTTGATTTCCTATGGAAGGGACCTTATGTTATTCATGCTGTACAAGGTAACAACACCTATTTTTTGAAGAGTTTGGATGGCACAGATAATGAGGAAGGCCCAGTCAATGGGCGAATGCTCAAGCACTATTTTGATTCCCTGTAATCAACATAACACAACTGTATATTGTACATTAATATTTGTATTTCCATCAGTTTTTATTTACAGCAATTAGATAAGGAACAAGATGCAACAGATTTTGAGGAAAAAGTCAAGGAATTACACCACTTTTGGTGTATATTTTGAAATTACAACAAAGGATCAAGAAGAAGACTTGGGAAGTATAAAGATGATGATAAGCACTCAGAAAAACCAGCAAAGACAGAGCTGTAATTTTGCACAGATCAGCTCATAAGGACTGCATACAGGCTACCAAGGTTCAGATCATAGGTTTCCAGAAGAAGGAAGTTTTGAATTACAACAGCCAACTGAGAATAAGGCCATCTGACCTGCTGTTCTTGACTTTTCACCAGGAAAAGCCATCCCCAAGTGGAGCCACTGTTAGGTTCCTATACCAATAGGTTTCATTTTTCATGATTGACTATGGAAGTGCCAAATATGTTCATCCTTGCATGCTGCAATGGTTCCATATTTTGTAAACAAAAGAAGAAAATTAAAAAATGAAAAGAGGGTATGCCCTAAAAGAATAATCAAAGGGCAAGAAAATGAATTGGTCAAAAAGAATAATAGAAATGAACCCCAAACCAGAAGACCAGGAAAGTGGCCAATCAAAATGCCACTGCTATCTTATTTGCAAGTTCACAATGTGCAAATACTGTTGTTTATCACACCTGATGGATGGCCCAACAGTTCAATCTGGACCACTCCATATTTAAATTTGCTGTTGTAGAATAGAGAATGAATATCCGTCCAAACAGTTTAAGCTTGGCAGATGAGTAGATAGCTAGAGAAATTAAGGAGCCCAACTACTTAATCTAGGCCCTTGGAAGAGATAACAGTAGAGTTAGATAGGAGGGTAGTCAAAAGAAAAGAGGACAATCAGGGTTTGCTAGTCCAAGTGCACCCAATCCAAAGGAAGAAAAAATGTTAGGTGTATTAGGCTGGGTAGGCAGTTTGAGGTTGCAAAAGCAAGTTTGTGGTCATTTTTTGTCTTATCAAGAAAGATTTATTTCATCAATGACACAAGGACCATGGCAGTTGTTTGGTTGCATAACAATGGAAGCATGACTAATTCCCCATCATTCCCCCAGAAATCTTTTACTAACATCCCCTTAAGGACCTTGGGATCTGCCCAATAGTCCAGTTTCACTTCATTTTGTGAGAAATGCTAAGTTGAACTCTGAGTTTACTTAGTGGAAAGAAGCCACATTTCTTGTGTAAAAATCATCATTCCATGTTCCTTTCATTTCACTATGCCTAAGTTTTTACTCTATAAGCTTAGGACTCACTCATGCAGTTTCATCCCACAAAGTCATATTAACATCTAATTTTATTATTTAGCTCCCTTAAATCATTTTCCCATCCCTATTTTTACAAAAAACTATATAAAAACCCAAAAAATGTAAATATCCCCACCCCTTGGCACTATAGCCATACAATACAAAGTTAGGGGAATACTAGGTCCATTTGGGGCCTTGGTATTAACCCTTCCGCGTATAAACCTTCGGAGTTTATTTAGCGCCAGGTTAAATAAATAACCGTGTTAAACCCCCCTCCTAAACCATACTATAACCCCGCGCGCATATATATAATGGGTTTAGTTTAACATTTGGTTAAACTAATAACCATGTCTGCCCCGTATAAACCATATAACATGCCACAACCCAAAGTTTATTACCCCCCGGCGCGTTGTTAAACATTTAAATAATAGGCGGGTCCCACGTCCAAAGCTGCTTGCCGTCCATCCTCGCCCGACCACCGTCCGATCCAGAGCCCAGCATCCAACGGTGGGCGACAATATCGCATGCCCCGATCTGCCGAAGATTAGCGTCCGGGGGATGGGCGGTATTGCTACCATACCCCCGCCACACGTCAATCTCCCGGCATGATCGGAGCCCCCCTCTGCAATACCACCCCGGGCCAAAAGCGGTGTGGGGAAAACTGGAAACCGCCCGCCACCTGCCCGATGACATCAGGTCCCCGTCACCATATGACGTTGCGTACACGTCGGCCCGCCGCTGCTCTGTACCATTGCCACATCACCCACTGACATCAGCGCCCGCCACCATGTCACATGCCACGTCACTCTCCGTACCCACTACGCGCCAAAAATACGTCATGCTGACATCATCCCCGAAAAGCGCCAAAAGCGCTAAAATGTCCAAAATTAAATAAAAAGTCGAGAAAACGACTATTTTGGCTTATCTTCTATTGTTATGCTGGCGAAGAACTTACATGCAATTTTACGTTCAAATCGGCCACCAACCTGCACAGTCCATCACCTTGCGATCCTGGCTCCGTAGCTCGACTCCATAGCTCAAGGCACCCCTGATAGCTGTCCTCTCTGCCATAAAAACAGTTATTTACCCACAGTTGACCCATAAACCTTTTTTTTTAGAAATTTCACCATTAAAATTGACTGAGGAGCTCGAGTTCAAACTAAAAGCACTCCGGCACTTGAAATTCCACCTATAAACTCACTGGTTGACCCCCTGTTCAAGAGCAACCCGACAAATTTTCCCTCCTCTGCAAATTCACTATTAAAATGCATTTTAAGGTCGTTTTTGCTGGCAGAGTTTGCAAACTGCCCATGCATTCACTCCCTTTGTCAAAATCCTCCGCAGAATTTCACTCATTTGGCTAAAAAACATTCCCATTCCCTCTGCAGTATACCCACAGAGCCTATCAATCCAGTGAAGTCATTTAAAAACCTATCCGAATTCTGCAGAATTTGCTCTTTTACCATAAAAATTTACACAGTGGGGCCACATCTATATCAAAGTCTAGTCTGCTAGCTCCCTTACAAAGCTTCAGAGACAATTTTTATTGTTCAGTTGTTACACCAATCCAAGTTCTAGATTACAGACACCGAGCATTGAGCATGGCCACTCCAACAGCCTTGAACATCACTCCTCTCAATGCACCTCATAAGGAACTTGAAGCATTACCTTTAGCTGATAGGGACCACCTAGTTCAAGATTTGGTTGGTGACAGAAACCACTTGCAGACCTTCTGTCAGTTGAGAAACAGTTACCTGAACAACAATGATATTTATGGCATTTGGGAATCAAACTTGCCCATCTACTTCCTCCCTTCTGTCAATATTTTAACTGAAATTATTTGCCTCTACTGTGAAAACTATGACCCATCTCAAAGAGCAGTCAAGTCTCCATCTGGGAGCACCCTCTTCCAAATAACTCCTGATTCAATCAACCGAATGCTAAACTTCAAGCAAACTCAGCTTCTGGTCCCTCTCTCTATGAAATTCCTGCTTGATGAAGGTCCTAAACTTTCCAGCTCTGAGATAGCCCGAATTGCCAAAGTATTCATGAGAGCAGACCGCCAGCCTACAGGGCCGCCTCCTTTTCTTTATGTGTGCTTTAATGAAGTGGGCAAGTTATTGGTTGATATGATATCCTATGTACTAGGTTTCAAAACAAGTGAGCACATTGATGAAACTATACTAGTCATGTTGTCTACATTTAGCCCAGGACAGCCCCCTGCTGTCAAGTACAATTATGCCAAATTCATCTCCAATATTCATCCTATATCTATCATTTGTTCATATATTATCAGCCAGACTGCTTCCAATGCCCCATCAAAAGATTGGACTCTAAAGGAGAAAAAAGGTCTGTGATTTTCTGGACCTCAGTCTTTCATGAAGTCCACAATTCCCCCTACTCTTACTGTGAGTTCATTGACCTGTTTGTCTATCCAGTTTCTTGTCTCCTAAAGAGAACTCCTCCTGCTAGGTTATCCTATGACATGCAGAAAATATTGCAGCTTTCAAAGAACTACAAAATAGGTGACTGGTACTTTTACCAGAATCACACTGTCATTAGGATCTATGGCTGTGAGCTCTGTCCCTATAGGCTCCCAAGATATGTGCCAATGAGACTGTTTGCCTTGGAGTATTACAGGCAACTCATCAATTCAGATTTAACTCATTTTCATAGTGCCAAGAAAAAGGCTCGCCTGAAATTCAAAGACCAACTAGGCCCCTTTGTCATGAACAAGAAAGAAGGTTGGCAAGATGCTGATCAAATATTGGGGGAGAAACTCAAGTTAAAGAGGAGTTTTTGGTGGGTCCCTTATGACCCAGATGGCTTTATTAATGCCAGAAAAATAAAATATAGGCTGTCAGCCTATGAGCATTGTAAAATCCCACAAATTGAACAATTTTCCAACCAAGATGAGTGGGTGCAAGGGACACTAGTTGAAGAGTTCACTCAAGAAGAAATAATGGAGCGAAATGTCAAAGATTTGGAAAAAACTCTTGACTTGGATTCTTTTGAGCAGGTAATATTCAAACTGCCACAACAAGTCGGAGAAGGCACATCTACTGCTGCAGCTTCACAAGCTGCCCAAGAAAGATCTACACCAGCAACAGGTACAGCAAAAGGCAAGGAGGTGATGGATGCAGAGCAGGAAACAGTGATAGAATAGCCTACCACCTCAAAGGAGCAGAGTCAAGGGCAGGCCCCTCCACAGCAAACTGAAGCACTACATGTGCCAGCTTTACAGACTCCTCTTAATGAGGAAAGAGGTAAAAAGTGGGATAGGGAAGAGACCACACCTCCAAGTGGGTCAATCTAGCAACCAGAAGCCAAAAGACAGAGAGTTGATCCTCAAGTTGAGGAAGAAATTACTGAAGAAGTCATAGAGAGCCTGAGGAGTGGAAGAGAAACTAGCCAGCAAACACCTACTAGCTCATTCCAGCAAGAGCAAGAGAGGCAGCATGGTATGGAGGTCTCTTCCTCAAGGCAGCAAAGCAAGCAACCGCCTGGCATCAAAGCAACTTTCATGGAAATCAAGGCTCAGAATGAATTGTTAAGAGTACAGCTATATGATCAATTCCTCAAGGCAACACCCTCCAAACAGCAGAGATTAATGGCAGCCTATGACTTTAAGGAGGAAAAGATGATTCTGAGTCATTTCAAGCCTAAGATACCACAGCCCCAGATAGCTGCAGACTATATAAAGACAAGCTTAGAGGTCCTCTCCAAGGACATACACCCGATGGACCAAATAGAGCTGCACAAGTAAACGGGTGAAATGGTCTATGCCACTCTAGCAGACAAGGCCATGCTAGCCCATCAACTGAAGGAATCACTGAAAAAAGAAAACACTCAATTAGATTTGGAAAGAATGTCTTCCTCTGCCAAAGATAATAGAATAAAGACATTGGAGGAAATCATTGTGGAACTAGGACATGATCCTAAGAAGGATGCTAAAGCCATCCAGGCCCTCATAAAGAAAAAAGAGGAAGATATTGCTGCACTAAGAAAGCAATTGAGGCTGCCTGCAACTATGCACCCTCAAACTGCAGAACTTGTACAAGAAAAGGAAGGAGAAGATACCATGGATCTGCTAATGAAGATGAACCAAAGAATAATTCAGATGGAGGAAGAATTGGAGAGGGCATTGCAAGGCAAGCAGGGAGAGTCGACCTCCCAGCCACCTCAAACAGCTCCAACTGTTGCCACTATTCCTCCCACACAAGCAGCAACAATCCCTCCTGTTATCCTAGCATCCACCACAACTACATCAACTACAGATGCTACAGCAGCAACAACAACAGCACCAGAATCTAGCATGAGCATGGAAGAAATGATGAAAGTAGTCAAAGAGCTAGAAGTTTAGGTGACAGAGGTGAAAGAGGCCAAAGAAAAGTTGGCCAAGCTGGAGGCAAGCTATGACAAGTCCAAGATGACAGTGGCTGAGAAACAAAGAGAAATAAAAGCCTTGGACAACAAAATAAAAGCCTTAGAGAAGGAGCTTACTTTAGACAAAACTCTAGCTGAAATCAAGAAGATTTTGTGGGCCAAAATTGGCCAGTCAATCACTGACCAATGGCGATCGATTCAGGCCATACATGAACAGATAGAATTGATAGGCCTAGCTCAGTTTGAGACTCAAAGGGCTAGAGTAGCATTGGGAAATATGCCTGAGCAGGCCAATAAAATGATTCACTTCCTGAACACTCATACCAAAGAGGAGTTGGCAGCATTAGACATCAGTAGCAGGACATATACTATTCTGACAGCAAAAAAGGTGCTGACCCTAAGAAATTTTGTGCAAACTCTAGAAAGAAAGTGCCAGGAAATGCAGGCAGAAATAGATGATTTCAAGCTAAAGCTTGCAGCATTGCAGAGCAGAGGATTTCCCAGCCTATTAACCAGCGCTGGAAGACTGCTGACCCATGAACAATATACTACCAGGATGAATAATTATGTTTCAAATCAGATTACAGCATCCTCAAGTACCTCAGAAGAAACAGGGCCTCCCTCTGGACAGACTCTTTATGACAAGCTAGAAAATCTGTTCTACATTGAACATGAGATAAATCACCTCTTTGAGGTTTAGTCCAACTTTTACAGATACACTGAAGCTGATGAAACACTCATAAAGATACAAAGACATCAGCTGCCTACAGAGGATTGGTGGCAGGCAATGCTGGAAATTCTACCCAGGTAATTTGATTTCTGTTCCCTTTTTTATCAGCTTCAGATTTTTAACCAGCTACAGGTCAGCAAATTTGGATACACGGGCCACCTGTTAAAGAGTAAAAACAGCAGAAAGAAAGGGTCAAATTATGACTGCAGCTCATTAATAAAAGACCAAGTATGGATGCCAAGGCCAGGACAGCAAAGCAGTGACGCAGCAAAGCACCAGGACAGCAAACACAGGAACCGCAGATTAAAGACGCAGCTTCAGCCGACTCAGTTAGTCCAAAAAGTTAAATATCTCTGACAAAGTGGACAGCTAGCACACCAACAATTACTACAGCATTTATTTCTTTCATTTACTTCTTTAAAGAGTTGGTAAAGAAAGTTATTGCATGAAGACTTATCTACAAGATATTTTGTATCTCATTTTTGTATAAATACCTCCCCATAGAATGTATTTGGGGTTGGTGATTTTCTTTCTAGACTGCGCTGTAATTTTTGAGACTTTCTAATACAAATGGCTGTTGAAGTTCATGGTTTCTGCACCGTTTGAAAGTGCAAATGATGTTCTGGGACCTGCTACAGAATTCCTGTGTCATTCAATGGAACAATAAGTTATTCTAAACTGTGTTTTATGTTTTCTGTGTTTGCAAATTTCATATATGTTCCATAATCTTGGTAACGGAGAAGAAAGAATAGCCCAGGATTTGTTTAAATGCACCCTGTGTTCAATCTCTGCTATTAACTATGTTTTCTTCAGAATTAGTCATAAATATGAATTCTTAAATGCTCATGTTTGCACTAATTCCTTCATTTTGAATACTATTTAGGAATTCTTAATTGCTCCTGAATAATATTCATACACTTTCCCTCTGCCAGCATAATGAAAGATTCTTGATTGCCTTTCATTCCCTGATTTCATTCCATCAAATTTCAGATTTGAAAATTGTTCCATAACTGCCTATCTTGCTCTGTAGTATTACCATTCCCCAAGAAACACTTTCAGCAGTACATCATCATTGACTCCATCTGCCCAATGGAACAGACTGTTTTAGATTTGCATCCCAGCTCTGCCTGAAATCACCATCCAACAAACTTAAAACAAAAACCTGTACATCATAACTAGCCTAAAATACTCCAAAAACAAAGCTAAATTACAAAGAGAGAGCCCTCTCTGGTTGCAGGTAGGCTAGAACCTGCAGCTAAAAGATTGGTTAGTGGTTACCTCGGCCGTATTCCCTTCAGGAGGCAGGGAACAACCTGAGTGATAACAGAAACTAGTGTGAAGGTTGTACATCTTGAAAGTAGGGGAAAGCATAAGCAAGAAGACCACCCAAAGAGGATAACAACAACTAAGAGAAAGGAAGAAAATCCCTTTTGTACTCATTGTGAGAAAGAAGGGCATGATGAGGAACATTGTTGGAAACTGCATCCATAATTGAGGCCTAAGAGGAACGATGAAAAAGAGAAGCAGAAGGTAGTTGCAACTGTGCAACAAGAACAAGAATCAGAATCAAAGGATGATGAAAATATCACAGCTGTAGGATTTGTAGGTCTTGGACCAATTGACTTGGGATCAGAGTCAGGTGATGAAATGAAGATTGCAGCTCTTGGGATTTCATAAGATGGACCTATTGACTTAGGTTCTAATTCAAGCAATGAGACAAAGATTTCAACGGAAATTGTGCCAAAGACAAGAAGGGAACCAAATAATGCATGGCTCTAAGAACTTGAAGAGATGAACCAAAGAACTCAAGCGGAGAATGCTGAACTAAAGAGACTCCTACAAAAAGAAGAAGAGGAGAAGAAAAGGTTGCAACATCAGTTACAAGCCAAGGAGGAGGCCTTGGAAAAGTTGCAGAATAACAAGCAGGAGGTAAAAAGTGATTCTTCAATTTCATGTACTTTTTATGTTGATGATTTCACTGCTTTTGCGAAATATAGTACAGGAATTCGATCAAAATTGTTGAAGGAAATGGGGTATCAATGGAAGGGCCATAGTATTAATGCCCAAGGCATTGTGAATCCCACAAAAGTGGAGGAATTTTCTTGTTATGCAAGACTTGGATATGTCAGAAAAGAGGTTGGGTAATGCTCCAAGACAACTAGTGACCAACCAACGACATATGAGAGCACTACATCACATTCTAGTGATAGTGAGGATTCCACAGGCACTTCTTAGTGGCACACCAACAATAAGCATTCCAAGATTATCAGAAAAGTTTGGAGGAGTAAGAATCATTGTAGTTACTACAATGAGGATGGACACCAGAGAGCCACATGTTAGATACTCCATGCCCAGAAATCACCTATGAAGAAACCAACTGGTGAAGATGTTCAACAAGAAAATCAACCACAGGGAGATGACCCATTCACTTTGTTGAGTGAGAGATGGTTTTATTAGAAATAGTAGTTTTTCATATTATTGTAAATCATATCTTGTGAAATGATTTTAAAAGTGATAATGTGTTTTCCATCACTTATGAAAGCAACATAATGATGTTCTGGCCTCTTTTTATTAATCGTTGGGGTATTGGTTTCTATTATGATGTACACTTGACCAAAGAGTGTGTCTTATAAACTCTTGGAAAGTATGGGGATGCTTGGGTCATGATTGGTCATGTAATTGAACATGTAGTTTGCAAAGATTGTACTACAAGTTTGCAGAGGATGTAGGTGTTGGCTCATCACTTATGTTCTGAAGAACAAAGGTGAAGTAGAAGGAAGTGTGCCATGTCAAGGCACTTGTTGTGCAGAAAAGGGAACACAATAGATTATAGATTATGTTCATGATTTTGGAGGACCAAAAGCTCCTTAGTGTTGGCATTATGAAAAATGTGTTGTCCTTGATGGAAACATACTTGATAAACATTGTCAACATGATGATAACAAGATAATTTTACAAGCTAGTACACATGTGACCGAGAGTTTGGACAAAGGCATAGCAGTCCAGAGATAGAAGAATGATGAGGGTGATGTTTTGAGAAATACACATGGATTATGTGAAGTAAAGTCACGTACATACGCGAGTATAGAGAAGAGAAAGCGTGTATAGTTTCTACACCATGGTATCCTAAATACCAGGGATATTTACCATGATATTGGCCCATAGTAATGAGTGCGGCAACAGATATTTGATCTTGTCTTGGAATACCATCGACATTACTAAGGATTTGACCCATGGTATTGGATAAGGCCTAAGATATATATAGAGATGAAGATCAAAGTGTTTAGTGTGCAAGTTATGGGTTATTAATGAATAGTTTGATCTAAAATAAGTATACATCGGGAAGTATGATGATGGATTAGATCCAATAGATCTGAAATAGATATACGTTGAATAATTTTCTTATGGGTTGGGTTATGATAATTTTTTGACGTACGTTTATTATTGTGTATGGGTTTGACTGAAATTTTGTTGTGAAATGAAGCTATGAGTCAATATTTACATATCTAGATGTAGGTTTGTTTCAAAACATGCGTGTACATATACAGATCAAATTCTGAGTAGTAGCATATCGATTCTGCAGTATGGACAGATTTGTATGTGGGTATCAAATATGAAAGGCACGTACATATGTAGAAGTGTTTTGTAAGGGTCACATACATATGCTAGGGTTTTGCTGAATATGATGTCTGATCAGCTTGATCAGTCTTGTTGTGTTTGTTGTTGTCTGTCAATGAAGTATTTCATGATGATCTGGGTTTAACAGTGATGGTTGAGGTTGAATGATTTGTGGAATGATTTGTTGAATAGTAATGATGTTTCTATCTGTATGTGGTTCAGATATTTGTGATTGGTTCTATAAGTGATTCAATGAGTATTTCAGTATGACAATGATTCAGTTTCAAGGTTCAGTGTTTTGAAGAACAAGAAAATGGGTTGAAGGAAGAGATTCTCAAATTAAAGGAGCAAGTGAAAGAAGGAAGAAGGGAGGTTAAAGATATGACAAAGCAATATCTAGAAAATGAAAAGCAATATCAAATAATGGAGGTTGAGGTAAACATTCTAAAAGGAAAATTAGAAGAAAAAGATAAACATTTGAGATTTCAAAATAGTACTAAGATATTGGATAATATTCTTAGTAGTCAAAGGTCTCCCGCCATCAAATTTGGTCTTGGTTTTCATGAAATTGTTGAAGGAGAATCTAGTTCACAATTTGATGCAAGGAATTCAAAGGGTAACAATGCAAAAATTGAAATGCTCAACAAAGAGATAACAAGTCAACCTGATCAACAACCAAGGAAAGTGAATCTTCCAAGAAAATCATTTAATCCTAAATATAAATATGGTAATCGATTCTCTCCTCTTATCAATAATGTTGAATTTTTTGTATGTCATAACTATGGAAACATTGCAGCCAATTGGAGAAGAAGATCGTTTCAATCACAAGAAAATAACTTCTTCACAAAAAGATTGTCAACTTCTAGGTACTCAGGCTTCTTTAAGGGATATTACTTTTCTTGCAATATATTTGGTCACAAATCTATTGATTGCAAGAGAAAGAATATGAATCATAAATATTATGATTCCTCCGCACATAAAAGATGTTATGCTTGTAACAAGTTTGGGCATGTAGAAAAACAATGCAAGAACAAATATATGGATCGCCTTAGACAACATGGCAAATAATCAGATAAGAATATTGATGTCAGAAGATCTAAAAAACATGGATACAACAACATTTCTCATAATAAGCACAAAGAACATGTAGATCTTGTTATCTCGTGCTATTATTATTTAATGATGATGCTATTGTCATGGATGAATCCTATGGTGTTGTTATTGGTCCTTAAAATTGTTACATGTACACTGCTATGATGCAAATGGTATGTTTCTAGAAGAATATGGTTATAAGAAGAACTTCGGCATAAATCACATGTAGAAAGACCTTTGTCGACGCATTTCGAACCAACTAGTGTGGTTCATCGTCAGGACAAGTTGAGGAGTCAGATCATAGCTGCATCTTAATAGGGAGAGCAGATCCTCCAAACAGTTAGGTTGACTAGGTTGACCATCAACAGCTATAAAAAACGGCTAGATAATGTTAAAAATTAAAATAATATTATATTTATAGTAATTAAATTATATTATAAATACCATTTCATTTTCGTCAAAAGGTAATAAAAACAAATATTATAATTATAGTAATTAAATTCTCTCTCTAATAAATAATTAAAATATTATAATAAATTAAATTCAAAAGTGATTCTATTTTATTTTATAATATATTTAATTCCTTATTGAATTTATATAATAGTAAAAAGGGAGGTTTTTAAGAAAGATTTTCTATGGTTATTAATTTATTAACTCCTTAGGGACAAGAATGTGATTTTAATATTTATCTATTTATTTATTTATTTATTTTGTTATTATATTATTCTATGGTTGTTAAAATAACTTATTTAATTATTTATTAAATCATAAATAATTAAATAAGTTATTTTAACAACCATAGAATAATATAATAACAAAATAAATAAATATTAGAATCACATTCTTGTCCCTAAGGAATTAATAAATTAATAACCATAGAAAATCTTTCTTAAAAACCCCCCTTTTTACTATTATATAAATTCAATAAGGAATTAAATATATTATAAAATAAAATAAAATCACTTTCGAATTTAATTTATTATAATATTTTAATTATTTATTAGAGAGAATTTAATTACTATAATTATAATATTTGTTTTTATTACCTTTTGACTAAAATGAAATGGTATTTATAATATAATTTAATTACTATAAATCTAATATTATTTTAATTTTTAACATTATCTAGCCATTTTTTATAGCTGTTGATGGTCAACCTAGTCAACCTAACTGTTTGGAGGATATGCTCTCCCTATTTAAGATGCAGCCATGATCTGATTCCTCAACTTGTCCTAACGATGAACCACACTAGTTGGTTCAAAACGCGTCGACAAAGGTCTTTCTACATGTGATTTACGCCGAAGTTCTTCTTATAATTGTTATGGATCACAAAAGCCTCAATTCAAGAATATGGATGTAAGCATGATGATCTTGATGATATGGGATCACAGGGATGAGTAGTTGATGATGATGAATTACAGAAAGGGATATTATGGAGGATTACTTACACTGCATAATAATGAAGTATTCTTTCTTCCTGTATGAAGAATTTGGACCGAGAGAATGATGTTGCTGCAGGTTTCATGAAGATATGGTTATTAATATACTACTACATCTATTGGATGATACTTGGAGACATGGCATATTTAGTTACATGTTGATGAATGATGCTACATTTCCCTATCTTACTTTGATTCTCACATATTTTGTTGATGCATGAAAAGATATATTGTTTTTCTACAAAAGATCTATATTACTTTGAGGAATGTGGATTAAGGATCTTCCTACTAAGGGAAAGAGCAAGTTGACTTTGATGACGTTAAGGGGATGAGTTCTACAGAAAAATCTTATGTTGTTGATGATGCATACTTGTTCACAGGTTCATGATATTACATTGCTTCTTGATGATGTTCATGGTGCTATTGTTAGATGCTTATGGTGCAGATCCTATATGGTATATAGTACTGAAAGACTATCCTGGTCTTTCTACCTCACTATTGAGGTCTTTGGTCTTGGTCTGTCATTTGATGTAAAGGTCATGTAAATACCTATGATGTAATAATTGTAATATTCAGTCATGAATGGACTATCGGGGTCAACTCAATTATGTATGTTATCATGTGTTGGGGATTTGATGTAATGTTGAGTCAATTATGTAACCCCTCTGTGTTGGGAGATTGGTCAATATGAGTTATTGGTGATAGGAAAGGTAATGTCTAGCAACTTCTTTATATGTCTTCAGAAAATTCAGCATGTGTTGGGTGCAACCCAACTTGGCCTAGTTTTTGGCCAAGACTCCGCATTTTGAGGAGCAAAGTGCACAGTGGAGTGCGCAACGGAGTGCAAAGTGAACTGCGCAACGAAGCAATTGGAATATACTATGCAGTATAAGTGCATCAGAGTGGGTTGAAGCCCCTCCCTTTTGTAAAAAACATGTAATGTTGTAAAAGATGAATGGTTTTCGAACCATTGTAGATATTTTTAGGGATTCCATAGTATTTTAATGATATATCTCGCGATGTAATAGTATATATAGGGATCAATAATAAAGAAGAGAGACATCATATCTTGAATTAAATGGTTGGATTCTTGTGATCTGTGGTTTTGTGGCAAAGGAAAGGCTCTGCAGCTGAGTGCGCAGAGGCCTAAGTCTACAACTGAGTGCACAGACGACCTACAACTTAGTGCGCAGGTCAAGAATCATTTGTTGTACAAGATTCATTATTATAAGCAAAAATTCTTATGGACATATTCCCACCTTGGGATGAACCACTGAAAATTAGTGTCTTTATGTGTATATTTTCTTATTATCCGGTGTATCATAGAAATTTATTACAGTTGCATTTTATTACAACACAGTGATGATTTATGGCCCTATATGATATGTTAAGTGATTAGGTGAATGTGGCGAAGTAATTTATGAATGTTAAGCATAAAAGAACATAATAATACCACATTGCATCATCCCTCAAGGCTGCAGAAACTTGGTTCTGCAACCTCCCATAGTCACTTTGGGTGAGACTGCAATATGCTTTCAAGTCGTTGTCGAAAGGGCCAGTGATTAAGGGTTTTGTTGGGCGCAGTATAGGTTGAACCTGGGTCAACCCAAATCATAACCAACAAATGGTTTTGTTGTCGGGATCAGGATCTATTTGAGGGATATGTTTATGTGGTATCCGTTGAAGAAGGTTTACAAATGGTTCCATTACCGGGACCAAGATCTCTTTGAGGGATACGTTTATGTGCTATCCATTGAAGAAGGAAATTCAAGATTGGATAATATTGGAGTGATAATTTACATACTAGGAGAACGGAAACCCACATCTGAAGTCCGAAGCTTGGTTACATAGATATATTTTTACAGATCAATACAAAATTTTCTTCACATCATATCCGGCTAAATTGTACAAGTGGATATCAAGGTTGACCAAAAGAAAGACTCGTTTTAAAGGCGGATAACCTACAATGTGGACTCTTGAATTGATACAATGACTCAAGAGAACTGACAACAAGATTTCAAGGGCTGTCAATTTTTGGATTAATAACATCTTGGGAGGATTCATCACTGAGTTCACAGTAGACCAGACCATGTCCTAAAACGAAGCAAAATGACGATTCTTCAAAGGACCACGAGGTAAGTATTTAAAATCTTTGAAACTTTGGATTAAGATGCTTCTATGTGAAAAGGGAGTTTTACGGATGCAGCCAGATTGTTAGTTTACTTATGTTTGAAAGAAGAGAGAATAAATCTAAGCCAGATATCGCAGTAACGCGAAGTGGAAAAATATATAGAGTAGATACCAGAAAAATAGCTCATGGACAAGACCCAAATACCTTTGTAGAGACTGAATATAGTCCTTTGTTGAGTGAATCTAAAAGTGAAAGAGAATATAGCCATCCTAATAAACCCCAGGTAACTTCATAGTATTCACCGTTTGAGAGTTCACATAAGCCAAAATCCAATAATAGCCAGGGTATTTTTGGCTCTCCCCCTCCCCCTCCCCCTTCTCCCCCTACTCCCCCTACCCCCCATCCCCCTCCCCTTACTCATCCACCTCCCCCTCCAAGAAGAAATATGGTTGATGATATTATGTTGCCTGTTTTCGAAGGAACTGGATCGGACGATCCATAAATTTTTTTGTTTTTATGTGAAGTTGTATGGACCACAAAGCATATCAACGATGAAAATATAAAGAAAGCGCAGCTCATTACGACACTCTGAGATAGAGCATTGACATGGTATATGAATTATTCAAATAATCAAATTAGAACATTTGCACATATTAAAGCAGCATTGATAAGAGAATTTAAGAAGTTGAAGTTTGAGTCGTAGTGCATCACCGAGTTAAAAGAAATTAAATAGAAACCTACTAAGTTCTTTTTGGAACTTGATCAAAGATTTAAGGAATTGTTAGATCAAGTGAACTTCGAAATAACTCCGTAGCAACATCAAGAATGGTTTATTGTTGCGTTGTTACCACATATCAGACTACCACTGATGCAACAAAAGATAACAATTCAAGATGAAGCTCTTCAGAATGCAATGAAGTTGGAAGCTTCACCTATAGGAGATACTAATGCAGGTATGCAACATATTCAGAGTCAGTTGGAAAACCTAACCCTGTAGATACAAGATATCAAGAAAAGAAAAGAAGTCAGAGAAGAAGTATGGTGTACGAAGTGCAAATCAGAGGGATATTCTAAAGAACAATGTCCTCTCTTTAGGGATTACATGACTAGTGGGGCATTCGATCCATTAAATGTAGGATCCAGCCTATGGTGTGAGATATGTAAGACCAGTGGCCAACATCGCTCAAAAAATCGTTACCTATTACAGAAATATGTGCGGATTCTAAAGAACTTATATTGCAAGTTCTGTAAATCAACAGGACATGATGAAAATAATTGTCGAGCTTATGAACTAATGGTGGGGCGCAATGATGAAACTTATAGGATACAAGTAAAAGAACATGGAAATGAAGGAAGTGGAAAATGCAGTGGTTGAGGAGGCTACCAAGGAAGAGGTTAATCTGCTGGAGCTGGTCGAGGATGTAGAGAGATCATTTGCTATAACTACAGTCAGGCAGGTCATTTTGTGAGAGATTGTCAAAACCCTACAACAACATGTAAGTATTATAAATCCTTTGACCACGTAATTGAGGAATTCCCTGTGCTTATGGCAAAGATACAAGAGAAAAGGAAACAACAGCCGACACAAAACATTCAAATGATGACTGTTGAAAGGATGACTAAATTAGTATTGCCACTAGAAGCAGAGCTACGACCAGAAGTGATAAAGAAGAGGAGAAGAAATAATATGAAAGTACATGGGTTAGAAAAAATATTGAGAAATCTCATGGTTTTTATATTCAGAAAGAAAAAGCAGTATTTATGGAAGAAAAGTGAAGCTTTATGGATGATAGAGCTTCGACCTCTAGTGCGTAGCCAAAGCAGAAAACTAGCTGCAACGTGTCATCAACTTCAACATAGAATCAGGCTTCAACGTAGAATCGAGCTTCGACATAGGATCGAGCTCCAATACAAGACCAAGATTCAACAAATCAAGCAGGTGTTTTAAAGTCTTTTCTACATGCTTGTATAAAATTATTGAGAGATCAAAAGGCGGTAGAAGGGCTTCAAGAGTTGATAGATTCCTATGCATCCAAAGAAGCATTATGAAGTGATATGCGCACAGTCAATAATTTTGTTATGAAACCAGCTCAAGAAAAAGATAGAAAAGATAGATCAACGCCTTAGAATTCAGCCTCTTCGAGGGGGCAACCTCCTTTACATTACATAAATGAACAATTCTTGGATGATTCAAATGACAAAACCTCCTTTCTATATATAGGAGTCTAAGGAGTCACAATATAACCCAGCCGACCTAACAATAATAATATAAAGCCACAAAAATAACAATAGAGGGATTCTATGGGGCACAGTAATAACAATATGGGGATAATAGGGGCACAACAATATTAATAAGGGGTACAACTACAATAGTAATGGGGTAATCACTAGTATTATAGGGACCCAACATGCCCCTCTCCTTCAAAAAAGTGTTGTCCTCAATGCTTGAGAAGTTCTAGATGCTTCTGTATAAAATTCTCATCCTCCCATGTGGAATCTTCAGCGGATAAGTTCTTCCACTTGATAATATACTCCAAAATTGATCGATTTCGTAGCTGTCGAGTTCTTGTTTCTATGATTGCTTCCAATTCCAATATAATTTTTCCTTCCTCGTCAAGTTCTGGCAATATTGTTTGATCTGGGAGCTTGTTGCCTATAACCTTCTTTAAACATGAAACATGGAAAACTGGGTGAAATCGAGAAGCTGCAAGAAGCTCCAATTTGTATGCCATAGTACCAATCTTTTGCAACACCTTGTATGGACCATAATACTTTGGTGATAATTTATTATCCTTCTTAGCTTGCTTGAGGGACATTTGCTTATATGGTTGTAGCCGTAGGAATACCCAATCACCTACATCAAAACTTCTTTCGCTATGATGTTGATCTGCCTGTTGTTTCATTCTATTCTGTGCCAACACGAGGTTATCCTTTAAGAGTTGGAGGACTTGTTGTTGATGTTCAATGTGATGTTCCACTGCTTGAACCTTAGAATTTTCTCTTAAATATGATGTGATGGATGGTGGCTGATACCCATAAAGTGCCATAAATGGGGTCATTTTTGTTGCTGTATGGAAGGAAGTGTTATACCACCATTCAGCCAGAGGCAACCATTTGACCCATTGTGTCTGTTTATCAGATACAAAGCAATGAAGATATCCTTCCAAACATTTGTTTACTATCTCAGTTTGCCCATCAAATTGAGGATGATAAGATGAGCTATGAGCTAACTGAGTACCAAGACAAGAAAATAATTCTGTCCAAAAATTTCTAGTGAAAATGGGATCTCTGTCACTTACAATAATCTTTGGGTTTCCATGTAGCTTTTGAATTGTTTCCATAAATGCAGTAGAAACTGTACTGGCTTTAAATGGATGTGATAATGCACAAAAGTGTGCATACTTGGTAAGTCTGTCAACTACCACCATGATGACACTCTTTCCCTCAGACTTGGGTAAACCTGTGATAAAATCCATTGAAACCTCCTCCCAACGTTGGCTTGGAATGGATAAAGGTTGTAATAGACCCGGTGTCTTAATTGTTTCAACTTTATTTTGTTGGCAAACCAAACATTCCGCCACAAACTTTTGAATATCTGATTTAAGGCCATCCCAAAAAAATTCCTTCTTAACCCTGTGGTAAGTTTTTAAAAATCCTGAGTGCCCTCCTAAGGGAGAAGTGTGCAATTCCATAAGAATATTTTGTTTTAGCTGGGAATTCTTACAGAGGTATAAGCGATCTTTGTACCATAACGAATCATTTTGCCAGCTAAATGTATCAGACACACTGGAATCTTGTTGTAACTTTTGAATAAGTGCCCACACTTCTTCGTCATTCTTCCATTCCTCCCTTGCTTCGTTTATCCAATCTGGTTGGATAATAGAAATGGCGCACAACAATGCTTCCACATCCTCATCCTTTCTTGAGAGTGCATCTGCCACCACATTTTGCTTCCCTTTTTTGTAGATGATTTCAAAGTCATAACCCAACATCTTTGTGACCCACTTTTGTTTCTCTTCAGAGGATAATCTTTGTTCTAAAAAGTATTTAAGGCTATCATGATCCGTTTTTACCTTGAAGTGTCTTCCCATTAGGTAGGGTCGCCATTTCTTAAGTGCATGGAGTATTGCCAACATTTCCTTCTCATAAATAGCTTTGTGTAAAAACTTTCCCTTGATTGGACGACTTTCAAAAGCAATGGGTCTTTCATCTTGCATTAAAACATCACCAATTCCATTTCCTGAAGCATCACATTCCACAATAAAGGTTTTTGTGAAGTCCGATGTAGCTAAGACCGGTGCTTGGCACATTGCCTCTTTAAGATGTTTGAAGGCCTTTGTTGCTTCTGGAGTCCATGAAAATGCATCTTTCTTCAATAATGTTGTTAGAGGTGCTGCTATTCTCCCATAATTCTTAACAAACTTGCGATAATACCCTGTCAACCCGAGAAATCCTCGCAGATGCTTTATGGATGTGGGAATTTTCCATTCCTTAATGGCTTTAATTTTGCTAGGGTCTACCTTAACTCCTTCATGAGATACAATATGACCCAGATATTCCACCTCTTGTACTCCAAAGAAACATTTGGATCTTTTTGCATATAATTGTTTCTCCTCCAATAGTTGTAGCACCCTGTCAACATGTTCAACATGATCCTTCCAAGACTTGCTATAGATTAGTATATCATCAAAAAATACTAACACAAATTTTCTAAGGAATGGTTTGAAAATTGAATTCATCAAACCTTGAAATGTTGAAGGTGCATTGGTAAGGCCAAAAGGCATGACCAAAAATTCATAATGACCCTCATGAGTTCTAAATGTTGTTTTTGGAATGTCTTCAATCTTCATTCTGATTTGATGATATCCTGAACGAAGATCCAACTTGGTGAAGTAAATTGATCCATGCAATTCATCCAGTAATTCATCAATGACAGGAATGGGAAACTTATCTTTAATAGTGAGCTTGTTGAGCTCCCTATAATCCGGACACATGTGCCATGATCCATCCTTCTTGTGCACCAATACTACTGGAGCAGAGAAAGAACTTTGACTTGGTTGAATTATACCAACCTCTAGCATTTCTGCAACCATACGTTCAATTTCACTCTTTTGGGCATAGGGATATCTGTACGGCCTGATGTTTGGAGGAACACTTCCTGGAATCAGATGAATAGCATGATCATGATCACGAATAGGTGGGAGACCTTTGGGAGTCTCAAATACCTTGGAATGATTGTCCAAGACTTTTTGGAGATCTGGAGAAATAGATGATTCCACTGTGGAAACATCTAGCGAACATAATTGTGCAATTACACCTCTTTGTTCCTTTTTTAGAAGCTTTGTCATACCGTTAGAGCTGATTATCTTTCCCAGTTTCCCTGCAATACCCCTTAATTCAACTTCCTTTCCTTCCACAGAAAATTTCATGAAAAGTTCTTGAAAATTAAAAGCTATTGTACCCAAGGATTGTAGCCATTGGACTCCTAGTACAACATCAGCACCTCCCATTGGAATGGAAAGCATTGGGCTAGTCAATACATATTCTCCCATGGATAGCTTGATATTATGGCACTTTCCAAGCAATTTATTGTTCCTCCATTTGCAACCATCACTTGACACTCTGGTGCTGGATATAAGAAGCAATTCAATTCTCTTGCTACCTTACAATGAATAAAATTGTGGGTACTTCCTGAATCAATCAACACTATTACCTTTTTCTTCTTGATTTGTCCTTCTATCTTGATGGTTTGAGGAGTGGTAATTCCCGCCAATGCATTACAAGATATGGTCGGATTCATTTCTTCTTTATCTAGGCTTTGTTCCTGGAGTATATCCTCTTCTTTTGACCTTTCTTGCTCCTTTTCTTCTTCCTCTTCACAATCTATGTAGAATAATTTCTTCTCAGCACACTTATGACCTTTAGTGTATTTGCTATCACAACTGTAACAAAGACCTTTTTCTCTTTTTTCTTCCAATTGTTGTGGTGTCAACCTTATAGGTTGTGGAAGACTAGCGGCAACAACACTTCCATCTTTATAGTTGTGAGTGGTATGCTTCCTGGTTGCCATAATTTTGCTTTCCATTTTTCTTGCTAACATGAATGCCTTCTCTAATGAATCAGGTTCCCAAAGGCGCACATCATGTTGGATATTATCCTTTAAAGACCCTATGAACACATCAATCCTATGCTCCTCTGGAATATCTTTTACCCTTATGTTCAATTTTTGGAACTCCTCAATGTGCTCCATTATTGAACCCTTTTGTTTGAGACTTATCAATTGGCTAAAAAAAGTGTTGCTTTTTGTATCCTTATAATGTGTTATCAATTCTTCCATAAAAATTGCCCAAGTGATAAATTGTTTACGAGAGCAAAGTCATTGATACCATACAAACTGATTTGGTTCCAAATATAAAGTTTCAATACGTACCTTTTGTGTGTTTTTCACATTATTGAGATCGAAAAATTGCTCCATCTGTAATATCCATGTTGCGGGATCCTTGCCATCAAACTTCCTCATATCGATTTTTGGAATATGGTGGGTCTTTGAACCAACATTAGAGTCTATGGAATCATGATTAACATTTCTTTTGTTCTCATCATGAGTTTCCTTTACTACCCTTTCACCATTAGTGACCCTTTCTTGTAGCAACTTATTCATATTGATCTTCAATTCTTCCATGTCTGTCTTCAAATCTATCTTCAAATCATCCATCTTAGCTTCCACGTCATTCATCCTAGCTTCTACACCTTTATTTAAACAATCCATCTTAGCTTCTACGCCTTTCTTTAAACCATCCATCTTAGATTCTGTTCCTTTTTGTGCAAGGGACAGTTGTTGCACTTGGTCTTGTAATTTTGATATATCATGTTGCATTTCTTCCTCTTCTTCATGAGTCATGCTAGAGCTTTCAGGTTCCTTACTAGGTGTTTGCATTTTCTTTCCTCGGGGCATCAGTTACCGATAATAATTCTCTACTATACCCTTTGAATTCCTTCAAAATAAATTTTCAAACCAAGCTTAAGCAAAAATTTAAGGAAATCTACACACCTTTTTTCACTTTGTAGGAGCTCAATATTGCCTCTGATGTATCTCTGTACTTTCCAATCATCTAGATCTGAATTTGTGACCTGTGGTAGCCCTCTGTGTCCTCTTTCCAATGCCACAAGTCTGACCCAAATTGGATTCTCCAAGGAAGAGTTATGCGAAATCTCCCACAGTGACTTGATTATAGACTAGTTCAGTAGAGCGAACTTGTACGACTTGCCACGAGTCACTGTTTCGACCTTTGGATCTGAAAAATTTATACGAGAAACTACAGTCCGTCCTCTTTCTATACCTTCTTACAAAATTTCAATCTGATCCCCAGAGAGAAAGTTATGATGCTTTTCCCCAGGTCACCTGTTTGGAATGTAATTCAGGAGTCTGCAAAAATACCAACTTCCTCAGATCATATCTCCGCAAATATAGCGCGAACAACTCTGAAATTTGGACCCGAGGTTCAGCGCGATTTCTTCTTAAATTTTTTTTTTTTGCAACTTTTGAAACATCGCAGAAAAAAATTTATAGCGAAAATTCCACGATGACCTATTTGGAGCAGCAAAACCCTAGAATCCAAAGCTCTGATACCAAATGTTATGAAACCAGCTCAAGAAAAAGATAGAAAAGATAGATCAACGCCTTAGAATTCAGACTCTTCGAGGGGGCAACCTCCTTTACATTACATAAATGAACAATTCTTGGATGATTCAAATGACAAAACCTCCTTTCTATATATAGGAGTCTAAGGAGTCACAATATAACCCAGCCGACCTAACAATAATAATATAAAGCCACAAAAATAACAATAGAGGGATTCTATGGGGCACAGTAATAACAATATGGGGATAATAGGGGCACAGCAATATTAATAAGGGGTACAAATACAATAGTAATGGGGTAATCACTAGTATTATAGGGACCCAACAAATTTTCATCGACAAAAGAGAACTGGAAGAGAGATGAGGCTTAGTGCACATATAAGGGTATATGAGATGGATTAGGTCATCCTTGATTTGGTATTTGATGCTAATGACTTAATGAAGTAGACATGGGAGTTAATGGGTAAGTTGATGCTATAATGGTCACCTATTTAGTTAAGGATGGAAAATCAACAAAAGATCTTCCCCTTAGGAAGACTACTAGGTGTAATAGTGGACATTGAAGGAGTTCACACTACAGCTGATTTTGAAGTAATAGAGATAGTTGATGACAGTAACCCCTATCCTGCATTACTTGGAATTGATTGGGAATTTGACAATATGGCTATAATTAATCTAAAGAAGAGACATATGATATTTGAAGGGAATAATATGAGAGTAATTGTTCCCTTGGATCCATCAGAAGGGGTCAGATATACAAAACTAGTAAGAGAATAATATTGCATAGCTGATATAGATAATATCTATCAGATGACAACAAAGGAACATGATTTGGTTAAGCCTACTGCATAAGGCAAGTTGAATTGGGAGCATGATAGTTCTTGTACCTTAGACTCAGAACAAGAGTTGGAAAACTGGCAGAATAGGCTACATGAAATATCCAGAACTCACTGTGCAAGAATTACCAAATGAGTTCGTTGTATGATATCTGAGGTATGTAATCTTCCTTCTTATGATTGCTTGGGTGATATAAATATTTTTCTTGATGATTACGAGGAACAGGTTCTAGAGAATCAAAGGTTGTTAGCCTTAGATATAACCCTGAAAGCTACCCCTACTAGATGATGAGGTGCACACAAGAAAAATATAGAAGGTTGGCAGGAATGTTGAAGATTGATGTGGATAAGGTTTGGATAGATAGATACAGAGATAAAGATAAAATATGAGGGTGAAACTAATCCTAGGAATCATATCCAGCTATGCAATACAACGTGGAATGATATTCCACAACAAGAATGGGTACATGGATTCATTCACACATTAGCAACAATTCCTAAGAACTTGTACTTAGAAATAGAGCTTCGATGTGATATGGTAAACTGGGAAGACATGGTTGATGACTTCATATTAACATTTAACTTTGAGGATGATTGCCCATACATAGATTTGGCCCTTCAGGCAGTTAAGAAGAAGATCTTTGAGAATGCAATCCCATTGACATGAGAACAACCTGATTGGGCTGCACAGATAGAAAATGCACTAGAATGCTATAACCTTACTACAGAATAAGAAGAAGATCCTCACACCGTCTACATAGTAGAATCAAAAGGATACTGCGAAGTAAATGGACCTGAGTTAGAGATACCAGATATAACAAAGCCACTGAAGACCAAGAAGGTGAACATAGGATCAAAGCAGTAACTTAAGTTTGCAATAATAGGAGACTATTGGGATGAAGAGACAGTCAATAAAGTTATATAGTTACTTCATGAATACCAAGAACTGTTTCCCACCAAGCTTTCAGAAATGAAGGGTATACTAGGAGACCTAGGAATTATGAAAATTCCCTTAAGCCTGATGTGAAGCTAGTCAAACAAAGACCTTACAGGATGAACCCGAAGTATAAGGAGAAAGTAAAGATAGAGTTTGATAAGCTAATAGTGGTAGGAATTATTGAACCAGTAGAAGAATCAAAATGGGTGAGTCCTATGGTGATGTAAGAAAAGAAGACTGAAGGAGAGATTAGGATCTATGTTGATCTGAGGAAGTTAAATGATGCATGTTTAGATGATCCTTTCCCTACCCCTTTCACAGATGAAGTGCTAGACAATGTAGGAGTTCAGGAAGCTTACTCATTTATAGACAGATTTTCAAGTTATCATTAGATTAGGATTGCACCTGAAGATCAGCGTAAGAACACATTTGCTACAGAATGGGGCTCATATCAATACACATTAATGCCTTTTGGACTAAAGAACGCCCTTGCTATATTTTCTAGAGTGGTGGTTGTAGCTTTTAAGGAATATGTCCACAAATTTTTAGAGGTACATTTTGATGATTGGACAGTATTTTGGTTGGTAAGCAAACATATTCGAAGTTTAATACTTACACTCAACACATGTAGATAGTATCATATCTCTCTAAACTTAAAGAAGTGAATATTTTGTGTACCTTTTGGCATATTGTTGGGACACATTGCTTTTAAGAAAGGACTAATGGTGGACCCTACTAAGATTGCTATCATTGTGAATTTTCCTCCACCTAAGATAGTAAGACAGCTTTGCACTACATTGGGACATACTGGGTATTACAGGAAATTCATCAAGGGGTATGTGTAGATCACTGCGCCTATGGAGAAATTATTAAAGAAGGATGTAATTTTTCAATGGAATGAAGAATGTCAGAAGAGCCTTGAAATATTGAAATAAAAAATGGTAGTTGCACCTATATTAGTGTTCCCTAATTGGAATAAGGAATTCCATGTCCATGTGGATGCCTCCTCTATAACTTTGGGAGTAGTATTAGCACAACCTAGTGCAGGAGAAATTGATCACCCTGTAACTTTTGCAAGTAGAAAATTATCTAGTATAAAACAATTACACCACTACAGAAAGGGAAGCACTGACCATGGTGTATGCTTTGTAGAAGTTTAGACATTATTTTCTGGGATCACACTTTAAAATGTTTATAGATCATTCTGCATTGAAGTATTTGGTTAATAAGCTTGTCTTAGGAGGAAATATTTGCATATGGTTACTAATATTCCAAGAATATTACTTTGAAATCATTGTTAAACCGAGAAGACTGGATGTAGGACCTAATCATTTATAAAGATTGGAAAAATGGGAAGAACCAACCAACATAGAAGATAATCTCCCTGATGTGTAGTTATTAGCAATCGGAGTTGTAGATGACCATTTTGCAGATATCATTTATTTTTTTACCACAAGGATGGCTCCTTCAAAGTATACTATGAAGCAAAAGAAAGAATTAGTGGTTAAGGTAGCTGAATTTTCATTAATATAAGGACAATTATATAAGATGGGACCAACTGAAATATTGCACAGATATGTTCCTGAACATGAAAGACAGATGATTCTAGCAGAAGCTCATGGTGGCACAGCTGGTGGACACTATGCAAGAAAAACTACTATGCAGAAGATTTTGAGAGCAAGATTGTGGTGGCCTACACTACACAAAGATGCAAAGGAATATTGCAAAGCATGTGATATGTGTCAAAGAATAGGAAAACCTTCAAGAAGAGATGAGATGCCATTAGCACCACAAGTTACATTGCAGGCCTTTGATAAGTGGGCTATTGATTTTGTTGGACCCATCAACCCACCTGGAAAGAGGACTAGTGCGAGGTACATAATTACAACAATTGATTACTTGAAAAGATGGGCTGAAGCACAACTAGTAAGGGACTGCAGTGTAGAGACTACTGCGAAGTTTATTTTTGAGTATATATTGTCTAGATTTGGATGTCCAAATATTTTGATGAGTGACCAAGGTTCCCACTTCCTGAATAAAAGCATTGAAGGATTGACTGAGGAATTCCAAGTTTATCATCAAAAGAGTAACCATTATCACCCTCAAGCCAATGGAACAGTAGAAGCATTTAATAATATTTTGGAGAAGGCACTGACTAAGGTATGTAATGTGAACAAAGATGACTAGGACCTTAGAATCCCAACAGATTTATGGGCTTATAGGACAACATGTAAAAAGTTGACAAGTCAAACACCCTTGAAGTTAGTTTATGGGCAAGAAGTTATGATGCCCATGGAATACATTGTGCCTAAATTGAGGATTACAGCTTTTACAAATATGGCAAGCCCTAATATAACCGAAGAAAGAATGGCACAGTTGATTGCTTTGGAAGAACACAAATTTATAGCAGGATTCCATTAGCATGTATAAAAAGCAAGAGAAAAGGCTTGGCATGATAGAAATATTAATCATAAGAAGTTCCTGGCAGGAGACTTTGTTCTCCTCTATGACAGTAAGTTTATGAAATTTCAAGAAAAATTCAAGATGCATTGGTTGGGCCCCTACATTATCAAGCATTTTATTGATGTTTCAATTAGCGAAGTTAAATGGAGAATTGATCCAAGGAAGAGTAAATGGTAGCAGGTTGAAGCTATACAGGGACAACCATGTCCCTACAACCTTGATGTAAAGAAGAAAGGAGAAAAGTCTTGGTCTCACCTACAGTTGAAAGTGGGCACTGGACTATAAACTACGCTACAGAGAGCTTCGACGTAGGAAGTTACTTTGTTGCAGCCTGGAGTATGTCGAAGTACATAGGAGTTGCGACATAAGATGAGATGTTTGCTACAATATGGATGTGTCAAAGTTTGACGGAAAAATATGACTATTAAAAGGGAAAAGTTAACATTAAAACACGCAGAAAGTTGCATTTATGAGGACAAATTGGCAAGATCTAGGGATAGATATGCAATTAATGAACACAATATAGATAAAATCTAAGCTAATGATGAGGTTAGAAACTCAAAATTGCTATAAAAAGACGCGTCCCACCCAGATTTGGAACTTTGTTGAATTAAGAGTTTGAGTGTTGATAGTGCGAAGAAGTTGTAGAAATTCTTGCTATTGTATGTCATCTACAAGTTCTTGGGAAGAAATTGTTCGTAATTTTAATGAGAAGGGCTTATCTAGAATAATGGAAATTGGTACGCCCGCAGCAGGATCAACCAGAGTAGCATCATCGCTAAAACAACAAAGATCTCCATGGAAGAAACCAACTAAGGAAGAGAGAAAAAAGAAGAAACAAGATAAGAAACCTATCGAACCTCAACAAGAAGCCGAGCAAGTCAGAGACAGTGAGGAAGAAGTGGAGCACACTGAGAAAATGGAAACAGATGGCACAAAATTGCCATTGCCTCTACCACCATACATTCCATCGATAAAACCTAATGTTAAACTAGTGAAAGACTTGAAGGATGTGAAGTTTGGCACCTTCACACCCCTATTGCCAGAGGAAGTACCATTTACGAGGGAATTACTTGGGAAAATCCCATAGCTAAAGTTCGCAGACTACGACTTCAACAATAGGAAGAAACACCGACAGTTCGCACCAAACCACTATTTGAAACAAGTAAACTACCCAAACAACATGGTGATGAGGTTAGAGCTGCAACATTGGGAAAATGGATTGGTGCAGTCAGGATTGATGAACATGTTGAATGTGCCACACTTCGGCAGAAGTCTGGGGAGCACAGCTTGTGTGCAACAGTTTCTCGTGCTGGTGCACGATGGATGCTTATGGATGGGAAATAAGATCCCTATAGATCCAATGTTGATATGAAGAATTAGCAGACTACCATATCAAGGGCGGAACCTTGCCGAGGAATTGATTAGAAAAGATCAAGACCGCGCCATAGCCGAGAGCATGAAGAAGAAGTTTGGTCTAGCAAAAGGAAAGAGGGGATATGATATAAAATCAATCAGTGACCAGGCAGTTTTCTTCGCAACACACATATTGGCTAGGAAGATCATGAGAAAGTGTTAGACTAATGAAGTCCTTGCAATGGTAGTTTCATTAGCTACGCAGTGCGCTAATAGGGTTCAGTACAACTAGGTCGAATACCTTTGCAAATAATTTATGGACAAATGCAGAAAGGTGCAAGAGAAAGGTACAATATTCCATTATGCATGGTTAATTTTGATTATTGCAATGCTAGCATGGAGAGAGCAAGATGATTCACAATTCCCTCTAGTAGCTTCAGATGTATGTGAATCCTCGTGGTATGCCACGCTGTGGTATACCACTCAATTGTCACGAGCTACGAAGAATAGGATGTTTTTCATGTTATATCACATGGATTTTCTTATGTTGGTGAACCAACACCCCCGCCTGTCACCAAGACTATATGAACAATATAACATTGTTGCAAAGTTTAAGGTCGATTTTCATAAATTCTATATACAGTCTCACAGAGACGCAAATAAGAAATGGCATCCCCTGCCATATTTGGTAATAGAAGATGATCTCATTGTACTAGTACAACAATGGGCCACAAAATGGATGACCGCATTGGAGATAGAGGTAGAAGATAGTGCAGCAAAAGAGGACACCTCGCAGCATGGTGAAGCAAGTGGAAATTACAAAGATAAGGATGAGCAGGAATCAAAGGAAGAGGAGGAACATGACGAGGGTCACTAGGATCCTCCTGAAGGAGATGAGAAAAATAAGGAGCCTTAAAAGGCAGAAACAAAACAAGTTGTCGCAGAAAAGAGGAAGGAACAGGGTGAAGCTGCCAAGAAGATCAAGAAGAAGCAGAAGGTACATAAGACGAAGGATATCATGCCAACAATAGTTACTGATGGGGACCTGGAGCAGATTGGGGATATAATTCAAGAGGCGATAACAGAGTCGTGGAATAAGTGGAAGATTTATACAATGCACTTCTCACAGGTGTGCAGGAGTGCATTGCAAAACTTAAAATTTTGGCATGGATAGTTAGACAACTCGCATAGATAGTGGAGAGGATTGGAGAAGAAAGAAAAACAGAGCCTACACTTATTGTGAGGTTAGCACCAATACCAGCCAGATCACTACAGTTTGACTGTACCAAAGTACAACAACAAGCAAAAGGGTGGAAGCATGTCAACATGAACATCGCAATAGTATGATTGCAAAGACTACACAAGCTGCACATGGAGATAACAAAAGAGATGAAGCTGCAAGATTAACATACCTCATAGTTGAATATTCAGGTAGAGAAAGAGTGGGCTTTGCTTTAGTAGAAGCTCGACGAGATGATCCAGGAGAGGGATCAAGCGGTTCAACAACAACAGAAGCTCAAGGAAGTAGTTGAAGCAACATGTAAATAGATTTCGGACCTTGATGTCCATGAAGAAGAATCAGTGGAAGACAAGGTCGTGAATCTCGACCTTGTAGTGAAAGGGTACAAGGAAAAGATCATCGCCACACAGTGTAAGTATCAAATGCAGATCTGTGAGATGCAAATGAAGCTGCAACCAACCGCACCATAGGAATTAAGAGAGTAGAGGGAGACTGACCTGAAGACCGTAATGGCCAACATCTTCGCCACAGTATCAGACTGTTGGAAACTTTTGGACGAGAGTTTACAAATTTGGAATTCACTAAAGGAAGATCCAAAAGTACAAAAATTATAGGAAGAGATTCAGTAGAAGCAACAATAGTGGGAGGAGATTTGGGCATATGTGAAGAGCTTACCAATCTTGCAAAAGCTCACCAAAATCAATGAGGGAAAGGCCCTCCAGAAGAATATTGAGGAACTGAAGAAGGAAGAACATGTGTTAGAAGAGAGGCCTTGGCCATGCCAGGATTAGGCCCTCTAGCTATTCTAGGCAGGAGATGAGAAGCTCCAAGAGCTTCGACAGAAGGAAACCATGATGGTACAAAATCTTGCAGAGCATGTGATGGAAGCACTGCTGGAAGAGGTGTGCAACGATGAAAAGAAATTCACAGCGACTCTCCAACAGTTAAAAAATAATTACAACAGTATTGCAGAAAAAATTAGAGGCAAAGCAACTAAGTGACTCAAGACAAGTCACATGTGAGTATTGGGGGGTATGTTGGGTGTAGCCCAACTTGGCCTAGTTTTTGGCAAAGACTTTTCATTTTGTGGAGCACGCATCAAAGTGTGAAGTGAACTATGCAGCGAAGCAGTTGGAATATACCGCGTGGTATAAGGGAATCGAAGTGGGTCAAAGCCCCTCCTCTTTGTAAAAAGCATGTAATGTTGTAAAAGATGAATGGTTTTCGGACCATTGTAGATTGTTTTAGGGAGTCCATGGTATATGGACCATGGTATTTTGATGATATATATCGTAATGTAATAATATATATAGGGATTAATAATAAAGAAGAGAGACATCACAACTTGAATTAAATGGTTGTATTCTTGTGATTTGTGGTGTTGTGGCGAAGGAAAGGCTCTGCAACTGAGTAAGTAGAGGGTTGATTTTGCAGCTGAGTGCACAGACAACCTGTGGCTTAGTGCGCAAGTCAAGAACTGTTTGTTGTACAAGATTCATTATTATAAGCAACAGTTCTTGTGTACATAGTCCCACCTTGGGATGAACCACGGTAAAATTAGTATCTTCATTTGTATATTTGCTTATTATCTATTGTAGCATAGCAATTTATTACAATTTCATTTTATTACAGCGGAATGATGATGTATGGCTCTATATGATATGTTTAGTGATTAGACGAATGCGGAGATGTAATTTATGAATGCTAAGCATAAAAGAACATAATAATACCACATCGCATCATCCCTCAAGGCTACAGAAACATGGTTCTGCAACCTCCCATAGTCACTTCGGGTGAGACTGCGATCTGCTTATAGGTTGCTGCTGAAAGGTATAGTGATTAAGGGTATTGTTGGTGTGCAATATAGATTGAACCCAGGTCAGCCAAAATCATAAACAACAACATATGCTCAGGGGGAGCATGGCCTGCATTCAGTTATCAATATTCAAAAGATCAGATCTACAACAATTCATTCAACATTGGTCAGCCCCTTTCCCTTGATGTCAAAGGGGGAGAGGAGCTTGGTTTTTGGAGAAAGCCCACTTGGAGAACATCTTGGTATATCTACGGGTATCTACAGATGGTTGGTAACCAAACACCAAAGTGGTGTAGCCTCAGTTCTAACAATGATTCTCCAGCAGCAAACCAACCAGAGTATAGGTCTATGATTGGAAGTCTACTTTATCTAACATGTACCAAACCAAATATCATGCATGCAGTTGGGATTGTTGGATGTTTCCAAGCCAATCCAAAGGAATCAAATCTTCAAGTAGTAAAGAGAATATTCAAATATCTCCAAGGAACCCAAGGCTTTGGTCTATGGTAGCCTAAAGACGCATATCTTACCCTTCATGCATACACAAATGGAGATTGGGTTGGAAATGTTGATGACCAGAAAATAACTAGTGGAGGTGCATTTTACATGGGGCCCCGATTGGTATCTTGGTTCAACAAGAAATAAAGTTCTCTGCGTGATGCAAAAATTACAAGATTTACAAATCAAATGTTCTCCACCCATCTCCATCCTATGTGATAATACAAGTGCTATTAGTATTTCGAAAATTCCTGTTATGCACTCCAAGACCAAGCATATTCCAATTAAGTATCACTTTCTACAAGAACAAGTGCTTCAGAAAAAGGTTAAATTGGAGTATGTTCCCTCCAAAGAACAAGTTGCTAATATATTTACTAAACCTCTTCCCATAGAAGCATTTGAATATATCAGACAGAAAATGCGAGTTGCCTCTACCTCATTTTGCTGTTAATCTAGTATGCTCAGTCTACAAGTGAAAATTCTGAAGGTTTTTTTTTTTGTATGCGGGCTTCATGAAGTATAGTCGCATATATACGCGATTTTATTTGCAAACAGTCACCTATGTTTTCTCTGATAGAAAAATAGTGGGATGGACTCAAGATCAATGTTATGAAACCAGCTCACAAAAAGATAGAAAAGATAGATCAACACCTCAGAATTCAACCTCTTCGAGGGGGCAACCTCCTTTACATTAGACAAATGAATGATTCTTTGATGATAAAAATGAAAAGACCTCCTTTCTATATATAGGATTCTAAGGGGTCATAACATAATCAAAGTTGACATAACAATAATAATGTAAGGGCACAATAATAACAATAGTGGGCTTCTATGGGGCACAATAGTAAAAATATGGGCACTACATGGGTACATCAATATAATAAGTGGGTTGTACTAATAACAATAAGGGGTTACACTAGTAGTATAGTGGCCTAACATGCCCCTCTCCTTCAAAAAGTGTTGTCCTCAACGCTTGAGTAGTTCTTGATGCTTCTATATAAAAATTTTGTCCTCGCATGTGGAATCTTCAGGGGGGTAAGTTCTTCCACTTGATGAGATACTCTGAAATTGATCGATTTTGTAGCTTTCAAGTTCTTGTTTCTATGGCTCCAGGTTCCAATATGATTTTTCCTTCCTCTTCACTTTTTGGCAATATTGTTTGAATTGGCATCTTTTGCAACTTTTGAATAAGTCGCCATACTTCTTCGTCCTTATTCCATTCATCCCTTGCTTCATTTATCCAATCTGGTTGGATAATAGAAATAGCACAAAGCAATGCTTCCACATCCTCATCCTTGAAGAGTCTTCCCATTCAGTAAGGTCGCCATTTTTTAAGTGCTTGTTGTTTCATTTGATTTTTCACCGAAGTGGCCTTATCCTTTAAAAGTTGGAGAACTTGTTGTTGATGCTCGATGTGATCTTTCACTGCTTGAACCTTTTTCTTCTTGATATGTCCTTCTATCTCTAGAGTTTGATGAGTGGTAATTTCTTCCAATCCTTTACAAGATATGGTCAGATTCATTTCTTGATGCTCAATGTGATCTTTCACTTCTTGAACATTTTTCTTCTTGATATGCCCTTCTATCTTGATAGTTTGGGGAGTGGTAATTCCAACCAATGAATTACAAGATATGGTTGGATTCATTTCTTCTTTCTCGATGTGATCTTTCACTTCTTGCACCTTTTTCTTCTTGATATGTCCTTCTATCTTGAGAGTTTGAGGAGTGGTAATTCTTGCCAATGCTTTACAAGATATGGTCTGATTCATTCCTTCTTTCTCTGGGGTGGGGTCCTGGCATATATCTTCTTCTTTTGATGTTTCTTGATCCTTTTCTTCCTCCTCTTCATATTCTATGTAAAATAATTTCTTCTCCGCACACTTATGACCTTTAGTGCATTTGCTATCACAGTTGTAACAAAGCCCTTTTTCTCTTTTTTCTTCCAATTGTTGTGGTGTAACCCCTTGTAGGTTGTGGAAGGCTAGGAGAAACAACACTTCCATATTTATAGTTGTGAGGGGTATGCTTCCTGGTTTCCATAATTTCGCTTTCCACTATATTACAAAGCCCTTTTACTCTTTCCAATTGTTGTGGTTGTTAGTCTCCTATACCAATAGGGTTTCATTTTTCATGATTGACAGTGGAAGTGCCAAAAATTCTCACCTTGGATGATACAAAGGTTCTATTTTTGTGAAGGAAACAGACAGTTAAAAAATGTAAAGAGGGTATGCCTTAAAAGAATAATCAAAAGGCAAGAAAATGAATTGGTCAGAAAAAATAATTGAAATGAACCCCAAAGAAAGACCAGGAAAGTGGCCAACCAAAATGCCACTGCTATCTTGATGGATGGCCCAACAGTTCAAGCTGGGCCATGCCATGTTTTAAATTGCCTGTTCTAGACTAGAGAAAGAAAAATCTGTCCAAACAGTTTAAGCTTGGCAGATTAGTAGTTAGGCAGAGAACAAAGGCGCCCAACTGCTTAATCTGGGCCCTTGGAAGTGATAAGGGTAGTTTTAGATAGAAAATCATTTGAAAAGAAAAAGAAAAGATCAATTGAGGGTTTGCAAGTCTAAGTGCACCCTCCCTGAAGTAACAAAAAATGCTAGGTACTAAGATGGGTAGGTAGACAGGGGTTGCCGAAGCCTGATTTTCTTCATGAGTTAGCTTGACAAAGAAAGTTTATATCGGCAAGAACAAAACTGTTTATTCAGCATTTTGATAACAAAATATGGAAGCATGTCTAACTTCCCCTGTTTCCCCCAGAAAATCTATTTCTAACACCCCTCCAATGGACCTTGGGATTTGCTCAACAAGTCCGAGCATCACTTTGTCTTTTGTGAAATATTAAGCCAAGGTGTTGGTTTCCATTATACAAGAAAGCCACATTTCTTGTGTAAAACCATTTCTCACTCTTATCTGCTTCTAAATCTAAGTTTACTCCTTAAACTTAGCTCTCTGTTCCTCTTTCACATCTCAAATTCATATTCACTTCTAACCTTACTATTTAACTCCCTAAGTGTTCCCTTCCCCCTACTATTATCACATTTTATGCAAAAACCCAAAAATATGTACATACCCCCCACCCATGGGCATTATAGCCATATATTTTAAAGTTTGGGAAGCATGACAAAAGCAAAGGCTTTCATGTATATAGTTCTCCATGCTATGTACGGGAATTAAATTAACACCTGGTTAATTTAATAACCCTCACCCGCTATACACTTCATAATATTGATTCCCTCTTTTCCGCATCACTTGTATAAAGTTCCCGTAAACCCACATTTACCGTTTATCCAAGGTTTCGTGTCTCCATCTTTATCACAAGAAACAATTTAATAATGGTTGGGTCCCGCCGTTATCGCGCTAGCAGCTTGTCCCCCCGTCCGTCGTTGGATCTGGGCCCTCCCATCCGACGGTCATCGGGCATTTCGGAGCCCCTCTGCTATCCGTCCTTTACTGCCCGAAATCTGTCAGTGCGTGACGTAGTGCCAGGGACGCATGCCCATTTTTTATTGGATCGGGCGGCCTCTGACAGATACCGGGCCCGTACCACAAGCGGTCCGATAATACCGCTTACCACCGTTTGTTCCCGCCCCTACGTCATCGCCCACATCAGCAGTCACGTCAACTGCCATCTCACTCTCTATCCAACATGGCCGCCGCGTCATCCCTCCACATCAGCCCAGTCACGCATCGCCACCTCACCTGCCGTACCCGAGCTTGACCAGTGACGTCATGCTGACGTCATTTACAAAAAAAAGGCGCCAAATCCCTTTTTTCCATATATTCGCCCAAAATCATTGTTTTTTCGCATTTCTATTGGTCAATTGTTGTGCTCCCTTGCATGTTGTTTTACGTCGTTTGTCCGCCAACTGCAAAATTCGTTCCCTGAGCTGCTGGCGCTACAAGTTCATCAACCTTCAACACCGTTGGCCTCACAGTCCCCAGGTATTTACCGATTTCCTCTGTGTACCCTGGTCTTCCGAGTTCTCTACAGTATAAAAAAAAAAGAGACAAACAGAAAAAAGCATAATAACTACTCAAATTCCTGAATGCTAAGACCCTCCATCTGCCAGTTTAGCCCCAAGTTCATGTGAAAGGGCTCCCATTGTTCAAATTTCGCCCACTTCCCACAGCTTCCTGCACATTTGCGACTTAAAACCATTAGCAGACAAATTCCACTGAAAAAGCAGCACTCACTCCCAGCATTGGCTCCTTTCACTTTCTCAACAAGCTGTTGCTCCCTGTTAACCCAATTCACCTTCATTCTCATCTCTGCAAGTTATCTCATCGACCATAATTTACTGTTCACTGCCAGTTTTGCTAAACCAAAGCACAAATTCAACTCCAAGTGACAACTAAGCAATGGAGACCCCTGTGGCATTGAATATTGCACCCCTGAATGCCCCACATAAGAACCTAGAATGGTTGGCCCTTGCTGACCGGGATTATCAAATGAAAGAAATAGTTGAAATAAGTAACAAATATCACATAGAAACTGTTTGTGAGCTGAAGAAGAAACACATAAGTGGTGCTGATGACATAGGTATCTGGGAGTCCAACTTGCCCATCTATTACCTTCCACAAGTGAATGTGTTCCCAGACTTCATCCATCAGTGTTGTGAACACTATGAACCCACTCAAAGAGTAGTTTTGGGTCCATCTGGGACTGTTTTATTTCACATCACTCCTCAATCCATAAATGAGATGCTAAGCTTTGAGCCAACTAAACCTCTGGCGCCCCTTTCTATGAATTTTCTTCTCAAACAAGGTGCCAAGTTGCCCAGCTCAGAGGTCACAAGGATTGGCCAATTGTTCATGCTCCCAGATTACCAGCCCCAGAAACCTCCTCCTTATCTACATGTCTGATTCAATGAAACAGGGAGACTGCTAGTAGACATGATATCCTGCATTTTAGGATTCAATACCAGTGATTTTGTGGATGAAACAATCTTGGTAATGCTATCCATGTTCACTCCAGGACAGCCCCCTACTGTCCAATATGATTATGCCACATTCATTGCTGATAGAATTCATGAGCAATTCATGAATTTGGAGAGAGAGAGGGTATTCAAGTACACCTCCTATATATATCATCTGCTATTGTACAATCAGCCTGACAGTTTCCCTATTTTTCTCAAAAAGCTAGGTGCAAAAGGAAACGGGAGGTCAATGATATACTGGACACCAGTCTGTCACCATATCTTTTACTCTCCATACAACTACTATGAGTTCATTGATCTGTTCATCCATCCAGCCTTGTCCCTACTGCAGAGCTCTCCTCCTCCTAGACTCACCGATGAAATGCAGAAGATCCTCCAGCTTTCAAAGAATTATAGCATTGGAGATTGGTACTTCTACCAAGACCACAAAGTAATCAGAGTATATGGCTATGAGTTAGCCCCATACAGACTACCAAAGTACATTCCCATGAGACTTTTTGCATTAGAATACTTCCGGCAATTTGGCAATGTAGACATGATCCATTTTCATAGCAGAAATAAGAAAGCACGGCTGAAAATTAAACACCAATTGGGTCCATTCATCTTTAATAAGAGGGAAGAAGCTTGGGGAGAGGCAGACAAGATCCTAAAAAACCTCCAGCTCAAAACAAGCTTCTATTGGGCACCATATGACCCTAATCATTTCATAAGCCTCAGAAGAATCAAGTATAGGCTTGCTACCTATGATCACTTTAGCATTCCAGAAATTGAAAAATATGCTAACCAACTAGAGTGGAGAGAAGGCACATTAGTGGAGGATTATTCTGAAGAAGAATTAGCAGAAAGAGCAATTAAAAAATTAGAAAAAGCAGTTGACTTGGAATATTTTGGACAGGTTTGGTCTCCAACCCCTCGGCATCTTGGAGAAAGTGCCTCATCCTCCACTGTTCCCCAGCAGTCTGCCAAAGCAACTGGTCAAGCAGCAAATATAGCTAAAGGCAAAGAAGTACAACAAGAGGAGTCACTTCCCAATTTGGAGCAGCAAGAAAAAATGGCTGAAGCGCCGGTCTCCACAGAGCAGCAAACCCAAGAGCAAATCCCTCCAAGGCAGGAGGTAACAGTTGAAACTATAGTTTTACAGACACCTGCAAATGAAGAAAGAATGAGGAAAAGAGATAGGCAAGAGGAAACTCCTCTCACTACTTCAACAGATCAGTAAGGTGAGAAAATACAGAGGCTAAATCCCTTCTCTGAGGAGGAAATGCCTGAAAGACCAACTGATACTATGCTCCCTCCTAGCATCGAAACATCGGCTAGATCCTTATAGCAAGAGCAAGAACTGCAACAAGGAACAGAGGTAAGTTCTGCAAGGCAGCAGACCAAGGCAGACTCCAGTATCAAAAAGCAATTCACAGACATAAAAGCAAGAAATGAGCCGATTAGATACCAGCTCTATAACCAGCTGCTCAAAATGGCACCAACCAATCAGGAAAGGCTCATGTCAGCCTATGATATCCAAGAAGGAAAAATGACTCTTAGTCATTTTAGGCCTACTATGCAGCAACCTGAATCAGCTGCTGACTATATTAGAACCAATTTGGAGGTGTTTGCCAAATACATCCACCCCATGGACCAGATCGAGCTACACAAGCAAACAGGCGAGATGCTCTATTCTACATTGGCTGATAAAACTCTATTAGCACACAGATTGCAAAATTCCCTACATAACACTACTGCCCAGTTGGAACTAGAAAAGGCATCATCTCAAGCCAAGGACAACAGAATCAAGTCCTTGGAAGAAATTATTATAGAGCTAGGACATGATCCAAATGATCCTAAGGGTGTGCAGGCCTTGATGAAGAAAAAAGATGAGGATATAGCAGCTTTGAGAAAGCAGATCAAACTACCACCTACCCATCACCCTCAGACTGAAAGGGTTGCAGAACAAAAGAAAGATCAAGATGTGGTTGCTCTACTCTTGACCTTGCATAAGAGGCTGGTGGAAACAGAGGGTGCCTTGGAGGTAGCATTAAAGGCAAAATAAGGAGAATTACCAACTCAGCCAGCAGAGATATCTACAGCCATTGAAGATGTGCCTCTTGTAACTACTTCAGTAGGTCCTCCCACTGGACAAACATCAGAGGCAGTCCCTTCAGGCTCAGCACCAGCTCCAAAAGTAACAGCACCAGCAACAACATCAGAACATGTACCCAGCCTTAACACGCAAAATATGATGAAAGAACTAGAAGCTCTTGAAGCACAGATGGCAGAACTAAAGGTGGCTAAAGAGAAATTGGCTACGCTTGAAGAAAAATATGACAAATCAAAGAAGAATATAGCTGAAAGAACAAGAGAGGTAAGGGCTCTTGAAAAAAGGATAAAGGAGTTAGAAAAAGAGCTTACTTTGGACAAAACTATAAGTGAAATTAAGAAGATTCTATGGGCCAACATTGGTCAATCCATTACAGACCAATGGCAGTCCATCGAAACTATCCATGAGCAAATGGATCTCCTAAGCAGGGCAAAAGCAGAAGGTCAAAGAGCCCGGGCATCCCTGGGAAGTATGCCTGAAATATCCAACAGAATGATTCAAGTGCTCAACAATCGCCTTCAGCTAGCAGGAATGGGTATCAGAGACAGGACTGATACCATATTACTAATAAAGAGGGTGCTTACCTTGAGGAACTATGTGCAAACATTGGACAGAAGGTGTCAAGAAATGCAGACAGAGGTAAATGAATTCATTGCAAAAATCACTGCATTGCATAACAGAGGTCTTCCCAGCTTGGTAACTAGTGCAGGAAGGTTGTTATCACATGATAATTATGCCAAGAGGGTCAACAATTATGCAACAAATCAAATAACAGCATCCGCAAGCATTTCAGAGGAAACAGGGCCCCCATCTGAGCAGACTCTCTATGAGTAGTTAGAAAATTTGTTTTTTGTTGAGCATGAGATCAAGCACCTTTTTGAAGCACCTCCAAATTACTACAAATATACTGAAGCTGATGAGACTCTGATTAAAATACAGAGACACCAATTTCCTACTGAAGATTGGTGGAGAGGCATGATAGAAACATTACTTTGATAAATCAAAATTTTGTTTGAAATCGTTTTGATCAGTCTTGAGTCAGCATTTTCAAATGACTCACATACTCGATCTACTTGGGCGGCAATAGGAAGAGCAACTGAATGACAAAGATGATGATTAGGCACCAAAGGATGATTACAAATGATGTGACCACAACAGCAGTATCGTGGCAAAGCAGCAAGAAAGCAAAGATTCCCGAAATGAATGCAAATCAGTCGGCCGACCCAGTTGGTTGCAAAGTCAAAGATCTCTGACAAAGATAAACAGCTGTTTATTAATCTTTTAATAGCAATAACTTTTTGTATCTACTATTCGTAGAAAGTTGGTAAGAAAGTTATGAGTTAATGACTCATCTTTCAGATATTTTGTGAAACACTTTTGTATATATATCCCCACGCATAACTTATTTGGGGTTGTTGATTTTTCTTCTGAAGAGCTACACTGTAATTACAGACTTTGAATACAAGAAGCTGATGAAGTTCCTGAAATTCTGCGTTGTTTGATGTGTTGTGATGAGATTGCTTGCTGCTGCAGGATTCCTGCGTTATTTCATGATACAATAAGTTTTCTAAACCGTGTCTTTATATTCTCTTCGCTTACAAAACCCGCATATGCTATATGTTTAATGGTCTTAGCATCAGAGAAAAGGAATAGTTCAGGATTTGTTTATTAAACACCCTAAGCTCAATCTCTGTTGTTAATTGTGTTTTCTTCAGAATTAGTTATGAATGTGAAATTCTTAATTGCTCACATTTACACTAAATCTTTCATAGTAAATACTGTTCAAGAATTCTGAGTTGCTCCTGAGCAATATTTCATTTCTCCATCTCGTCAGCATAGTGAGAGAACCTTAATTGCCTCTCACTGACTGAGTGCAATCCATACTTCCCAAATTTGAGGGTTGTTTCATGAATGCCCATCTGGCTCTGTAGTATCATCATTCTCACTAAACACCTCAAGCAACACATAATCACAGACTCCAATGCCCAATGGACTAAAACCCTCTGAACATTTCCTTGCAGCTGTTAGAAGATATCATTCAACCAAACTTTAAACAAAATTCAGTGCATCATAACTAGCCTAAAATTCCCAAAACAAAGCTAAATCAGAAAGAGAGAGCCCTCTCTGATTACAGGTGGGCTAGAACCTGTAATCCAAAGATTGGTTAGTGGTTACCTCGGTCGTATTCCCTTAGGAGTCAAAGGGAACAACCTGAGTGATAACATAATTGGCGACTCCACTGGGGAGGAACAAATTTTTCAACTGCTATCTACCTTTTTAAAACTACAGATGAAGCCTGAATGCCAGCCAGGAAGCCTTTGAAACTGTTCTTGCTTTGCATTTACAGGACTAGATAAAAGCTGCTTCAGTCAAACTTCATGCTAGTTTTAGCCTCTAGATAGCTGTTCCAAAATTTGAGCAGTTCCTTGTTAGTTCTACAAACATTCCCAAAAAATACAAAAAACAAATTCGGAAGCTGGCTCCTAAAAAGAAAACTAGGTATACCAGGTCAAATCCTGATCCAAATCCCCCAGCTATTTTTGACAATCCCAATTTAATCCCGAAGATTCTTAGGAAACAAGAAGAACAAGAAGATATTGCTGAGTCCAGCCCTGAGGCAGTTCAGCAAAATTATATCCCAACCCCTGCTAAACCAACAGTTCGTCCTCACATAACCCCGTCTTCTCCCTCTTCCTCATCCACTTCTCAAAACACATTCTTCACACCTCCATCCACTACACAAATTATCCCTATTGTTCCATTTATCCCCGTTGTTCCACTTATCCCTGCCAATATGGCCAATAGATATGCACCCTTGCAACTGCCTGCTAATCCTGGGGCTTTACCTCAAGATTACCAATCCAAAATCACCTATTTTGACAGTACCGGTCCTTTTACAGCCATTAAGCATACTAAAAGGATGCAAGACTATTTTGAAAACTACGAGATAGATGATGATAGCGTAAGAATAAGAATTTTTGTTCAGAGTTTAACAGGTGATGTAAGAACTTGGTTCAGATCACTTACTGCAAACTCCATAACCACTCCTGATGAGCTTTACCAATCCTTTACCAACAGATGGGAAAAGAAAAAAGACCCACTACATATTTTATCAGAGTATGACACCATAAGGAGAGGCCCACAAGAAACTGGATTATTGTGCAAGATTTAACAACGTATACAATGCCATCCCTCAAAACCTTAGACCTCCACCTAATTTGGCCTTAATCAAATTCCCTGATGGATTTGATGCTGACATGGCATATCAACTGAGGGAAAGATCCCCTGCAACCTTGGCAGATATGCAAAACATAGCTGTTAGTGTAGAGGCGAACCTTATTGCTAAGAGGAATAGAGCAAGAGCTGAGAGAAGGACTACTTTTAAGGAAGAACCTTCAGCATTCGAACAAAAGCTAGATGCAATCATCAAAGGCATGGACAGACTTGGGGATAGGGTAGAAACCATAGAAAGAAAATCATCATGGGAAGGTCAACCGAGTACTGCTAGAAACCCAAATTTTAGAAAGAATCAAAATCAAAATGTTGGAAGGACTTATCCCGACCAGCATATGAGACCCCCTTTTCAAGAAAATTATGCTGAGGCATCAACATCTAGTTAACCTACTGAGGATCCTCACATCAACCTAATGGGTCTGGACACCGAGCATCAGGTCTTTCTAACACAAGAAGATCAAGAGGCTTATAATTGTAATCAATTTCAAACTAAATCAGGAGAGTCTTTTGACTTTAGGTAAGGCTATGATGCAGCGGTGTATGAGGTACATAAACAGTACAAACTAAGGAGTAGAACCATAGATGTATCTGAACTTTTTAAACCAAAGGATAGTAAGTAGCCAAAAAAGACCAAGGATAATACTGTTCTTCTAGAATCCGCTGATAAAACAAACCCCCATCCCACAGAAGTCACTGTGGAGGATATTTCGGATCAACAGCCCTCTGGAAACCAGCCATCTCCATCCCATCCTTCAAAAGCAAGTTCAAACAGCATCCCTGAAAATAAATTTGGTACCGATTTCATTCAAAATCATACCAATCATGAAGAAAAGATTACTGAAAATCCAGCTGAAAAGGAAAAATTTGTTGCACTTAATGCCAAGATTCAAATGGAAAAACCCTTTAACTTAGAAACAGAAATAAGTAAGCTAAAGATAGTTGTCCCTCTTTCTGAATTGGCCAAACATCAAGTGTATAGACAACAGATTAATAGGTCACTCCAAATATCAGATACTAAGGATGTTGTGAATGTTCTAGATGATCAACCCGAATTACTGTTTGGTCCTGAGGTTAACGGAAAGACAACAAATGGAGGGGTTCCACCCTTCTATGTTAGTTTAAACATTCATGACAAGGTTTTACACAATGCAATGTTTGATTCCGGGGCCTCACACAACTTAATGCCCAAATCTGTAATGGAAAAACTAGACCTAGACATCACAAGACCTTACAAAGATCTATTCTCATTTGATTCAAGCCAAGTCAGGTGCCTAGGCTTGATTAAAGATCTGTGTGTCTCCCTGGTCCAATACCCAACCAAAACAATTTTGATGGATGTAGTGGTAGCTGACATACCTCCTAAGTATGGTATGCTCTTATCCAGATCTTGGGGGGCCAAACTTCAAGGATCTTTGCAACTAGACATGTCCTACGCCACCATTTCAGTCTTTGGACAGCCAAAGAGATTATACCGTGAAACACTAATGAAATATGTGGTGAGTAGCCAAGAAAAACCCCAAAACTTCCCCATCTATTCAATACATTCGGACATGGATTCATTCATTTTGTATAATGCTGACATGTGCACCAAAGCTTATTCCAAACTATTAGTGGCAGCACAGACAGAGGGAATCAATCAACAATGTGCTTCTCAAGATCAAAGAACTTTTCATATAGTTGATACAACAAAGAAAGATGATGCATCAAATGACTTACAAAAAACCAATCTGCCCATGATCCAACTTTCTAAGAGTCTCAATCCAAACCTTGACCATGAAACCTTATGGTATTTAGAATTTGATGGTTCTGTAAACAAGTTGGGAGCTGGGGCAGGAGTCTGGATTTACAACATGCAGAATGACCAGGCTGAAGGTCATGCATATAGGTTGAACTTTCGATGCACAAACAATATGGCTGAGTATGAGGCCCTTTTGTTAGGTCTCAAACTCATAAAAAATTTGGGTGCAACCAAAGTTTCAATCTTAGGAGATTCAGATCTGATCATACAACAGATGAAAGGAAACTTTACCACAAATGATCTAAGGTTAAGAGCTTATAAGGGAGCAGCTATCCAAGTACTTGATACCTTCTCAGAATCTCAGTTAACTAAAATTTCTAGAGAGCTCAATCTACATGCTCATAGCTTGGCAACCTTTGCCAGCACTTGCAAGCTACCTTTCAAACCCAATCACACTTTCACTGCTGAAATCAAACATAGGCCTGCAGTCCCGGACAACATCAAGAATTGGCAAGTCTTTGAGAGTGATACACAGATAAATAACTTCCTTACTCTAAAAGAAGAATTTTCCAGCATTAACATTGATTCTAGCACTATGGATGATCAACAGCAGGCATACACAATCAAGCAGAATATATCAGCTGAAACAGCGAATCTGGTTTTGCACCCTACTACCTTTAATAATGAAAATATACAGGAGTTGAAGCAAACAGATTTAGATGAAATAGCTGAGACAGAAGCCGAAGTAATTGATCTAAAAGACAATTTTCTGCCCATAGGTTTAACCCCTTTGGAGGATTTGTTTGATTCAAATGATATCTCAAGAAAACCAAAAATGCAACCGCTAAATGCTGAAATTGAAGACTGTAACATTGAAACCGCAGAAAATCCCAAAATGGTAAAATTATCCAAGGCACTACCAGCTGATCAGAAATTGAAATACATTGAGTTATTTAAAGAGTTCCAAGATGTCTTTGCCTGGAGTTATGAGGACCTCAAGTCCTATGATACCTCAGTCATCCAGCACACCATACCTTTAAAAGAAAACCAAAAACCTTTTAAACAGAAGCTTAGAAGAGTGAACCCTGTGCTCCTTCCCCTCATTGAAAAAGAAGTAAAACGTATGTATGAAGCAGGGATCATTGCTCCAATCAGGTTCTCAGAATGGATTTCAAACCTAGTGCCTACTAGGAAAAAGACGGGAGAGATCAGACTGTGTGTTGACCTAAGGAATTTGAACAAAGTCTCTCTCAAAGACCATTACCCCTTACCAAAAATGGATCATATCCTACAAAGGGTAGTGGGAGCCTCTAGGATCTCATTATTAGATGGATTCTCTGGATTCAATCAGATTTTAGTACACCCGGATGATCAAGATAAAACTGCCTTCACAACACCTTGGGGAACTTTCAAATATGTCAAAATGCCTTTTGGGCTTAAGAATGCAGGGGCCACGTTCCAAAGAGCAATGGATATAGCCTTCGCCAAGGAAATCCATGATTTTCTGGTGGTCTACCTAGATGATCTTACTGCCTTTTCAAAATCAGACCAAGAACACTTAGAACATTTGAGACAGGTTTTCTTAATTTGTAGAAAATATGGCATATCGTTGAATCCAAAAAAATCATTGTTTGGCCTAGAGGAAGGTAAACTCCTAGGGCACATAATCTCAAAAGATGGTATTAGGATTGATCCAGACAGAATTCAAGCTATCCTTCAAGTCCCTCATCCGAGAAACATCAAAGAACTACAAGGCTTTCTAGGAAAAATTAACTTCTTGAGAAGATTCATTCCTAATTTGGCTGAGCTCATAAGACTGTTAAACAATATGTTGAAGAAGGATTCTAAGGTCAAATGGACCATGGAAGCTAAACAGGCCTTTGAGGATATCAAAAGAGCATTGACAAACACACCAGTCCTAACAAGCCCTAGGTTTGATAGAGATTTCATCATTTTTTTCTTTGCATCTGAGCATACAATTGCTGCTGTCCTGTTAAAAAAATATGACCAAGGATGTGAAAAACCCATTGCATTTTTTAGCAGAGCCCTTAGAGATGCCCCCTTAAAATATCAGATTATGGAAAAGTAAGCATATGCATTGGTAAAGGCCATCAAAGACTTCAGAATCTATATTTTATACTCTCATATAATTGCCTACGTGCCAAATGCAGTGGTTAACGACATTTTAACCCAAGAAGGAATTGAAGGCAGGAGGGGCAAATGGATTGCCAATATCTTAGAATATGACATTGAAATCAAGCCTACCAAACTGGTAAAAGGACAGGGTCTAGCTAAGCTAATGACTGAAACCAATTTTCAAGCCCTCGACATTAATGAACTGGACAACGAAGAGGAGATGGCGACTCCTCTGGTCAACCAAGCCTTTTTGCAATATCCCTGGTATGCTGATATATGTTTTGTATTGTTAAACCTGCAAGCTCCTCTAGGGTTGTCCAGAACTAAGAAAAGGTTCTTGAAAATGAAAGCATCAAAGTTTTGTATCATAGATAATGTTTTGTTTTGGAGAAACCATGAAGGAATCTTACTTAAATGCCTAACTTTGGATGAAGCTAACAATGTCCTCAAGGAATTTCATGCAGGTGACTGCGGAGGACATTTATACTGGAAATCCACAGCTGATAAAATCCTAAGGGCTGGTTTTTATTGGCCCTCCTTGTTTACTGATGTGAGAAAATTTGTAATGTCCTGTCACAAATGCCAAATCTTTGAAGGCAAGAGAAAGTTGTTGCCTTTACCACTCAAACCTATTTCAACTGAGAGACCATTCCAACAATGGGGTTTAGACTTCATTGGTGAAATCCACCCTTCATCCTCTGGTCAGCATAGGTGGATTTTGACTGCTACAGACTATTTTACCAAATGGATAGAAGCCATCCCTTGTAGGCAAGCCAATGACTCCATCATTATACAATTTCTAGAAACCAACATCTTGTCCAGGTTTGGCTGTCCAGACAAAATTATTGCAGACAATGTTGCTGCTTTCAAGTCCAAAAAAATGATCAACTTTTGCCATAAATATCATATGACCTTGGGTCATTCCACAGCTTATTATCCGCAAGGCAATGGCCTAGCTGAGTCTTCCAATAAAAGCCTCATCAACATCATCAAGAAAGTTTTGGAGGAGAAAAAAAAGAATTGGCATAAGAAGCTGGTAAATGCACTATGGGCAGACAGGTTGACCACCAAAAGATCCATTGGCACAATCCCATATGAACTTGTTTATGGAATGGAAGTAAGATTTCCTTCATCTTTGGGGATCCCTGTAATCAAATTGCTGCAAGAGATACAAGATGAGCCAAATGACATTCAAAGAAGGATCAATCAGACAATTCACCTACAGCAAACAAGAGAGGAAGTCTATCAGAGAACCCAAATACTGCAAGAGAAGATCAAAAGAATATTTGACAAAAGAACCAAAGCTGAAGACTTCTTCATAGGAAGCAAAGTGCTGAGATGGGATTCCAAGAGGGAGGACAAAAGAAAACATGGTAAATTTGATTCCTTGTGGAAGGGACCCTATGTCATTTATGATGTACAAGGTAATAACACCTATTTTCTAAAGAGTTTGGATGGCTCAAACACTGAGGAAGGCCCAGTCAATGGGAGGATGCTCAAGCATTATTTTGACCACCATTGAGGAAACACTACACAGCCACATATTGTACATAAATATTTGTATTTTCAGTAGGTTTATTGACAGCGGATAGATAAAGGTCCAAGTGAAGTTGATTTTGAGAAGGACCAAGGTGCTGCACCATTTTTGATATATATTTTGACCCTATCATTGGAAAGCAAGAGAAAACACATGGGAACTATCAAGGTGATGAGGAACACTCAGAGAAACAAGTAAAAACAGAGCTGTAATTTCACAGCAAATCAGCTTGCAGGCTATTTCATATAAGTTCCTAAAGATTCAGATGAATGGTCTTTAACAAAAGGAGGATTCAGGCTGCAACAAGATTGGAAAAAATAAGGCAATCTGACCTGTTGTTCTTGACTTTTCATCTGGAAAAGTCATCCCCAAGTGGAGCCACTGTTAGTCTCCTATACCAATAGGGTTTCATTTTTCATGATTGACAGTGGAAGTGCCAAAAATGCTCATCTTGGATGATACAAAGGTTCTATTTTTGTGAAGGAAACAGACAGTTAAAAAATGTAAAGAGGATATGCCTTAAAAGAATAATCAAAAGGCAAGAAAATGAATTGGTCCGAAAAAATAATTGAAATGAACCCCAAAGAAAGACCAGGAAAGTGGCCAACCAAAATGCCACTGCTATCTTGATGGATGGCCCAACAGTTCAAGCTGGGCCATGCCATGTTTTAAATTGCCTGTTCTAGACTAGAGAAAGAAAAATCTGTCCAAACAGTTTAAGCTTGGCAGATTAGTAGTTAGGCAGAGAACAAAGGCACCCAACTGCTTAATCTGGGCCCTTGGAAGTGATAAGGGTAGTTTTAGATAGCAAATCATTTGAAAAGAAAAAGAAAAGATCAATTGAGGGTTTGCAAGTCTAAGTGCACCCTCCTTGAAGTAACAAAAAATGCTAGGTACTAAGATGGGTAGGTAGACAGGGGTTGCCGAAGCCTGATTTTCTTCATGAGTTAGCTTGACAAAGAAAGTTTATATCGGCAAGAACAGAACTGTTTATTCAGCATTTTGATAACAAAATATGGAAGCATGTCTAACTTCCCCTGTTTCCCCCAGAAAATCTCTTTCTAACACCCCTCCAATGGACCTTGGGATTTTCTCAACAAGTCCGAGCATCACTTTGTCTTTTGTGAAATATTAAGCCAAGGTGTTGGTTTCCATTATACAAGAAAGCCACATTTCTTGTGTAAAACCATTTCTCACTCTTATCTGCTTCTAAATCTAAGTTTACTCCTTAAACTTAGCTCTATGTTCCTCTTTCACATCTCAAATTCATATTCACTTCTAACCTTACTATTTAACTCCCTAAGTGTTCCCTTCCCCCTACTATTATCACATTTTATGCAAAAACCCAAAAATATGTACATACCCCCCCCTTGGGCATTATAGCCATATATTTTAAAGTTCAGGAAGCATGACAAAAGCAAAGGCTTTCATGTATATAGTTCTCCATGCTATGTTCAGGAATTAAATTAACACCTGGTTAATTTAATAACCCTCACCCGCTATACACTTCATAATATTGATTCCCTCTTTTCCGCATCACTTGTATAAAGTTCCCGTAAACCCACATTTACCATTTATCCAAGGTTTCGTGTCTCCGCGCTTTATCAAAAGAAACAATTTAATAATGGTTGGGTCCCGCCGTTATCGCGCTGGCGGCTTGTCCTCCCGTCCGTCGTCGGATCTGGGCCCTCCCATCCGACGGTCATCGGGCATTTCGGAGCCCTTCTGCTATCCGTCCTTTACCGCCCGAAATCTGTCAGTGGGTGACGTAGTGCCAGGGACGCGTGCCCATTTTTTATTGGATCGGGCGGCCTCTGACAGTTACCGGGCCCGTACCACAAGCGGTCCGATAATACCGCTTACCACCGTTTGTTCCCGCCCCTACGTCATCGCCCACATCAGCAGTCACGTCAACTGCCATCTCACTCTCTATCCGACATGGCCGCCGCGTCATCCCTCCACGTCAGCCCAGTCACACATCGCCACGTCATCCCTGCCATACCCGGGCCCGACCAGTGACGTCATGCTGACGTCATTTACAAAAAAAAGGCGCCAAATCCCTTTTTTCCATATATTCGCCCAAAATCATCGTTTTTTCGCATTTCTATTGGTCAATTGCTGTGCTCCCTTGCATGTTGTTTTACGTCGTTTGTCCGCCAACTGCAAAATTCGTGCCCTGAGCTGCTGGCGCTGCAAGTTCATCAACCTTCAACACCGTCGGCCTCACAGTCCCCAGGTATTTACCGATTTCCTCTGTGTACCCTGGTCTTCCGAGTTCTCTGCAGTATAAAAAAAAAAAAAAGAGACAAACAGAAAAAAGCATAATAACTACTCAAATTCCTGAATGCTAAGACCCTCCATCTGCCAGTTTAGCCCCAAGTTCATGTGAAAGGGCTCCCATTGTTCAAATTTCGCCCACTTCCCACAGCTTCCTGCGCATTTGCGACTTAAAACCATTAGCAGACAAATTCCACTGAAAAAGCAGCACTCACTCCCAGCATTGGCTCCTTTCACTTTCTCAACAAGTTGTTGCTCCCTGTTAACCCAATTCACCTTCATTCTCATCTCTGCAAGTTATCTCATCGACCATAATTTACTGTTCACTACCAATTTTGCTAAACCAAAGCACAAATTCAACTCCAAGTGACAACTAAGCAATGGAGACCCCTGTGGCATTGAATATTGCACCCCTGAATGCCCCACATAAGAACCTAGAATGGTTGGCCCTTACTGACCCGGATTATCAAATGAAAGAAACAGTTGAAATAAGTAACAAATATCACATAGAAACTATTTGTGAGGTGAAGAAGAAACACATAAGTGGTGCTAATGACATAGGTATCTGGGAGTCCAACTTGCCCATCTATTACCTTCCACAAGTGACTGTGTTCCCAGACTTCATCCATCAGTGTTGTGAACACTATGAACCCACTCAAAGAGTAGTTTTGGGTCCATCTGGGACTGTTTTATTTCACATCACTCCTCAATCCATAAATGAGATGCTAAGCTTTGAGCAACCTAAACCTCTGGAGCCCCTTTCTATGAATTTTCTGCTCAAACAAGGTGCCAAGCTACCCAGCTCAGAGGTCACAAGGATTGGCCAATTGTTCATGCTCCCAGATTACTAGCCCCGGCAACCTCCTCCTTATCTACATGTCTGGTTCAATGAAACAGGGAGACTGCTAGTAGACATGATATCCTGCATTTTAGGATTCAATACCAGTGAGTTTGTGGATGAAACAATCTTGGTAATGCTATCCATGTTCACTCCAGGACAGCCCCCTGCTGTCCAGTATGATTATGCCACATTCATTGCTGACAGAATTCATGAGAAATTCATGAATTTGGAGAGAGAGAGGGTATTCAAGTACACCTCCTATATATATCATCTGCTATTGTACAATCAGCCTGACAGTTTCCCTATTTTTCTCAAAAAGCTGGGTGCAAAAGGAAACGGGAGGTCAATGATATACTGGACACCAATCTGTCACCATATCTTTTACTCTCCATACAACTACTGTGAGTTCATTGATCTGTTCATCCATCTAGCCTTGTCCCTACTATAGAGTTCTCCTCCTCCTAGACTCACGGATGAAATGCAGAAGATCCTCCAGCTTTCAAAGAATTATAGCATTGGAGATTGGTACTTCTACCAAGACCACACAGTAATCAGAGTATATGGCTGTGAGTTAGCCCCATACAAACTGCCAAAGTACGTTCCCATGAGACTTTTTGCATTAGAATACTTCCGGCAATTTGGCAATGCAGACATGATCCATTTTCATAGCAGAAATAAGAAAGCACAGCTGAAAATTAAACACCAACTGGGTCCATTCATCTTTAATAAGAGGGAAGAAGCTTGGGGAGAGGCAGACAAGATCCTAAAAAACCTCCAGCTCAAAACAAGCTTCTATTGGGCACCATATGACCCTAATCATTTCATAAGCCTCAGAAGAATCAAGTATAGGCTTGCTACCTATGATCACTTTAGCATTCCAGAAATTGAAAAATATGCTAACCAACTAGAGTGGAGAGAAGGCACATTAGTGGAGGATTATTCTGAAGAAGAATTAGCAGAAAGAGCAATTAAAAAATTAGAAAAAGCAGTTGACTTGGAATATTTTGGATAGGTTTGGTCTCCAGCCCCTCGGCATCTTGGAGAAAGTGCCTCATCCTCCACTGTTCCCCAGCAGTCTGCCAAAGCAACTGGTCAAGCAGCAAATATAGCTAAAGGCAAAGAAGTACAACAAGAGGAGTCACTTCCCAATTTGGAGCAGCAAGCAGAGCAGCAAGAAAAAATGGCTGAAGCGTCGGTCTCCACAGAGCAGCAAACCCAAGAGCAAATCCCTCCAAGGCAGGAGGCAACAGTTGAAACTACAGTTTTACAGACACCTGCAAATGAAGAAAGAATGAGGAAAAGAGATAGGCAAGAGGAAACTCCTCTCACTACTTCAACAAATCAACAAGGTGAGAAAAGACAGAGGCTAAATCCCTTCTCTAAGGAGGAAATGCCTGAAAGACCAACTGATACTATGCTCCCTCCTAGCATCAAAACATCGGCTAGCTCCTTACAGCAAGAGCAAGAACTGCAACAAGGAACAGAGGTAAGTTCTTCAGGGCAGCGGACCAAGGCAGACTCCAGTATCAAAAAGCAGTTCACAGACATAAAAGTAAGAAATGAGCCGGTTAGATACCAGCTCTATAACCAGCTGCTCAGAATGGCACCAACCAATCAGGAAAGGCTCATGTCCGCCTATGATATCCAAGAAGGAAAAATGACTCTTAGTCATTTTAGGCCTACTATGCAGCAACCTGAATCAGCTGCTGACTATATTAGAATCAATTTGGAGGTGTTTGCCAAAGACATCCACCCCATGGACCAGATCGAGCTACACAAGCAAACAGGGTTGATGCTCTATTCTACATTGGCTGATAAAACTCTATTAGCACACAGACTGCAAAATTCCCTACATAACACTACTGCCCAGTTGGAACTAGAAAAGGCATCATCTCAAGCCAAGGACAACAGAATCAAGTCCTTGGAAGAAATTATTATAGAGCTAGGACATGATCCAAATGATCCTAAGGGTGTGCAGGCCTTGATGAAGAAAAAAGATGAGGATATAGCAGCTTTGAGAAAGCAGATCAAACTACCACCTACCCATCACCCTCAGACTGAAGGGGTTGCAGAACAAAAGAAAGATCAAGATGTGGTTGCTCTACTCTTGACCTTGCATAAGAGGCTAGTGGAAACAGAGGGTGCCTTGGAGGTAGCACTAAAGGCAAAACAAGGAGAATTACCAACTCAGCCAGCAGAGATATCTACAGCGATTGAAGATGTGCCTCTTGTAACTACTTCAGCAGGTCCTCCCACTGGACAAACATCAGAGGCAGTCCCTTCAGGCTCAGCACCAGCTCCAGAAGTAACAGCACCAACAACAACATCAGAACAGGTACCCAGCCTTAACATGAAAAATATGATGAAAGAACTAGAAGCTCTTGAAGCATAGATGGCAGAACTAAAGGTGGCTAAAGAGAAATTGGCTACGCTTGAAGAAAAATATGACAAATCAAAGCAGAATATAGCTGAAAGAACAAGAGAGGTAAGGGCTCTTGAAAAAAGGATAAAGGAGTTAGAAAAAGAGCTTACTCTAGACAAAACTATAAGTGAAATTAAGAAGATTCTATGGGCCAACATTGGTCAATCCATTACAAACCAATGGCAGTCCATCGAAACTATCCATGAGCAAATGGATCTCCTAAGCAGGGCAAAAGCAGAAGGTCAAAGAGCCCAGGCATCCCTGGGAAGTATGCCTGAAATAGCCAACAGAATGATTCAAGTGCTCAACAATCGCACTGGCCTTCAGCTAGCAGGAATGGGTATCAAAGACAGGAATGATACCATATTACTAATAAAGAGGGTGCTTACCTTGAGGAACTATGTGCAAACATTGGACAGAAGGTGTCAAGAAATGCAGACAGAGGTAAATGAATTCATTGCAAAAATCACTGCATTGCATAACAGAGGTCTTCCCAGCTTGGTAACTAGTGCAGGAAGGTTGTTATCACATGAAAATTATGCCAAGAGGGTCAACAATTATGCAAAAAATCAAATAACAGCATCCGCAAGCAGTTCAGAGGAAACAGGGCCCGCATCTGGGCAGACTCTCTATGAGAAGTTAGAAAATTTGTTTTTTAATGAGCATGAGATCAAGCACCTTTTTGAAGCACCTCCAAATTACTACAAATATACTGAAGCTGATGAGACTCTGATTAAAATACAGAGACACCAATTTCCTACTGAAGATTGGTGGAGAGGCACGATAGAAACATTACTTTGATAAATCAAAATTTTGTTTGAAATCTTTTTGATCAGTCTTGAGTCAGCATTTTCAAATGACTCACATACTCGATCTACCTGGGCGGAAATAGGAAGAGCAACTGAATGACAAAGATGATGACTAGGCACCAATGGATGATTACAAATGATGTGACCACAATAGCAGCGTCGTGGCAAAGCAGCAAGAAAGCAAAGATTCCCGAAATGAATGCAAATCAGTCGGCCGGCCCAGTTGGTTGCAAAGTCAAAGATCTCTGACAAAGATAAACAACTGTTTATTAATCTTTTAATAGCAATAACTTTTTGTATCTACTATTCGTAGAAAGTTGGTAAGAAAGTTATGAGTTAATGACTCATCTTTCAGATATTTTGTGAAACACTTTTGTATATATATCCCCACGCATAACTTATTTGGGGTTGTTGATTTTTCAAGAGCTACACTGTAATTACAGACTTTGAATACAAGAAGCTGATGGAGTTCCTGAAATTCTGCGTTGTTTGATGTGTTGTGATGAGATTACTTGCTGCTGCAGGATTCCTGCGTTATTTCATGATACAATAAGTTTTCTAAACCATGTCTTTATATTCTCTTCGCTTACAAAACCCGCATATGCTGTATGTTTAATGGTCTTAGCATTAGAGAAAAGGAATAGTTCAGGATTTGTTTATTAAACACCCTAAGCTCAATCTCTGTTGTTAATTGTGTTTTTCTTCCGAATTAGTTATGAATGTGAAATTCTTAATTGGTCACATTTACACTGAATCTTTCATAGTAAATATTGTTCAGGAATTTTGAGTTGCTCCTGACCAATATTTCATTTCTCCATCTCGTCAGCATAGTGAAAGGACCTTAATTGCCTCTCATTGACTGAGTGCAATCCATACTTCCCAAATTTGAAGGTTGTTTCATGAATGCCCATCTGGCTCTGCAGTATCATCATTCTCACTAAACACCTCAAGCAACACATAATCACAGACTCCAATGCCCAATGGACTAAAACCCTCTGAACATTGCATCGCAGCTATTAGAAGATATCATTCAACCAAACTTTAAACAAAATTCAGTGCATCATAACTAGCCTAAAATTCCCAAAACAAAGCTAAATCAGAAAGAGAGAGCCCTCTATGATTACAGGTGGGCTAGAAGCTGTAATCCAAAGATTGGTTAGTGGTTACCTCGGCTGTATTCCCTTAGGAGTCAAAGGGAACAACCTGAGTGATAACAGTGGTGTTGCTCTAAAGAAGGTGTTGCTCTTTGTATCCTCATAATGTGCTATCATTTCCTCCGTGAAAATTGACCACGTAACAAGTTGTTTATGAGAACAAAGCCCTTCATACCATAAAAATTGATCCGGTTCTAAATATGAAGATGAAATACATACCTTTTGTAACAGTGGTACACCATGTAGATCAAAATATTGCTCCATCAGAAGTATCCAATTTACCAGATCCTTGCCATCAAACTTCCTCATCTTGCTTTTCTTGATTTTAGGAGCTCGATCTTGAAACGACTGTAACTCTGTACTTTCGAATATTTAGGTTCTGAAATTGCCTCCTATAGTAGCCCACTGTGTCCTCTTTTCAATGCCACCAGTCTGATCCAAATTGGATTCTCCAAGGAAGAGTTATGCACAATCTCCCAAGATGACCTGATTATAGACTAGTTCAGTAGAGCGAACTTGTACGACGTGCCACGAGTCACTGTTTCGACCTTTGGATCTGAAAAATATATACAAGAAACTAAATTCCATCCTCTTTCTGTACCTTCTTACTAAATTTCAATCCGATGCCCTGAGAGAAAGTTATGACGATTTTCCCCAGGTCACCTGTTTGGAATGTAATTCAGGAGTCTACAAAAATACCAACTTACTTAGATCATATCTCTGCAAATATAGCACGAAAAGCTCTAAAATTCGAACCCAAGCTTCAGTGCGATCTCATCTCAAATGGGTTTTTTTTAGCTTCTGAAACATCGCAGAAAAAAGTTATTGCGAAAATTCCACAATGACCTGTTTGGAGCAACGAAACCCTAGAATCCAAAGCTCTGATACCAAATGTTATGAAACCAGCTCATAAAAAGATAGAAAAGATAGATCAATGCCTTAGAATTAAACCTCTTCGAGGGAGAAACCTCCTTTACATTACACAAATGAATGATTCTTTGATTATACAAATGAAAAGACCTCCTTTCTATATATAGGAGTCTAAGGGGTCATAACATAATCAAAGCCGACATAACAATGATAATGTAAGGGCACAATAATAACAATAGTGGGCTTCTATGGGGCACAATAGTAACAATATGGGCACTACATGGGTACATCAATATAATAAGTGGGTTGTACTAATAACAATAAGGGGTTACACTAGTAGTATAGGGGCCTAACAATCAACCTTTGACATGCTACTGATAGCTATGATTTGATTTTTCTTGGTTTGGTGTTGATGGGTATAGCCTGCTGATATAATATTGAGCTATATTTTTCTCATTGATATTTATTTGATTGATGAAGATGCTTTGATGAATGAGTTTTTGACAATGAACATGTAGCATAGGTTTAGGGGGAGCATTAGCCTTGCAGAATATAATGCATTGTTGGCATTATGGTTGCTGAATTATGTTACTATTAAGATATTTTGGTCTCAGTTATTAATGTCATATCTGTCATTTGATGTAAAGGTCATGTGGAGACCTATGATGTAATAATTGTCATATTCAGTCATGTATGGACTTTTGAGGTCATGTCAAATATGTAATCCCACTTGGTTGGGTGGTAGTGTCAAAAATGTAATCCCACTTGGTTGGGTGGTTGAGTCAAATATGTATCCCCACTTGGTTGGGTGATTGATGTAAGTATGAGTCCTTGGTGATAGGAAGGTCATACTCAGTTGAGTTATAGAGTCATGTTCTTCATTTGAAAATCTTGATGAAGATTTAGCATGATCTAGGTGGATATTGGTGGCCACCCGCCAATTCCACTTGGACCCCCACCATTGCTTCTTTCAGTTTTTCAGTTTCCTTAATTGTAGCACAGTTTACTATTTTTAGCAGTTTTTCGGGTCCTAAACTTCTGGAGCTGTTTTGAGGCCCTAAACGATGTTTTTTTGGAAATCTACCGCCAGCAATTTTTTTTCTAAAATCATCTTTTTTGTCGTAGTCCTTAGAGAGATCTTTCCAACGGGTTATCATGCACGTCAAACGAAGATAATATGACCAAGTCACGACCCTGGGAAGTTGGTTGTCCAACTCACCCCAATGGGGCCCATAAACTCTTGGTGTTACATCTCCTCGGGTTAGGGTTTTGGTTGTTTAGGGTTTTCTCTTATTATTCAATAATAAAAAGGCCCTTGAGCCTTATTGTAAGGTAGTTCAAAGGCATGAAGTAGCCACATCTCTTCTCAGAGATAAGCTACCATCGCCCTAGCTAGTTTATTTCCATTTCCGTTTGTAAGCATATTTCAATATTTTACATTAATGAAGTGAAGTATTATTTCCGTTGCATCTCTGTGTTTATGGTTATCTCTGTAATTTGTCGCGTTCTTGTTTAAATTTGGATCAGTGGTATCAAAGCGGTCTATTTGTTTTTCTTTGCATGTCCCCAATGATGTCGGGATATAAGGAGTTAGGGTTTGAACTGGTCGAACCTTTGCAAGACTAGCCTCGCAAATCCCAACGACCTCCCATGGTGGATGAAAATAAAGATGAGGGGGCAGGAGATCCTATCAAAATCTTGCTCGAAGAAGCCCTCGAGTGACAAAGGAATGCGATGATGGAAAAATTTGCCTAGATCCTTCAGTGGCTATGCAAGGGCGACGCATCGGCTTTCAACAGCTACTCTGGAAACACCACACCGTTTAAGGTACAAGTTAATTTTGAAATCCCCATATTTGAGGGTTAGATAGACGCAAATGTTGTCAATAAATGGTTAAATCTTCTAGAGGGTTATTTTTCGATTCATGATTTTTCCAGTCAGGAAAAGATTATTTTCGCTCTTCTCAAAGTAGCTCCCGATGTCAAGGACTGGTGGGAAACCTACTCCGAGAAGAAGGATGAAAGTACAGGCTCACTATTTTCAGCCACACCCACTTGGAATTCATTCCAAGATGCCATCAAGGAGCAGTACTACCTTGTCGGAAGCTATGAGGATCAATACATAAAGTGGACCATGCTGCGTCAAGGAAGGGACCAAGACGTATTGGAGTTTACCAATATTTTCCATACCCTTCACACAAAGTTGGGTATTAAGGATTCGGAGCAGCATTTGATACTCAAATACCATGACTGCCTGCACAAGTACATCTAGGAAGAAATAGAATTCCTGAACATCTCCTCACTCAACACAGCATACCGTTATGCTGTCAAGGTCGAGCAAAAGTTTAAATAGAAGAAGTGAGACTTTGGATCTGTGAATTCAAAGCAAGGGAAAGGTGCCCCCAAACCTCAGAACAAAGGACAAAGCCAAGGCGAGGTAACCCAAGACAACCTGCCAAAGTTGCAAGCAAAGAACAACGCCGCGAAGCCGAAAAAGGACAGGGGAAAGTGGTGTGAGTTCCATAAGAGCTCCACTCACAACACAAGTGAGTGTTAGGCCAAGCAGTCACTGGTGGACGAGCTAAAGGTTTTAGAATCAGATGCATGTTTTGAATCTGAGTTAGAACCCAACAAGGGGAATGACAAAGGGAAGCAGATTATCAATGCAGAGGCCAATGACACAATTGCCACCACAAAGATCTAGAAGGAGGAACCCAAAGATCCAGAGGAGGAGGAGTGTCTCTTCCACTCCCAGATGTGGGTAAAGGGCTCCCCACTACAGTTCATTGTTGACAGCGGGAGCCAAAAGAACCTCATTTCGGCAGAGGTCGTGAAGTGGCTGGGCTTATCGACCACAACACATCCACAACTGTACACCATCAGGTGGCTTCACCAAGGACGGGATCTTCGTGTGAGCCAGCAGTGTCGCCTTCCATACAACATCAAGCCCTTCATGGATGAGGTAATTTGTGACATTTCTCCCCTTGAAGTTTGTGATGTATTATTAGGACAACCATACTTGTGGAATCGACATGTTGTGTATGAATCAAGGCCTCGTGTTGTTATTGTTACTTTGGGAAATAAGTTGTACAGGATACTGGAGGTAGCACTGCCTACTCCCATCTCTTTGGTTACTGCAAAAAAATGTAGTAAGCTCATTTCCAAAACCGGGAAATTTTTTTTTCTTTATGATACGCCCTCAAGGAAAGAAGAAGACGGTGGCCACGACCTCTAGACAGGGACCCTCCGCATGACAACTATAGATGGACAAGGTTGTGGAGGAGTACGAGGACATCTTCACCTCCTGCACAGGGCTTCCTCTGCACTGTCATGTCAAGCACTCCATTGATCTGACCCCAGGTGCGCCACTGCCTAATGGACAAATCTATCGGCGCTCCATTCTGGAGAACGATGAAATCAAGAGGCAGATTCAGGAGCTGCTGCAGAAAGGTCACATCCATCCGAGTTCATCTCCCTGCGGGAGCCTGATCATGTTGGTACAAAAGAAGGATGGGACTTGGACACTCTGTATTGACTATCGGGTGCTGAACAAGATCACTGTCCGTAATAAGTACCTGATCCCACGGATTGATGACCTATTGGACCAATTGAAGGGGGGAAAATATTTCAGCAAGATCGATTTGAAGTCAGGATATCACCAGGTACCAATCGAACCCTCCGATGTGTGGAATACTGCCTTCAAAGCCAAGGAGGGCCTTTTCAAATGGTTGGTTATGCCTTTTGGATTGACGAATGCTCCTACAACCTTCATAAGGCTAATGGATGACATCTTGCGGCCATTCACCAACTCATTTGTAGTGGTATACTTGGATGACATCCTGATCTTCAGCCAAAGTTGGGAAGAGCACCTCCACCACATATGACACGTTCTCCAAACACTGCAACAACACAAGTTATGTGACAATTTGGAGAAATGCACTTTTGGCATGACCCAGGTTCAGTATCTAGGATACATTATTGATGAAAAAGGGGTGCATGTGGATCCAACCAAGATCCAAGTCATTCGGGATTGGCCATCTCAAACCACTCTGATAGAGCTTCGCAACTTTCTAGGTTTTGCTAACTTCTACCGTAGGTTCGTGTTGGGATTTTCTCATATCACTTGGCCCTTGAGCCAAGTCACCAAGGGAAGAGCGAAAGAAAAATTCTTTTGGTCTGAATCTCAACAGAAGGCATTCACAGAGTTGAAAGATCGCCTCTGCTTGGCACCATTGCTCGCATTACTAGACTTGCAACAAGCATTTGAAGCTCAGACAAATGCCTCTAACTATGCTATTGGGGTAGTCCTTACTCAACATGGGCATCCAGTGGCATATCATAGTGAGACACTTTCGGACACAGTCCGGAAGTATCCCAAGTATGACAAAGAGATGTATTCCATTGTGCATGCCTGCCAACAATGGAAGCATTACATTTTGGGGAAGGAAACGGTCATCCACACAGACCACCGACCCCCGCAGTTCATACAGACCCAAGGGAAATTGCAGAATGATCGCCATCAGAAGTGGTCCACATACCTACAATAGTTCCATTTGAATATAAAGTATAAGAAGGTTAACACCAATAATGTTGCAGATTTCCTCAATTGACCACCACTCATGGCGTTAAGCACCATGCTCAACTCTTGTGGGCACGAGACTTCTGATTGGCCACTTCTCTACAAAAGCGACCGAGAATTCAGCCATACATACCAGACACTCTTGGAGGGTCAGCATGTTCTAGATTTTAACCTCCAGGATGCCCTGTTATGCCACTTGGGTCACCTTTGTGTTCCTTCAAGCGAGCGTGCCAAGATGCCAAGATGATTTGGGAAGCACACTACAGTTAGGCTGCTGGGCATTTCGGGGTCAAGAAAATGGTGGCAGTATTGCAGAAGCATTTCTATTTGCCGAATCTTTGAAAGATGTCGGGAAGTACATCAGATCATGCACTGCCTGCGCCATTGCCAAACCGACCATCAAGAAGAAAGGCCTCTATACCTTGCTGCCTACCCCTAGTCGACCTTGGGAATCCATCTCCATGGATTACATGTGAGGCCTTCCTTCCAAGAAGCATGGTAATGACTGTGTTTTTGTGGTCGTTGACAGATTCTCGAATATGGCCATTATGGCGGCTTGCAAGAAGAATATCACAATAGAAGCCACTGCTAAACTCTTCTTTGAACAAGTGTGGGTACACTTTGGGATCCCACAGTCTATCATTTCAGATTGGGACAGCAGGTTCCTCAGTACATTTTGGTCGAGTCTCTGGTCGATGCTGGACACCAAACTCACTAAGTCCACAGCCTTCCATCCTCAAACTGATGGCCAGACGGAGGTTGTCAACAGGTTGATCGTACACATTCTGTGCATGTAAAACTCAAAGCATCCACACACATGGGACGAGAGCCTCCCCTATGTTCAACACAGCTACAGTTGAGCTCTCCACAACTCAACTGGCCACAGCCCTTTTCAGGTGGGCTTGGGATTCCAGCTACTATGTCCCATTGATGTGGCCATGCCATTTGCAGCTAGTCACACAGATTCAGCTCATGTCTAGTCTAAAACAGATAAGGCAAATAGCTTCATCAAGCACATCCAACATATTCATTAGCAGGTCCATGACATTATGGAGAAATCAAATGCCAAGTGCAAGCAGCGACATCATCAACATCAGGTGCCACACAAGTTTCAGGTGGGCGACAAAGTCTGGTTGATTTGCAAAAGGAACGCCTTACTGGAGCCTATTGGAAACTCATACCACTCTGATATGGTCCTTACACCATTACCAAGGCTGTGGGAGACAATGCATTTGAGCTCAGCATTCCCCCATTCCTTGGCCTGCACCCAGTGTTAAATGTGGACCACCTTTGGCCATACTTTCCACCATTACTAGACACATCCGACATTATAGAACAGCTCACACCCACAGAGTTGAATCCAGATTGCATGGAACAAGCTGAAACTAATCGGATCATGGAAACACAGATCAAGCACACTCACTAGCAGAATATCCAATTGTATTGAGTTGTCAAAGTAGACCAACTCCTTCACTAGGGCAAGTGGCTCACCAGGGACCAAGTTCAGCAGAAGTTTCCTCATCTCATGGAGGAACTCAACGCAATGGGGACCATTGCTTCCTAAGCATGGATGAATGATCCAGGTGGATATTGGTGGCCACCCACCAATTCCACTTGGACTCCCACCATTGCTTCTTTCAGTTTTTCAGTTTCCTTAATTGTAGCACAGTTTATTATTTTTAGCAGTTTTTCGGGTCCTAAACTTCCGGAGCCGTTTGAGGCCCTAAACGGCGTTTTTTTGGAAATATACTGCCAACTACTTTTTGTCTAAAATCATCTTTTCCTTCATAGTCCTCAGAGATATCTTTCCAACGGGTTATCATGCGCGTCAAACAGAGATAATAAGACCAAGTCACGACCCCGGGAAGTTGGCTGTTCAACTCACCCCAACAGGGCCCATAAACTCTTAGTGTTACATCTCCTCGGGTTAGGGTTTTGGTTGTTTAGGGTTTGCTCTTATTTTTAAATAATAAAAAGGCCCTTGAGCCTCATTGTGAGGCAGTTCAGAGGCATGTAGCCACCACATCTCTTCTCAGAGATAAGCTACCGTCGCCCTAACTGGTTTATTTCCATTTATGTTTGTAAGCATATTTCAATATTTTACATTAATGAAGTGAAGTATTATTTCCGCTGCATCTTTGTGTATATGGTTATCTCTGTAATTTGTTACATTCCTGTTTAAATTCGGATTAGTGGTATCAGAGTGGTATGTTTTCTTTCTCTATTTTTCTTTGCATGTCCCCAATGAGGTTGGGATATAAGGAGTTAGGGCTTGAACTGGTTAAACCTTTGCAAGACCAGCCTCACAAATCTCGACGGCCTCCCATGGCAAATGAAAATAAAGACGAGGGGGTAGGAGATCCTATCAAAATCTTGCTCGAAGAAGCCCTCGAGCGACAAAGGAACGTGATGATGGACAACTTTGCCTAGATCCTTTAGCGGCTACCCAAGGGCGACGCATCGGCTTCCAATAGCTATTTTGGAAATGACTCATCATTTAAGGTACAAGTTAATTTTGAAATCCCCATATTTGAGGGTCAGATAGACACAGATGCCATCAATAAATGGTTAAATATGCTAGAGGGTTATTTTTCTATTCATGATTTTTCTAGTCGAGAATAGATTATTTTCGCTCTTCACAAAGCAGCCCCCCACGTCAAGGACTGGTGGGAAACCTACTGTGAGCAGAAGGATGAAAGTACAAGCTCACTATTTTCAGTCACACCCACTTGGAATTCATTCTGGGATGCCATCAAGGAGCAATACTACCCTGTCGGAAGCTATGAGGATCAATACATAAAGTGGACCACGCTGCGGCAGGGAAGGGACCAAGACAAGTTGGAGTTTACCAATATTTTCCATACCCTTCGCACAAAGTAGGGTATTAAGGATTCAGAGTAGCATTTGATACTCAAATACCGTGACTGCCTACACAAGTACATCTAGGAAGAAATAAAATTCCTGAACATCTCCTCGCTCAGCATGGCATACCGATATGCTATCAAGGTCGAGCAAAAGTTTAAACAAAAGAAGCGAGACTTTGGATCTGCAAATTCGAAGCAAGGGAAAGGTGCCCCCAAACCGCAAAACAAAGGACAAAGCCAAGGCGGGGTAGCCCAAGACGACCCGCCAAAGATGCAAGCAAAGAACAGCATCGTGAAGCCGAAAAAGGACATGGGAAAGATGTGTGAGTTCCATAAGAGCTCCACTCACAACACAAGTGAGTGTCAGGCCAAGCAGTGACTGGTGGTCGAGCTAAAGGTTTCAGAATCAGATGCATGTTCCAACTCTGAGTCAGAACCCAACAAGGGGAATGACAAAGGAAAGCAGGTTATCAATGCAGAGCCCAATGCCACTGTTGCCACCATGAAGATCCAATAGGAGGAACCCGAAGATCCAGAGGAGGAGGAGAATCTCTTCCACTTCCAGATGTGGGTAAAGGGCTCCTTGCTATAGTTCATTGTCGACAGTGGGAGCCAAAAGAACCTCATTTTGGCAGAGGTCGTGAAGTGGCTCGACTTACCAACCACAGCACATCCACAACCATACACCATTGGGTGGCTTCACCAAGGATGGGATCTTCGCGTGAGCCATTAGTGTCGTCTTCCATACAACATCAAGCCCTTCACGAATGAGGTATTGTGTGACATTTCTCCCACTGAAGTTTGTGATGTATTATTAGGAAAACCATACTTGTGAAAGTGACATGCTATGTATGAATCAAGGTCCCGTACTGTTATTGTTACTTTGGGAAATAAGTTGTACAAGATACCAGAGGTAGCACCACCTACTGCCATCTCTTTGGTTATTACAAAACAATGCAGTAAGCTCATTTCCAAAACTAGGAAATTTATTTTCTTTCTGATGTGCCCTCAAGGAAAGAAGAAGATGGTGGCCATGACCTCCAGACAGGGACCCTCTGCACAACAACTACAGATGGACAAGGTCGTGGAGGAGTACAAGGACATCTTCACCTCCCCCACAGGGGTTCCTCTGCACTGTCAGGTCAAGCACTCCATCAATCTAAACCCAAGTGCACCGTTGCCCAATGGACCAATCTATTGGCGCTCTGTTCTGGAGAACGATGAAATCAAGAGGCAGATTCAGGAGCTGCTACAGAAAGGTCACATCCGTACTCCGATTTCATCGCCTTGTGGGAGCCTGACTGTGTTGGTAAAAAAGAAGGATGGGACTTGGAGACTCTATATTGATTATCGGGCACTGAACAAGATCATTGTCCGTAATAGGTACCCGATCCCATGGATTGATGACCTCTTGGACCAACTGAAGGGGGAAAAATATTTCAGCAAGATTAATTTGAAGTTAGGACATCACCAAGTACTAATCAAACCCTCTGATGTGTGGAAGACTGCCTTCAAAGCTAGGGAGGGCCTTTTCGAATGGTTGGTTATGCCTTTCTAATTGATGAATGCTCCTGCAACCTTCATGAGGCTAATGGATGACATCTTGTGGCCATTCACCAACTCATTTGCAGTGGTATACTTGGATGACATCCTGATCTTCAGCTAGAGTTGGGAAGAGCACCTCCACCACATCTGACAGGTTCTCCAAACACTGCGGCAACACAAGTTATGTGACAATTTGGAGAAATTCTCTTTTGGAATGACCCAGGTTCAGTATCTAGGATACATTATTGATGAACAGGGGGTGCATGTGGATCCAGCCAAGATCCAAGTCATTCGGGATTGGACATCTCCAACCACTCTGACAGAGCTCCGCAACTTTCTAGGTCTTGGCAACTTCTACTGTAGGTTCATGTTGGGATTTTCTCATATCACTTGGCCCTTTAGTCAAGTCACCAAGGGAGGAGTGAAAGAAAAATTATTTTGGTTTGAATCTCAACAGAAGGCATTCATAGAGTTGAAAGATCACCTCTGCTCGGCACCAGTGCTCACATTACCAGACTTGCAACAACCATTTGAGGTTGAGACAGATGCCTCTAACTATGCTATTGGGGTAGTCCTTACTCAACACGGGCATCTAGTGGCATATCATAGTGATATACTTTCAGACATAGTCTGGAAGTATCCCACTTATTGCAAAGAGATGTATTCCATTATGCAGGCCTACCAACAATGGAAGCATTACATTTTGGGGAAGGAAACGGTCATCCACACAGACCACCGACCCCTGCAGTTCATACAGACCCAATGGAAATTGTAGAATCATCGCCATTAGAAGTAGTCCACATACCTGTAACAGTTCCATTTGAATATCAAGTATAATAAGGGCATCACCAATAATGTTGAATATTGCCTCAGTTGACCACTAATCATGGCGTTAACCACCGTGCTCAACTCTTGTGGGCACGAGACTTTTGATTGGCCACTTCTCTACAAAAGCAACCCAGAATTCGGCCACACATACCAGACACTCTTGGAGGGTCGGCATGTTCTAGATTTTCACCTCCAGGATGCCCTGTTATGCCACCTAGGTCACCTTTTTTTCCTTCAAGCGAGAGTGCCAAGATGATTTGGGAAGCACACTATAGTCAGGATACTGGGCATTTAGGGGTCGAGAAAATGGTGGCAGTACTACAAAAGTATTTCTATTGGCCAAATCTTCGACAGGATGTCGGGAAGTACATCAGATCATGCACTTCCTGCGCCATTGCTAAACTGACCATCAAGAAGCAAGGCCTCTATACCTCGCTGCCTACCCCTAGTCGACCTTGGGAATCCATCTCCACGGATTACATGTCAGGCCTTCCTTCCACAAAGCATGGAAACGACTGTGTTTTTGTGGTCATCGACAGGTTCTCGAAGATGGCCATTATGGTGGCCTGTAAGAATAATATCACAGCAGAATCCACTGCTAAACTCTTCTTTGAATGAGTGTGGGTACACTTTGGGATCCCACAGTCTATCATCTCAAATCAGGACAGCAGGTTCCTCAGTACATTTTGGTCCAGTCTCTGGTCGATGCTGGACACCAAACTCACTAAGTCCACAACCTTCCATCCTCAAACTGATGGCCAAACAGAGGTTGTCAACAGGATGATCGTACACATTCTGCGCATGTACAACTCAAAGCATCCACGCACATGGGACGAGAGCCTCCCCTATGTTCAACACAGCTACAACCAGGCTCTCCACAGCTCAATTGGCCACAACCCTTTTCAGGTGGGCTTGGGATTCCAGCCACTATGTGCCATTGATGTTGCCATTCCATTTGCAGCTAGTCACGCAGATTCAGGTCATGTCCAGTCTGAAACAGATAAGGCAAATAGCTTCATCAAGCACATCCAACATATTCACTAGCAGGTCCATGACATTTTGGAGAAATCAAATGCCAAGTACAAGCAGCAACATGATCAACATCAAGTTCCACACAAGTTTCAGGTGGGTGACAAAGTCTGGTTGCATTTGCAAAAGGAACGCCTTACCAGAGCCTATCAGAAACTCAGACCACTCTGATATGGTCCTTACACCATTACCAAGGCTATGGGAGATAATGCATTTGGGCTTAGCATTCCCCCATTCATTGGCCTGCACCCAGTGTTCAATGTGAACCACCTTTGGCCATACTTTCCACCATTACTAGACCCATCCGACATTGCAGAACAGCTCACACCCACAGAGTTGAATCCAGATTGCATGGAACAAGCTGCAACTGATCGAATCATGGACACACAAATTAAGCACACTTGCCAGCAGAATATCCAATAGTATCGAGTTGTTAAAGTAGACCAACTCCTTCAGCAGGGCAAGTGGCTCACCAAGGACCAAGTTTAGCAAAAGTTTCCTCATTTCATGGAGGAACTCAATGCAATGGGGACCATTGCTTCCTAAGGGGGGTGGAATGATCCAGGCGGATATTGATGTCCACCCGCCAATTCCACTTGGACCCCCACCATTGCTTCTTTTAGTTTTTCAGTTTCCTTAATTCTAGCACAATTTACTATTTTTAGCAGTTTTTCGGGTCCTAAACTTCCGGAGCCGTTTTGAGGTCCTAAATGACAATTTTTTGGAAATCTATCGCCAACGATTTTTTTGTGTAGAATTGTATTTTTGTCATAGTCCTCAGAGAGATCTTTCCAACGGGTTATCATGTGCATCAAATGGAGATAATATGATGAAGTCACGACCCTGAGAAGTTGGCTGTCTAACTCACCCCAACGGGGCCCATAAGCTCTTGGTGTTACATCTCCTCGGGTTAGGGCTTTGGTTGTTTAGGGTTTGCTCTTATTGTTCAATAATAAAAGGCCCTTGAGCCTCATTGTAAGGCAGTTCAGAGGCATGTAGCCACCACATCTCTTCTCAGAGATAAGCTACCATTGCCCTAGCTGGTTTATTTCCATTTCTATTTGTAAGCATATTTCAATATTTTACATTAATGAAGCGAAGTATTATTTTCACTGCATCTCTATGTTTATGGTTATCTTTGTAATTTGTTGCATTCCTATTTAAATCCGGATCACAACATGTGCTCAAGGGGAGCATGGACAGTCTAGTGCAAATCAGATCCAAAGGGGGAGCTTTGGTCCGCCCTTTGCCCTTGATGTCAAAGGGGGAGAGTATCTTGATGTTTGAATAATGGTTATTTGATGTATCTAATAGGTTTCTATAGGTTGATGTGATCAACACCAACATGGTTTCCATCAAGTCCAAAGGGGGAGATTGTTGGAATTATGATGCATGTGTTGTCCTTGATGGCAACTCACTTGTAACATAACAAGTATATGGTAACTAGATGAATCCACAGGCCAGTTCAGAGGTGACAAGGTGATGGAATAGAATAACAAAATGATGGGACAAAGGTTTACAGATCATAATCAGAAGTTCTATAAAGGTGAATATTTGAAGATCTATATGCGGGTTTGCCAAAGCCAAGTCACATATACACGTAGGTACAAAGAAGCAAATTCACGTACATGCTCATGCACTAATTTAAGAATACCAAGGGTCCATACCATGGTATTAGCCCACAATATTGAGCACAGTAACAGTTACTTGATCCCATCCAAGATTACCACTGACACTAGTGTAGTTTTGACTCATGGTATTGGCTAAGGCTCTAACTATATAAGGAGGTGAAGATCAAAGTGTAATGTGTGCATGTGAAAAGGTTTTTGATGAATACTTCAATCTGAAGTATATTTGCATTGTAAGGGCCATAGTTGACACATAGATCTAAAATAATTATGCACTGATGAATACAATGATGGATCAGGATCATGAGACCTGAAATGAATTTCCATTGTATGATATGCTCATGGATTGATTAGATCTAAGTATTGGCGCATGTTTTTATCTCTGAATATTATGATCTGGGTCTTTCTGAAGTTCTAAAGAGCTACACAATTTTAGGTCAAAATTTGCAGATCTGTATGCAAGTTGGTCTCAGTTAAGTCACGTATACACGCGAGTTCGTTTCTTCAAAGTTGCATACATAAAGGAAGGGTTTTTGTTCACAAATGATTGATCTACTTGATTAGTGCTACTATATCTATGTTGTCCTTCAATGATGTCCTCATGTTTATCTAGTTTGGGTGATAATGTCTGAATTAGAACTGATTGAATGATGAAGTTGAATTTGGTTACATGTTGATTGGTTGAAAACATTATTGATGCTGCTAACTGTATGAGGGTTATGTAAGTTAACAAAATATTTTAGAATAACTCTGGTCAACTCCACATGAACTTTGGTATGGTAAGACTCCTACTGTAAAATACTTCAAATTTTTTGGAAGCAAATGTTACATCAAATGGACTGATGAAAAACTTGGTAAGTTTGAACCCAGATTAGATGAAGATATTCTCCTTGGTTACTCTTCCCAAAGTAAAGGATATAAATGTTATAATAAAATACTTGGGAAAATTATTGAAATTATTGATGTTGTGGTTGATGAAGCATGCAAAAATCCAAAGCAAATAAAAACCAAAGATTATGAAGAAGATGAGGATTATCCTCCCACATCAAATCAGACTAATTCTGAAGAAGAAACCAATGAAGCACCAGAAGAAGAGATAACAGTAGAAGAAAAGACTCTGTCCAGGTATGTTTAGAAAAGTCATCCAGAGACTCAAATTTTGGGACAGAAAGAGGCAGGTGTGCAAATAAGAAGAACTATTATAGAAGCTTCAAGCTATCTAGCATTGCTATCCTCCATCGAACCTCAAAATGTAAATGAAGCACACAAAGATGAATGTTGGGTAAAGGCCATGAATGAAGAACTTGAGCAAATTGAAAAGAATAATATTTTGGAATTAGTTCCTAGACCTCATGATAATAATATCATAGGAACTAAATGGATATTCAAAAACAAGCTGAATGAAAATGGAGAAGTTATTAGAAACAAGGCCAGACTTGTTTGTAAAGGATATGCTCAACAAGAAGGTATAGATTTTGAAGAAACTTTTGCACTTGTTGCTAGACTTGAAGCCATAAGAATGTTCCTTGCTCTTTCTATTTTTCAAAAATTCAAAGTATACCAAATGGATGTAAAATCTACCTTTCTCAATGGAGACTTAGAAGAAGAAGTCTATATTGAGCAACCAGATGGATTCATTCTTGGAAATGATGCAAAACTTGTATGCAGACTCAAAAAGGCTCTCTATGGTCTAAAACAAGCTCCAAGGGCTTGGTATTACCATCTTGACAAATATCTCCATCAACAAGGTTTTTCAAAAGGATTAGCTGATAGCAATCTATATACAAAGATTGATAATAATAAATTGCTAATACTTGTTGTGTATGTTGATGATATCATTTTTGGTAGCAATGAAGAAGCCATGAGTCAGAATTTTGCTTCGGTAATGCAGCAAGAATTTGAAATGTCTCTGCTTGGTGAGCTTACATATTTTCTTGGTCTACAAGTTCAACAAAATAAATATGGTATTTTTCTGTCACAAACCAAATATCTCAAACAGATCTTGAAAAAATATGGCATGGAAGATTCTAAACCAGTATGTACCCCAATGGTAACAGGATGCAGTCTCAGCTCAAATGATGAATCAGCAGCAGTACATCAACCAACTTATAGATCCATGATTGGTAGTCTACTTTATCTAACAGGTACCCGACTAGACATCATGCATGAAGTAGGAATAGTTGGAAGATTCCAAGCAAATCCAAAGGAATCACACCTTCACGTAGTCAAAAGGATCTTCAAAATTTCTTCAAGGAACTCATAATTTTGGTTTATGGTATCCTAGAGATATAGATCTTACACTTCATGCATATACAGATGCAGATTGGGTAGGAAGCGTTGATGACAGAAAAAGCACTAGTGATGGTGCATTCTATATGGGTTCCAGATTAGTGTCTTGGCTCAGTAAGAAAAAAAGTTCAATTGCATTATCTACAGCTGAAGCAAAATATGTGGCTGCCGCATCTTGCTACACACAACTCCTTTGGATGATGCAAACATTACAAGACATTCAGATCACATGTACTCCACCCATCTCCATTCTATGTGATAATACAAGTGCCATCAGTATTCCAAAGAATCTAGTCATGCATTCCAAGACCAAGCACATACCCATAAAATATCATTTTCTACGTGAACAAGTGCTTGAAGAAAAGGGCAAATTGGAGTATGTTCCCTCCAAAGAATAGGTTGCTGATATATTCACCAAACCACTGCCCATAGAGACATTTGAATATCTCAGACAAAAGCTAGGAGTAGTTGATGCATCATCCTACTGTAAAAACTTATTTGTTTCATAGAAAGGTGGTTATACGTGAGTTTCATGAAGTGTATTCGCGTACATACGCTAGTTTCTGCGGATACAGTCGCGCATATGTTGGATTGAGGAAAAGCAGTGGGCCGGACTCAGGATGAAAGGGGTCTGATATGGTTAAGTGAATTATCTGCTCTAGTTGATGATGGTTACAGTCTATGGATGACATGTGGAAATATGTTGGCTCTCATAAGTTGTTGATAACTTGATGTATATCTGATTGATGATGATGCCTTGATAACTCTTCTACTATATGAAATGATCAGATCTAACAGTGATCATCTCGCACAGATTTAGGGGGATCTTATACTTCTAATAATGCATTGTTGGCATTATCTTAGAAGATCTTGGTACAGATTCACACAGTTTTTTTTTATTCAGGTGGAACAGGTTCAGGGGGAGAACATGGTTGCTAGTCTGGATGCTGATTGACAGATGCTACCGATGATAGTTGCTAATGACTATCATGGTCTTGTTTCAGACATTTGGTCTCTGTTATATATTTCGTGTATATCTTTTAATGTGAAGGTCATGAAACGACCTATTTTGTTACCCCACTATGCATGGGATGGATGATGTAATGTTCTTGTTTTTACATGTATAAACAATTGGTATATCCCCACTTGGTTGGGTGGATGAGTCAAACTTGGTATATCCCCACTTGGTTGCGAGATGGATGTATGTATGAGTCATTGGTGATAGGAAGGTCATTTATGATGTATGTATAGAGTCATGTTATTCTTTTAGAACATCTTTTTTGAAGACCTTGCTTATATTCAGGGGGAGCATGGACTTGATCATGGAGATCAATCAGCACACTTCAGCATATCAGAGAACTCAGCATGTACTCAGGGGGAGCATAACCCTTTGCCCTTGATGGAAAAGGGGAAAGTGACTTGGGGTTGCCATCAAGTCCAAAGGGGGAGATTTTTGGCATTATGACACAGATTTGGCACTATGGCACAGGTGTTGTCCTTGATGGCAACTCACTCAGATGACAGATCACAGTTCAGCAGGTTAACAACACAGAGTTACAGATCAGACTTCACAGAATGAGGAAAGAGAGGTATACACAGGTTCACCTTGACAAAATAGCATATACACACGGATTAACAAACCAAAAGAAGCATATACGTACACACACACTTTCACAGAATGAAAGGGGTGTATATCTTGGAAAATTAAGTTTTGGTCCAAGGTATTTGGTCCATGGTATTTTGGTCCATGGTATTTTGATCCATGGTATTGGTCCTAAGTGTTTTTGGTCCATGGTATTGAGTAAGGCCTAAGACCATAAAAGGAGGAGAAGATCATTAGGCAAAGACACTCAAGTATTGAATATCTGATGAAGAGAAAGATCTAGTATATAGGTTATTGGGTTATGGTGCATAGCTAGATCTGAACCAAGGATGAACCTTAGCGCTTGATGAAGGATAAGATCTAATGATGGGTCAATATCTTAAGGCTTGAAGTGAAGTATATTTATGTGGTTTGATCATTTATTTGAATAACTGGCGCATGTTGTAGTCTGTAAATATGATGATCTGGGTATAACTGAAGTCTAGAATTGTGGTAATGTTTAAATCATCATTTATAGATCTGTACGCAAATTCACTTTAGAAAAGGCACGTATACACACTGGTTCTACATATCAAAATATTGTATGCATCTTAAATTTGATTTGCAGATCTGTACACAAGTTTGCCTTAAGAATAGAGCGTATGCACACGGATTCGACACATGGAAGTAGCGTATACTTCATAAAATATGTTTTAGCTGCTTTTGTTTGCTATTGCAGTGTTCTGGGTTCTAGCTTGGGTTGTGGTTATTGTATTCTGGTTACAAAATTTTGAAAGATCAATTCAGTTGTGGTTGGTGCAAAGGAGATTGGTTGATGCATATATATTTGATGATTGAATGATGTTATTGATGGATCCAATCTGAAAATTTATGAAATGTGGTCCCTAGAAGAAAAAAGAAGGTTGTAGCCTTCTGTAGGCCGGCACCTACATACTAGTAAACATATCATCTAGTACAAGAGCTAGGGGGTTGTAGCTCCCTTCCAGGAGAAGCTGGAGAATGACAGAAGGTTGTAGCCTTTTGCAGGTAGAAGCCCACGTACTAGTATAAGACTGCATGAGTACAAAAAATTGTAAAAAGAAGTTTCTTATTAAAAAGAAGATAGAGACGATTGAAACAAGTGGTTTTCACCCACATTCCGTTTCCTCCTTATATCTTATGTTCATATGTGTGATTGTCTGTTTTATTTTTTACTGCACCTGGTTACTGTTTATGTGGTTCTGATGCACTAATTAAAGATCAACATATGATGAATTAACTTAATCATAAGTTTGCAGAATATACGCTAGTTGCCTTAAACACAGTTGTGTATACACGCGAGTTCCATTAATTGAAGTAGCGTATATGAATCTAATTATGGAAATGAAAATTTATTGACTTGTTAATACAGATTCACCCCCCCCCCCAAAGGTATTATTCCCAACAATTGGAATCAGAGTAGGTCCTTCAGAAGAAGCTTGATTGCTTGAAGGAAGATCCATCATCATCAGTAATTAAGAAAGAGAGGGATCCATCAGACCACCAATATTTGATGGAAGCAACTTCATTTATTGGAAGGTAAGAACCACAGCCTATCTTCAATCTCTTGGAACAGATGTCTGGGAAATCATGGAAGGAGGATATACATTTCCATCAGCAATTCCTACAGATGCGGCAGGTAAAAAGCAATATGAAACCAATGCCAAGGTTGTCAATACATTATTGGGAAGTCTATCACAATCAGAATTTTTCAAAGTTATGTAGCTCAAATCCGCCAAAGAAATATGGGACAAAATCATTCTAAGCTATGAAGGAGACTCTCAGGTAAAACATGCAAAACTGTAAACTCTCAGAATTCAATATGAAACTCTCAAAATGCACAATGATGAAAGTATAGCTAGTTACTTCTTACGTATAGATGAGATTGTTAATTGCATGAAGAATTTGGGTGAAGAGATAAAAGAAGTTACTTTAGTTGAAAAGGTTTTAAGATCCTTGTTTGCTAAGTTTGAATCAAAAGTATCTGCCATAGAAGAAAAGAAGGATCTTCAGAGTATTACTATGACACAACTGCATGAAATCTTAACTGCTTTCGAGATGAGAAAAGGAGGTCCATCAGATATGAGAGAAGCTACATTTAAAGCTTCAAGAAGAGAATAACTTAATGAATCAGGACATATTTCAGAAGGAGAGGAAGAAGCAAACTTTGTCAAGAACCTTCAATGATGTTCTGGAAGATTCAGAGGTAAACATTTTCTTGTGGAAGAGTTGGTCATTATGCTACCAAATGTCCTCATAAAGATAAGCTTGATAAAGGTAAGGAATCAGCAAAATGGAATAGAAAACAAAGTGTAAGTAAGAAGAGCTACTATACTCATGAAGATAGCGATGGTTTATCAATTAGTGATGAAGATGAAAATAGTAATGACTATAGACTTCTGATGGATTTTGAAGATGATGATTTCTTGGATGCTTTAGATGAAGATGACCTTTATGAAGAAATATCTAAACTCAAAATCTGTTTATAAGAAAAGAATATGATTATAGATACTTTGACATTCCAACTTGTTGAAAGAGAAAAACACAATGAAAAACTAGAATGTGAAATTGTGGGTCTAAGAAAGGATATTGAGAAAACAAAAGCTCTCAATCTTAGATTTGCTAAAGGATCAGAAACCTTAAATGAAATTATCAAAGTGCAGCGTTCTCCTCTGATAAAGACAGGTCTTGGATATACTAAAGAAGCATCTCAAGCACAAAAGCCGTCAACCTCCACTAAAAGCTATCTTGATGCAGCAAAGAGCAGTGAACAGTTTGACAATCATCAGCAAAGGCATAAAGCAGATCACCAGGTAAATTAGGCTCAATTTACTTCAAGGATGAATAGAAGCTACAACCAACCTCAGGTAAATCATACTCAATTTGTTTCAAGAATGAATATCAATAGAAACTACAATCACCAGGTCAGTAGATTCAATAATCGCAGGAACTTCTTTAATGGCCAATGTTTTTCATGTCATAACTTTGGACACAAAGCTACTCAATGTGTTGCTTACAAGACCATCATGACTAGAGAAGCACGAAATCAAAGGAATGTGACAGGGATCATGAAACAGACCTACAATAACTTTTCTCTTCTTGAAAATGAAATAGAATGCTCTATCTGCAACAACTTCGGTCATGAAGAATCTGAATGCAGGAGTAAATTTCGGCAAACATCTCAGAAGGAGAAAACTCCATTAAGTCCCAAAATATGGAGAAAGAAAGAACCACAAACAGAAAGATGTGGTATAGCCTTGTATGTAGAAGGACAAGAAAATTATGTTGGCATTATGATACATATGTTGTACTTGATGGCAACCCACTCATCTCAGATGATAAATTATAGTGCAGCAAAGTTCATGCACTTTCATGAAGATAAAAGTTTATTTCATGTAGAGAAAAGTTCACGCACTTTTATGCAGAGAAATGTTTATTTCATGTAGAGAAAAGTTCACGCACTTTTATGCAGAGAAAAGTTTATTTCATGTAGAGAAAAGTTCACGCACTTTTATGCAGAGAAAAGTTTATTTCATGTAGAGAAAAGTTCACGCACTTTTATGCAGAGAAAAGTTTATTTCATGTAGAGAAAAGTTCACGCACTTTTATGCAGAGAAAATTTTATTTCATGTAGAGAAAAGTTCACTCACTTTTATGCAGAGAAAAGTTTATTTCATGGAGAGAAAAGTTCACGCACTTTTATGCAGAGAAAAGTTTATTTCATGTAGAGAAAAAGTTCACACACTTTCATGGTTGGCTCATGGTATTAGTCCGACAGTTTTTGATCCTATGGTTTTGGTCCATGGTATTGCATCCAAAAGTGTTGATCTCACGCACTTTCATGGTTGGTTCATGGTATTAGTCCTATAGTTTTTGATCCTATGGTTTTGGCTCGTGGTATTGCATCCAAAAGTGTTGATCTCACGCACTTTCATGGTTGGTTCATGGTATTAGTCCAACAGTTTTTTGATCCTATGGTTTTGGACCGTGGTATTGTGGAAGGCCTAAGACTATAAAAGAGGAAGGAGATCATTTGGCAAAGCATCATCGAATGAATTGAATATCTAATAAGTGCTAGATCTGAAATATTTGTGATTGGGTTATGGTGCAGATCTGGATCTGAATGAAGGAGGAACCTTAGCGCATAAAGAAGGATAAGTTCTTTTGATGGGTCATAATATTTATGCTTGAATAATAGTATCTTTGCATGATTTTGATCTGTTATATGAGGTGCATGCTTGATCTATAAATCTGACAATCTGGGTTAATTAGTGTCTGAATATTTGAAAGAAGGAATTATCCTTTATAGATCTGCACGCAGGTTTCAGGTTGTTGAAGTAGTGTATATCTTTAAATTATGATCTAGCTGCCTCTGTCTATTGCTGCAGTATTCTAGGTTCAGAATTTGGTGTGTGGTTACTGTTACTGTGTTCTGGGTACAGCTGTCAGAGAAGTGTTTACTTGATTCAGTGCTAATTGGGAAAAGGAGATTGTTTGATGCAGATATACTTGATGATTGATTGATGTTCATGGATCCAGTCTGAAAATTTATGAAACATGGTCCCTGGAAGAAAGAGAAGGTTGTAGCCTTCAGTAGGCCAGCACCTACGTACTAGTATCTTGGCTAGTACAAGAGCTAAGGGGGTTGTAGCTCCCTTCCAGGAGAAGCTGGAGAACGAGAGAGGGTTGTAGCTCTCTGCAGGTTGTAGCCTACGTACTAGTAAAGGACTGCACCAGTACAAAATCATTGTAAAAGAAGTTTCTAATTGAAAGAAGATAGAGACATATTGCAGCAGGTGGTTTTCACCCACATTGGGTTTCCACCTTATATCTGGTGTTCTTTTGTGTGACTATTTGCTTTTCTTGTTCCTGCTCATTATTTTATGGTACTGACATACAAAGTAATGATCAATATTTGAAGAATTATTCAAAGTATAAATAAGGAAGATAGATTGATAAGAATTTGATAATACTGATTCACCCCCCCCCCCTCAGTATTATTTCCAACAATTGGTATCAGAGCAGGTCCTTCTAAAGAAGCTTGATCGCTTGAAGGAAGATCTAACATCATGAGCAACTACGAGAGGGAAGCATCAATCAGGCCAGCGATTTTTGATGGAACAAACTTCGTATATTGGAAGGTAAGAGTTACTGCCTATCTTCAATCTTTGGGTACAGAAGTATGGGACATTATAGAAACAGGGTATACTTTTCCATCAGCTACTCCTACAGATTCAGCTGAGAAGAAGAAATATGAAACAAATGCAAAGGCGGTTAATACTCTTCTAGGATGTCTACCTCAATCTGAATTTGTGAAGGTTATGCAATATAAATCCGCAAAAGAAATATGGGACAAGATTGTTTTGAGCTACGAAGGAGATGAATAGGTAAAACGTGCAAAACTTCAAACCCTCAGGATTCAGTATGAGAATCTCAGAATGTATAATGATGAAAGTGTGGCTAACTATTTCCTTCGGGTAGATGAGATTGTTAATTGTATGAAAAACTTGGGTGAAGAAATAAAAGAGGCTGTTGTGGTTGAAAAGGTCCTAAGATCATTGTCCCCCAAGTTTGAATCTAAAGTGTCTACAATAGAAGAAAAGGAAAATCTACGAACTCTTACTATGTCTCAGCTACACGGAATTCTAACTGCTTATGAAATTAGAAAAGGAGGTCCATCAGACAGGAGAGAAGCTACTTTTAAGGCTTCAGGCAAAGGAGACTACTATGAATCAAGTCACGTGCCAGAAGAAGAAGAAGAATCAAATTTTGTCAGAAATCTTCAACGGGGTACTGGAAGGTTCAGAGGTAAGCTACCTTTTAAATGTTTTGCTTGTGGAAGAGTAGGTCATTATGCTGCCAAATGTCCTCATAAGGATAAGATTGACAAAGGAAAGGAACCTGCCAGATGGAACAAGAAACAAAATGCAAATAAGAAAAGCTACTACACTCATGAAGACAGTGATGGTCTATCAAATAGTGATGAAAATGAACGAGGTAATGACTATAAACTTTTAATGGCATTTGAAGATGATGATTACATGGATGCTATAGATGTGGATAGTTTTTATGAAGAGATTTCTAGACTTAAGACATGTATAGAAGAAAAGAATATGATCATTGATACTCTACAATTTCAAATTGACGAAAAAGAAAAATATCTTGAAAAGTTAGAAGGTGAAATTGTTGGCCTTAGAAAAGAAATTGAGAAAACAAAGGCTATTAATCTTAAGTTTGTCAAAGGATCTGAAACTCTGGATGAGATCATCAATGTACAGCATTCTCCGCTAAACAAGACAGGTTTGGGGTATAATGGAGAAACATCTCAAGCATCCACCTCAAAGAGTTATCTTGATGCAGCAAGAAGGAATGAGAAAAATCACAATGTAGATCACCAGGTAAAGCAGGGACGAATTACATCAAGAACGAACAAAGACTATCAGGTAAACCAGGGGCAATCTGTCTTAAGGATGAACAAAAGCTACAACCAGCCACAGGTAAAATCTTCTCAATTTGCTTCAAGAATGGATGACAATAGAAATTACAATCATTTGGCCGGTAGATTTGATAATCGCAGAAGTTTCTTCAATGGGCAATGTTTCTCTTGCCATAACTTTGGTCACAAAGCAGCTCAATGTGTTGCATATAAAACAATCATGACTAGAGAAGCTCAAAAACAAAGAAGTATGATCGGGATTACAAAAAGGACCTATAACAACTTTTCGGCTCTTGAAAATGAAGTTGAATGTTCTATTTGCAATAACTTTGGTCATGAAGATTCTGAATGCAGGAGCAGGTTTCAGCAGACAAAGGAACAAGCCTCAAGCACCAGAACATGGAGAATAAAGGAACCACAAACAGAAAGATGTGGGATAGCCTTTTATGCAGAGGGACAGGAAAATCTATGGTACATCGACAGTGGATGTTCGAAGCATATGACAGGTGATAAAGAAAAACTTGAATCATATTCTGCTTTAGAAAAGGGAAAGAAAATTTCTTTTGGAAATGATACTCCAGCAGCTATAAAAGGAAAAGGCACAGCTCAGTTAAAAGAAAAGGTCAAAGCTGGAAATGTTTTGTATGTTGATGGCTTGAAGCATAACCTTCTGAGTGTCAGTCAGATGTGCGATCAAGGAACCGAGGTAATATTTCGATCAAATGGATGTAACGTTCGTGATCTTGATACAGGGAAAACAGTGATCAAAGGTAGAAGAACTCCAAATAATCTATACATATTTGAAGAAGGACAACAACAATGCTATTTGAGCAAGGATGATGAACATTGTTTATGGCACCGGAGGTTGGGGCATCTAAGCTTTTCACAAATAAGGAAGGCATGCAAATATCAGGCAGTTCGTGGTCTTCCAGATATCAAAATTCCAGACAACACTATATGCAAATCATGTCAGTTTGGTAAGCAAACCAGAACCAACTTCCCGGAGAAGGAAGGATCAGCCAGCAGGCCTCTTGAACTAGTCCATACAGATGTATGTGGTCCTTTCAGGACGAGGTCACCTCGAGGAGAAGAATACTTGATATTATTCATTGACGATTTCTCCAGGTTTGTTTGGTTAGGACTTTTGAAGCACAAACACGAAGCATTCGAAAAATTCAAATCCTTCAAAGCCTTGGTTGAAAATGAATCAGGTTACAAAATTAAGTGCCTCGGGTCCGACAGAGGTGGGGAGTTTACCTCAAATGAATTTTTCGATTTCTGTGAAGAACATGGGATAAGAAGGGAATTTTCTATAGCTAGAACTCCTCAGCAAAATGGAGTGGTGGAAAGGATGAACAGAACAGTCCAACAAATGGCCTGTGCTATGCTTGATGAGTCCGGAACTCCCGCAACTTTCTGGGGTGAAGCTGCATATGCTGCGGTTGTTATTCTCAATAAAACAAATGTCCGAGTGAACAGCACTCAAACTCCTCATGAACTCTGGTATGGTGAGACTCCTTCGGTAAAACACTTCAAAATCTTTGGGAGCAAATGCTATATTAAGAATATTGATGAGCAACTTGGCAAACTTGAACCTAGAGCAGATGAAGGCATTCTTCTTGGTTATTCTCCACACAGCAAAGCATATAAGTGCTACAATAAAAGACTTGGAAGAATTGTTGACAGCATTGATGTAGTGGTTGATGAAAAAGGATACATTCCTAGGCAAGTAAATCATGAAAATATCGAAGAAGATGAAGACTACCCTCAAAGACAGAATGATGAAGAAGAAGAACCTCAAGAAGCACCAGAGGAACAGATAAGGGTAGAAGAGAAGACTCCATTCAAGTACGTTCAGAAGAATCATCCAGAATCTCAGATTTTGGGGCAAAAAGAAGCAGGTGTACAAACAAGAAGAACAATTGCAGAAGCTTCAAGCTATTTGGCATTACTCTCATCCACTAAACCACAAAATGTAAAAGAGGCATGCAAAGATGAATGTTGGGTCAAAGCAATGGATGAAGAACTTGAGCAGATCGAAAAGAACAACACTTGGGAGTTGGTTCCTAGACCAAAGGATAAGAATGTTATAGGGAAAAAATGGGTCTTCAAAAATAAGTTGAATGAAAATGGAGAAGTAATTAGAAACAAGGCCAGACTTGTTTGTAAAGGGTATGCGCAGTAAGAAGGAATATATTTTGAAGAAACTTTTGCTCCTGTTGCAAGACTTGAGGCCATCCGAATGTTCCTTGCTCTCTCAAGCTTTCAAAAGTTCAAAGTATTTCAAATGGACGTGAAATCAGCCTTTCTGAATGGAGACTTAGAAGAAGAAGTATACATTGAGCAGCCAGATGGTTTCATTCTTGGAAATGATCCAAATCTTGTATGCGATTGAAAAAGGCTCTCTATGGTCTTAAACAAGCTCCAAGGGCTTGGTACTATCGTTTGGACAAATATCTTCATCAACAAGGTTTTTCAAAAGGATCAGCAGATAGCAATCTTTATATAAAAATTGAAAATGACAAATTGCTGATACTTGTTGTGTATGTAGATGACATTATCTTTGGCAGCAATGAAGAATCTATGAGTCAAAGCTTTGCCTTGGTGATGCAGAAAGAATTCGAAATGCCCTTGCTTGGAGAATTGACATATTTTCTTGGCCTGCAAATCCAACAAAAGGAAGGAGGGATCTTCTTGTCTCAAACCAAGTATCTCAAGCAGATTTTGAAGAAATATGGCATGGAAGATGCAAAACCAGTATGTACACCCATGGTCACAGGATGTAGCCTCAGTGCAAATGATGAATCGGCAGCAGTACATCAACCAACCTACAGATCTATGATTGGAAGTCTACTTTATTTGACAGGTACCCGACCAGACATCATGCATGCAGTGGGAATAGTTGGAAGATTTCAGGCAAATCCAAAGGAAACTCATCTTCAGGCAGTAAAGAGAATCTTCAAATATCTTCAAGGGACTCAAAATTATGGCTTATGGTATCCTAGAGATACAGATCTCACACTTCATGCTTATACTGATGCAGATTGGGCCGGAAGCGTGGATGATAGGAAGAGCACAAGTGGCGGTGCATTCTTTATGGGTTCCAGATTAGTATCTTGGTTCAGCAAGAAACAGAGTTCGATTGCCTTGTCTACAGCTGAAGCAGAATATGTTGCTGTTGCATCTTGCTGCACTCAACTCCTTTGGATGATGCAGACCTTGCAGGATTTTCAAATCACTTGTACACCACCCATCTCCATCTTATGTGATAATACAAGTGCAATCAGCATTTCAAAGAACCCAGTCATGCATTCAAAAACCAAGCACATACCAATCAAGTATCACTTTCTCCGGGAACAAGTGCTTGAACAAAAGGTCAAGTTGGAGTATGTTCCTTCTAAGGAATAGGTTGCTGATATACTCACCAAACCATTGTCTAGGGAGACCTTTGAATACCTCAGGCAAAAGTTGGGGGTTGTTGATGCATCATCTTGTTGTTGAATCTCTTCTGATTGTTGGTTGTACGCAAGGTTCATCTGAAGTATATGCGTACATGTGCTGGGTTGCGGATTGGTCAAAGATCGAATGGCACAGGTTCAGGGGGAGCATATCATGCATTGTTGGCATTATGGAGGAAGTACAGAAGGAGATCATGGATGCTGGTCTGAATATTGCTGCAATACGTCTCTATCTCTTTCATGGTCATTTATGGTGTTTGATGGATTATGGTTCTTCTTTGCAGATCTGGTTTATAGTCAGGGGGAGCATAACCCTTTGCCCTTGATGTCAAAGGGGGAGAGTGATTGGTTGTTGTTGCCATCAAGTCCAAAGGGGGAGATTGTTGGCATTATGATACATATGTTGTACTTGATGGCAACCCACTCATCTCAGATGATAAATTATAGTGCAGCAAAGTTCACGCACTTTCATGAAGATAAAAGTTTCTTTCATGTAGAGAAAAGTTCACGCACTTTTATGCAGAGAAAAGTTTATTTCATGTAGAGAAAAGTTCACGCACTTTTATGCAGAGAAAAGTTTATTTCATGTAGAGAAAAGTTCACGCACTTTTATGCAGAGAAAAGTTTATTTCATGTAGAGAAAAGTTCACGCACTTTTATGCAGAGAAAAGTTTATTTCATGTAGAGAAAAGTTCACGCACTTTTATGCAGAGAAAAGTTTATTTCATGGAGAGAAAAGTTCACGCACTTTTATGTAGAGAAAAGTTTATTTCATGTAGAGAAAAAGTTCACGCACTTTCATGGTTGGCTCATGGTATTAGTCTGACAGTTTTTGATCCTATGGTTTTGGTCCGTGGTATTGCATCCAAAAGTGTTGATCTCACGCACTTTCATGGTTAGTTCATGGTATTAGTCCTATAGTTTTTGATCCTATGGTTTTGGCTCGTGGTATTGCATCCAAAAGTGTTGATCTCACACACTTTCATGGTTGGTTCATGGTATTAGTCCAACAGTTTTTTGATCCTATGGTTTTGGACCGTGGTATTGTGGAAGGCCTAAGACTATAAAAGAGGAAGGAGATCATTTGGCAAAGCATCATCGAATGAATTGAATATCTAATAAGTGCTAGATCTGAAATATTTATGATTGGGTTATGGTGCAGATCTGGATCTGAATGAAGGAGGAACCTTAGCGCATAAAGAAGGATAAGTTCTTTTGATGGGTCATAATCTTTATGCTTGAATAATAGTATCTTTGCATGATTTTGATATGTTATATGAGGCGCATGCTTGATCTATAAATCTGACAATCTGGGTTAATTAGTGTCTGAATATTTGAAAGAAGGAATTATCCTTTATAGATCTGCACGCAGGTTTTAGGTTGTTGAAGTAGTGTATATCTTTAAATTATGATCTAGCTGCCTCTGTCTATTGCTGCAGTATTCTGGGTTCAGAATTTGGTGTGTGGTTACTGTTACTGTGTTCTGGGTACAGCTGTCAGAGAAGTGTTTACTTGATTCAGTGCTAATTGGGAAAAGGAGATTGTTTGATGCAGATATACTTGATGATTGATTGATGTTCATGGATCCAGTCTGAAAATTTATGAAACGTGGTCCCTGGAAGAAAGAGAAGGTTGTAGCCTTCAGTAGGCCAGCACCTACGTACTAGTATCTTGGCTAGTATAAGAGCTAAGGGGGTTGTAGCTCCCTTCCAGGAGAAGCTGGAGAACGAGAAAGGGTTGTAGCTCTCTGCAGGTTGTAGCCTGCGTACTGGTAAAGGACTACACCAGTACAAAATCATTGTAAAAGAAGTTTCTAATTGAAAGAAGATAGAGACATATTGCAGCAGGTGGTTTTCACCCACATTGGGTTTCCACCTTATATCTGGTGTTCTTTTGTGTGACTATTTGCTTTTCTTGTTCTTGCTCATTATTTTATGATACTGACATACAAAGTAATGATCAATATTTGAAGAATTATTCAAAGTATAAATAAGGAAGATAGATTGATAAGAATTTGATAATACTGATTCACCCCCCCCCCCTCTCAGTATTATTTCCAACAAATTAGTGGTACATCAACAATAGATGCTCAAAACACATGACAGGTGACAAAGAAAAACTTCATTCATATAATGCCTTAGAAAAGGAAAAGAAGGTCTCATTTGGAAATGATATTCCTGCTATCATAAAAGATAAAGGCTCTGTTCTCTTAAAAGAAAAAGTTAAAGCTGGGAATTTTATGTATATTGATGGTCTAGAGCATAATCTATTGAGTGTCAGTCAAATGTGTGATCAAGGAAATGAAGTAGTATTTTGATCAAATGGATGTGTTGTTCGTGAGCTTGATACAGGAGAAACTGTGATCAAAGGTATAAGAACTCCAAACAACTTATACATACTCAAGGGAGGACAAAAACAGTGCTATCTAAGAAAAAATGATGAACATTGGCTATGGCACAGAAGATTGGGGCATCTAAGCTTCTCTCAAATAAGAAAAGCATGCAGATTCTAGGCTGTTCGTGATCTTCCTGATATCAACATTCCAGAAAATACAATATGCAAATCATGTCAATTTGGTAAGAAAACCAGATCGCACTTCCCTGAAAAGGAAGGATCAGCTAGTAAGCCTCTTGAACTTGTTCATACTGATTTATGTGGACCATCAAGGAAAAAGTCACCTCGTGGAGAAGAATATTTTATATTGTTCATTGATGATTTTTCCAGAATGTGTTGGATAGGACTTCTAAAGCATAAAGATGAAGCATTTGAAAAATTCAAAGCCTTCAAAGCTTTGGTTGAAAATGAATCAGATCGCAAAATCAAATGCCTCAGATCTGATCGAGGAGGGGAATTTACCTCGGATGAATTCTTTGACTTTTGTGAAGAACATGGAATAAAAAGGCAATTCTCCACTGCAAGGACTCCTTAAAAAAATGGAGTGGTATAAAGGATGAACAAAATTGTTCAACAAATGGCTCGTGTTATGCTAGATGAGTCTGGAACTCCTGCAACCTTCTGGGGTGAAGCTACATTTGTTGCCATCACTATTCTCAACCAAGCAAATGTTCAGGTAAACAACACTCAAACTCCACATGAACTTTGGTATGGTAAGACTCCTACTGTAAAATACTTCAAAGTTTTTGGAAGCAAATGTTACATCAAAAGGACTGATGAAAAACTTGGTAAGTTTGAACCCAGAGCAGATGAAGGTATTATCCTTAGTTACTCTTCCCGAAGTAAAGGATATAAATGTTATAATAAAAGACTTGGGAAAATTATTGAAAGTATTGATGTTGTGGTTGATGAAGCATGCAAAAATCCAAAGCAAATAAAAACCAAAGATTATGAAGAAGATGAGGATTATCCTCCCACATCAAATCAGACTAATTCTGAAGAAGAAACCAATGAAGCACTAGAAGAAGAGATAACGGTAGAAGAAAAGATTCCATCCAGGTATGTTCAGAAAAATCATCCAGAGACTCAAATTTTGGGACAGAAAGAGGCAGGTGTGCAGACAATAAGAACTATTACAGAAGCTTCAAGCTATCTAACATTGCTATCCTCCACTGAACCTCAAAATGTAAATGAAGCATGCAAAGATGAATGTTGGGTAAAGGCCATGAATGAAGAACTTGAGCAAATTGAAAAGAATAATACTTGCAAATTAGTTCCTAGACCTCATGATAATAATATCATAAGAACTAAATGGCTATTCAGAAACAAGCTGAATGAAAATGGAGAAGTTATTAGAAGCAAGGTTAGACTTGTTTGTAAAGGATATGCTCAACAAGAAGGTATAGATTTTGAAGAAACTTTTGCACCTGTTGCTAGACTTGAAGCCATAAGAATGTTCCTTGCTCCTTCCAGTTTTCAGAAATTCAAAATATACCAAATGGATGTAAAATTTGCCTTTCTCAATGGAGACTTAGAAGAAGAAGCCTATATTGAGCAACTAGATGGATTCATTCTTGGAAATGATGCAAAACTTGTATGCAGATTTAGAAAGGCTCTCTATGGTCTAAAACAAGCTCCAATGGCTTGGTATTACCGTCTTGACAAATATCTCCATCAACAAGGTTTTTCAAAAGGATCAGCTGATAGCAATCTATATACAAAGATTGATAATAATAAATTGCTAATACTTGTTGTGTATGTTGATGATATCATTTTTGGTAGCAATGAAGAAGCCATGAGCCAGAATTTTGCTTCAGGAATGTAGCAAGAATTTGAAATGTCCCTACTTGGTGAGCTTACATATTTTCTTGGTCTACAAGTTCAACAAAATAAAGATGGTATTTTTCTGTCACAAACCAAATATCTCAAACAGATCTTGAAAAAATATGGCATGGAAGATTCTAAACCAGTATGTACCCCAATGGTAACAGGATGCAGTCTCAGCTCAAATGATGAATTAGCAACAATACATCAACCAACTTACAGATCCATGATTGGCAGCCTGCTTTATCTAATAGGTACCCGACCAGACATCATGCATGTAGTAGGAATAGTTGGAAGATTCCAAGAAAATCCAAAGGAATCACACCTTCAGGCAATCAAATGGATCTTCAAATATCTTCAAGGAACATAGAATTTTGGTTTATGGTATCCTAGAGATACAGATCTTACACTTCATGCATATATAGATGCAGATTGGGTAGGAAGTGTTGATGATAGAAAAAGCACTAGTGGTGGTGCATTCTATATGGGTTCCAGATTAATTTCTTGGTTCAGCAAGAAACAAAATTCAATTGCATTATCTACAGCTGAAGCAGAATATGTGGCTGCCGCATCTTGCTGCACACTACTCCTTTGGATGATGCAAACATTACAAGGCATTCAGATCACATGTACTCCACCCATCTCCATTCTATGTGATGATATAAGTGCCATCAGTATTTCAAAGAATCCAATCATGCATTCCAAGACCAAGCACATACCCATCAAATATCATTTTCTACGTGAACAAGTGCTTGAACAAAAGGTCAAATTGGAGTATGTTCCCTCCAAAGAACAGGTTGCTGATATATTCACCAAACCACTGCCCAGAGAGACATTTGAATATCTCAGACAGAAGCTGGGAGTAGTTGATGCATCATCCTGCTGTTAAAACTTATTTGTTTAAGAGAAAGGTGGTTATACGCGAGTTTCATGAAGCGTAGTCGCGTACATATGCTGGTTTCTATGGATACAGTCGCGTATATGTTGGTTTGAGGAAAAGCAGTGGGCCAGACTCAGGATGAAAGGGGTCTGATATGGTTAAGTGAATTATCTGCTCTACTTGATGATGGTTACAGTCTGTGGATGACATGTGGAAATATGTTGGCTCTCATAAGTTGTTGATAACTTGATGTATATCTGATTGATGATGATGCCTTGATAACTCTTCTACTATATGAAATGATCAGATCTAACAGTGATCATCTTGCACAGGTTCAGGGGGAGCATCTACTTCTAATAATGCATTGTTGGCATTATCTTAGAAGATTTTGGTACAGATTCACACAATTTTTTTTTTTATTCAGGTGGAACAGGTTCAGGGGGAGAACATGGTTACTGGTCTAGATGCTACTGATGATAGTTTCTGATGATTATCATGGTCTTGTTTTAGACATTTGGTCTCTGTTATATATGTCATGTATATCTTTTAATGTGAAGGTCATGAAAAAACCTATTTTGTTGCCCCACTATGCATGGTATGGATGATGTAATGTTCTTGTTTTGACATGTATAAACAATTGGTATATCCCCACTTGGTTGGGAGATGGATGTATGTATGAGTCATTAGTGATAGAGGTCAATTATGATGTATGTATAGAGTCATGTTCTTCTTTTAGAACATATTTTTTGCAGACCTTGCTTATATTCAAGGGTAGCGTGGACTCGATCATGGAGCTCAATCAACACACTTCAACATATTAGAGAACTCAACATGTACTCAGGGGGAGCATAACCCTTTGCCCTTGATGACAAAGGGGGAGAGAGACTTGGGGTTGCCATAAAGTCCAAAGGGGGAGATTGTTGCATTATGACATAGATTTGGCACTATGGCATATGTGTTGTCCTTGATGGCAACTCACTCAGATGACAGATCACAGTTCAGCAGGTTAACAACACAGAGTTACAGATCAGACTTCACAGAATGAGGAAAGAGAGGTATACGTAGGTTCACCTTGACAAAGTAGTGTATACACGTGGATTAACAAACCAAAAGAAGCGTATACATACACACGCACTTTCACAAAATGAAAGGTGCGTATATCTTGGAAAACTAAGTTTTGGTCCAAGGTATTTGGTCCATGGTATTTTGATCCATGGTATTGGTCCAAGATATATGGTCCAAGGTATTTGGTCCAAGGTATTGGTCCTAAGTGGTTTTGGTCCATGGTATTGAGTAAGGCCTAAGACTATAAAAGGAGGAGGAGATCATTAGGCAAAGACACTCATGTATTGAATATCTGATGAAGAGAAAGATCTAGTATATAGGTTATTGGGTTATGGTGCATAGCTGGATCTGAACCAAGGATGAACCTTAGCGCTTGATGAAGGATAAGATCTAATGATGGGTCAAGATCTTAAGGCTTGAAGTGAAGCATTTTTATGTGGTTTTATCATTTATCTGAATAACTTGTGCATTTTGTAGTATGTAAATATGATGATCTGGTTATAATTGAAGTTTGGAATTGTGGTAATGTTTAAATCATCATTTACAGATCTGTACGTAGGTTCACTTTAGAAAAGGAACTTATACACGCTGGTTCTGCATATAAAAACAACGTATACATCTTAAATTTGATTTGCAGATTTGTACACAGGTTCTCCTTAAGAATAGAGTGTATGCACACAGGTTCGACACATGGAAGTAGCGTATACTTCATAAAATATGTTTTAGCTACTTCTGTTTGCTGTTGCAGTGTTCTGGGTTCTGGCTTGGGTTCTGGTTACAACATTTTGAAAGATCAATTCAGTTGTGGTTCGTGCAAAGGAGATTGGTTGATGAAGATATATTTGATGATTGAATGATGTTATTGATGGATCTAGTCTGAAAATTTATGAAACGTGGTCCCTGGAAGAAAGAGACGGTTGTAGCCTTCTGTAGGCCAGCACCTACGTACTAGTAAACATATCATCTAGTACAAGAGCTAGGGGGTTGTAGCTCCCTTCCAGGAGAAGCTGGAGAACGAGAGAAGGTTGTAGCCTTCTGCAGGTAGAAGCTCGCGTACTGGTATAAGACTGCACAAGTACAAAAAAATTGTAAAAAGAAGTTTCTTATTAAAAAGAAGATAGAGATGATTGCAACAGGTGGTTTTCACCCACATTGGGTTTCCACCTTATATCTTGTGTTCATATGTGTGATTGTATGTTCTATTTTTTACTGCACCTGGTCACTGTTTATATGGTTCTGATGCACTAATTAAAGATCAACATATGATGAATTAACTGAATCATAAGTTTGTAGAATATACGCTAGTTGCGTTAAACACAGTTGTGTATACACATGAGTTCCATTAACTGAAGTAGCATATATGAATCTGATTATGGAAATGAAAATTTATTGACTTGCTAATACTGATTCACCCCACCCCCCAGTATTATTCCCAACATTGTCATGGCCATATTTTGTCAATCATGTGTTGCGATATAAATGTAAAAGTGATGACGCGTTTTCCATTGCTTATTAAAGCAACGATGATGTTTTGGCCTTTATTGATAGTTGGGGTATTGGTTATTTATTTTTATGTAAACTTGACCAAATATTGTGTCTTATAAAATTTTGGAAAGCATGAGGATGCTTGGGTCATGTTTGGTCATGTAATTGAGCATGTAATTTGCAAATATGTACTATAGGTTTGTAGAGGATGCAGGTGTCGATTCATCATTTATGGCTCTAAAGGACAAGGGTGAAGGATAAGGAAGGGTGACCAATCAGGTCACGTGTGGTGCAGACAATGTACACAATAGTTGCATATTATGTTCATGTTTTTGGATTACCAAAAGCTCCTTAGTGGGGAGGAATGATCTAGGTGGCTCCAGAGATGCTTAGAAGTCAAAGAGGGCTCAGAATAGCTCAAAAATAAAATTCCTTAGATTAAAGTGAAACTAGGACCAAATCGCAGTGATCGTCGTCTTGATTCCAATAGTGCAAAGAACACTAAAATTCGAGTTCGTATGAGAAACTTATTACAGTTTGAAGTTTGACAAGAGAGGCAAAAAGAGGGGCCCAAACTATGCCACATGGCATCCCAATGAGTAGGTGGGACCCACAGGGTTACATGGTGGAACACTAGCCACTTAGTCATTGACACTTGGCACCCAAACATTGGCTCCTTATTCCTGCAAAGAGACAAAAATAAATATTGTTAAAATACCAAATAAAATAAAAAAAATATTATAAAATATATAAAAAAACAAAACCATATAAAAATATGGTTATTATAACTATATATTAAATCATATAAAATCCAAAGAAAAAACATTATAAAATAAAAGCAAATCTATATTAAAATCACATATGTTTAAAGTGGTCAACGAATTTGGCATTGTATATAATATATATAAGTTTGAATTTGGTTTGTATGGCCCATGTAATAGTTTAAAACAAAAAAACAAACAAGAATTGTAAGTTTTGTGGTTAACAATGCAGAGGACTTGTGGGGATCCACCACATAATTATAATGGCCACCAATTAAATTGCAAAAAAAAAACCATTGTGTATTTTTGGAGGCCACGGGTTGGAACTTGGGTGGCCCACCTCTAAACCAAGCTGCCCAACCACCAAGGCACAAGTGGATCATTAAAGGCAATGGCCAACACTCTATTTAAAATCATCGATTTACGATTCGAGAGAAGAGAGGAGTAGTGGTCGAACCACAATGAGTGTGGGGAACCATGAGCTGGCATGCTTTTCGAAGAGGAATATTCCATGGAATATGCTACAAAATATTCCCTGATGCAGTGAGGAATCTAAAAGATTCTATGGGGGGTGATTTTTCACAGTGACAAAATCATGGCAACTTTATACTCAAAAGAAACGGAATTTCATAGGGAACGCAATGGTGTGGTCTATTTCCTCATCTGAGCAGTATAAGTTCAAGCGGCCAATGGAAAGGAATATTGGCAAAATCTTATGGAATCTAAAAGATTCCCTTAGAGGCTACTTTTTTATCGAGGCAGAATAATGTCAAGTTTATAGTCATATTTCATAGAATTTTGTAAGGAGCACAGTGGTGTGCTTAGAATATTCATCCGAGCAGCAGATTTTTCGTCCATCTTCAGGAAAGAATATTTGGGGGAATCTTCAAGATTCTAGAGGGTCTAGAATTTGACGGTGTTAGAAAGGGGAAACGTTTATAGTTGTTTGACACGATTTCGCGCCATGAATTTAGCGGTGATGTCCATTTCAGCAGCTGAAATTTTCATTTTCTGACCATCCACAAAAGTGGAGGTATATGATGTAGTTATGCCATGTATTTCTCTTGATTTGTTGAGCTGATGTTATTGTTGTTGAGATCCTTGTTACGTTATGCTTAAGGATGTTTGTATGCCATGTCATGTGAGAATTTATTAGCTTGTCATGTTGAAGAGGGCTCATTTGAGTTAGAGCTTCTATAGGGAGAATGTCTTGCGGAGAGACATGCCACTCTGGTTGAGGGTATTTTTCCTTGTAATGACAAATAATGTACTATGTACTCATTATCATCTTGCAGCATACAATGAAGCAACCTCCCCACTCTAGACACCGGGCCCAGAGACATAACTCACACTGGGTGAACTCCGTTATCAATGTGTTTTGTTCTTGATTTTATTATCGTCATTATGTTTCACCTTCCTCAAAGCATGCACATGTGGTTGTTTTATTCTCTTTCATATGCAATTTGACTAACATCACAGAAGTAAAAGATCTTGTTTAATTCCGGTAGCTGAAGAGATCTGGATCAACATTCCAATAGAGTAACAGTTAGCAAACATCTTGACAAGATTTTCATCGAGGCAAGATTAGGATATCTGATAATACCTTTCTTGTTGAGAGGGAGTGTTGAAAACGCAACAAGAAAATCCTAATTTAATTTTGTCCTTGAATTAAATTAGGAATAAAATTGTAATTCCACATCACAAGACAACTTGTACGAGTTAACTACGTTATTTTGACTTAGTTGGCTCAGTTAATTCCAGTTGAGGGTCTAAGTTGAGTCATGTAGAGTGTCTCCTACATTATAGGACCCCTGGTTGAGCTTATTTTGAGTTGTAATTAATTAATTAAGTTTAACTGAGTTAAACTAGTTCCTACTGATGGAAGAACGAGTAGGAGGTCAAACAGTGGGGTGTTGCTTCATGTGTTCAACCAATTAAATAATGATTCACTCATAAATAAATCATGCATGTCAGATATGAGAGTTACCTAGTTGAGATTGAAGTTCAAGGGAAGTGTACTATCAATTGTATAATCATCCAAATTGTACAAGTGGTGCATGTAGTCAGAGGAAGGCCTATGAGGATTGTGCAATTCATATTGAGGAATTTCCCTAATTAATAGGGGGTTAATTCCCAAGGAAACAATGGAAGGAAAGGAAATAGGGACTTGGGAAAGCAAAAATTTGGTTAAATATTGGCCTGGGCTTGTCTAGGAAGTTGTGAGACAGATAAAGACAGTGTAGAGGTTGCTCAGGCTTGAGCAAAGCATTGTAATCTTCTCATATTTTATGATAAACGCAATATACAGATAGAAGGGATTTTTAGCTGTGGCCTCCCCAGGAAATCATTCTATAATGTGTTGATTGAATTCTTTCTCTTGTATGCTTCGTGATTTATCAATCTATTAATTTTTTCCATTGATGAGTAGAGTAGATTCAAGTCTATTGTTTTTCTACATCCATGCGCTGCTAGAGTATTTGATGTAAATGATTTATGATACTAATGTTTCATCTGTGAGGTGTTGTAGCCACAACAACAACACCGAAAATTTTGCCTGGTACCAAATTTTGGGTTCCCCCTCTGCTTTTCAAGGTTCCACTGTTTAGGGTTGTGTCTTTGGATTGGTTAGATCTTCAATGTCTGAGTTGCCTTCAAACCCTATCAATTTTTATGTTTTCATATTTCCTTTCATTTCTATTAACCAAATTAAGGTTTTGGAAAACGTCACTTTGCCTAGGTACTCTTGAAAGCCTATATTATCATTATGAAAGTTTTAGCCATGTTTACCCTAATTCCAACCTCCAGGAAGAAGTCTTACAAGCATTGCATGACACTTGCGTTATAATCGTATCATGATAGGAAGCACACTGTATAATCATCAAGCCCATTCACGTGCTTGAGTGCCAAAATAATTGTACATGAAGATTAAAATTTCAAAGCCTATTAAGTACATGGCATATCATTATTTTAAAAAGGGCCTTTGCCCATTCACGTGCTTGAATGCCAAAATATTTGTATATGAAGATTAAAATTTCAAAGCCTATTAAGTACATGACATATCATTATTTTAAAAAGGCCTTAAAGGCATCTGTTATCAATCACTTAGATGCTCTATTCAAATATCTCTTGGAGCCTATGTTCCCATTTTGAATAATTATTGTACATCTAAGGCTTGACTATTTGAATTATAAACCTTATCCTCTGAAGCACGATTTAACTAATTTATATTATATATTGATATACAAGGTTGGGGAGATTCCACTAAACAATATCATGCGTGAATTGTTGGCTCAAAAGGTTACAAAAACACCACGGATGGATTTATTAAAGATGGAATACAATACAAGAAAACATTGACTCAACTATGGGAATGATATTGCAAATATTGCTTTGAATACTTTATGCAAACAAAATAAAGGGCTCAATGTTGAATTAGCAAAAAAGCAATATCAATATCGCAAGTGCCTTATTTATCACTACATGTCAAAGATCGCAATATGAACAATGGTAATTGCATGCATTGGATGGATGCTATATATAAAACGGCGCTACAAATCAAAATGGATATCATCGAGATAATACACTCCAAAGAAAGGCGTTGTGTTGGATTCATGATAATAGGAATGCATTGAAGGTTACACTCACTACATGCGCATCATTGAAAGATGATGCATGTAGTCCAAAGAGTGTGCATCATAAAGATATAATGAGTATTAACAATATGAGTAAGGTGGTATATATGCCACAATGGAACCGTTGAAACAATGCAAAATGCATATATTATCCCATAGGATGAGATTGAGTCAAAGTAATGCTCGGGACACAAGATAGAAATAATGCACAAGACCCAATCATGCACGTATGCAATGTGAAAAACATGTGTAATTTTGAGCTTCCAACAAGTCAAAATGACAACATTACAAAGCCTTATGTGCAATGCATGTTAAATGATCTATTTAAGATGTGATGAGAAGAGAGTGCATTAATGATACAATCAAGGATTTACAACACAAGTGCAGGGTGCAAATGTAGTAGTTAAGGTCTACACCATCACCTTGTGCCCATGTGATAGGAAAAGGGAAATGCATCAGCGTAATAGAAATCTTCACACACAATAAGTTGTGTTTGATCTCATTTAGACTCACGCTCAACAAAAAATCCAATAGAAAAGTGATATGACATTGTTATACTCCTATACCAATAGGTGTCATATTTCATGATTGACTGATTGAGCTCTATAATATGTTCATCCTTTTCCTTGTTGCAAAGGTTTCCATATTATAAAAAAATAAAAAATGTAAAAAATGTAAAGAGGGTATACCCTAAAAGAAAAATCAAACGGTAAAAAGAATAAAGTGGTCAAAAGAAAAAAATGAGAAAAATGAACCCCAAAAAAGAAAGACCAGGAAAGTGTGCAAGTCCAAAATGCCACTACTTTTCATTTTTTTGCAAATAAAGCATTGTGTGCAGCTTGTTGAACTTTATGCCACAATTGATGAATGGCCAAACAGCTTAATCTTGGCCAGTTCATGTTTGAATTTCCTGTTTTAGAGATAGAGAATAAAATCTGTCCAAACTGTTTAATCTTGGCAGATAAGTAGATAGGTAGAGAAGCAAAGGAGCTCAACAGTTTAATCTGAGCCCTTGGAAGTAATAAGTGCAGACTTAGGTAAGCTTGCCATGGAAAAGAAAAGAAAAAGTTGATAAGGGTTTGCTAGTCTAAATGCACCCAAAGAAAGAAGGAAAAAATGCTAGGCAAAGTAGGCAGGGTAGGTAGATTGGTGTTGCAGAAAGATACTTGTGATAGATTTTTGCCTCTAAATGTGTTTCTCTTTATCTCTATCACTAGTATATGGCAGACATTACTCTTGGAGCAGCTCAAGCGAGGTAGATTCATGACTAACTTCCCTTCAGGTTTTTTTCCCCAAAACATTCACTAACTCCCCCCAAAGGTATTAAGATCTGCTTAATATCATTGAACCACTCATTCCGTTTCAAAATGATTGCCTAAGTAAAAATCTGTTTTACTTAGAGAATAGTCATATTTCTCATATAAAACCACGTTTCCCTTTTTAAGCCTAAGTTTTTAAAACCATATGACTTAGCACTGTCGCTTTCATTTATTCTTTCATATTAACTCTTAACACTATTATATAACTCCCATAAATGTTACCCATTCCCGTATTATGTAACTATAATAAAATCCCCAAATATTAATATTCCCGCCCCCCGGTTAATATAAACCATAGTCACTGTATATAGCAAGGGATTAATAGGTTTATTTGGAACCTATTAATAACCTCCCTGCATGCAATTAGGGATTAATTAACCTTTGGTTAATTAATAACCAAACTAATCCTCGAACTAATCAAATCCATCCCGATACAATTAAAAAGCATTGTTTATTTGTGTCAGCCACACATGTTAACCTCCCGCCATCTCCATGCAGCGCCCACTATCAGATCTCCACTCATGCATCCAATGGTTGGTATCCATTTCGCACCACCCTCCATTGCCAATGTTTAAGTCACGGGGAACTAGCAGTTTTTCCGCCCGTACAAAGCCATGCGTCACTCCATCGGCCTATTGGCATGCCCTCTGCCCGAAACCGCCCAACCCCGAAAGCAGTGCGGGCCAAACTGCTTACCACTATCCACCGTCCCCTTGCTAACGTCATCTGCTGACATCACCCTCCGCTGACATCACCTGCCACATCACCTTCTGCTGACATCACCACCATGTCACCTGCCACGACCTCTGCCATGTCGTCTGTCCCGTACTCTCGCTGACGTCATGCTTACGTCATCCGTCCTTCAAATCGAAAATTGCCGCCAAAACTTCATTTTGTCAATAAAAGGGTAAAAATATCTTTTTTCCTATGTTTTTCTGTATATCGCGCTCCAAGCGTAAAAGCAACCAAAATCAAATGTTCCAGGTTCAGACCGCCTCTGACCAGAAAGGGCTACACCGACGGGCTCATGGCCATTCAAACTACAACATGTAGTGTTCCTCTGAAAACACAGGTACCTTTTCTAGCCATCTCCAAACAAATCAGCTATCAGTGCATCATTTACCATGGTTTCTTAGCAAATCTCCACAGAACTCAACATACCAGCCACGGAGATATCCATAGCCACGCTGTTGTCCTTGGAAAAAGGGAAATTTTAGGCAAAATATCAGGCAATAGTGAGCAAGGTTCAGTTCAGCATTAAAGAGCATCAAAACAAGTCAAAGAGTATCAGTTCAAGGATTAAAGAGTGTCAAAGCAGAATTAAAGGCAGTAGATCATAAATAAAGAGCACATTTAAGATAGGTAGTTGGTGCAAAGTTACTTCAGAAGACAGCTGCAAGCCGAACCCTAAAGGCTTGCCTCCAGCACAACATCAGTTATCTTTCTCGAGCCGCTTCTATGTTACTTGTAAACTATTTTAGGTTAAAACTAGATATTATCTCACAGCTGTGATGAGATATCTCTTGTACATATTTTTGTTGTATATATACCCCCTCCATTAGAGTAGTGGAGAGGTCTGTGGTGTGTGGATTTCTTAGACTCTGTTGTAATACTAAACTTTGGAATAAAAAAGCTGTTGGAAACAAACTGTTGTCTGGCCTACTGGATGAAGAATTGAAGTAGAGGACTTGTCACAGAATTCTTGAATCAACCTCCAGATCAATAAGTCCCCTATATCTCGTGTTTTACAGTTTTCTGGTTTGCTATATCATCTATGTTTCAGGATCTTAATAATAAAGAAAATGATTAATTCAGAATTTGCTTGATTGCACGTTGTTTTCAATCTTTATTGTTCTCTGTGTTTTCTTCAGAATTAGAATAAACAGTGAATTCTTAATTGCTCCTGTTTCCTGATTCTCTCATGTTGTTTATTTGCTAAGGAATTCTTAACTGCTCCTTATCGGTAATCATCCATTTTCCCCCTTTCAATATGTTGAAGGATTCTTAACTGCCCTTCACCCATTTGAGCCCATTCCATCTGCTTCAAATTTTTCATTTGTTCCCTGTTTGACTACCTTGCTCTGTGAAACCATCCTCTGTTAAGAAACCAAATCCAAAAAGCCTGTTTCTTTGACTCCATCATGCCCAATGGACTGAATTGTTATGTTTTTCCTCACTGCTCTATTGAATCTCACCACCCAAACCCAAAACAAAACCCTTGAACTTCATAACTAGCCTAATACCTTTCAAAAAACAAAGCTAAATCATAAATAGAGAGCCCTCTCTGGATACAGATTAGCTAGATTCTGTATCTAAAAGATTGGTCTGTGGTTACCTCGGCAGTATTCCCTTTCTTACAACTTTTGGGAAAAACCTGAGTGATAACATACACAACATAACATCAAGCGTGCATTGGAAGCTATTACGAATAGTAAGGTTAAAAGAATATATTTAATATGGTGTGATGGGGTACTGTATCATCATATGAGGATTCCAAGCGCCGGTGCATGGCAAAGGGATAGAAGGCCAAACATTATGCCATAATAAAGTGATAACGCGACAAGAGACAAACACCACATAGAGAGACAAGCCTCACCTCTTTCGCTGCCAATCAAAACTGTGATGTGACATGAGGGGGATTGAGGCATGCCATAGTTCTTTGGGCCTAGAAAGTATTTTCTTAAAGTGCTATGGTGCTGCCAGTATTTCTACAATGCTCATTTATTATGGAATTCACTTTGTTAAAATGTATCCTGTCAGCTGGCATAAAAACTATGTCCCAAATGTGGTAGGATGTTAAGGATTGAGATTGTCACTGAGGCAATCCTTAATTAGTGTCCATCAGACGGTACATCATGGTCACAGAAAAGTTCATTCAGTTGTTTAACTCAACATTGAAATCACATGCTAAGGGCATTGCTACCTTAATCGTATAATTTCTTATCGCCGCAGTCTTCATATAAATCTTTTGGTGAAAAGTAGGCAAAATATGGTCTTTACAAAATATTTATATGCCAGGAAGTTTGTACGCATTAGTGACTGACTACTTCTTAACACTCAGCTTGGAAGTGGCTGCATCATTCAATTGTCCCATTCAAATACATACAAGATTTTTATATTACATTTCACCGAGGAAAGCAAGAAAACAATGTGATCTGTAGATGATGTCAAAGTCATAACCCAACATATTTGTGAACCATTTTTTCTGTTCTTCTAAAGATAATATTTGTTCTAAAATTTATTTAAGACTATCATGATCCATTTTTACCTTGAAGTGTCTTCCCCTTGGGTAAGGTCGTTGTTTCTTAAGTGCATGTACTATTTCCAACATTTCCTTCTCATAAATAGCTTGCTTGAGATGTAGTCGTAAAAATACCCAATCACCTACATCAAATTTTTTTTCACTGCAATGTTGATCTACCTGTTGTTTCATTCGATTATGCACCAAAGTGGCGTTATCCTTTAAAAGTTGGAGAACTTGTTGTTGATGCTCAATGTGATATTTCACTCCTTGAACCTTTTTCTTCTTGATATGTCCTTTTATCTTGAGATTTTGAAGAATGGTAATTCTTGCCAATGCTTTACAAGATATGGTTGGATTCATTTTTTCTCTCTCTAGGGTTGGTTCCAGATGTATATCCTCTTCTTTTGATGTTTCTTGATCCTTTTCTTCCTCCTCTTCATAATCTATGTAAAATAATTTCTTCTCAGCACACTTATGACCTTTAGTGTATTTGATATCACAATTGTAACAAAGCCCTTTTTCTCTTTTTTCTTCCAATTATTGTCATGTAAACCTTGTAGGTTGTGGAAGGTTAGGAGAAAAAACACTTCCATAATTATAGCCGTGAGTGGTGAGATTCCTTGTTTCCATAATTTCGCCTTCAATTTTTCTTGCCAACCTAAATGCCTTCTCCAATGAATTAGGTTCCCAAATATGAACCTCATGTTGAATGTTATCCTTTAAAGTCCCTATGAAGACATCAATCATTTGCTTCTCTGGAATATCATTTACCTTTATATTCAATTTTTGAAAGTCCTCAATGTGCTCTACCATTGAACCCTTTTGTTCGAGATTTATCAATTGGCTAAAGAAGGTGTTACTCTTTATATCCTCATAATGTTCTATCATTTCTTTCGTGAAAATTGACCAAGTGACAAGGGCTTTACGAGAAAAAAGCCCTTTATACCATAAAAATTGATTCGGTTCTAAATAATTAGATGCAATACATACCTTTTGTAATAGTGGTACACCATGTAGATCAAAATATTTCTCCAACTATAGTATCCAATTTACCAGATTGTTGCCATCAAACTTCCTCATATCGACTTTTCTTGATTTTAGGAGCTCGATCTTGAAACGACTGTAACTCTGTAATTTCATATCTTCTAGTTCTGAAATCACAACCTACAGTATTCCTCTACTTCCTCTTTCTAATGCCACCAGTTTGATCAAAATTGGATTCTCCAAGAAATAGTTATACACAATCTCCCAAGATGACCTGATTATATACCTTTTGCGAACTTGTATGAAGTGCCACGTGTCACTGTTTTGACCTTCGGATCTGAAAAATATACATAGGAAGCTACAATCTGTCCTCTTTCTGTAATTTCTTACGAAATGTCAATTTGATGCTCAGAGAGACAGTTATGATGATTTTCCCCAGGTCACCTGTTTAGAATGTAATTCGGGAGTCTACAAAAACCCTAACTTCCTTAGATCATATCTCCACAAATGTAGTGAGACAAGCTCTGAAATTTGGACACGAGCTTCAGTGCGATTTCAGATCAATTGGGTTTTTTCTAGCTTCTGAAATGTCATAGAAAATAAAGTTATAGCAAAAATACCATGATGTCCTGTTTGGAGCAGCGAAAACCCTAGAATCCAAAGCTCTGATACCAAATGTTATGAAACCAGCTCACAAAAAGATAGAAAAGATAGATGAATGCCTTAGAAATAAGCCTCTTCGAGGGGGAAACCTCCTTTACATTACAAAAATGAACAATTCTTCGATGATACAAATGACAAGACCTCCTTTCTATATATAGGAGTCTAAGGGGTCATAATATAATCAGAGTCAACATAACAATAATAATGTAAGGGCACAATAATAACAATAGTGGGCTTCTATGGGGCACAATAATAACAATATGGGGACTACATGGGTACAAAAATATAGTAAGGGGGTTGTGCTAATAACAATAACGGGTTACACTAGTAGTATAGGGGCCTAACACACATGGAAGCCCTAAAGTCATGGTGGAAGTCTAAAGGTCCTAAGGTAGATAAAGAGTCAATTGGAAGTTGGAAGATCACGAGGGAGTTCAAAAGTCATAGGAGAAGGTGAAAGGTCACCCTCCTCATTTCTATAAATACACCTGCATGCCTCATTCAAAAGGACTTTTAGCACTTAAGCTAGGCTAGTAATAAGATTTCTACCTTGTGCTTGAGGAGTTAAAAGCATTCGCTCTTGGTAGCCTATAGGTGGAGGGATTGTGAGGCTAATGCTATGTTATGAAGATGATATGAACTTCTCTAGTCCCATTATTGGGTTTTGACAAGCTTGTTGTACATGTATTCAAATGGGCAGCATATGAATAAGAAGCTTTTTTTTGTTCGCGCATTGATTCCCATGCATTCCTTTTTTTTTTATACTGGCTATCTAGTATTTCAATTATGCATGCATGTGATTTCCAAATCGGTTACATGTTTATGAACTAATTCATTTTCATGCATCTTGTGTGTTGGCTTTAAATATTTTCTCTTAATTCAATGTTAATGTTAGTGGTTGATTGTGAACTAATTTGCAGTTGATTGCTAGCACTTTCCCTTCGTGTATGTCTTAGTTAGTCCCAACTATCTAATGCTTCCTTAAGATATGTTAAAATTATGAAACAACAATCAAATTCCACTTTGGACAACTTACTTGATGGAGATAATGATTTCATTGAATTCCTCTTTCCGAGAGGACCAAAATTGACCTAAATATCACTCAAATTGGATAAGGGAAAGTGTACTTATGAAGAAAAGCCTACATGTGCACATTTTTCAAGGTCGGCCCTAAAGCAAAGTGGACACCCTTAGAAGGCTATAAATACGGGTGCCCTCTACCTCAATTAAAAATAATCATGAAACACTCTTCTATCTTGGTTTTTGGCTTGCACAGGTCTAAGGCTCATCCACGGCGGATCAGGTTCACTCTGAGGTGAAATTGCAGTTCGAAGCTCGCATATTTGATTTAAGGTTTTGAGCCTCAGTCACAGGCACAACACATGAAGGATTTGATTGCAATCACTTAGACAGAAACTCCTCTGTGTGGCTGGAGCCTTCCAATTTCACAGACAACTCTCTGTCCATGCAACTGAGAGTTAGGGTTTCCGCATTCTAGATCTGACCCCAGTCACTCGCATGCCAGGCTTAAGGGAGCAACTGGAAAACTATAGTCGCTCGCATGGCACCTCCTCCGTGTGACCGAGACCTAAAAGATGAAATCTCATTCTTCCAAATATTTCGCTCTGTGACCGAAATGTTTAGCAATTAACCCCAAATAGTGATAGTTCATTACAGGTTTATGAATCAGGGTTTCGAGTATAAACATTGTTGGGTTCATTCCATGGACGTTGTAGTTGTTTTGTTGAATAGTTGCAGAAATGAAGATATGGATCAATGTAATCTCTTTTGCTGAATCATTTGATGACGATCTAATAAGAAGAATAATTTGAAAGGGTTTTCCCCGTAGTGGGTTTTGCCTTGGTCTCCGACCAATCCTGGTGTCTCTATGTGTGAATGCTTTTCTTCTATTGTTTCTTTATGTTCTACTGCATTAATGATGATGATATTGTTCTATCTACATAGTTGCATATACTACTAAATAATGATGTAAATCTGAATAATGTTATTATTTTATGGGGTGAACTTAATGTGTTAATGAAGAAATACAATTATCAAAGCAAAGAACAATATAACCCAATGAAAAATTAGCATGGTTTCAAAGTTGGGATGAAGAAAATTCATGGAGATCACCCCCATGGAGACACCTTTGATGGAAGCAAGAGAAGATGGAGGAGACCTAAAATAATTCTAGGGTTTGAAGAAAACTTTAGGTAATTTGTGTATTAGGGTTCGATGGATATTATGAGGTTAGGATTTAAGAGAAACCCTCGTTTATGGAAAAGATATGAGATATGAAACCTAGCATGATCAATGTGAAGATGCTCAAGCACTTGTGACAAATTTGATGAAGCCCTAGATGGGATAGTCTCTAGTAGGCTTGGTTGTTGATAAAGTTGATTGAAATAGTGAAGGCATCAAGTGGACTATGGATAGTGATGGCTCTTGAAGGCTGGTTCAAGAGGGAGAGGATCACCTCTCATTGAAGATAATTTTTTTCCGATTTATGATGCTTCTTTATGTCCTTAATTTTGTTTAAAATTATTGATCTGATTATTGTTTTGATCATTACGTATACTTACTGCATATATTTTTGATAATATGGGTGTTTCTAACCTCCTTAATGAGATGTCAAAAGTGGATCCTTATTTAGGATCATTTGAGATGCAGGAAAGATGACGAAAGTTGGAAAAGTTAGAGAGGTACCTAATGAAAATGTGACAAAGTGCTACAATCCACCTATGTCAAATGAAAAATTGCACAAGTATTTGAACACCACAAGGTATGCATGATATATTTTTTCAATGGTATGTTACAACTGTAATATTGGATGGAAAAGAAAGCCCTAAGGTATGATGAGAATTTCTCATTCTCAAATGGTTCATGCGTGCATATGAAAGTGATTTGGCTTCATGGTTCTTATGATGAATTGGTATACTTTATGTTTGGCTAACACCTATCATTTTAGATATCTTTATCCCATGAAGAAGGCTAGCACCTTGATTCTAATAGATGGTAACTTGATGCTATTGATATTGAACATGGTAGCCATGATGATAGAAGTGTAACAATGAGATTGATATTTAGGATATTTTGTTTACCATGGTTATGCTTGGATGTACTTAGTAATTATGGCATATGGTAAATTTGAATGCCTTGACTTGATGGATTGAGTTACATGACAAAGAAGTAATGTTATGATCAGACTCTTGGAGTATGCTCCTATTATCTATTTGACACTAACCCTTGATGAAAGATAGATGTCATGATGTGATGGTGAAGTGGCTGATGCTAACATATATGACCATGATAAATATGTGGATATAGTATGATTTTATGATCTAACAGATCTACTAATGCTTGAGAGTACTATAGACATGTTGATGAATTTATTGAAGACGATTGAAGTGGATTCCCATTCAGAGGGAGAATCTCTCCATAATATTCTTACTCCTATTACCATTGACATTATATGTATATTATTTATTGTTGAAGTATGTTTAATGGGCATAAACATGAAAATATTTGACATTGTTGATCTGCAACAAAGTTCTGATATGAGAAGAGAGAGTTTTCCCTTACTATAAGCCCCGGTCACATAGAAGTAGGGTTACAAGTGCGACTTTAGCTTTTCAACTGCATAGAATTAAGGTAAAGGGTGTGACTATATCTCCCAACCACTTGCAAGGAAGACCTATGGGTGCGACTATGCCTGATGGACACAAAAATGAAGTTTTGTGCATGAAATCAGATGTTCACATGAAGGATGTGAGTCCTACAGACATGAAGCAAATAACAAAAGAATCTATGACCAAGAAAGTTTGAATATTTACTATAATATGAATATACACTGAACTTGTGATTGCAGGTGACCATGACATGCATATAGATATGTCATTATGTTTGAAGTTTGTGCTACAAGAATTTGACATGATTTGGTTAATTGATATATCTGAGTTTTTTTTGGAGTTTTGGCATAATTATGACTTAGAATTTTGACTTGATGATTGAGATATGTTCTGGACTATAAATCTCACTATGATAAATTGGGATTAGACTTGACGACTAATGATTTGATTTAACCAGTGATAATTTTCCTTGATGAAAATGTTATGTGGGAATAGTGACCTTCAGTGACTAATATGGGTATCTGATAATGGTTTTCTATTTACCTCCTTGTGGCCTAAATTTGTGTGGTTTAAAGGTAGATCTAACTATTTGGATTCTATCGATTGATAGGAAAGAGCCCATTTTTTTCATTTTTCTTTTTTTAAGGAATGACTATGGGGTTTTATATTGTAAGAGATCTAGTTTTTAAGCCAAAGCCTATTACATCAATTTCTTCATCTACATCTTCTATTGTCCAAGATTTCCAAAGAAATCTTCTTATTTTCCCTCCCTTGGAGCACACTATTCTATATAAACTATTATATGTATATACTCGCCAAAAAACTCCTAAAAATTCTATGTATCAACAATACATAAATTAATCGTTATTTTGGTTTTATTTTGCTTTGACTTCTGGTTTTTCTTGGTGAGACATTTTTCCCTTTCTTCCCAATTTGTATCCATCTGGTGTTTTCTGTTGATTTTGACTAAACATTTTGATTATGGTTCTTGAGATCTTCTTCATTTGCCTGGTATGCCCCAGAGGTCTCCTCTCCAAATTCTGCTTGTTTTCGTCCTATGTGAATCCATTTTCCACATGTTTTAGATGTTCTTCCTCTTTTCCTAAGACTGGAGGATCCTCTTGCGTTTCTCCTTGTTTTGATTCTGGTGCAACTTCTTTGTCAACACCAACTTCATATATGTTTTCTAATTCTTTCGTCCCCTAATTAATCCCCATTGTGTTTTCTTTGATAGTGCCTTCTTCATATTTATTTTCTAATACTTTCAATTCCTGGTGCTCATCCTCTTTATATATCGTATAGTGATCACCCTTCGCTCCTTCCCACCAATTTGACCTCTGGTACTTTCTCCATTATTTCCATGCCACTTGGGGCAGTTTTTAAACGCATGCTTTATTTCACAACACGCTATGCACATAAAAAGCAACATTTTTGTAATCTAAATTTTGAACCCAAACATAGTTTGGGGCCTCCAAATTTATTTCAGTATCAAAGTCCTTATTGAAGTCCATCTCTACACAAATGCGAACATAAGTTGTTTTATAATAATACTCAATATCTGAACAGTGGAAATAAAAATTTTCATATATATTCCCAATAGATGTTAATGTTTGAATGTTACACAAATGTAATGGGATATTCAGGAGTCTTACCCAAACTAGAGTTGTGGAGATCGAAGTCATTATTATATCGGAAGTGGGAGACCATGGCTACATGAATAAACTAACACTACCCCAAAACCACAAAATAGATTTACAAATAACCTTCTTATCCTTGATGTTGTCACATACAACAATGAAAAAACCCCGAGCCATGGAGTAAATATTCAAGTCATCTGATATATGGGGCTTCCAAGATTCAAATATCCATTTACGCAAATCTGCCATTTGCAACCAAAAACCATTAAATTGGAAAACCTAACTTTTCTCTAAGAAAAACTTTTTGTTGTTACATGCTTCCATGTCCAGATCCATATCAAGAGAAGGAATGTATTGAATTTTCGAGAGGGAATATCCTAACTTCAAAATGGAGCTATAAGAGGCAAATGATGAGCCAGTCGATCCAACAGACATGCTAGCAATAAGGACTGTCTTCATCACAAAGACACCAAGATTCACCATTGTTCTAAAAGCCACTAAAATATGCAAAAAAAACACTCGATTTGGACATTGATCGGTCGGCTGGAAAAACCCTAGCCATTGCGAGGGATTTTCAAGCTCTTAATGTTCTCTCCACCTAAGGGATTTATATACACTTACGAAAAGGCTCATTTTCAAAGAAAAAGGAAAATACAAATAAATCTGTCAATTGATGAATGTAGAGAATACAATAGAGCATGCATAGGGAATAGACTATAAATGAGATAAAGAAAGAAGATCTTCAAAATTTTTGAACTTGCATTATATTTGGAGGAAAATAAACAATTCTAACTATTCTACAAGTAATAGTTGGAGAAATGTAGCTAGATATTTCAAGGATTGATTCAACAAAACCAATTGCAAGGAAATGAAAACAAAATAATGTATTGGATGTAAATCTTGCAATAATTATTATTTTTACTCCTAGAAGAGTCAAATTTTATTTTTAGAAATTCAAGCTTAAAAATTGTTGAAACAACTAATATAGTTAGAGAATGATTTTATATAAAATAAAGGGAAAGCTCAAGACCAAGGGATCAAGAATTTTTGAAATCAAGGATAAAACCTTTTAGGTTTAATAAAAGAACAATGATGAATTATACATAGTCTTTAAGATTCACGTTTTCAATCTATATTAGTATGTAAACCTTCTCATTTATTGTGCCATTCTTTTGTATACCCAAATCGTTTTTAGTCTATGTATATGAGAGCTCATATATATAAATAAAGTTTTAAAGATGGCATTTGGTATTAATTCCCCTATTGTAAGAGTGTCATCATGAATTTTATGAATGTATATGATTTCATGAATCATACTAAGTATCTCACATGACTTTATATTATTTTATAAATGCGCCCTTCCTCAAAAACATTTTGTGTTACATATTCATTCTTAACGAGAATTGGAGAGATATATGTATAAATATATCCATCTTGTTATTTGTGTTCCTTTATATTCCTCTTTGCTACCATCCGATATTTTAAAATTGTTTGATACATTGAAAATATTGTCCATGATATTGATATCATAATCCTTTATCTTCTTAAATTATATTGAGAGTTTAGTTATTTTAGAGTAAGGAATAATGAGTTATATTAGTACTTTGGCATAGTTCCATAATTACGAATATCTCAAAGGGAACAAAGCCAATTATTTCGGTTCAAGGAATAAAAGAACTTTAAGATTCAAATTGACAAAATATCGTCTTATAAATAGTATTTCTTTCATGAAAATTATGATGGTACAACTTAGATGTTTAGAAAATGATGATGTTGAGTGAGTATTGAAGGATATGCATGATGGGTTACTGGGTGAGCATTCTCAAGAGATATCATTGCTCATAAGATCTTTAGAGAGGGGTATTACCAACCTACATTACTCAGAGATATTCACTCACATGTTAGGAAATGTAATATTTGTAAATTGTGAAATATAAAAGGAAAAAATTCACTTAAACTTTTTATATAGAAGATTTTTCTTAGCCATGAAGATTGGGTACTATTAGATAAATAAATCTTAATTCTTTTGAGTAATATAGGTATTTCCTTACTATCATAGATTATTTCACCAATTGGGATGAAGCTATATGATTTGATCGCAAATGGGGCATAGATGTCATTAAATATATATGTAATGGGGTAAATCTATATGTAATAGTAGTTAGTTTAATAAAGCGACATACATGCATTTATAAAGTTCATGTAATCATTATTGAGGAACATGTGATTTGGATGTATGAATGCATTGGGATATTTGTAGGAGACTCTCTCATTCTTTCAGGAGTTATTGTATATCTCATCTCTCTTATCTATCTTTGTAATGTTCTTAAATAGGAAATACAAGTGATAATAGCAATTATCCTAGGCAACAAAATACAAAAACGAAATATTCATTAAGCACCCATAGAAAAATTGAAAATGAAGAACTTTTGAGCCATTTTATTAGAATTCTGCAAGCCAAATACAATATATAGTGGAATGGTGCACCTAGGCTTGTTTCAATGGACAAGCATGTCCAAACCTAGGTAGGAAACTAGCTGAGTTGAAGGCTGCTGAGCTGTTGCACCAATTTGCACTGCACTGCCTAGAAAAGTACCGCACTACTGAACTTTGACTGGCTGGAAAGTGCACTAAAACTGCCCAGAAAATTGTGTGTTTCTAACCCCGGACTCCTTTGCCAAAACCCATAAAAACCCAGAAGGGAATTTCGCTGGTTTTGGCTTTTGATTTTCTACCCCCTTGGAGCCTCACCCCAGCTATGGCTGCCAAATTCGACCTGCTGCAAACTGCCTGCAAATCCCTCTGCAAACTCCTCCAAAATGTTAGATTTACCCCTGCTATCCAACTCCTCACTACCTGGATGACTCTTAGCCAAGATCAACTGCTCCCCGAACACCACGAATTTCTGCTGGGTGGCCTCTACACTGTCCCTCTACTCAGAAATGCGAATTGTTGGTAGCTGGCTCAGCTAGCTGCAAACTCTAGCGAAAATGTCTGCTCTATGCTACCTCCTCAGCTCCCGGATCTCTCGACAAGCAATGAGTTCCCTGCTGATCTTCAGTTCCCTCTGCGTGTTTTCTAGCTACCCAGAAATACACACTTCCCTCTCTCTGCGCTAGTGACTGATGTGTGTTGCTGCCCCTGACTCCCTGAAATCTCCTGTAGAACAGCCTCCCTAGGGCAGGCATGGATGGTCCCTCGAAGTAGAGGTTGAATCTCCCGTGTGAGAGATTCGTGGCTAAACAATCGGTAGACTTGCTAAACAACAAAGCGTACAAGTGAGTGCTTGTTTGCAAATGTAGAAGATAATCCATAAAATGAGTCCATCCTCCTTTTATAATTTCTCCTCATTCCTCTAGATTTTTTTTTTATATATATTATTTATTGGTGGGGGCCATTTTCTACTAAGTCACTTTTGCCACCATTTAATAAAATAATAATTTGCCGCTATTCTCCGATAAAGTAATACTAGCCATCTTTCTCCAATAATATTTGCCCCTTTTTAATTAAAACTACTAAAATTGGGTAAAATTCCTTAGTGCCTCCCATGCTCACAAAATTGGGGATATTACAGTCTTTGAATTAAATGAAAGAATATTTTGCAACAACTAGCTATCAAGGACTAAGACAAAAAAAAATTTGAATTTGAATGAACTGATTATCATTATGGCAACAAAAAAATAAGGAATATAAGGAGATCGTATTACTGGGTTTCATCACATGTAACACATTTACATGAAAAGTTTTGAGGGATTTTTTTTTTAAAGGAGAGTACTATGATATGACCTTAAAGGGGGCTTATTTGGGGTTAACTATATATGATATGAGCAGAAGGGGGGGCATATATGGGATTAAATGTATATATCATGGGGAAAATGTATATTTAATAGTGGTTGAACTAATAAATGGGCCATATATGTAATGTGTAAATTATAAGATCATGTTGTCATTATTGAGTGGCATGTGATATTGGATGTATGAATGTATTGGAGTATTTGGGGAGGTTCTCCTATTATTTAAGGAGTTATTTCCTAACTATTCTCTCTTATATATCTTGAAGTTTTGCTTCATGTTCACATTTGATCTACATGGTGTGTACTATGGTTTCTTACAATGTTATAAGCTTTTTGTGTGTACACCAAATGTGATCATGGAGCACAACTCCAAAATAGATTAAAAAGATTACTTATATAATAAATCCTTAAAAAATATGAGAACCTCCTCCAAAGACTCCAATACATTCATACATCCAAATCACATGTTTGTCAATAATGACTACATATTCTCTATATAAACCTATTCACACATTGCACACGTGGCTCCTTTATTAAGTCGACCACTATTACATATACATTTACCTCATTACATATATACTTAACCCCATATAAATCCCTCTTAAGCTCATATCACTCTATCGGTTACTCAATTGAACAAAAATGTTAAAATTCAATTTTAAAACAATACAAATAACTAAATTCATAAAACGATAAGTGTTTGTATTCAAATCTTCATTTTTTATTTATTTCTTTCATTATAAAAAGTTTCAAAATATATATCTTTCATTTTAGTTTGTAACCTACAAGAAAGTATTATAAATCAATCTTGGTTCCCTTTCTCAAGCCATTGGGATTCTTTCAAAAATAATTTCTTGCTTCTTTTCTAAAGTTGTGAGTGTTTCAAAATAAGAACCTTTTATTTTTCTCCACCATCACTAAATAGTTTATAAAAATCAAATTTCCGATGAGATATTTCAAATATGAGTGTTTTGAAATCGATTGATACATTGAAAGACCCCATTCACATTTTAACTTATTTGGTCCCAATACATGTAGATACTTCTCGATTATTATCAAAAACAAATTTTTCCTTTTGACACCGATGCATATAGAGTCTATCCAACTAACTTGATGTGCTTTTTTTTGGTTGATGCACAAACTTTTTAACGTTACGAAAATAATGGCGGTTTAATGGAACTAATTAATTGATATTATTGGATTTGACAAACCCACTCATTACTAATTATGGTACAATCCAAATGATCAATGGCATGATCAAATTCTTACAACTTCAATCATTGATTTAATTCACTAGGAAACTCAATGTATTTTTCCATAAGAATATTGAGATATGTCCACTAGATTGATAGTGTAATCTACGTGGATTCTAATTTTGGGTTATTAAAATAAATTATTTTTCTTCTTTTTTACTACTCTCACCTTGTAAGTTCAATTCCATGTTTATCCATATTATGCCATTCATTTTTCAAGGATTTATTTGCATATAACTAAGATTTGTGGGTAATATTAGCTTGATGATGATTAATAATCCAAAAAAATTTATGATTGAGCCAATGTAATTTCTTAGAACTGCTAATTTTTCACCCAATATTAAATTTGTAGTCTAGTGTACAAAACTCTATTTTATAACTTTCTCGTTTTCTTGATTGACAAGTCAAATTGAACATTTGATTTATTTTGAGTCATGGTGCTCTAATAGGGACTAGAAGTGATTTTTATTTTTACCCTCTCTCTTTTAATTTTTAGTTTCCAAATATCTCATTCAATGCATTTGAAATTGGAGTTAGTTGTGATTCATGGTTTTATTGTTAATGGAAAAACTTTCCTTTTACTTTCAATCAATCTTCGGCAAAATGAATGCGATGGAAGAGATTGAATATTTAGTAGGGATTAGAAGTGATTTTTATTTTTACCCTCTCCCTTCTAATTTTTAGTTTCCAAATATCTCATTCAATGCATTTGAAATTGGAGTTAGTTATGATTCATGGTGTTATTGGTAATGGAAAAACTTTCCTTTTACTTTCAATCAATCTTTGGAAAAATGAATGTGATGGAAGAGATTGAATATTTATGCTCTAGATTTTGCATTCTCAATATGTAATTATGAGATGTATTTCTTTTAAAATTTTGATATATGGATCATTTGCATGTCAAGTTAGGAAAGAATTCTCAAATCATATAAAAGAGATAAGGAAGTACTAGAGTCATGGCAGGTTCTCGAGTAAGTAGTCATAAAAACAAAAATATTGATGTTCTATGATACTTCTTATCACTTAGGATGATCTGGATCTTTTCACTTCAAATATGCATACAAAATCACATTTTAAAGAGCATGTAACCATAAGATGCATATACATAAACGAATCGGAAATAAACAAAAACCATGAGAAGTAAAGACACAACAAGTTGATAATGGAGTTCACCTAGTGTCGATTATGTCTCCAGGCTCTGCTCAGTGTGGGGAGTACTCTTTCATTAATCTTCAACAAAAATCAAATTACATGCATGTACAAAAGACACCTTATACCTCTACTTCCTGGGATGGCTTGGAAATGCACACCTCTGCTAAAGAAATAGATTGCATCATTGAATTCCTCGCGAACAATCGTGAAAAATGAATGTAAACTCGACCCATTTCGGCTCTGGTCAAAATATTAACCTTCAAGAATCTCAAAGATTCCCCAAAAACTCTTTCTCACTAGTTGACTAGAATTTGGCTACTCGGTGGAGCCTCAATAGGATTTACAGGATATTGAAATGCACGAAGGGTTAAATGTCTGACACATTGGTCATGTCACTTTAATAACGATGTTGAGCCTTCCCCATAGAGGATACCTGACATCACAACTTGCACAGAGTTTATTTATTTGGGTGCCTTCGTAAATAAGTCAACGTCCGATCGTTGACTTCCAATCAATGACCAAGAATTGATGTGGGGTCACCCGAGGATGGTCCCACTTACTACCATGGGTGCTCCCATGAACGGTAGAGGGTAACCACCTCGGGTCTGCGACAAGCAAGCATGACTGTTATTCTCCATTGACACCTCATCACCACATCATCTCAGTCCTCCACGTCACCCCTGTCACATCGTCCACGTCATCACTGTCACGTCACTCCGTACACCCATCACCTACACATTTAATCTCGTTTTCCCTCGCACTTTTCTCATTTTCCCATAAAATCTCGTTTTCCATTCTCAGAACGTACATTATCTATTCTGTTTCCATGCATCCACAAGCACATCCACGTCTGCCAACTTATCACACTTGGATTCCAACGTCAGCATTCAATATCCAGGTATTTATACATTGTGTCCACCCACTCAATCCATTTAAAATGTCAAAGAAAGCTTCCTTAACTGGCTCTGCAACTCACATTCCCCTCATGGACATAGAAAGGGATATCTTTGACCCTATTTTCTCCCTAAATTTGATGGAACTTTGCCAAAATGTCCCAGTAGTTGAAATTTATTCCCCTGTATAATTATGTGTCCATAATTCCCCATACATATGTTTATCCTGAGTTTATCACTTGGTTAGCTTCTGCACTGTATCCCCATAAATGTTTTGTAATGAATGCAATAGGAGAAAATATCTTTTAGGCCTCTTCCCTTCTAATTCAACAAGCCCTAGACTTTCCCTCTTCAGAACATTATACTACATTTACAGAAGAAACCCTAGTAGCAAATTTTCAAAATTTGTTTGTTAGAGACTATACCCAATTATCATTTTATCTTATGCCTTCAAGACAAGTTTTATCTACTAAACCAACTCAGTTTCCCTTGGAAACTTTTGATGAACATGTTAAGCCAATTCTACAAGTAATTGTTGGGGTTTTGGGAAGGGATGATACTTCTGTGATTGACCATGTTGTGCTAGGGATGTTCAATTTAATCATGCAGCCTAAAACTATCCTTGATATTCCAACTTTCTGGGAAGGGTTAATAAACTCTCAGTTGTCAAATTTGAATCTTACTAGTTGTTTTAGGTTTCCATCATTGGTGTTTTATCTGTTCCTTTATGTTCATGTGGAAAGATTTATGCATTTAGGCCTGAACATAATGGATGTCCATAAGAAAAAACAGTCAGTAGTAAACTAGACAGATACCGTAAGAAGTCTCCCTAATCATGAAGGTTTTGTACATTTTACTTCCTCTTTCATGTCAGTCCATTATAAACAATTATGTTCCACCATGCCTCTTACCAAAAGCCCAAGCCTTCTTACAACTTAGCAAAGATGTCAAAGTTGGAGATTGGTTTCAATTTGAAGATCATGTTGAGATTAGATTGTATGGAGCAGAGGTTTCCCCTTACAGGATTCCTTCTTTTGTGCCAATGAGATTGTTTTCTCTAGAATTCATTAGACAAAGTTTAAATGTGGATCAAATTCATTTTGTACCAGCCAAGAAGGGTCATTTATTCAAGTTTCCCAAGACTGTGGGGCCTTTCATTGTTAATAATAGACAAGCTATGGAAGAAGTTGAGAGAATACTTCGAGATATGCAGCTCCAACAAGGGGAAAAGTGGCCTTATGATCCTCACCATATCATTTCAAACAGAAGGGTAGAGAACTCTTATGCTCCCTACACCCATGAGTCTAGACCAGATATTGAAAAATTGGCCAATGGTGGTAAATCTGAAACAGAAAGGGGAATGGAGATTGAAACTCCCCATCCTATTGAAAAAGGCTTGAAGAGAGCAGTTGAAGAGATAATTGATTTAGATGAGGAAACAAGTCACAACTCTAAGAAGCCAAAATTGCATGAAAAGGAGAAGGAGTCTAAGCCTCTGGTTGGAAGTTCCTCTGTTGCATCTGGTTTTCAATTGCAATTGGGAGAAGTGACATGCACACCTTCTTCCCCTGTCCCTGAAGAATCTTCACAAAGCTCTGTTTCAGTTTTAAAGGAGATGTATAGCCAAATTGAAGAGAAGAATAAGAAAATCAAAGAAAATGTTGTGTCATAGCTGGAAGCTAATTCAATTACTGAGTATCATACCAGATTATTGTTAGCCATGGAAGAAATCATCTTAAATTTTCTTTTTTCTCACCCATCTTCTTTAACTGTTTCTTCATCAACAAGTTTCAAGACTATAAATCTAACTGTGGATGCAAGGGATATTCCATTGTCTGATAAAATCAACTTGCACAAGAAAACTGGAGAATTGATTTACAGTGATTTGAGTAAAGCATCCCTAGCAGCAAATAAGAAAAAATATTTATTGGGAAAGGTTGTAAATCAGTTAAAGTTGGAAAAAACAAACTCCAGAGCTTTGTTTACTCAGAATGAAGAGTTGAAGAAGTTAATTGTCAAAATTGGTGTCAATCCCGAAGATAGGTCTACTATACAGAAACTCTTACAAGGAGCAGAGACAGAAATCCAAGTGCTCAGAAAGAAGTTGAAGTTGCCTGTTGTAGAACATGTCATGGCCCCAAAGGTAGCCCAAGTGGAGAAGGAAAAGGATATTTTGACCAGAGAGTTGCTAGAAAGAAACAATGAAGTGGCTTCCTTGAAAGAAATGAATACTAGCTTGCAGCAGAAGCTGGATACTCATGTCTGCACCATTCTAGTACAACTAGACTCAGAGGATCCAACTGATAAATTGACCAGAGTTATGATAGAATTAAAAATTTCAGAAGATGAAATGAAGAAGATGCAAAAGAACTTAGATGACACACAAGAACTCTTGAATATTAAGGAAAAACAACTGACTATGGCAAAGGATAATGCATCAAAATATCAAAAGGGTTATTAGACAACTTGCAATGAAATCGAGGAATTAACGGAAAAGTGAAGGAAAATATGTCACTCATACATGAGAGAGAGATAATCTGGAATGATATCATTCAACATGTAAAAGCTATCTGGGATAGTATGCTGATAATGACAGAAGAAAAAATGATTATCAAGGACCTAGGAAGCATCATTGCTTCTCATAAAGAGAAAAGCCAACAACGTGCTCAACTGGCAAAGAAGATGATTGATTTTCTTAATTCCAAATCTTCTCAGGAATTAAGAACTATGCAAGTGGAAGACAAAACAGAGCTGGTGCTGGAAATTAATAAGATGGTGTACAAAAATATGTATTGGAAAACAACAGAGGCTAAGATTGGTGAAATTAAAGAATTTGTTCTAAGATTTAATACAAATTTTGATAAGAGAATGAGGGCAGGATTGCCCTCCTGCTGGGACCAACAGGGAAATTTTCTTCCCTAGGAGACTTATGAAACTTTGTTGGTGGAAGCTAAAAGCAAAATTGACTCTTCTCATGAGAAGACAACAATTCTCAAAGGGTCAACCATTGTTAATTATCTTCACAGGGACTTTCAGCTACTATGGTTTGTTAAAACTCTTTTTACAGAAAAGCCTTCTTACAACAGAATCACCAATTTCATAATGGCTCATACAAGATTCATTAAGTATCCAAGTTCAGATGTCACTATATGGAAGAAATGCAAAGCATGGATGTCTCCAAAAATAGCAACAGAAGTTGGAACTTCAATAAGTGAGTTTGCACAGGAATTACAATTCATCCAATGAAAATAGCCACCTGGCTTTACTTTATGAAATTTTGAAATAGTTCATTTGTAATAATTAAACAGTTTTTGGTTCTCAGTTTGTAAAAGTTTAAGTCCTCAAAAGGATCGAATAGGACTAAAGTAGTTTTAAAGTAGTTCAATAGTTTTGTGATAGTTAACAGTTTTTATAACTGTCACCATTATAATGTAACTATAAAAGAAACTTGAGAGAACCATTTGGGGTTCCGATTTTTTACTTCAGAAGGCAAGAATTTTTTGTGTAATGTTTTTATCATTTCTTGGAGAATAATAAAGCTTTTCAAGGTGATTCCAAGCAATCTTTTGAAACTGATATGTATTCATGTTCTTTTTAAATCATTTACTTTCTTTCTTCTATGGAAAAGAGTAATGAAGTTGCTGGTTTTTTTATCATACAAATTTACTAAAGTTATAATACCTGTAATCTTAAACTAAATAACCTTAATATGCGCTCCTCTTTTCTGCAAGTTCATTTCTCAGTCTTTCACATTTTCTTCTAAAGTTTGAGGAAAAATATTATGTAATAAGAAGCCTTTCATTTTGGACTTTTCATTATTTATTTCTATCACTTTGCTACAACTTTGAATCAGTTTCATTGTCAGTGAGGCCATCTTGGAAAGTGTCTTCACCCAAGACAATTTCTTTAACATTACCTGTAAAATAGTCTTCTGAAATATCATAATGGGGCAGCAAGTAAAATCTATTATCTTTCTGTATAGATGTCCTAGGAACTAACCTCTACTCAGCCAGGGGTTGTCTCTAGGGTTACAACATATTTTGGCACCATTGTCGGGGAACGAAGATAGAAGTTATTTTTCCCTGGGTTGTTTTTCATAAATCATTTCTTTGTTTGGTGAGAAAAGAAAGTGTGTCGGTTGATATTTCTCACCAAGATTGACTAAAAGAAGCAGTCCTGGCTCCCAGAAGGCCTCACACGAGGTCAGACACCTCACAACAGAAAGCCCCAGTTCTTTCTGATCCTGAAAAATTGGTTTCTCAAAGGGTTTGGAGAGAAAAGTCTCCATCAACTCCAAGTCCCACTTTGTCGGCTCCTGGCACTAGTTCTTTATCACAATATCCCAGAGTTCATCACTCAGAAGAAATTATAAGAAATTTGGATTTTTCTCAAGGTAGTTCAGTTTCTCCTCCAACCCTCTTTCCTGAGCCTACTCTTGAAGAGAGGTCTTTTGAGTCTGTCTCTTTTTCTTTTCCACCTATTTTAGAGGTTGAAGAAATAAAAATAGTTGACCTTTCTATTTCATATCAAATTCTCCAGCTTCTCAACCAGTCCCCATATCTGTCATTCCACCTCCTCCTTTTGTATTTCAGGCAGGAAATTCCTCTGCTCCCCTTCAAAATCAAAATATGGCGATTCTGGCTTTTCTTTTGAACTAATATGATCCTTTAAATCTTCCTCAGCCCATGAATGCTATGCCTCAAGATTATTTGAAGTTACTACTAAGATTTACAGGAGAGGATGAAATCACAACAGAGAAACATGTAGCCACATTTTGTGCTTTTGCAGAAAACTTGAATGTGGAATATTTAGATGTGGTTATGAGGCTATTTGTGTAGTCATTGGATGGATAATAAAGAAAATGGTTCAAGACCATCCCAGCAAGTTCAATTAACACCTGGGAGTGTTGGGTGCAAGAATTGCACTTAAGCAAACTCCTCAACACTTAATTGTCAACCCAGCGGTTTCGTAAACTTAGAGGTGAAGCATAGGAAATTCCAGAAGTGGTATGAATTTTTCCTATTCCTAATCCTACTTCGTATATGAAATGTTGTAGAATCATACAGAGAGCAATCTTAAAGACAATCGACACTAAAGCGATTCTAGTGTTGGAATGTAAAAGAATAAATTGCGACGACATCAAGTAAAGGAACTTTCACACAACTGGAAGAGATCTTAAATGTGAAATGAAATACTATGTTTGTCTTTAGTATAGATGGCTAACAGTTTAACAAGTGGGCCCTTTAAAGATCTATTTCCCAATTGATCTTCCTTCTAAACCAAGCAACCTGTTCTTGTACTATTGCAATCTACTTGCACCAGTGCAGGTACAATACTTTATGTGAAAAGTATATTTTACCTTCTTTGCTGAAGACTTATGTCTTTATGGAGGTGCTCTAAACCTCAAGGCTTAGAGCACTATGTTCCTGTGATAAGAGACCAGCTCTTGCACCGAGACAGAGCTTCCTTCACCAAAGTTTCCAATTTACTTTCGAAAGAATTAAAGACGTGTTGAAAAGAATTGCAATTGCAAGCTATATTTTGAGATAAATTGTTGTGAAAAAGAATGCTTTAATTAACTGAACTTTGTAATGAAAGTAAATTTCATAAAGCAAAAAAAAATCGAAATAATCAAGGAGCAGTCAAAGAAATTTGCATGCATCAACTGGCTTTCGGCAATTTATAGTCATTTTCTATTCAACCCTTTCGGTCGAACAGACTAACAAACAAACTTTGTAAAACCGGCTAATGGTTATAATAAAACATGGACTTTGTTGGTCGTAGATCATATTCTCGGCAAGCATCCCTGACTATATGTCGCCAATGTCTATCCTCGGATAGTCCGCAACTAAACTAGGAGTTGTGGATCAAAAATGCCCGTGTGGAATATCACAGAGATCACGGAGAAACATCATTGGCGGTGCAGGAATCTGCCTGCACTGATCACGCTAAATGATGATTAACACTTAGTTCTTCAATTAATTTTTATGAAAGTTAAACATGAGTTACAAGAGATACTAAAAGGCATGAAATCTATGTAAAGTAATAAATAAAGCACTTAATAAATCTTAATTATGAAATACGAAGTATATGTAGGAATAGATGATTATCTTGGACTAGTGCAGGAATGATAGGGCAAAATAGAGATAAAACAGAGGTTAAGGCTTATGGGAATAGGGTAAAAATAGAGAAATTTGGGACACCAACATCCTCCCATCCTTAAGCTATTGTGTGTCCTCACACAACATTTTACCTTCTGCAAAAAATCTTCAAAAATGGGTGACCAACTCTCAATCCTGTACTTCAATATTTATCCCCGCTTTCACTACCTTTGGCTCTTTACCTCGGGCTTCTTTCAGCTACTTAGTCACCTTCTTGAGGCGTTTGTAGCACTTGGAAGCTCGATACTTCCATACTTTCACTTTTTGTTTCTCCTTCTTGACTTCTGCAAGCAGCTCTACCTCACATTGCTTTTGCCAATTTTGCTCCTTCATGACCTAGTTCAAAGCCTCCAGATCATGAACTTGCTACTCTAATTCCACTATTCGGTTGCTGAGGTAGAGGGTAGAGGGCTTCATTCTCAGATCCTTTAGTGTAAATACTTTCTCTGCAGCGGACTCCAGGCAAGTACCGTCATTGTCGAGACTAAGCTCGTCCAACGTTTGCATTATGACATCGCCAAAAGTGTCTGTGCTTGGGGTTTCCTTATCACCGAGGGTTTTGATGCCCTCCACAATGCGTGCCAAGGGTTTTAGTACCTTGTGCACTTATCTCCACAGGGTTTTTAATGCCCTATTCTTCCAATTCTTCGGGGGATTCAATACCCTGTTCATTTAAAATAGCAGGGGCTTTAGTACCCCATTCATCAAAAACAGCAGGGGCTTTAGTACCCTGTTCATCAAAAAAATTGAGGGTTTCGATGTCCTGTTCATCGAAATTGTCGAGGGTATCCATGTGTTGTGCCTCATCATCCTCGTGACCCTCTGCCTAAACTTCTTTTGCACTCGATGTCATCTTCTTCTTTCTTAATCTGTGAACAAGGGTAGACAACAATATGTCATCTTCCTTTTCCACGTTTTCTTCGTTTACCATGATGTGGGCTGCTGCATCTGCAAGCACTAAAAGGTTATGGTCTTTAGGCAAAACTTGAGGTGATTCATTAATCACAATCGGAGAGATTGACCGATACTGATTCGTCCCAGTCTTCTTCCTTGTCAAGGTTCTGGTTTTTATTTTCTTTGCCGAGGGTAGAGTGTCTTCGACATACTTCTTTTCTACTTGCACTGATGTGCTTTTACCCTTTTTCTTGGTAGGGGATGGTTTTTTTGCCTTCCTTTGCTTGCTTGTACTCATTCCATTAGACTTCCTTGCACTTCTCCCCCGAAACTCCTTTAGGAATGCCTTCTAGGTCACTCCCTTCTATTCCAACACTTTCTTGATGAGGATTGTGATAAACCCTTGATGATATAGCTTATTTGCGAATTGTCTTGTGTTCCCACTCTCCACACCCTTCGCCATTTTCTCGATACTTCGGAGTAGATAGTAAGGAAAATTAATAAGTTTCCCCGACTCAAAGTGCAACAACAATTTCATGTGGTACACAAACGCTAATGTGTAACATCCCTCGTAGGTCACAAATTTCTGTAGTATGAACAGGAGGTCTTGCCATTTTCCAAGCATGGCACTCTGCGAAAGCCCATTCTTCTAGTTAACCTCAAGCTTTTTGTCGCTCACAAACAGACACATCGTTTCTTTTCAATTCACTCCATTTTGAACCACTGCTCCCTTGTAGTTGGCAAGCCTGTAGCCTGCCAATGGACTCCTCTGTGACTTCGAATTTTAATGAGTTGACACTAGCTCAGTGTCCCTCAAATATCTTCGTAAACTCCAGCACCATGGCCATGTCGAAGCCATCCAACTTCTGCAAAATGGAATGAATATGGATTCCTGTAATAGTGCAAGATTGTTCCGGTATTCCGTAGTCTGTTCTATCTCCTTCAAGTTGTTGGGTTGTGTTATATTCTTTCCATGACTAGCTTACATAGTTAACCGGGGGGTTAGAGGGGGGGGTGGAGCGACCCCTTTGTTGCACCAATTGCGCAGCGGGGGGGTCACAAGGGGTTTGAGTGGGGCAGGTATCCCCCCTCTAAGGGGTCTAGGGCAGTGCCCAGGGGAAATTTTTTTTGGACCCTATATTAGGTTGGGCGGACCTACCTATGGTTTTGTGCATGGCTTTCACACATGGTTTTGGACGTGATGGTTTTTAGTCCATGGTCTTGGATGCTTCGACATGTATATATATGTATTGTAACATATGAAAGGAATATAATGAAAATCAAGCTGGTAGTCCTGGTTTTGGGATCCAGGGGAAAATATCTGTGTATATGTGTTTTATGTGTTATGCTCTCGCATTTGTTTATTTTCTGTTCTTAGAATTCGTATGCAGGTAATTTCTGTATGGGGTTAAAACCTACATTTGGTATCAGAGTTGTTTTGGCTTCAAGGGGATGCCTTTGTTGCTGAGGGGTTTCGCTCGGGCCTGTGGTAGACCTGTTGAATGGGAGATCTCTGGGATCGATTCTGGTTGTGAAAGAATATGGCGAGTAGTGGAAACATAGAGATCGAGAAATTTAATGGGCAGAGTTCTGAGTTATGGAAACTCAAGATGGAGGATCTATTGGTGGATAAAGATAAGTGGACCATGCTAGATCCAGGTACTAAACTAACGGGAGTGTCCGATGAAGAATGGAAGAAGTTGGATCGGAAGGCAAAGAGCATAATACGATTGTGTGTCTCAGATTCAGTATTGCTAAATGTATTAGGGGAAGCTATGATGAAGGCTTTGTGGGACAATTTAGGGACTTTGTACCAATCTAAGTCTCTAGTGAATAAACTGTTCCTACGGAAAAAGTTGTATAACCTGAGGATGAAAGATGGAGACTAGGTGACAGAGCATCTGGATACATTTAATACTATGGTAAGTCAGTTATTGTCTGTTGCTATTAAAATTTCAGATGAAGATAAGTGCATTAGTTTGTTGTGTTCTCTACCAGATTTGTGGGATAGTCTAGTTATTGCAATAGGTAGCAATGCAACTTCCTGGCAGTTTGATGAAATAGTCTCATCCTCGCTGACGGAGGAGATGAGATGGAAAAATATGGAGAGCCATAATGGTGATGCCTTGTTTGTACGAGGATGGTCTTAGAATAGAAACAAAAATAAGTCATCGAGTGGGAGATCTAAATCTAGAAGGAGATCTAAATCTCCAGGAAAACCTATAAAGGTGGTTTGTTGGAAATGTGGCAAGGAAGGGCACTAAAAAAGGGACTGTAAATCTAAAGCTCCTGACAAAGGAAAGGGATCCAATGATGCTCCTTTTGGAGAGGTGAAAACCACCTCAGATGAAGGTGGGGATGTGTACTTGGCTTCTTCAAGTACAGATGTAGATCATGAGGCATGGTTGATTGACTCAGGTGCATCCTTTCACTTCACTCCCCATAGAGAGTGGTTCTGCGAGTATGAGAAATATGATTGTGGTGATGTCTTCTTAGGGGATGATAGGAAGGCTAGAATCATTGGTCATGGATTAGTAAAGTTGAAGTTGCAAGGTGGAAGGGTTAGAACACTTCCGGGTGTTCTGCATATTCCTCCATTGGCCAAATATCTGATTTCTGTAAGCAAGCTGGATGATGCAGGTGTAAAAACAGTGTCCGAGAAGGATACCTGCAAGATGGTTTGGGGAGCACTGGTATTGATGCGGGGAGTTCAGATTTGAACTCTGTACAAGTTGCAAGGTAGCACTGTTGTTGATGGGCGCAACAATTCTGTGGTTCCTGAAAGTGGAGCAGAAAATCTAGTGGTCTCTAGAGAGAAGACCATGCTGTGGCATCAAAGGCTTGGACATATTGGAGAGAAGGGCCTTTCAATACTTCATGGTAAAGGTATGAGTAATATCTCTCTGGATTTTGATTTCTGTGAAAATTGTGTATATGGGAAGCAAAATCGGGCGAGTTTCCCCTCTGGTGGTAAGAGGGGGAAATAGATATTAGAGCTTATGCACAGTAATGTGTTTGGACCTGTGAAGGTTCCATCACTGGGTAAGTCTATGTACTATGTATCATTTATAGATGACTTCTCAAGGAATACATGGATATATTTCCTCAAGAAGAAATTTGAAGTCTTTGACAGGTTTAAAGAATTTAAGGCTCTGGTGGAAAACCAGATAGAGAAGAAGATAAAGGTGTTGAGGAAAAATAACGGTGGAGATTTTTGCAGCAAGGAATTTGAAGAATTCTGTAAGAAGTGTGGTATAGCATGACAGAAGACTACTCCATACACACCTGAGCAAAATGGAGTTGCAAAAAGAATGAACAAGATGTTGATGGAAAGGGCAAGAAACATGCTCAGTGGTGTCGAGTTATGACAGGAATTCTAGGTAGAGGCGGTGGAGACAACATGTTACCTGGTCAACATATCACCTTCATCAACGTTGGAGGATAAGACTCCATAAGAGGTATGGACTAGTAAGAAACTCTCTCTTTCACATCTGAGGGTATTTGGATGTGATGCATATGTACATGTTCCAAAGGAGAAAAGAACCAAGTTGGATAGTAAATCTAAAAAGTGCATCTTTATTGGGTATAAGGATGGTTTAAAGGGTTATAAGCTTTGGAACCCAGTAACAAGGAAGGTTGTGTACAGCCAAGATATGGTGTTCAAAGAGGTGAAAGATTTTATTAAACATGAAGTCCAACCAAAGGAACCTGAGAAGATAGAGTTTGAGCTTAAGGAGGAAGAATCAGACTCTATAGTAGAAGAGGAATCAGAAGATGAAGAGCCACAAACATCGTGTGTGAGAAGATCAGTTCGAGAAAGAAAGCAGCCAAAAAGGTATAGTCCATCTGCTTTCTGTTCAAATTTTGCTTTATATGTTACTGTTGATGATCCCAGAACTGTGAAGGAAGCAGTAGATTCAGAGGATGGAAAACTTTGGAAAGAGGCCATGGTTGATGAAATGGCATATTTGCACAAAAATGAAGTTTGGGATCTGGTGGAGTTGCCGTCTGGAAGGAAACCCATTGGTAGCAAATGGGTGTTCAAGAAGAAGACAAATGCAAAAGGAAAGGTGGAGAAATACAAAGCTCGGTTGGTAGCAAAAGGTTATTCCCAGGTGCCAGGTTTTGATTTTGGTGATATTTTTTCTCCTTTTCCCAAGGTAGCTTCTATTAGATTACTTTTATATGTTGTTGCTGCTTTTGATTTTGAGGTAGAATAGATGGATGTGAAGACAACATTTCTTCACGAGGATATGGAAGAATAGATCTACATGAAGCAACCTGAAGGATTTGTGGTGAGGGGTAAGAAAGAACTAGTATGCAAGTTAAAAATGTCTCTGTATGGGTTAAAATAGTCACCAAGGATGTGGTATCAGAAATTTGATACATTTATATGGGGACTTGGCTTCACCAGAAGCAAAGCAGATCACTGTGTGTATTTTAAATTAATTGGTGACCGTGTTATTTATCTGGTCTTGTATGTGGATGATATGTTGCTGGTTGGAAATGACAAAGAAATTATCCAGGATTTGAAGACCTAATTGTCCTCCAAATTCGACATGAAATATCTTGGTGCTGCAAACTATATTTTGGGCATGGAAATTAAAATAGATCGAGCAAAGAGGAAGCTCTAGTTAAACCAAAGGAAGTATGTCGAGACAATACTGCAAAGGTTTCATATGCAGGATAGTAAATCGGTGAAGGTTCCTATTCCTCTACGTGTAAAGTTTTCTGCTGAACAGTGTCCCATGACACAAGAAGAGGAAGAGGACATGTCCTGTGTTCCATGTTATCACTCAAAAATTTCTCAAGGTTGAAGAAAGAAATCACCGAGGTAACTACAAACCTACTTTGGAAGCTAGGATCTAGCCCTGCCAGCTTCAGAGAGGGCTCTCTCTTTCAGATTTAACTTTGTTTGGAAAAGTTTTAGGCTAGCTATGTGGGATTGATTGGTTTTGATTGATTTTGGTTTGGTGGGGAGATTACTACTTCAGATGGACAGATGCAGATCTATTTACCATTGGGTTGTGGAGTCAAAAGTCAAGCAATAGAGAAGAATCAAGTTTCTAAAGGAAATGTTTACAGGGCAAATAACTGAGCCATTTCAGATCTTTAGGTTGAATGATGAAAAATCAGAATCAAGGAGCAATTAAGAATTCCTCAATCCGGATCATGGAAGAAATGGAAGGGAGATCAATCGGGATCAGAGGGAAATTAAGAATCCTCTGAACCAGATTATGGATGAATCAATCGAAACTAGGGAGAAATTAAGAATTCCCTAATTTGGATATCAGAGGAAAACATAAAAATGGAAAACAGTTTAAGACAGAGTGCTTTTAGACATGTTCTAAAATATGCTTCTTGTTATACCATTAAGATTTAGAAAACATGTGATAGTGAAAACTTCAGAAAATAACTGGACATTGGAAAATACTTTACTGGAGTAGCTCAACACAGGAATCCTGTAATATGATGCTTTATTTCTCAATCAAATCTGCTAGCTTGAAACTGGTACAATCACCCTCAGGTTCCAGAAAATTACAAATATCAAACTGTTTAGAAAATCATCCCCTTGAATACTTCAAAATGTGAAGTATTTATACAAAAATTTATAAACTGTTTACATAAATGCTGTCTCTAATAGACAGGACATTTTTAGACTATAGCTAAACTAAAAAACTCTAACTGCTGCAAAATTATAAACTTGGTGAAGTGTTGTGCAAATGTTGTTGCTGTAGAAGTGGGAACATTTAGGATGTGGACCCAAATTTGTGGCTGTGCTATCAAATAAACTAATAGATGCAAATGTATCTCTCTTTTTCTAATAACTGAATCAAAATTGTTTGCTGATCCTTTGTCTAAAACTATGAGATTTCCCTCACTACTCGCTGATCTTGTGACTGCGATTCCTCTATTTTATGTCCATTAGTGTCACAAAATATTTTTGGAAAATATATAATAGATATCTATATATATATATATATATATATATATATATATATATATATATATATATATATATATATCTCCAAAATATTTTAAAATGAAATCCATAATTTAATTAACAAAAAACCATGTGTTGTTTACAAAACCATGGCTTGTTTGTTCTTTACCTTCCTCTGTAAATTCATTTTACCTGCACCTGTAAATTCCTTTTTCCCTTTCACCTGCAACATGATTTTACACCTGCCCGTAAATGTAAAAACATTTTACATTTGAATTCCATTTCACAAACTTAGCCTTATATCCCTGTATTATTTTCTCTCAAGTATGGTTTTTCCTGTAGCAATGTAATTTACGGCTTTCTCATATCTCTGATATTTCACTTAATTAACCCTAATTCCTGTAACATACATTTGATAATTTTCCTGTCCACCATACCTTAGGATATAAAATATATAATGGAGAAACTTTAGGATAGGTGAAAATCGCAAGGAAATTTAGGGTGGGTGAACTCGAGTGGTAAGTGGTTTATCACGCATTGTGAAAGTGGTAAATGGTTTTATTTTGAAAGAATGCGATACCATCTGGTGGCTGCCATGTAGCAAAATGGGCCCTGGGTAAAACCACCCATATCGTGTGAATTTGAAATGTTAAGTGTTGGATGAGCTGAGCACGCGATATGGAATTTTAACTGTTCATTTATTTTTACAAATCTCGAGACAAATAAAAATGAAGGGGGTTTAATTCTTAGTGCGGGGTGGGCCATTGGTTGACTTTGCAGGGGGAAGAGGTAGTATAGGCTTACAGGGAGAAATTAATATAAAGTCCAAAACTTTATATTAATAGGGTTTTGTGAAGTAAGGGGTAAAAAGAGGGATTATATATATATATATATATATATATATATAGATATATATATATATATATCTATATACATATACATATACATATACATATATATATATATCTATATCTATATCTATATCTATATCTATACATATATATATATATATATATATATATATACATATATATATACATATACATATATATATATATATATATATACATATACATACATACATATATATATATATATATATATATATATATATATATATATATACATATCTTATTACTTTATGGGATTTATCCCACATTCACAAGGGAACATTCTTCATGATGGTTTATATAAGCCCATAGTTACAAAAATAATCCCAAGGCTACCCACTTGTGCTTGGTGTTGGGTGTGCTAGGCTTAGGTATTGTGAATGCAGGTCACATGGAGATGGAGCGGGAGCTAAGCTTTCGGACTTATTTTTTATGCAAATTTCAATAAAATCCAAGGCTTTAAAACCAGAAGCTCTACAATATATAACCTTTTTTGTCACACAAACCTATTCTTAATGATTTGAAAGCAGGTATTCAACTTACACTGGGGTAATATTCAGATGAATTAACAAGGAAAGTGGGTGATAAAGCAAGAAGTTGGGTAAAGGATGATGCAAAATGGAGAGGAGGCGGAGCGAGTCACCAAGCCAAAAGCTTCATCATTAGAACAACAAATAATATCCGAATCATTAGATTTCCTATAATTATAGGACCCTAACATTCCATATGCTAGTGCAGTTGGTAGCTTGATGTATGCAATGGTCTATACTAGACCAGACATTGCACATGTAGTGGGAGTATTGAGCAGGTTTATGTCAAAACTAGGGAAGGAGCACTAGACAACAATAAAGCAAGTTTTTAGGTATTTGCATGACACTAGTGATTATGGTTTGTGCTACCAAGGAAGACCAGGATTGGACAAAGTGTTGGATATTCATGGCTTTGTTGATGTAGACTGGGCTGGAGATCTGGATCAGAGAAGATCTACAAGTGGGTATGTGTTTAACCTATTTGGAGGTGCAGTCAGTTGGATGAGTAAGAAACAATCTATAGTGGCACTATCAACTACAGAGGCAGAATACATGGTAGCCACTCATGCAAGCAAGGAATCAGTTTGGTTGCAGAGATTGTGTTCAAGTATGGGGTTAGTACATGGAGCTATAAGGATAGACTGTGACAGCGAAAGTGAAATTTTCTTGGCAAAGAACCCTGCTTATCATTGAAAGACAAAGCACATTGATGTTCAGTATCACTTTTTAAGGGATATGATAGAAGACAAAAAGGTGTTGTTGGTAAAGTTGGACACTTTGAAGAATACTGCAGATGCATTGACAAAATCTATGAGCTCTGAGAAGTTCTCTTGGTGTAGAGAAACAATGGGCATTTCAGGGTTGGATAAATGACTAAGCTCTCCTGTGGTCCCCTGTGGAAAGAAAACAATAGGTGGGAGAGTGTTGGGTTGTGTTATATTCTTTCCATGACTAGCCTATGTAGTTAACTGGGGGTTAGAGGGGGGGTGGAACCCCCCCTTCATTGCGCTGATTGCATAGCCAGGGGGGTAGCAGCCCGCCCTGTCCAGGGGGTTTGAGGGGGGCTAGTAGTCCCCCTCTATGGTGTCCGGGGTAGTGCCCCAAGGAATTTTTTTTGGACCCTATATTAGGTTTGGCAGACCTACCTATGGTTTTGTGCATGGTTTTCGCACATGGTTTTGGACGTGATGGTTTTCGATCCATGGTATTGGATGCTTCAGCGTGTAAATATATGTATTGTAACATATGAAAGGAATATAATGAAAAAAGAAGCTGGTAGTCCCAGTTTTGGGATCCAGGGGAAAATCTTTGTGTATATGTGTTTTATGTGTTATGCTCTCGCATTTGTTTATTTTCTGTTCTTAGAATTCATATGTAGGTAATTTATGTATGGGGTTAAAAACTACACAAGGATGATGGCTCATTCCTTATGGGTGCCATGTTCGAATTTTCCACAATTCCCTGTCATAACCTCAAAAGGATTTTCATGAGCGATACCAACGGTTGCTGAGAGTTTTATGCCGGAGGTCCATCCATCCTTTGTCCTTTTAGTCCCATCCAACCGATCATGTTTAATGATAAAAGAACGACTCCTTGGTTTAGATGCAGATCCGTATCATCCTGCTACGGGTGAGCAATAATGATTGGATGTGTTGGAGGCTTATGCGGCGGCGGTGTAACATCATAATGATCAGGTTAGGAGGTAAGACAATGATGAAAAAGTGATGGGATATTGGTTCGAAGGGAGGTGAGCTATGAGTTTTCGAACAACCTGTACTATCCCATGTTCTACCTCATAATTTAGTTAAGACACATTTTAGTACCCATTTAAAAAATTAGATTTTAGAACCCAATATATCTTGTACTTTTAAAATATTTCCTAAGTGAGTAAATGATAAAACAAAGTATCAATTAAAATATATAATGTTATGATCTATCAGTGCAGGAATCACTCATGTACAAAGTAATAAAATTCCATAAACATTCCTCATAAGACACTCCTGTACTGTGTGAAATTTGTTTTACACTTTCTTCCATAGTCGGTCATGCTCTTGGATTGATCTTGCTTGCACTGCATCATGCTTGCACTAACTGCTTTCACAGTGCATCATGTACCAGGGATTTTACCAAATTACAATTCTGATAGAACACAATTCTGTAGCTGGATTTTTTTTTTTTTTCCTCAATATACAAGGAAAATTTTATTCGCCATCCTTTGGTGTTTCATGAGCATGCCTTCTGGATTGACTGCATCAAATTCTGCAATCAATTTATAAGAGAATAAAGAAGTAGGAAAGGGGTAATTTTTAGAATGGGAAGGAACATTACTACAGGGATTCCAAGAACAATATCACCAAGGGGGATAAATGAGAATGGGATGTGGGAAAAAATTCAAGGGAAATAGAGGGATTTTATGAGATCGGGTAAGGGTAGTTTTCTTTAGAAGAAAGAGGAGGGTAATTCATTGGGGATTTAGAAAAAGAAAAATAGTGGGAATTACAAAACGAGAAAATAGAAGAAAGGCATAATTTTATCTTCAAGGTCTGCCTGCACTGGTGCTGGAAAAAGTAATTGCAGTGGGAATTAAGTGTTTACTTGGATAAAAATTTCCATGCTAGTTACCCCAAACTTGGGTAAGGGCTAGGTTCCTTGAACCTGCTTCTTCTTGGTGGCAGCTAGCATATCTAAAAATCAAGTAACATTCCATTTTTATTGAAATTTCGATCTTCCTACCAGCATGTTGGTTTTCAAGTTGATCCTTCTGCAATCATGTCAGTCAACTGATTTTCATAATTACAGGATTTTTTTTTTTGTCATTTTTTCTTTTATTATATTTTTTCTAATGAGGAAAAGAAAGAATCAAATCTTCAACAAGTTGGTGTTACCACCTACCAACTCCTTTTTAGATTGTTGTTGGACTTGTTGCATAAAATTTCCCTTAGTAAGGGGTTGAAAATATACCTTCAATCTATGCCCATTTACCAGGAACACAAAATTCTGTCCATCAATACTTTTGATCTCTATTGCTCCATTTTCAAACAGTTTGACCACCTCATAGGGTCCCATATAGCGTGTATGGAATTTCCCTTTAAAATATTTTAATCTAGAATCGTAAAGGAGAACCCAATCACATGGTTGGAATTGCTTCTTCTGGATAGACTTGTGATGCTACTTCTTGCGTTGTTGTTGAACCAAGATGTTCTGCTAAACAACATCCCTTTAGAATTCATCTAACTCATTCAGCTATAGAAGACACTATTGTTGTGCTTCAGAGAGATCTAGCCCCAATTGGACTGCAGTCCTGAAAGTCTTGATCTGGAATTCTATTGGCAAGAGGACTTGTTTCCCGTACACTAGCTCATATGGTGTGTGTCCTGTGTTGTTCCTCCAAGTGGTTCGGTATGCCCACAATGCTTCCAGTAATTTGTCAACCCAATCCTTTCTGTGAATATTTATTGTCTTTGTGAGGATGGACTCAATCACCTTGTTTGTGGACTCCACCTGACCATTTTCTTGCGGGTGATACGGTGTAGATTTCCTGTGCCATATTTTGTACTGCTCCATCACACCCTGTACCAAATTAGAAATAAATTGTGGTCCATTGTCAGAAACAATTTCTCTAGGCACACCAAATCTAGTAAAGATTTCAGTAAAAATAAAATCAACAACAACTCTTTCAGTAGCAAAAGAAACAACTTTAGCTTCTACCCATTTTGTAACGAAATCTGTACAAACCAAAATATGCTTTTTATTTAATGATGTTGGATTTATTGGTCCTACAAAATCAATGGCCCATTTTTCAAAAGGCTCAATCATAACTTGAGGACATAAAGGCATTTCATTGGTTTGATTAGGTTTTCCAATTCGCTGACAACTGTCACATCGCTTGACGTACTATTTGGCATCCTTAAACAAGGAGGGCCAAAAATAGCTAGCTCGTAACACTTTGTATGTAGTCTGCTTATCAGCAAAGTGACCCCCGCAAGGTTCATCATGGGAAGATTTTAAAATATCAAACATTTCTTCCTCTATTACACATCTATAGATAATGAGATCTACTCTGCTGTAAAAGAAGTCTCCTTGAATCCAGGAATATGCATCGCTTTTCTGTATGATATTCTGCTTTTCATGAGTGGATAGTTGAGGTGGTAATTTCCCAGTGACTAAATAGTTAGCTATGTCAACAAACCATGGGGATTTTATTGACACAACAAAAAGATGTTCGTCAGGAAAATCATCATCAACAGGAATTGCTTCACCAGGATTATTTAATCTTGAAAGATAATCTGCTACTACATTAGATTTTCCTAGTCTATCAATAATGGTAATATTAAATTCCTGTAACAATAATAACCACCTAGTCACTATGCTACTATTTAATGGTTTATTCATCAAATATCTTATTATGGAATGGTCAGTATGCACAAAGACTTCATATCCTGTAATATAATGTCTGAATTTATTAATGAAAAAAATTACAGCTAAAAACTCTTTCTCAGTAACCATATAATTTAGTTCAATGGGTGACAAGTTTTTACTAATGAAATAAATAGCATAAGATTGTTTGCCTTCTTCTTGTCCTAAAGTTGTGCCAATAGTAGTATCTGAGGAATCAGAGGAATATGAAATGGCAGGGACCAGTTTGATCCTCTCAAAACTAGTGCGTGGACTAGTTTTTCCTTCAATGTCTCAAAGGACTGTTGGCAAGTTGTGGACCAAGAAAAATCACTATCTTTAGCCAAAAGTTGGAAAAGGGGGGTAGCTATCCTTGAGAAATTCTCAATGAATCTCCTATAGTAGCCTACATGTCCTAGAAAACCTCTCACTTCCCTTTGAGTTTTGGGTATAGAAAGACTCAAAATAATTTCTATTTTTGCAGGGTCAACCTGGATACCTTTGTCAGAAATAAGATGGCCAAGAACCACCCTTGCCTTGCACATTAATCTACATTTTTTATCACTCAAGGTGAGATGAGCTTCTTGGTAACAAAGAAGCACTTTTTCTAGATTCTTGAGGGCTTCCTGAAATGAATCACCAAACACAGAAAAGTCATCCATATATATTTCCACACACTCAAGGTCAAAAAAAATGGCCAAGACCACCCTTTGAAAGGTAGCTGGGGCATTACATAGCCCAAAGGGAAGCACTCAGTAAGCAAATGTATCCCATTGACATGTAAAAGTGGTTTTGTCTTGATCATTGGGTGCAATCTGTATCTGGTTATACCCACTAAAGCCATCTAGAAAAGAAAAGTACTTCTTGTTATAGACATATTTGGGCACTGCAACCCCAAACTCATATGTCCATAAACTAAGGGCTCCTTAAGTCCCTAAAAGTGTTGTTTCATACCCTAAAGGATCATGGTCAACTGATTACATCATTTCCCAGAAGTTCCACCTGAAAAACTACTTACTGGCCAAAACTGGACCATACAGACTGCTCCATGGGCAAGGTGCGATGCATACTAACTGCCTAACTGGCCAGGTGCGATGCATACTGAATGGCCTTCTTTGGGGTGCGATGAGTGAGAATAGACAAATGGCAAAGACAGTTTGCAAGGTGGATGATCATGTAATCTTCCAGAAACTTCTCCCGTGACACTTGCCTCTTTGAATTCGCCCAGGGATGAGTAAGAGATCATGAAATCTCCAAGTGGAACCAAGAACTATCAGTGGAATGACACTAATGAAAAACCCAGAGCTGACTCACACCCTTGCAAGACATCTATAAATAGATTCCTCATCTGAGAGATCTAGAGGCTGGAATTTTTTGTTTTGTAAGGAAGTGTTGTTGGTTTGTTGGTGAGAAGAGACATTGCATTGTTGGGTGATTTGCTTGTTCATGAGGCTCAGGCAATCGTTGAAATGCCTCCACCTTCAAATTTGCTTCAGATTCAGAAACTCCAAGGGAAAGCAAACTTTATAAGGAGGTTCATTCCAAATTAATCTGAACTTGCTAAAGGTTATACACGTCTTTTTAAAAAAGAAGTTCCCTTCAACTGGGATCAGGTTGCACAAGCTTCCTTTGATGCTTTGAAAAGTTCCCTAGTAAAAGCATCATTAATGTATGCTCCTGATTATCAAAAAGACTTTAACCTGTATCTCGCTGCCACAGATACAACCATCGCAATGGTTTTAGTACAAGAAGACAATGGAATAGAACATCCTGCGTATTATTTAAGCCGCAACTTAAATGATACAGAAAGCAAGTACTCCTATGTTGAAAAGCTGCCTTTGGCAGTTGTTCAAGCAATATAGAGATTTCGACATTATATACTCTTTCGCAAAACTACCATCTTGTTAGATTGCAACCCTATGACCTACATCCTATTGCATCAATTGCTAAGGGGCAAGCATTCAAAATGGATAGCCATTTTGCAAGAGTTTGATCTGGAATTCACCAAATCCAAATCAAAGAAATCTCTAGTTTTCGCAGAGTTACTTTGTGACCTCCCATCGTTATCTAACGATTTAACATCTAAAGCATCGATCGTGGATGAAACATTGTTTCTGATACCATCAAGCGACCCGTGGTACAGAGATATACTAATCTATCTCCAAACCCAAACCTTTAGGCCTAATACCTCTCGCTGAGAATAGTGACATACTCGATACCAAGCACAAGATTACATGATCGTCAATGATAGACTTTACCGTCGTTGTGTCGATATAGTTCTTCGAAGGTGCCTCATGAATGAGGAGGCTGAAAAAGTCTTGAATGACTGTCATTCAGGTGCATGTTGGGGGCATCTATCTGGTTACGCTACTGCACAAAAAATATTGCGAGTTGGCTACTTCTGGCCTACTATCTTCAAAGATTGCATAATAGCAGTAAGAAGTTGCCATGCTTGTCAAATTTTTGATCGCAAAACCAGATTACCACCTGCACCACTGCATCCAGTAGTTGTTGTTGGGCCATTCGCCAAATGGGGCATAGATTTCATGACATGTAACCCCACCTCAGCCGAGGGGCATGGGTATATCATAGTCGTTGTCGACTATTTTACAAAATGGGCCGAGGTGATGCCTACATTAAACAACAGCGGCGAAACGACTACTCTTTTATTTTTCAATCATGTAGTCTCTAGGTTCGGTGTTCCACAGGCTATAGTCACAGATCATGGATCGCATTTTTGCAATCACATGATGGTTGAATTGACTGCCAAATTAGGACTGTCCCACAATAGTTCTACTCCATATTATCTGCAGGCTAACGGACAGGTTGAAGCGATCAACAAAGTCCTTAAGCACATGCTGCAGAGAATGATTGGATACCACAAACAGGATTGGCATTTAATTTTGTACTCAGCTCTATGGGCATATAGAACCTCGGTGAGAAATGCAACCGAATTTACGCCTTTTCAGTTGGTGTATGGCCTGGAAGCTGTCTTACCAATTCAGTGTGAGATTTCATCTCTTAAGCTCGCAATTGATCTACTTCCCGAAACTTCAAAGGAAGAGGCTCATTTCTTGGAACTAATCCACTTGTATGAAACCCATCGTGACGTCGCGCTGGCTAACAAAGCACATAAGAAATGTGTCAAAGTGCAATTTGACAAAAATGTCAAGCCTTGTGTCTTCTCAGAAGGTGACCCGGTCTTACTCTACGATCAAGACTATGATAAATTAGGAGAAGATAAGTTCCAATCATTATGGATGGGACCCTACATTGTTAAATGGGTATTAGCAAAAGGAGCCTACGAGCTAGTAGATTATGATGGAATTCCACTGTCGCAACCACGAAACGAGTTGTATCTTAAGCGATACTATGCTTGATTGAGTGTAGTAATCTCTTTATATGCTTTTGTTTCATTTTTTTTTCGTCAAGAGTTGTCATTTTGGTTAAGTAATCCACTTTGCATTTATTGTAGATGTCGGACTTTTTGGAAACATTCATTGGGTACGCCGACGGAGCTAGTCGTAGAACGCGGAACTTATCTTCTGCAGCCCGGGGCATCTTTGATCCAAGCAACGAGCTAGTGAGTTTCAGAGGGATATGTATTGGTCAATCAACGAACAACATCGCTGAATACAGCGCGTTGATAGAGCTTCTCTCTGATGCCATTTCACTTGGCATACGCTGACTAGTCGTCACGCTAGATTCGCAACATGTCATTCTACAGCTTACTGGCATCTATTGAGTTTAGAACCCAGATATCTATTGTATGTTCCTAAGAGTCAAGATTTTGGAAAGGCAGTTTGATTCCATTCAATATCAACACATTTCTAGAAACTTAAACACTTTAACTGATTCATTAGCGAATTATGTGTTAGAGAGACATTTGCAACATTTGTAAAGAAAATTATCTTATATCAACATTTGCATCTAGATCACATAACTTAAACCAAAATAAAATCCAAAAATCAAAAATATATAACTGTTTATAGTTTCACATGATGTTTTGTGTACAAGGCAAAATCGGTCATGCGACCAAGAAACTCAAAAGTAAATGTAGATAAGCATCCTATACTAATGATGTTGGTGATGACATGTCACCGCCTGTGTGATCATGCGCAGGAGCCTAGTCCATCGACTCGAAACGCCAATAGTATGGTGCTGTAGCCTTAGAGGTAACTCATTGGTCCTCACATCCTGAATACCAAGGGTAAGACCCTCGATCTGATCCTGCAATACTGCCAGGGTCTCTGCTATGTTTAGATGATGAAGGACATCCCTCCCTACAACTTCTCCTGTTGGAATGCCAGCTGCCACCCTTGGGCATGCCAGTGGTCTCACTGGCCCAACATCTGCACAAGTACATGAGTTCAATTAGTCTTGATAAAACTGATAAACAAAAATATGGTCAAAATCTTTACCTATCACATTCCACTGCTCGCCAGCCGGCAACGCCAAATCCAGGTCACCTCAGAAATCCATCCCAACATACGGATACTCTGAAAAGACCATCTCTTGATGGTCGAACCACTCAAAGAAGGCATTAGAGAAAGTAATCTGTGGCTGACCAGCATGTCTAGCCATGAGATCAACCGATCTCTGCATCCCAGGTTCCCTCGGTGCTAGCAATCCTAATGAAATATGCTGTGGTTGCATCAGTGGGATCCTCTCTATGGCAAAAGCAGTCAAAATGGAACTGTACCCGAAGTTCTTGGATCTTTCATTCTTTACCTTAGAGAGCTGTTCTTTTATCACCGAAAGTACTGCCTCACACTAGTTGAATACCTTTGGTTCCAGGCATTCTAAAGCATACTGCACATAAGATCTGTTCACCAAATGAAGAGTTGTGCTATCAGCCAATCTAGCAAACGTCAATAAAATGGTCCTCAGAGGCCGATCAGTGATGTCCCGGATATTGATCTTGCCATCTCTACTAGGCTGAGATCCATCTCTACAAAGCTAATGGATATAATCCCTCACCGATTTGCCTGCACGGGCGGATCCCGAAAGTGAAAGAGGGGCACCATGCCTCGATAACCCTGTCAAAAAGTAGATGTCCTCGATTGTCAGTGGGATGGATTTACCTCTAATCTGGAACACCTGGTTAATCAGATCCCATGCATCGAGGAAATACTGCAACAAGTTGATTTGTTGCCTCATGCTAGATATACGGAAGAATTTGAGAAAACCACAGTTTCGCAATGTAGTAACAGTACCCTAATCATATAAGGTAATCATGTCTTCTTCTTCATGCTCACGTTCACGCCACGTGATGACCATCTTGATCCAAAAAATATCTGAGTCACAAAAAAAAGATGAATTAGGATCCAAATTTGAGCAAAAACAGGCAAGAATTTCATGAGAAATCATTGTGTAAAGTTTCCCTTCTGCGCCCATCACACCCTGCGTTTGGACTAGGTGAGATGCATACTGACTGGCCAGTGTACAGCTCACTACGCATCACACCTTTCGATATAGGGAAGGTTTGATGATGGGAGAACTATTTCTTCAAACCCCAGGGGCTCAGAAAAAGGGGAAAACTTGCTCAAAATTAGAAAAGGATGGAATGAAAATGAAGAGCTCGGGGATAGCTCCTACCTGGTCCTAACGGCATGGAGAATAGTCCACCGGATCTCCTGAAATCAACTGATGAAGTTTGAGGCAGAAAACCACTCGACAGCTCCAAATCCCAAATTTGAAATGAAATGGTAAAAATGAGAGGTAAAACTACTTTTTATGTTACTATTTGCGTACTTCAAGTAAGATGTTAGTTTTAATTCATTTTTCAAGCATATATATATATATCTATATATATATGTGTGTGTGTGTGTGTGTGTGTGTGTGTGTGTGTGTGTGTGTGTGTGTGTGTGTGTGTGTGTGTGTGTGTGTGTGTGTGTGTGTGTATTTCTAATCAATTTGATGGAGCAATTGAGCAGGTTGAACGACTTAAGAAAGAATCTAATGTGTTAAACGGTAAACTGAAGATCATTGACCAATATCAAGAGCAATGTTCCTGCAAGGTTCAAATTCATTAAAAAATCAACCTGAACTGAGCACATGTTGGCACAAGGTTCAAGCTCATTAAAAAATAAACCTGCCTTTGGTAAATAACCTTTGTGATCGCTCTGTTATCTGCCCTTTTTGAACTTTGGTTGTGTTCCTTCCATCACCTCCATTTCATTCGGTCGACCATATGCTTCCACTTGATTGTTTACCCTTTTGAGGAACATCTGCGACGAGTGATTCTGATTGCCACCCTCTTCACACTGCCATGTTTTGAGAAGTTCAAAACTTACTTGGAACCAGCTGCTAACCAGAAATACCACTCGTTCCTAAAAATGAGCCTCTTTTAAAAAAAAATTAGACTCGTTAAATATAAAAAGATTGTCGAGCTATTGGCCTTTCCAGCCTGTTAAAGTAAGGGGAACACCATCCCTCTCATATATTTTAATCTTTTTGGACTTAAGGGATTATTAAAGAAAAATATCGAGCACTTGTCTTTGTCAGCTCGTTAAAACTATCGAAAAGCCATCCCTTTCGTATTATTTTACACTTTTTTCATATTTAAGGGATTATGCCACGAAAAAGGACTATTGGAGTCTCCTTTTCATCCATTTTTATACTCTCTAAACATGAAAAGGACCTAGTTATCTTTGTCGTTAAACTCGTTAAAACAATAGTGACAAACTTGTTGACCCAGACAAGAAAGAGTCTCACTGACGCTAGGCTCGCTAAACACAAAGCGTTAGGTTTGCCCGAATAGTTATACTCCATATTATCCCACGATAGTTCTACTCCATATTATCCGCAGGCTAATAAACAGGTTGAAGTGATCAACAAAGTCCTTAAGCGCATGCTGCAGAGAATGATTGGAGCCCACAAACAGGATTGGCATTTAATCCTGTACTCATCTTTATGGGCATATAGAACCTCAGTGAGAAATGCAACCAAATTTATGCCTTTTCAGTTGGTGTATGGTCTGGAAGCTGTCTGACAGATTTAGTGTGAGATTTCATCTCTCAAGCTCGCAATTGATCTACTTCTTGAAACTTCAGAGGAAGAGGCTCATTTCTTGGAACTAATCCACTTGGATGAAACCCATCGTGACACCGTGCTGGCTAATGAAGCACATAAGAAACGTGTCAAAGTGCAATTTGACAAAAATGTCAAGCCTCGTGTCTTCTCAGAAGGTGACCTGGTCTTACTCTACGATCAGGACTCTGATAAATTGGGAGCAGGTAAGTTCCAATCATTATGGATGGGCCCCTACATTGTTAAATGGGTATTAGCAAAAGGAGCCTACGAGCTAGTAGATTATGATGGAATTCCACTGTCGCAACCCCGAAATGGGTTGTATCTTAAGCGATACTATGCTTGATCGAGTGTAGTAATCTCTTTATATGCTTTTGTTTCATTTTTGTTTTCGTCAAGAGTTGTCATTTTGGTTAAGTAATCCACTTTGAATTTATTGCAGATGTCGGACTTTTTGGAAACATTCGTTGGGTACACCGACGGAGCTAGTCGTAGAACGTGAAACTTATCTTCTGCAGCCTAGGCCATCTTTGATCCAAGTGGTGAGTTAGTGAGTTTCAGAGGGATATGTATTGTTCAATCAACGAACAACATCGCTCAATACAATGCGTTGATAGACCTTCTCTCTGATGCCATTTCGCATGGCACATGCCAACTTGTCATCAGGCTAGATTTGCAACTCGTCATTCTACAGCTTACTGGTGTCTATTCAGTTCGGAACACAACTATCTATCGTATGTTCCTAAGAGTCAAGATTTTGGAAAGGCAGTTTGATTCCATTCAATATCAACACATTTTCAAAAACTTAAACACTTTAACTGATTCATTAGCGAATTATGTGTTAGATAGACATTTGCAACATTTGTAAAGAAAAGCATTTTACATCAACATTTGCATCTAGATCACATGACTTAACCAAAATAAACTCTGAAAATAAAAAATATATAACTGTTTATAGTTTCACATGATGTTTTGTGTACAAGGTAAAATCGGTCATGCGACCAAGAAACTCAAAAGTAAATGCAGATAAGCATCCTATACTAATGATGCTAGTGATAACATGTCACCGCCTATGCGATCATGCACAGGAGCCTAGTCCATCAACTTAGAACGCTAGTAGTATGGTGTTGTAGCCTTAGAGGTAACTCGTTGGTCCTCACATCTTGAATACCAAGGGTAAGACCCTCAATCTAATCCTGCAATACTGCCAGGGTCTCTGCTATGTCCAGATCACGAAGGACAGCCCTCCTTACAGCTTCTCCTGCTGGAACGCCAGCTGCCACCCTTAGGAGTGCCGCTAGTCTCATTGGCCCAACATCTGCACAAGTACATGAGTTCAATTAGTCTTGATAAATCACAAAAACATTATAAAACTGATAAACAAAGATATGGTCAAAATATTTACCTATCACACCCCACTGCTCGCCAATCGGCAACGCCAAATCCAGGTCACCTCGGAAGTCCATCCCAACATATGGATACTCTGAGAAGACCATCTCTTGATGGTCGAACCACTCAAAGAAGGCATCAGAGAAAGTAATCTGTGGCTGACCAGCATGTCTGGCCATGAGATCAACCCATCTTTGCATCCTGGGTTCCCTTGGTGCTGGCAATCCTAGTGAAATATGTTGTGGTTGCATCAGTGGGATCCTCTCTAAGTAAAAGGTAGTCAAAATGGAACCGTACCCAAAGTTCTTGGATCTTTCATTCTTTACCTTAGAGAGCTATTCTTTTATCACCAGAAGTATTGCCTCACACTAGTTGAATACCTTTGGTTCCAGGCATTCTAAAGCATACTGCACATAAGATCTATTCGCCAAATGAAGAGCTGCGCTACCAGCCAATCTAGCAAAGGTGAATAAAATGGTCCTCAGAGACTGATTAGTGACGTCTCGGATATTGATCTTGCCATCTCTACTAGGCTAAGATCCATCTCTACAAAGCTGACAGATATAATCTCTCACCGATTCGCCCCCACGGGTGGATCCCGATAGTGAAAGAGGGGCACCATGCCTCGATAACCCGTCAAAAAGTAGATGTCCTCTATTGTCAGTGGGATGGATTTACCTCTAATCTGGAACACCTGGTTAATCGGATCCCATGCATCGAGGAAATACTGCAACAAGCTGATTTGTTGCCTCATGCTAGATATACGGAAGAATTTGAGCAAACCACAGTTTCACAATGCAGTAACAGTACCCTGATCATGTAAGGCAATCATGTATTTTTCTTCATGCTTGCATTCATGCCACGCGACGACCATCTTGATCCAACAAATATCTGAGTCACAGAAAAAATATGAATTAGGATCCAAATTTGAGCAAAAACAGGCAAAAATTTCATGAGAAATCACTATGCAAAGTTTCCCTTCTGTGCCCATCGCACCCTGCCTTTGGACTAGGTGAGATGCATACTGACTGGCCAGTGTACAACTCAGTATGCATCACACCTTTCGATATAGGGTAGGTGCGATGATGGGAGAACGATTTCTTCAAACCCTAGGGGCTCAGAAAAAGGGGAAAACTTGCTCAAAATCAGAAAAGGATGGAATGAAAATGAAGAGCTCGAGGATAGCTCCTACCTGGTCCCGACGGTGCGGAGAATAGTCCATCAGATCTCCCGAAATCAGCTGATGAAGTTTGAGGCAGAAAACCACTCCAGAGCTCCAAATCCCAAATTTGAAATGAAATGGTAAAAATGAGAGGCAAAACTACTTGTTATGTTACTATTTACGTACTTCAAGTAAAATGTTAGTTTTAATTCATTTTTCAGGCATATATATATGTGTATTTCTAATCAATTTGATGGAGCAATTGAGCAGGTTGAACGACCGAAGAAAGAATCTAACGTTTTAAGCGGTAAACTGAATATCATTGACCAATATCAAGAGCAATGTTCCCGCAAGGTTCAAGCTCGTTAAAAAATAAACCTGAACTGAGCACATGTTGGCACAAGGTTCAAGCTCATTAAAAAATAAACTCACCTTTGGTAAATAACCTTTGTGATCACTTTGCTATCTGCCCTTTTTGAACTTTGGTTGTGTTCCTTTTGTCACCTCCATTTCATTCAATCGACCATACGCTTCCACTTGATTGTTTACCCTTTTGAGGAACATTTGCGACGAGTGATTCTGATTGGCACCCTCTTCACACTACCATGTTTTGAGAAGTTCCAAACTTACCTGGAACTAGATGCTACCGAGAAATACCACTCGCTCCTAAAAAATGAGCCTCTTTTAAACTCTTTTTAGACTCGTTAAATATAAAAAGATTGTCCAGCTATTGGCCTTTCCAGCTCGTTAAAGTAAGGGGAATGCCATCCCTCTCATATATTTTAATATTTTTGAACTTGAGGGATTATTAAAGAAAAAGATCAAGCGCTTGTCTTTGTCAGCTCGTTAAAACTATCGAAAAGCCATCCCTTTCATATTATTTTACACTTTTTTCAGACTTAAGGGAATATGCCACGAAAAAGGATTGTTGGGGTCTCCTTTTCGTCCATTTTTAGACTCTCTAAACATGAAAAGGACGAAGTTATCTTTGTTGCTAAACTCGTTAAAATAATGGCAACAAACTTGTCCACCCAGACAAGAACGAGTCTCACTGACACTAGGCTCGCTAAACACAAAGCGATAGGTTTTCCCAAAGGACAAATTATAGACCAAGCATATGTTATCCTCCTCAAGCTTGTCAAAAATAAAGAGGTACTGGTCAGCAATGACTGGGGAAAATTGGGAAGAAAACTTGAAGAACTCTATTGGTAGCAAGTCGCTCTTGAACATGACACTTTCACTCCATCACCGTGATTGAGTTGGGTTGGGTTTTTCTGTTCACTATCACCATTGGTCCGCCATGCCATCCATGGGGTTAAAACTACTAGTCCATATCAATGTCGCCAATATGTTCAAGAGAAGTCATTCAGAGAATTCACCGTCCAGCAAATGCCTCATCCACTGCATTACATCCACTCTTCATTTTTCATGGCTGCTATTCTTGAACCTTATATCATCAGATCGTTTTCACCTCCACAAAAATCGTTTGCTCTGTTTCGTGTCATAGATGTGGGATACATCAAGGCCCTCCTACGACAGGTCACTTCTTGTCAATATCAGCTCATTATCCAAGAAGTTGACTTAGAAACAACCCTTTCAGTACTTTGAAGCTTGCATGCCTCAATGGCAAGTTTCTCACTTCCAGCGACTTGTTTACATCAATGACCTTCGACCAAAAGACTTTGCATGGTGTTCGACATCAGCTCATATATTCACACCATGTGAATTGTATTGTAGTACCTTGAGGGTCATCATCATTATCGGTGACTCCTCTCGCATCTGTTAACAGCTTACATCATTGCCTAGTAATTAGGTTATGTCTTTCCATGTTCGACTTCAGAACATCTTTTCACATGGATTGACTTGTACATCGAGCGAAGATTGGACGAGTTTTGAAGACCCTGGATCTAGTTTCATCCATCCAGGCTACAATATATTCAGGAAAATAAAGACATCAGTTGTACACAGAAGCTGCACAAATAGTCATCTAGCCAGAGAAGATGACTCTTCATGCGAATAATCACCAGTCTGCAACAACAGATGATTGTTTGTCCAATGTACATGAAAATGAATTTATAAAGCTGAGCATGGGAATGCCTGCCTCAGCTAGATCATGAAAATAATATGATGATGATGTATTGTATTGTATCTTATACAGGTCACCTTCCAGTACGAATACCTCGGATCCTCATGAATAAAGCATTTCACCTGACATCAGAAGATTTACAACCTCATGCTTTAGGGGGTAGCTATTATAGACATATTTGGGCACTACAACCACAAACTCATATGTCCATAAAATAAGGGCTCCATAAGTCCCTAAAAGTGTTGTTTCATACCCTAAAGGATCATGGTCAACTAATTACATCATTTCCCAGAAGTTCCACTTGAAAAACTACTTAGAATTGGCCAAAACTAGACCATACAGACTGCTCCATGGGCAAGGTGCGATGCATACTGACTACCTAACTGGCCAGGTGTGATGCATACTGAAATGGCCTTCTGTGGGGTGCGATGAGCGAGAATAGACAAATGGTAGAGACAATTTGTAAGGTGGATGATCATGGAATCTTCTAGAAACTTCTCCTGTGACACTTGCCTCTCTGAATTCGCCTAGGGATGAGTAAGAGATCCTGAAATCTCCAAGTGGAACCAAGAACTATCAGTGGAATGACACTAATAAAAAATCCAGAGCTGACTCACACCCTTGCAAGAAATCTATAAATGGATCCCTCATCTGAGAGATCTAGAGGCTGGAATTTTGTATTTTGTAAGGAAGTGCTATTGGTTTGTTGGTGAGAAGAGACATTGCATTATTGGGTGATTTGCTTGTTCATGAGGTGAATAGGGCTTCTACAACTGGGAGGATGATGCTGGATTAGAAAGTTGGCTTGTAATCCTCTCTTACATTACTATTAATAAAGTTCTTTGAGTTTTCCTCCATATGTTCGTGTATTTGTGAATCTTGTTTATGAATGCCATTGTATGGTCATTGTGTTTCTGATTCCTCATTGTTTATGATGTTTTACATAGAGATTCTTTGATAGTTTGTTGTTACTTTGACTCTACAGGTACTCTTTGAAGCGGGACAAGTAGGAGAGGAGTGGCAAATTCTATCAAGGAAAGGAGAAATCAAGCTAGGATTAGAGCGAAAGATCCAGGTTGGTCCTCTCTTCTTCTCTTCCATCTATCACACTTAAAGGAACTCTTGAAAATCTTTCATTGTTTGTTTCTAAGATAGCTACCCATCTTAGTGGGACTAGCAGTTCAAATCGACACTAGTTTTCCCTGAAACACTTCTTACTAGCAAGGGTATCAAGTACCTAATCGAAGAAATGAAAGGGGAAGTAATCTTTGAGAGTGGCTTTGTTCAATTCTCTGTAGTCAATACAAATGCGCCATCTCCCATATTTTTTTAGGACTAAGACCAATGGAGAGACCCACTAGCTGTCAGAAATAGGATAGATAAAATCAACATCTAAGAGTTTTTGCAATTCTTCCTTTACAACATCTCTTAGAGCTGGTTTCATTTGCCTTTAGGGTTGTCAGATAGGTCAGGCTCCATCCTGAATATAGATATGGTGGGTACAAGCTTAAGGAGGGATGCCTTTCATATCTTCATAGCCTCATGCAAAGGAATCAAGATGGTTTCATAACAAATTCACAAGTCGCTCTTGCTAGGAAGAACCCAAGTCTGAACTGATATGCAAGGATTTACCTGGACTAATCTCAACAAGAGTGGTATTAGACTCAAGAGTACACAGAGGTGTCAGTAGAGATGGTGGCAAGGGAGGTAGAGAGTCATATCTTTCATGAAAATCTAGACTAAAAATCTTACTCAATGACTCAAAACTGGGCATGGTGTCTAGATTGTTCAGGAAGTCTTGAATCTCACCCTCCTGTGAGGATTCAACATTCTGATGTATCAAGGAAACATGTTGAGTCTCCTCATCACTACTGTAGTCTAACCATAAAGTGTCTCAGAGCTCCTGAATGGATCTAGCGGGTGGATACAAGGTGACCTTCTTCCTAGAATCTCGATGGTAAATATACATGTCACCAGAATGGCATCTGATATAAGCATTAGTCATAGCAAGCCATGGTCATCCTAAGATCAAGGGATGTCCTCCCACAGGGTTCTTTGGCTGAAGCACAATGAAGTCTGCGGGCTATTCCCAAGATTCTAGAGAAACAACCACATCATCTGATGCCCCTTCCGACTTGATTTTAGATCTATCTGCTAGTTCAAGCACAGTGGGAGTAGGACGAATATGGACGAATCCAAGTTGATCCATGGCTTTTTTGGTCATAACATTAATGTCTACCCCTAGGTCTATAAGTACATTGGAGACAAGGACATCACCTATCTGAACAAAGACAATATGGTTTTCGAGGTTGGTATATTTCTCCATGTGCATACACCCCATCATTAACTCTGCTGCTCTACCAACAAATTCAATGGTTTGAGGTTCTAATCTTCTCCTCCCTGGCTTCTTGAGACAAAGTTTCCTAATGATTTTTGTGCAAATGGGGATCTATTTAATATCTTGGAGAAAAGGTACCTTTATGAAAATGTTCCTAAGCTCAAAAGGCAGGCTAGTCTCAGGAATGGGGTCCTTCTTCTCCACAACTGACCTCTCTAGATAGGGAGGTCAGTTGGAAGAAGATGGAAAAGGCTCAAATGATACAAAGATAGGTTGGATGGTGTCATCTTTTTCAGAATGGTCAGGAGTTTCCTCCTCACCTTTCTCGTTGATAACCACCATAGGCTGCTTTTAATTTTCTGAAGTTACTATCTTCTCTGATCTCAATCAGAGGTCATTGACTCCAAGTGGCATGGACTGATATCTGGATGAGGAAAGTAGGTTCATAGAATGGATTATTTGTACTGCTTTGTTATTGGGGTTGGGTAAAGGTTGGGCAAGCAACTGAGAAGGTCGAAACGGTGGAGGTAAAGGCAATGGTGGCATTGGTTGACTCAGTTGAGGTAATGATGGTTGTGCCATTGGGTAAGGTGCATATGTAGGAGGGTATGATTGCATAGGTGCATGATAGGAATGGTGTGAATGATATGAATGGTTTGGCCCTTTCCATCCTTATTGCCAAGCTTGGGAGGGTTGTCCATAATGATATTGGTTCCCATGCTGCCAATGTTGAGAGTGACTATTGTTAGGATAGGAATATGAATATGCATTATAACCAAAAAAATGTGGTGGAGGTTCAGAAGCCATACCTGCACTTACTTGAGGCCAGTTTCTTCGTGCTCCCATAGCATGCAGTGATTCAGCTTCAGCTTTTCCTCCTTCTAATACAGCTTCCAGCCCAGGTGTGGAGGCAAATTTTTTTGTGGCATGGTTCTCTATACAAATTGCACATTTATTAGTTTCTTTAATATTGAGAGGACATTCTCTTAAAAGATGCTTTCTTCTATATTCTGGACAAAAAATGGACAACGACTCTTGTTTCTCTACAAGTTTTTGTTGAAACTTCAAAGAGTCTATTTGTTTACTAACAGTATTCATTATTTCAATTTTCATATTGTCCATTTTGTTTTCTAATCCAATAATGATAACACTAGTAGATTCGGTTTTCTTATTTCTATTCTGCATTCCTTTACTGGATCTATATTGGTTCCTTGAGAATTTCCTGCACAAGTCATAGATTTGATCAAAACATTTTTGAGCAATATCCCCTTGTCCTAACAGATTTAAATTATTCCTAGCATTGTCAGTAAGCTCCCGTAAGAATAAGGTTCTAATGGTCCTTAGATCAAATTTGTGCTTTGACTTTTGGAGGATGTACATGAATCTCTCCAAGTAGTCCTTTAGAGTCTCATCATCATTTTGCACAATAGTAAAGATTTCATCTTGAATATCTCTAGTCTTACAATATTCCTGATATTTGGACAAGAACACTCTCTTCATATGTTCCCAAGAAGATATAGTGTTTCCTCCTAGTCCCATGAACCAGCGGAGTGTTGTGTCTTTGAGAGTTGCAAGAAACAACTTTAACTTCTGGGCATTAGATGAATAATCATAAATTCTACACAAAATATCAAACTCAAATAAGAAAGATTCTATATCTTCATGTACCTTATTGTAGAAATGAGGAAGAGCTGACGGTGAAATATTTTTCATTTGCAGTTATGTATTAGGATCCACATTTGGTAATCCAAAAGTGGATTGTTCCTCATTTACCCAATTTTCACCAGAATCTTCTACATGGTCATCTTGATCTTCCATTTTTGTTCTTCCACACGAACCGCTCTCAATGGGCTGAGAAGGCTGACTATGGGTTCTAATAGTCCCCTTCTTCCCCTTTGTGGGCTGTGTCACACCTGGACCACTGCTGCCAGAGCCCAAGTGGATTGTTCCTGCATGATGAGTCTGAGTTTGTTTGGACTTTCTACCTGCAAAAGAAGGCCCAATATGAGATTTGGTTTCATATTTATCAATATTTCTTTGGCCCCTAGTGGGTTTCGGATCCCTACCTCTTTTAGGCATTCATTTCAAAAAATGACAAAACAAAATTTTAATAAAAATGTTGCAACTTAAAAATAACTGGACACCTATAAATTCCTTCAAGAAAATAGAAGCACACTGCAGAAAAAATAATAGCAAAATTACCCCTATTGCAAAAAAAAACAGAAAATTCTTACCAATTCAAATCGCCTCCCTAGCAATGACACCAAAATGTTGGGTGCAAGAATTTCACTTAAGCAAACTCCTTAACACTTAATTGTCAACCCAGGGGTTTCGTAAACTCAGAGACAAAGCACAGGCAATGCTAGAAGTGGTATGGATTTTTCCTATTCCTAATCCTACTTCATAAATGAAATGTTAGAGAATCAGACGGAAAGCAATCTTAAAGACAATCGACACCAAAGAAATTCTAGTGTTGGAATGTAAAAGAATAATTTGCGAGGAAATCAAGTAAAGGAACTTTCACACAACTGGAAGCAATCTTAAATGCTGAAATGAAATACTATGTTTATCTTCAGTATAGATGGCTAACAGTTTAACAAGTGGGCCCTTGCAAGATCTATTTCCCAATTGATCTTCCTTCTACACCAAGCAACCTGTTCTTGTACTATTGCAATCTGCTTGCACTAGTGCAGGTACAGTACTTTATGTGAAAAAGTATATTTTACCTTCTTTGCTGAAGACTTATGTCTTTATGGAGGTGCTCTAAGCCTCAAGGCTTAGAGCACTCTGTTCCTATGACAAGAGACCAGCTCTTGCACCGAGACAGAGCTTCCTTCACCAAAGTTTCCAATTTACTTTTGAAAGAATTAAAAGACGTGTTGAAAATAATTGCAATTGCAAGCTAGATTCTGAGATAAATTACATGTGAAAAAGAATGCTTTAATTAACTAAACTTTGCAATGAAAGTAAATTTCATAAAGCAAAAACAATTCAAAATAATCAAGCAGCAATCAAAGAAATTTGCATGCATCAACTGGCTTTCGGTAATTTACTTATAACATTTTTGTTCCTTGTTCTGAAGTCATAACCTGCAAGTATAAAGTAAAGTGTTTGTAATAACGTTCTTTCTTAATTCATGTAAAGATCCTTCAGAAGTATAATTCTTAACATTGAGAATGATTACTTGAATTGACAATATGTTTGCTTGTAGGAATAAATGAATTTATATGCAGGAAAGGAACGTAACACTTGTTGTAAAGTAGAACAGGAGTGCAGGAAACTACATGCATTAGTATAGGAATAATCTTCCTGCATGACCCAAGTAGAAGCAAAGTAAGGCAAAAATTGTAGGAAAGGAATTACACGAAGGAAATTGCTAGAAAGTAATTTGCAGGAAAGAAATTGCAAGAAAGAAATAAACTTAATTAAACTTCCAAACTATGTGTTATAGGTCTATTTGGGCACATCAATCCCGATGATCAGATCAGTGTAAACAGCATCTATCAAACCCTAATTCAGTTGCTACATGCCCTAGACATGCCACCTCATTGAGGGCTTTCATCCATGAGAATTTCCTGACTTCAAACCCTGCTAAAGTGCTTCTTTGGGTCACTAGCGCACCCTTGGTGAGGGGTAAGTGCTTTGCAGAGCAGGTAACCCCATTCAAGGCTGCGTTGTAGAGCACCTAAGACCACTCAAGCCTACGCTAGGCGAGAATCCTCAAAATGTTCATTGGATCCTCAGTATATTCCTCCTTTCTAGAGCCTTCTAGAAGGAACACAGCTCCTATCCTATCAAGATGAGATCAACTTAGGATAGCATTGGATCATCTAATCCTCTATCCTCTCATCCCTTTGAACATGGAAACTAGTAATCCAATTACGGAAAACCATTCAATGCCATATTAATGACAAATCCACTTGCATTCATCTATAAATTGGCCTCCCTTCATAGAGCCAAGGGGCTTGGATAATATAGACAAATACAGTTAGTTTAGAGATTTGAAATCATTGTCAAAGTAATGTTGTGTTGCTGGAATGATGTTGCTATTGGTGTGATGAGGGCTTGGACTAAGCTGGATGAGTGACACGAGATCAAACCACATTGGGTGTAACTTCTCCTTCTATCAACCAATAAAGTTGTTTGTTCCTTTTCCAATACTTTTTTCTATATCTATAATGAATGTATGTTCAAATGTTGTTGATTCCATTTATTTACAATAAATAGATCATATGCTTTGATTGTTGTCATTTTTTGTTTATGTTGGCAAGTACCAATTGAGCAAATTTAGATTGAGTGGGAGTGACGAGAGCAACTCAAAGGAGATCAAAGAAAGCAAAGGATCACAAGTAGGTTCTTTTATCTTATCTCTTTATTGTACAAAAAGGTTAAACATCTTTACTTAAGTTGTTCTAAATGTAACTACCCACTTAGGGAAGATATACTTATCCGTAGGTTTGAATTCCGTATAACAAATTGGCAACCATACTAGGGAACGACCATCGTTCCTGGTAGTTATCCCTTGTCTTAGCAGCACCAATAGACTTTGCTTGAGTTCATTTACCTATATTCAGTCATTTTGAAGCTTGTTTGGTCAAAATGTGTGCTTATTTGTGTGTTGATAGTGCTCTCTGGCATCAACGCACTGTTGTTCTTAACACAGTGTGCTGCAGAGCAGCCTTAGCCTAGAGATAGTGCTCTGCAATGCACTGTCTCCCACTCAAGGCTGTTGCTGGTGTCCCAGTATGAATAAATTATTCAATCTCGTTTCCTACATTAATTCATCAATCCAAGTACGTACTCTTTTCAAGGTAACATGCAAAGTATATGCAGGGGCAAGGTTACAATCTACATCAATCAAGGGTTCGCGATTGAGAAATCAAAGCATCACTATAACAGTAATGGAAATTAAATTGCAGAAAGAAAAGCATTCACAACAATCTATGGAAATCTGTAACAGCAATAAAGAAGATACAAGAAGTAAAAAAATATACATAAAAAGGACACACGCATAGCACCTGATCAGAAGAGTGGGCCCAACTCCCTGGTCAAGGCTGTGCTTAACTCACATATTAAGAAAAATAAGTCTGGAAATTTTATTAACAAGAGTTCCACTGTTACAAGATTCAATTCTTACATCAGCTAGCTCCACTCTCTCTCTGAATTGTGTCTTTTAAATATACAAACATCCAAAGGAAACTTGCAACAAACTGATCTCAATAGTCAAGATGAGTTCTAAGAGATCTTTTCCATCATGATTCAACTGGAACAAGTCGAATTTGGTTATTACAATTAGGCAATTCCAGAAAACGATCGCAACAGCAAATTTGGAAATATGTCCTTTGAAGAACCTTGATTTTCTCTCAATACAAACTGAATTTTTGAAAACTGCTCATTAGGAAATTGATTTGGTCCGTTCTGAACAAAACCCATGTCTCGAATTTTATAGATTCACTTTCATTTTCCCAAAACGTCCAACGCAAAACGGTGACTTCTTATGCTGGCGAATTCCTGAGTTGGAATATCTATTTATCTATTGAAGACCAAATCTGCAATCTGAAAGAGATATTGGAGGCTAAAATCATGAGTGAGGTTATAACGAATGAATAAACAAAAATCATGTATAATAATCATTAATTATTAAAAATAAATGAGATCATATATTATTTATCCACAAGAGCATAAATGATTATGAAATGGAATTATATAATAAATTATGGTAAATAATGTGATAAAATAATAGTGGAAATAGATGAAATGAATATTAAGAAGTGGTAATAATAATGACAAATTAAGAGCCCAACATTCCCCCAAACTGAATATGTTGCATGCCCACATGCAACCCAATGCCTCTATATCAAGTAGGGGAAGTAACAGTTTGAAAAATATGAATGAATAATGCTCAGTGGTTTTTTTATGACATTCTCCTAAACTTTTAATGAATCAAACACATGTTATTTCACCTCAATTGTTGCTTTCAACAAAATAATGTGGAATGACATCTATGGATTAACATTTTTTGAAGCTAATGTAGGTTGAGCTTGTGTAAGTGATGTGAAAGGTGGAAGCCATGCAAGCTCAAAAAAAGTAATCAAAAAGTGTAGCAGGAATTCCTTCCCCCAAACTGATTAGTTTCCCTGTCATCAAGATTTCCATAGCACATCTCATGAGTATCCTCAATCAGTAATTCATTAGGATTCAAAATTAGAATTAGGCCTCTTCATCCTTCCCCAAAATAATAGTAGTTTTGTTAAGCTAGGATTAAATAGAGATTGATTGGGTAAAGCAACTATCTTTGGTTAAGGATATGAAACTTGTAGAATAAAGGAATGATAGATTAGATGATACAAAATGTCAAATATCAAATATCCTAAAATTTTCATCCCTAACATGTAAAGTAAATATTTATGACTCAATCATAGACATAAATCATAACCACCATTATCTAAGAACTGATTAAATATTACCCCATGAACCATGAGTTCTAGCAAACCTTATATATGCAACAGTGGCTTTATCGGCAGTTAGTTTTGATAAAACAAGGTAACCAAGTAGATCATAGTATTGAATTAACTTCTATACCATAGGCATGGCCACTGCAGCTAGCAGACGTCCATAGCCTTGACAGGGATGCCTTTTTAACCCATTGAGATGCAAATGTCCCATCTATTAGAAATAAGTACATAGTTACAAAAGCATTTCAATTTACTTAGATGTCTATTGAAGATCATTGTTCTGGCTTGGTAACCATTTAACAACAATTTCATTCACAGGAACTAACAAAAGTGAACAAGTCGGCTCGTGATGAGACCTCTTGTCTTTTAGTTTTATGACCGAAGGCCATTACGCCAGCTTGGTGACCAGTAGTGGTAATGTCACTCTATTAGGACCTATGATCATGGAAGGTCGGCTCGTGATGAGACCTCCTATCCTCCAGTTGACTACTTATGTTTAAAATTTAACTATGGTTATTGTTAATCGACAAAATATCACTTAATAGATGGGGTGGCAAGCCAACTCCTTAAGAGCTATGGATGGCGTAAAACGTTTTGTAGTAAGTATTTTCAACTCGGGTAATTTTTCTTCTCAAATACTAATAACCTTCAAATGACTGTTGATAAATATATTTTGCTTTGTTAAGATTGGGGTTTGAGGAATAATTCATTAGATAGTGATGGAAAGATTTAAGTACAATTTTGTGGTCGTCATCATAAATTTTACAAGATCAAGGACTTGACAAATTAGGAAAGTTGAAAGTTGTCATGATGAAATCGTCTTTTCATAATTATTCCTTAAAAATAAAATTATGTTTATAGATAAACAAAGATAAATTGACTACCCAATCATTATGTCAAAGAGGACTTAGACAATTAAATGTATTTCCCCATTCACCAAGTTAATGTCATCGTGCATGATTCAAGTTCCAATGTGTGTGGATAAGTGGGGGTTATGGATTGTTATGGATTATGGTGGTAATAATCGTGAGATGTATGAGTTGACATGAAATTTTAATAACAATGATGACATGACATCATTGATATTAAATATAATACATTTCCTATCAAATGCAACACCTCCCCCCAACTAAGATATGACCATCTTCAGTCATAATTGAAACATCAATCAAATACACATAGTTGATTAGGGACGTACCTGAAGGCTTACCTTGATAGAGTATCAACATGTTTAGAGTAACAACACTAAGTACTTAGAAAAAATTTCACCATGGAGTAGCAGCACTGGAGGAGTAACATCATTGAAAGAGTAACAACACTGAAGGAATAACAACATCGGGTACTCAGAAAAATTTCAGGAGTAACAGCAGCGTCGAAGTAACAACGGTGGTGGAGTAACAACACTGGCTGAGTAACAGAACCAGCGGAGTAACAACACTGGCTTAGTAACATCACAGGCGGAGTAACAACAGTGGCAGAGTAACAACACTAGCTGAGTAACAACACCAGCAGAGTAACAGCACTGATGGAGTAACAACACTGGCTGAGTAACAACACCGACGGAGTAACAACACTGGCGGAGTAACAGCAGTGGCAAAGTAACAACAATGACGGAGTAACAGCACCGACAAAGTAATAGCATTGGAAGAGTAACAGCACTGAAGGAGTAACAACACCAACAGAGTAACAATAGTGATGGAGTAACAACACTGACGGAGTAATAACAGTGACGGAGTAACAACACTGGCAGAGTAACAACACCGGCGGAGTAACAACACCTGTGGAGTAACAACAATGATGGAGTAACAGCACCAACAGAGTAACAACACCAGTGGAGTAACATAACTGGCAGAGTAATAGCATTGGCAGAGTAACAACACCGATAGAGTAATAGCACTGGTGGAGTAATAGCACTGGTGGAGTAACAACACTAGCAGAGTAACAATAGTCATGAAGTAACAGAACTGATGGAGTAACATCACTAGAAGAGTAACAGCACCAGTGGAGTAACAACACTGGCGGAGTAACAACAGTGATGGAGTAACAAAATCCAAGGAGTAACAACATCCGACACTTAGAAAATTTTCGGGTGTAACAAAAACGGTGGAGTAACAGCACCCAAAGAGTAATAATATCTGACACTTAGAAAATTTTCGGGAGTAACAACGCCCAATGGATCTGAGGAAACCATATACTGATAAGACTCATGAACAAATGGATAAATATGGAGCAACATCATGAAACTTGAGAACTTCCTTTTATTTTAATGAAGGAACAAATCTGTGACTTTGAACACATGAAAAAAACATAAGGGGAATCAGAAAAGAAACAACAATTTTATTGAAAAACAATAAATAAATAAATAACTTAAGTTGCAACGACTATGATTTTGACTGCAGCAATGTTGTTTCCTAAGGGAATATCAATCTGTTTCCAGAAACAACAATCTATCAATGGTAAATGAATGGAAAAATGTTTTGGTGGAAATGACTTGGATCTTCAAATGGAAATCAATTCTCCATTTCTCCTGTTATGAATCCATTAGGTAATGAAAAAGTCTTCATGTTGTTGGTGAGAAATAACAGGAATAATTTGTAACAAACTCTTATGATCAATTTCCATGGCACCTCGAAAGAATCAAAATTATATGATATTAGATTTCTTAATAGATGCTGGGATGAAAATCTATTATTTCATTATCATTGCCTTCAATAATCACTTGTTCAAAAACAAATTGACCTCATTTATTCTCCTCGGACTTGCAAAAAAACAAGCGTCTACCTGTAATAAAACATGTAATCATGGAAGAAGAGAGGTGATAGGGCTCTCTAAATCCAATAAATATTGAAAAAATTAACAAATAGTTACTCTGTAAAACAAATCCATGGAAAACAAATAACAAAGTAGAGTTAATTTATTACCTGCGGGACAACGGTGGCCAACCATACTAACCAATAGTATTTTAATCATAACTTCTTTGTTTTTTGTCTGATTTGCGTGATTCCAAAGCCAAATGAAATTGAATTAATAGGGATATCTCCAATTGAAACAGGTTTTAAAAATTCCATGATATGATATGTCAAATTTACTTAGAACAACCTACATAACAAAGTCATTTTCGATTTCCCAACTTAGACCAACAGTTGATATTTTAAGCATAACTTTTTCGTTTGATGACGGATTGAACCGATTCAAATTGGAGATTAAATTAGATTCATGTAACTATATCCAATAGAAACATGTTTGAAATCATGAAGAATTGATGGGTCAAATGTGCGAAGGAACAGTCAGAAAAACAGAGTTTTAAAGGTGTTGATTTACGATAGATAGTTAGTATTTTGGTCATAACTTTCTCATACGATATCTAAATCGGGTGATTTAAATTGTGTTGTAAACTAGATTAATAGATGAATATACCATAGAAATAGGTTTCTAAAATCTAGTCATTTAGGGCTCCAAAAACTGACTATCTGAACTCTGTTCCTAAGCTGCCTACTAGGCATACTGTCAATGTTTTGGTCATAAATTTTTCATTTCAAATCCAAATTGAGTGATTCAAATCGGATTAGAAATTAGAAATAAAGAGCTACTTAGGATAGAAATAGGTTTTGAAAATATGCCCATTTTGTTCCTCAAAACATGACTGTACCGACTGTGATTTCAGTGGTTTTATCAAGCCCACACGCCCTAAGATATGATAATTTTTTTTTTCAAAATGATGATGAGTGTTTGTAGAAATATGTTTTTCAATATAATACATCTACATACACAATTAAATTGAAATATTTACCATTGATATTGATATACTCAGCAAGTTGCAACAAACACAACTCGTTCTACATATAACAAAACTTATTTATATACTTATTTATTCTATTTTCTACACTAACCTATTCTACCTTGAAAAATAAAGCATACTTACGTATAAGAGTACTTCCAATGGAGCCATTTTAGAAATAAGGCCTCAAGTGTATACACACCCAAATTTGAGAAATGTCTGTCAATAAATACTAGGGTATGAGAGACCAACTTCCCTTGAAAATATGGTGTCAAAAATTGCTGAAGTATGGAGTGATGCTGTGAACAACTGATGGAGTGAAACCAATCTTCAATATATCCTTTAATTTCTTGATTTCCCATAGTTGTCATATCATGAAGTTCTTGAGTTTCTAAAACAACTTGTTGACGCAGACTAGAAGAAACCTCCTTTTCTTCCATAACTTTTACAATTTTTGGATTTGGAACATTTCCAATCTCGATATAAGTTTTCTGCAATTATGTATGCGAGATAGGTTGGGTGGGAAGGGTAGGTAAACTTTGCAATTCAAAACTATAAGCATGTTGTACTTGTTTATTATGGTGAGGGTGTGGAATGAGTTGAGCAGGATGTTGTGTACGGCATGGAGGATTTTGATGGTGTAGTTGATTGGTATGTGTAGATGATTTTGATATGCAAACAAGGTGTTCTTGAAAGGATGGAAAAGAATATGGATGATATTTTTGTGCTACAAGATGTTGGAGAGTAGTCATGTAATCAAAGGATGAACCATGCCAAACTTGTGGACAAGATTGATGGGGGTTATATTTAGATTGGCATGGCTGCCCTGACACATGAGCATTCCATAATAGATTATGCAAGTAAGACAATGGAGAGGAAGTGTTTTGAAACATACATGTAGGTCAAAGTTTCAATGGTTGTGAAATTGCTGCAGCTTCTCCATCTCTTGGAAATGTTGTTTTCATCCTAGGTAAGAAAGAGAAATTATCCATGGGATGCTCCTTTTGGCATTGAGGAAAAATCACTTCTTCAAATTCTGCTTGACTTTTCTTAACCTGCAAAACATGCAATTGTGAATTTAGAGAGCTAATAAAATCAACTTTAAAATGTTCAAATAAATCATTGATTTCATCTCTTATATCTCCTGTTCTTGTAGCAAATTTGGGAAGGAAAGAAGAAATTTCTCTAGAATTCTTACCAGCCTTGGATATTCCTCTTGAATACCTTATGCATAAATCACAAACATCATCATATGATAGCTGAAAAACGTCACATTTTCCTATCAGATTTAAGATTTCTAAAATTTCATCTTTGATTCCTTTAAGAATGAGTGTTTTTAAGATCTCTTTTTCCAAATGCTTATGCTTTGATTTTTGAAGGTTGTATTTAAATCGCTCCAAATATTCCTCAAAGCTTTCATCTTCCCCTTGTATCATACTAAAAATATCTTCATTGTCCTTGCAATAGTCTTAGTACTTCTCCAAGAATACATTCTTCATGTCCTCCCATGTTTTGATGCAGTTCCCACCAAGGCTCATGAACCATCAGAGAGCTGCTCCTTTTAGAGTAAGAGGAAACACTTTCAACCTTTGATCATTAGTACAATAATCATATCCTCTACAAAGTACTTCAAACTCAAATAAGAATGTATCTGGGTCCTCATTGTCCAAACCATGAAATTTTTTAGAGAAGATGGAGGAATTATGTGCATTTGTGTCACTCCTCCTAGATTTCTGATAGGGAATTCAAAAGTAACAATGTGAGCCATTTCTTTCCATAATAGAAGATGTTCTTCATGTGCTACTTTGAGGTTCCTCCTTTAGATATTCTTGTCAATTTTTTAGTGGAATGGCTGGTGCTTACATAAACACTTGAGTGAAATGATAAGATTTCTTCAAATTTCTACCTTTTTCTTCCTAGTTATTAAAAAAACAATTTGAAAGGAAATCTAAATCTCAAGACGTGGAGCAGTGTGTCAAAAGACCATTCCCTCCCCAGGACAAGAAACCAAACAAGAAAAGAATGCACATAAGGAAATCTAAAGCTCGGGACCTGGAGTAGGGCGTCAAAGGACCATTCCCTCCCCAGGACGAGAGATTAGTTTTTCCAAAATCAAAAGAAACAAAAATTGAGGAAAAATTTAAGCTCATGACCTGGAGTAGGGCATCAAAACACCATTCCCTCCCCAAGACGAGAGATTGGGCCTAAAGATAAAAATGGAAAAAAAACTAAAGAGAAACAACAAAACAAAGAAATGACTATGCTAAGGACCTGGAGCAGAGTGAGAAAACTCTTTCTCTCCCCAGGATGAGATATTGACCCTCTAGTCGACACAGATCGTGTCTTGCACCTTGTTAGCCTTCTTCGACAATGACGCCAAAATGTTGGTGTCTGAGTATGAACAAATTATTCAATCTCATTTCCTACGTTAATTCATCAATTCGGGTGTGTACTCTTTTCAAGGTAACACACAAAGTATATGCAGGGGCAAGGTTACAATCTACATCAATCAAGGGTTCATGATTAAGAAATCAAAGCATCGCTATAATAGTAATGGAAATTAAATTGCAGAAAGAAAAGCATTTACAACAATCTATGGAAATCTGTAATAACAATAAAGAAGATACAATAAGTAAAAACAATATACATAGAAAGGGCACACGCACAACACCTGATCAGAAGAGTGGGCCAAACTCCCTGGTCAGGGCTGTGCTTAACTCACATATTGAGAAAAATATCAGAAGTCTGGAAATTTTATTAACAAGAGTTCCACTGTTATAAGACTCAATTCTTACATTAGCTAGCTCCACTTTCTCTCTAAATTGTGTCTTTTAAATATACAAACATCCAAAGGAAACTTGCAACAAACTGATCTAAATATTCAAGATGAGATCTGAGAGATCTTGTCCATCATGATTCAGCTGGAACAAGTCAAATTTGGTTATTACAATTAGGCAATTCTGGAAAATGGCCGCAACAGCAAATCTGGAAATATGTCCTTCGAAGAACCTTGATTTCTCTCAATACAAACCGAATTTCTGAAAACTGCCCATTAAAAAATTGATTTGGTCCGTTCTAAACAAAACCCATGTCTTGGATTTTCCATATTCGCTTTCATTTTCCCAAAACGTCCAACGCAAAACAGACACTTCTTATGCCAGCGAATTCCTGAGTTGGAATATCTAATTATCTGTTGAAGACCAAATCTGCCATCTGGAAGAGATCTTGGAGGCTAAAATCATGAGTGAGGTTATAACGAATGAATAAACCAAAATCATGTATAATAATCATTAATTATTAAAAATAAGTGAGATCATATATTATTTATCCACAAGAGCATAAATGATTATGAAATGGAATTATATAATAAATTATGGTAAATAATGTGAAAAAAGAATAGTGGAAATAGATGAAATGAAGGTTAAGAAGTGGTAATAATAAAGACAAATTAAGAGCCCAACAGTTGTGTTGCTCCCTATCTAGCCAAAAACCCATCTTTTGGCTTGATTTTTTCCAAACTGTTTAACATATTGTTTGATGAATGGTCAATGTTTCTCTGTCCCTAAAGTCCAAATTAGCTTTTCTTTTCCATGCCCACTTTGGCTTTGTTTGTTCAATGCTTCTTTATGTTTTTTTTTATCATTGTCGAATCAATCCCAAAGTTAGCTTACATTAATTAGTCTCTACTTTTTTTTAAAGGAAACTGTCGTAAAGTCTTCATTTCTTGTGAAAAGCATTGATTGATCATTTTTTCATTTAGTTTCTTTATGTTCATCTAAACATTAAAGGAATGAAAAGAAAAACATGCATAATGCATTTAGAAGTTTGTGTGTGCTTGTAGGAATGGTATAGGGAAAGTTGCATTAGATGTGCTCTATGCTCTTTGTTTAGAGATTCTAATTGCTCTATCCCTTTTAGTTATGGTTTTCATTGTTTAAATCAAATGAAAAGAATGTTTCCCATCTTAGTTGCATTCTAGGAGTTTCAGAAACATCACGCGGTGAACCTGAAAGGAAAACTTTTAAACAAGATCAACTAAAATTTATCTCAATTAACCTAATGGAGCATTGTAACTTAACGCATAACATTTAGAGGTCTAGGCTAGAGACGTGTTCTGGTGTCATTAAACATAGTTGCTGTCACTAATGGTCTGTGATACATTCTGAGTGTGATACCTCATTCCACGTACGTAAGTATATCGTAGCTCGTCCACGTACTTTCGAGTATATTAGGCAGTGTTATAATACGAAAAGTATAAGGGAATGCTCTCACATTGCGGTTTTGCATTAGACAACGCTAACACTAATTGAGCCTCCATGTACTTTCAGGTATATTTGGGAGGACTACATTAGGTTACTATCCATCCATAGGTAACCGAGTCGGCCACCTTGTATATTTTTATACACGAAAAACAACATTCGGGGAGATTACTTGCACGTATGTTAAGTCCTTGGCTCCTCCGAGACGGTATATTGTAGTTCATAGTTACTTGGTAATTCTTTTGCCTAGATTACCCTCTTTTTTTTTTTATTCCTTTTTATAATAAAATCAATCAGCAATGGTGGAAGAAAATCAACCTTTACCCCGTCGTTCACATAGGATAGTGAATAAACCTCCTTTATCGCCTGAAGCTACACCTAGTCGGCGAAAGTGGTCTTGTATAACTGAGTCTAGTAAACCACAAACTTCTAGTTCTTCATCTGATTTACCAAAGTCACCTATACCGATACATACTGTGATTCCAGTTACTCCTACTATTACTGGTTTATCTGCTACTGAAGTGGAACCTTTACAATTACCTGAGGACATTGAAAGTGAACTTAGTGAAACGGTAATTGAAGTTGTCCAACAAGAAGTTGATCCTCAACCCAAAGTTGTTCAACAAGAAATTACTTCTGAACTTGAATTTGTTCAACCGGAAGTTGATCCTAAACGTATCATAGTTCAACAAGAAGTTACTTTTGAACTAGAAGTTGTTCGAGAAATTCATCCTGAACTTGTTGTTCTTTTGCCAGAACACTTGGATCCCGAAGTTGAACAACCAGAAGTTATTTCCATACTGGAAGACGATCGATTGGTTTATCCTTAGACATCTGTAACTGTTGAGACTTCTCCTTTACCACAGAGTCAAACACTAGAAATTTATTACAGATCTAACGGTGAAATCTGTCCACCCGATTTGATTGCTATTAAAGAGGAATTTGAAGAAGAAACTTCACCTAGAACTCCAACTCGTTTTGGACTAGGGCTTTATCTTTATCCTTCTTTTCCTTGGTTAACTTATATTGCTCCTCTTGATTCTATTTACTTTCAAACTCCCATAGATTCATTAGGACATTTATTGGGTCATTTGACTATGGCTGAAACAACATCTGAGACTGTATCATCTGTTACAACTGCGACAACATATATTGTCGCTACTTCTTCTATGTTTACCACAACACCTGAGTCAATATCAAGCTAGTCCACTTGGTTACCATCCAATGTATCCACTTAACACTGGATTACATCCATATGGAGAACAATATGCATAATCTGCTTATTCTCCATACTCTGGGGGGGCCACCATATGGCAGTATACCATCATCTTTAGGTCCAACTTATTCTGGAATGATTGTTTGTCAATGATAGCCTACAATGCCTTTTCAACCAAGGCTTGTTTATTCATCACAACCAGTACAACCTGTTTCATCCATACCGACTACGCCTGTCGTTACAACTTTACCATAGTCGCAAGCTCAGTTGATTGTATTTCAACCTTTGCAAGCTGATCCTTCAACCTCTTACCCTCAAGTTTCAGATCTACAGACTCAGTCTTCTTAGGCCATTTTACAACAACCATTTGTTTCTGAAATCCAAAAACCTCATGCTGGTTTACCATTAACTAGGATGACTCAGACTTATATTGGTACAATTTATCGACAACCTAGTCAAACTTATACTGGTGGGCAACAACAGTTGTATCAACAATCGTGGCAGCCACAATACCGAAAACAAAAATTCCAACAGTACCAAACTTATCTTGGACTTGGTCAACAAGCCTATGCTGGGTTTGGTTAACAACAAGCTTATCCAAGTTGTATTCAACAAGCCTATGCTGGTTTTGGTCAATGAAAAATTTATCAAGGTTCCCAACAACAACCTTATACTGGATATGCTCAACAAACCTACCCCTATCAAGGTTACCAACAATAGATTCCTTATGCTGGTATGCAAAGGCTTATTTCCCAGGAACTTCCATCTTACCCTAGTTACGCTCAACTCGACCTAAACCGACAGTTTCCTTTTGTCGCAACACTTGAATTATTGGATTTAAATCGACTTACCAATGATCCCATTCTTTATTCAGCTTGGTGGCCAGTGATTCCACACAAATTTCCTTCTGATATTCCTAAGTTCAATGGAAACAATGGAGAATATCCGTCCAATCATTTTATGACTTTTCATTTATGGTGTTCATCCAACTCCCTAAATCATGATTCAATAAAACTATGTCTTTTCCAGCGAACAGTCACTGCTCTGGCTGCAAAGTGGTATATTGAATTACCACGAGCTTCATTTGACAACTTCACAGCCTTAGCCACTACATTTTTAACCCATTTCCAGTTACCCATCAGATATGAAATTGGAACAGAGCTGTTGACCAACTTTAAACAGAGCACTGCTACTCACATCTCTGATCATATTCATGAGTGGTGTCATCGTCGTTGAATGGTCAAAAATTTTGTTCTTGATCAGCTTTTAGCTAAGTGTTTTATTAAATCCTTGTTGCCATCTATCACCGAGGATGTGGCTAAAGGAGGAGTTGTTATTGAAGAGCAAGTAATTGCTCGTGCCCAATACTTAGACTTAATTTACACCCAGTCTGGCACGCTCTATGATAAGATTCCAAATGCACCTAGACTAGCTTTTATTGTTCCACCACCTCCATCCAGTAAGGACTCTCATGCTGGTGATGATGTGATAGGTTCTTCAATCACTCAAACAACGAGTAGATCATCTAGTCAAACACTTGCTATTTCAAATCAAACCTCTAATACACTTGCTTCCGAAATAAATTCCATGTCATCTAACAAAAGTAAAAATAAAAAGCAACCTGGAAGCAAGAAAAAGGGGAAAGCCAAAAAGAAACAAAATTCTCCCCCTCAAGAGAAATCATTTGATTCCTCTTCTTCGGCTAGGAAACCTTGTTACCCATGTTTAATTTGTAATGAGGAGCACTTTACGCGAGACTGTCCTCACCACTCTAAAGTCTCAAAACTTCTTAAGACTTCTAGTACATTCGCTGTGTTGACAAACCCTTTTCCAAACCCAGAGACTCATTTGGTTGCTACAGATCATGCTTCCACTTCACAAGTGCTTATGCTATCTGCCACTAAGCCTAAGATTGATGTTTTGGTGACTACACAAAGTAAATATTATGGTAATCCACCATCGTCATTGAATAACCAGGCTATAGATCAACCAAATACTTCGACTTCGACTTCATCTGACTCCATTCCACCACCCATTGCACCAGAGTTAACAATAAAACCGCCTAAGGGAGTTGTTCATAAATCTACATTCAACCCTCGAGCTCGAGTAGTGCAAAATTATAACATAGTAGAATATTTGGCTCAATCACCTTCTGCTATGTCGACGCTTGAGGTGCTTCAAAATTGTCCCTCCCAAAAGAATGATTTATTGTCAGCAATTGGTGGAATTGATCCAACAGATTCCAATTTCATAGTTTTTAACCATGCGGCTTATACGCCACAATTACTAGCATAATTAGCATTCTTGATCCAAGTAAATGCTTTGAATCACCTCATTCACTGAACCATTGTTGACGAAGGTGCATCTACTTGTATCATGTCAATGAATTGCTAGAAAACACTTGGCTCACTACCTTTGTCATGATCACCTACGATGTTAAAATATTTTGATGGTCGCACTTATACACCTTGTGGAATTTTAAGTAACCTGCAGATAGAACTAGGGGGAAAAACTGTAACTATTGAAGTTGAGGTTGTTGATGGACCCCTTGACTACAATATTTTACTAGGAAGACCATGGGTTTACGCTATGGTTGTTGTGGTTTCGACATACTTTCATATGATCGCTTTCCCTCATAAGGCATATTACAATAATTGATCAACTCGCATTCTTCGCCTCTAGTTCACAGGCAACTGGAAGCGTTTTGTTAGTTCACGAACCTCCGCTATCTCTTCAGAACATTGGAGTAGGTCTCTTCAAAGATTCTTCCCTAATGGGCACCTTTTCACTACCATCACCATCACAAATGGCAGAAGTTGCAAAAGTTGAGACCTGTAACATGATATCTTCCACTTCATCTGACTCATGGAAGATTTCCAATAATTCCAAAGTTGATATACGTAATGAAACCATGCTGCTAAGCCCAATTGAGTTCGCATAGCAATCAATCTTTTTGGCTTGCGCAGAAAATCCAAATCCATCATCACTGATTGTATGGGTTGATTATTTGTTAGAATATGGTACTTCCTCTGATCCTTTTTCACGTACATTTTCTACTGATGAAGGAATCATCCAATCAATGATGACAGAAGAATAACCATTGGTAGATTATCATCATCGATCCCATCTTCTAGATCACATAGAAGATATTCCAAATGAACTAAATCTCCCTTCAACCGTTGATTTCTTTTCAAATTCTATATTTATAAACACAGTCGATTCCGAACGAAACTTATCGAATATTGAAGAAACCATTTCTATCGATATTTCAACCAAACCTGGAATTGTAGAAAACATCCATGTTGGAAAATAGTGTTCTCCATCAGAACTTGAAACTTACCGTGCTCTTTTTTGAATTCTGTGATATATTTGCTAGGTCATATGAGGAAATGCCAGGTATTGATTCTAGTATAGTTGAACACGAGATTAAAATGTATCCTGATGTCAATTTGGTACGACAGCAGCTCCATCATGTTCATTTGAAGAAGGATGTTGCCATAAAAGCAAAAGTTGAAAAACTTTTGCATGCTGGTTTCATATACCCTGTTCCTCTTACTAGGTTTCCAATATTGTTCTTGTCATGAAGAAACAAGGAACAATACGAGTGTGTGTTGATTATAGGGATGTTAATCATGCTTGTCCAAAAGATAACTATCCCACTCCCTTTATCGACCAAATAATTGATGAATGTGCCGTATGTGAAATACTTTCATTTATGGATGGCTTTTCCGGCGATAATCAGATTAATATCCACGTAGAAGATTAATCTAAAACTGCCTTTATTTGTCCCTGGGGAACATTCGCATATAGGAAACTCCCTTTTGGTTTTAAGAACGTTGGGGAAACTTTTCAGAGGGAAATGAATTATGCCTTCCATGACATAAAAAACATTGTTCAACCCTATATAGATGACTTACCTGCTCATTCACGGAAACGGGCTGATCACCCGCAAGATTTGAGAGCCAACTTTTTACGGTGCCGACACTACAAAGTTCGACTCAATCCACATAAATGTGTGTTTTTTGTTGGTTCTGGTGGTTTTCTTCGTTTCGTAGTGTCCAAAGAACGAATTCGACTCAGCCCTTGAAGGTTAAGGAAATTCTTGATCTGCCTCCACCTTCCAATTTACTTCAATTACACAGACTCCAAGGGAAGGCTAACTTTCTAGGGAGATTCATTCCAAACTATGCCAAAATGGCTAAAAGGATTTACTCATCTTTTGGAAAAGGGAATTCCCTTCCATTGGGACCAAGTTGCATAAGCTTCCTTTAACGCTCTCAAAGATACCCTAATCCAAGCGTCATTAATGTATTCCCCTAATTATCAGAACAACTATTTCCTGTATCTCGCCACTACAGATACAACCATTGCTATGGTTTTAGTCCAAGAAGAAGATGGGATTGAACATCCGATCTATTATTTGAGTCATAATCTCAATGATACGGAAGTTAAGTATTCTTATGTGGAGAAGCTAGCTTTGGCTTCCATTCAAGCTGTATAGAGATTTCGCCATTATATCCTGCTCTGAAAGACCATTGTCATTTCAGATTGCAACCCTATGACATACATCTTATTACATGAATTGCTAGGGAGAAAATATTCAAAATGGATCGTCATTTTGCAGGAATTTGATTTGGAATTCATCAAATCCAAGTCAAAGAAATCTCTAGTTTTTTCCAAGCTTCTTTGTGACCTTTCCTCTATCGCCATCGACTCAACAACGAAACCATCAATTTCGTATGAGTCTTTGTTTTTGATCTCGTCATCTGACCCTTAGTATGGAGATATACTGATCTATCTCCAAACCCAAACTTTTTGGTCTGATACCTCTCACTTGCAACAATGATGTATTTGATATCAAGCCAAAGATTATCTGATCATTGGCGACACCCTTTACCATCACGGTATCGATACAATTTTTTGTAGGTGCCTCACACATGAGGAAGTTGAGAAAGTTCTAAATGATTGCCATTCTGGTGCTTGTGGTGGAAATTTATCTGGTTATGCTACCGCACAAAAAATTCTCCGTGCTGGTTACTTCTGGCCTACCATATTTAATGATTACATTATTGTTGTCAGAAGTTATCATGCATGCCATATTTTTTACCATAAAACTCGATAACCCCCTGCACCACTGCATCATGTCATAGCTATTGGACCATTTGCAAAATGGGGCATTACTTTTGATGACACATAACCCTCACTCGGCTGGGGGGCATGGGTATATTATTGTCGTCGTTGACTATTTTATGAAATGGGCTGAGGTGATGCCTACATTAAACAACAGTGGTGAGACAATTGCACTTTTTTTCTTCAACCATGTGGTTGTACGGTTTGGTGTACCACAAGCTGTAGTTATAGATCATGGTTCGCATTTTCACAATCACATGATGACTGAATTAACTGCCAAGTTAGGAATCTCACATGATAGTTCTACTCCCTATTATCCATAGGTTAATGGACAAGTTGAAGCCATCAACAAAGTCCTTAAGCAAATGCTTCAACGAATGATAGGAGTTCACAAATGAAACTCGCATTTGATCATGTACTCAGCTTTGTGGGCTTACCGAACCTTGGTAAGAAATGCAATTGGATTCACACATTTCCAATTGGTGTATGGTCTTGAGGTAATCTTGCTAATACAATGTGAGATTTCATCACTAAAACTCGCAATTGACTTGTTACCTGACACTTCTGATGAAGAATCACATTTATTAGAACTCATCCATCTAGATGAAACACTTTGTGAAGCCACATTGGCGAACGAAGCACATAAGAAATGAATTAAGGCACACTATGACCGCAATGTCAAGCCTCGCATATTCTCAGAAGGAGACCTGGTCTTACTTTATGATCGGGAAGCCGATAAATTAGGAACAGGAAAATTTGAACCACTATGGATGGGCCTCTACATTGTCAAGCGTGTTTTTACAAAAGGCGCTTACAATTTGGTTGATTATGATGGAATTCCATTGTCGCAACCCCGAAACGGCTTGTATCTTAAATGTTAATATGCTTGATTATGCGTAGTAGAAACACTGTATATATGCTTTGATTGTGTGTGTGTGTCACAGTGTGACTTTTAGAGTTTTTATGTGGTTAGTAATCCACTTTTCATTTGTTGAAAATGTTGGAATCTTTGGAACCATTTGTTGGTTATGCCAATGGTGCTAGTCATAGTACGCAAAACCTATCCTCTACAAAATGGGCCATATTCGCTCCAAGTGGTGAGTTAGTGAGTTTTTAAGGGATTTGTATCGATCGTTCTACGAACAATATCGCTGAGTATAGCGCATTGATTGAACTCCTCTCTGATGCCATTTCACTTGGCATTCACCGAATCACCATTAGGCTAGACTCACAAATTGTCGTACTCCAACTTACGAATGTTTATACCGTACGAAATCCAACTATTCATCATATATTCCTTAGATTTCGTCTCTTGGAAAGACATTTTGATTACATTCAATATCAACACATTTCTAGAAACTTTAACACATTGACTGATTCTTTAGCGAATTACGGGTTAAACATACATTTATGACATATGTAAAGAGTAAATTTTCAATTCACGTCAACAGTTGAATAGGATTACACAAAACCATACAAAAAAACTGAAAGTAAAATAGATAGATGTTCAAAGTTTTTACAAAAATTTGTGTCCAAGACATGTTGGTCATCTGACCTCAAAACCTCAAAATGCATACAGTAAATCATCCTAAGTAGATCTAATAATGCTCATGATAACAGGTCACTGCCTGTGGTATCATGCGCAATAGCCTCATCCAATGGCTACATACACCAATAGTATGGCGTTGTAGTCTCATCGGTAACTCCTCGATCAGAACATCTGATATACCGAGGGTTAGCCCCTCTATATGATGCTGCAACTCCACCAATGTCTCGATTAGATCTAAATCCTGCAGAACTGCACTTCTAACATTTCTCCCCATTGGTTCACTTGCCTCCTATTGATGACCCATTGGTTGAACAATGCCAAAATATGTATACATGAGAACATTTTTATTTTAGTCTTGGAAACATCAAAAAACACAGAAACGTGTAAAAACTCAAAAAATAAAAAATACATGGACAAAATAATTTACCTATAGCACCCCATTGAGCACCCACTGGTAATCTCAAATCTGGATCTCCACGAAAATCCATCCCTGCATATGGATGCTCCTCAATGACAATATGTTGTCGACGGAGCCAACTAAAGAATGCGGTAGAAAATGAAGTTGATAACTGACCAGCATGTCTAGCCATCAACTCTACCCATCTCTACATTCGTGGATCTCTAAGACCAGCAAAATGCAGTGTCACATGCTGAGGTTGCATAAATGGAATTCTCTCCAAAGTAAAAGTGATCAAGATCGATCCATAGCTGAAATTTTTCGTCTTACCACTTTTTACTTTAGTTATCTACTCTTTCATCAAATAGAATACTACCTCACACTAGTTGAACATAGTTGGTTCGAGACACTCGAGTGCATACTGCATGTATGATCTATTCTCGACATGAAGTGTCATGCTACTTGCCAACTTTGCGATAGTAAAAAGGATTGTTCACAAGGGCATATCACAAACATCCTGGATGTTTATCTTTCCATCTTTGCTAGGTTGTTTACCTCGCCGGTAAAATTGTCAAATGTAGTGCCTCACTAATTCAACCCCATGGGCAGAACTTGAAAGAGAAATGGGGGCACCACATCTCGACAATACTGTGAGAAAGTAAATATCATTGATCAATAGGGAGAACTTTGTCCCCTATGTGAAAAACATGTTCCACTAGATCCCATGAATGAACCAAGAACTGCAATAGTTCTAATTGTTGCCTCATCCCGGATAACCTGAAATATTTGAGTAACCCACAATCCCTGAGGGCCTCCATAGTACCAGGATCATTTAGGGAAACCGTATCCTATTCTTCATGTTCTCTTTCACACCATGTGATAGCTATTCTGATCCAATCAAAGTCTGAAATCACACCATAGGCTTAGTTAGGATCCATTTCATGCAAAAAACTGAAGAGATTTTGGGTAGAAATGATGAATCAAATTTCTAAATTGCACCCTGTTGAAGCCCCGAAAATCGGGTCTACAACAAGGGGGATACCCACCCGGTCCGGACTTTGGTTAGCAGCTCCTTTTCTGTTTGGTATAGTAGGTATGACTGGGGATATGGGACCAGTTTCCCAATTTATGTGTGTGTGTGTGTTGAGATTTGATATTTCCTTTCTAAAAGTTCCTAAGTGAAGTGTTGTTACTTTAACTCTAATCTAATAACATGCAATTGTATTCTAATAAACAGAAATATCTAATTCTACACTAACCTAAGGTGTAATCTTTCCGTTATGCGATCTAAAATGATTTCAAATAACAATTGGTAATAAAGATCATTCAATTGTTATGAGAAAAGAATTCAATAGAGATAAACCACTTCGTATAAAAAGTTAGACGAAACAGTTGTGAAAAACATATCGCATAATAAGCTACTCATACATTAAGCATAAATAAATAGCTATCACCGTACAGAAGTGCCAAATGATAACTCAAGCATTCACGCATCAATATATAAACAACTAAACATAAATACCACGTTAATACAAAGGCAGAAATAGTTAAGGGATAGAAGTACCATTTATAACTAGTTCTACTTATGAGCTTCAAGCGATAATGATTTATCTCTTCTTAATCCAACATTCACTAAGAGTACAGAGGTGAAACATCAGTAGTAGAAATTAAATGCAGATATCAATAAATCTTGTTCCATTCATTCATCAAAACCTCCTCGGAGGGTGCAAAAGTGCATGTTCTGACGACAAGTTTTTGACAAATTTCAGGACCCTTCTCTAAATGCATGAGAAGGGTTTAAATACTACTAAATAAATCTAAAAATAACTTATTACAAAAATGTAGGATACATTTTAAATGACCGTCCTCATTTCAAGCAAAAATAAAGCAAAATTAATACTAACATTGAATCTAAAATTAAAACTAACAACTAACTATTTCTGTATCTGTTCCTTGAAATCACAAGTGTTCAGCGTTTGTTTGAGAAGAGTCGGCTGGCCGACTTCCAACTTTAATTTTCCTACGAAAACGGGATCGGCAAGAGCTGGTGCCATCTTCTGGGCAGAACTGATGATACATTTGAGAGTCATGCACTGGCTGTGTGGTTTTACCAAATAGGCCCAATAAGAATCCCAATTCAACTTAGTCAATCTTTTGATTGATTCTGCCTTTTCTTGAGCCTTCTGTCTCTAGCCTATCTGCAGTTGTTGAGCATATATACATACCATTTTGAAGATATTTCTGACAAATACCACTGGTTTTAGGATTCAAGTTTTACTCTTTTTTTCTTTTTCTTTTTCTTTTTTTCTTTTTTTTTACCTCTAGCGTTGCTTTCTTACAAATTTCTGGGCTTACAGGTGACTGAGAAATTAGAGGTTTTCCCTTTCAAGAGGTTTTTCTCAGCGCCTAGCGATAATCACACATCAGAAACTGCCTCCATTTCTTGATCCGGGCTTCCCTGGTGCGATTTTTTTCCTCTTGCGCGCTTTTTGTTAGCAGATATAAAGCTTAAATTTTGTGAAAATAATGATTCCGTAAGTTGCTGACACTGAGTCTTAAATTGTCTATTTTTTAAAGAATTTTGGGCCTTGCCACTATTCGGTGTAAGAATGAGCAAGCTAGCTCTGTAATAGATGCTTCAGAAGACCCGTGTGAGCCTGCAGTAGCTGTAACCTCCATTATTTTTGGATTTCTTCCTCAAGTAGACTATACATGCCTTCCCAAGTAGTAATACCAGCGTCTCTATTACAGGTATTGTCTGTATACAAGGGCGTCATTTCTTGATCTTCAGAACTCAGAGCTTTGCCTTTCTTTCCCATAGTATCCTAAATACTGCTTTGTATAATTCTCTGTTCTTTGTTCCTGCAGTTTACAAATGAGGTGAGAATCATGATAAGGAAAAGGTGATGGGAAAGCTTTAAATGTTGAAGACATATAAAATATACCACCTTACGTGAAATGGCTCTTTGATAAGCACGAAACCCTATTTCATTAATGATTGGCAACTAACTCATTAATTAGCATTAAAGTGCATAACCAGGTCTCGATTTATGGAAAATACCTTTTTGAACAATGAGCCCGAAAGATTTGCAATGAAGCAATTTTGCGATTTGCTTCGCAATATCACAGATCGCAACATCACAATATCGCAATATCGCTGGAGCATAGCATATGACAATCATCTGTTAATGTGTTTTCCGCGAAATGCGATTTGCGATATGCGCCATCGCATATCGGCAGTTTGAGGTTTTTCAGCGTAAGTGATATTTGATGCATGCAATGCGATGAAGTTTCGCATCGCGATCTCGCAACCTTAGAATTGTGTTTGTAAGGAAGTATCCATTATCCTTTTTGCGATGCAATATTTCTTAAGGAGTGATTTTATTCTACCTTATCATAAAACTTAAGCTTTTTTTAGATTTTTCAAGGGTATTCTCCTAAGTTTACGAAGATAATTTTTATTAAAAAAGGAAATTCAAGCACTAATTGATTTTTAAATTTTTTGACTAAGGGTCCCCACTTATTTAGTATAAGTAATAACACTAAATAAGAAGGAGGGTTGTTGCTGGCCACAACACACCCAACGCACCCTTTATCTGTAGACAATGCGATGCAGAGTAGTTTCCCTTCTATTTGACTACTCTGCAACGCAGTTTTAGATGCATAAGGGTGCATTGATCCCAAGGTGTGATACATTTACCCTATGGACCCAGAAAACCTAAAAATGTTGTCTGAAATTGAAAAAGAATTACCTTAAATGAAAGAGAAGAGGTAGATCTCCTACCTGGTCCTGACGGCATGAAGAATGATCCACATAATCTCCCACAATCAGCTACTGGAGTTTGAGGTAAAAAACTAGTTCAGAGCACAAAACTGAAAGGTAAATGTCAAATGTTAAAATGACTTTGTAAATTCTTGTTTTATGGTTATTTCATGTTCATTAAATGAGTAAAATATAGTTTTTACCTATTTTTACCAATGAAACAGGTATGTTTAATCCATTTGGTGGTTCTTTGAGCAGGTTTACAGTTGGCATAGTGAATTTGACGTGCATGATCGTAAAATGTACTTTTGACCACAAAGCATACTTTTATCTCTTTTTCGAGCTCTCTTAAACATCGAAAAAGGAACCCCCTTAAAGTCCTCTTTCAACTCTTTTCAAACTCTTAAAATATGAAAATATTGTCGGGCGCTTGTCCTTTTCAGCTCGTAAATGGATTGGAAACGACATCTACTAAGTATAAGTTTCACCCTTTTCTAGGATGAGATAAATTACTTACAAAAAAGGAATACATTGATCGAACATGGTCAATAGGTTCTCTCTTGTATTATTTTACGTTTTTTCAGACTTGAGAGACAAATTTACGAAAAATAACTTGTGGAGTTTTCTTTTTTTCCCTTTTCAAGCTCTCTAAATATGAAAAGGACTGAGTTCTCTTTGTCATTAAATTCGTTAAAGCATCAAATAGCGACAAACTTGTCCATCATGACAAGACTGAATTTCATCTTCTCTAGACTAGTTAAAACATCACATAGCGATGGATTCACCCGAAGGATAGAATTATACATCAAGCATATGTTATCCTCCTCAAGCTTGTTATAAAATAAAGAGGTACTGGTCAGCAATGACTAGGGAAAATAGAAAAAGGGATAAATCACTTTATGGTAGCAAGTTGCTCTTGAACATGACACTTTCACTTCAAATTTGTGACTATATCGGTTGGGTTATCTACTTGATGGTTAACATACCTATGGTATATCACACCATCCATCACTTTCGTTTTGGCTCAATGCTGCCAATTCATTCAGTGTCGCTGACATGTTCAAGAGAAGTCACTGAGTAAACTTCATCCTTTGCAATACTCATAAACATTCATTTTCATGACCGCCATTCCTAAACAT